>VWZS01002372.1:2029990-2643844 GCA_013397075.1 Rhabdornis inornatus | reverse complement strand
TCTTTTTCTTTCCTTTTTTTCCCGGTCCTTTTTTTTTTTTCCGGTCCTTTTTTTTTTCCGGTCCTTTCATTGTTGGCTGTTTGTGGTATCACTGCTTTACGCACAAAGTACAAATTCTTTATGCTGAAATGTAAAATATCCTTCCTATCTCGGTTAAAAATTGGAAGGTTAAATAGCTTGCTGTGTCCTATATGCTGCAGACATGGAAATTGCTCTGTAGTGGTGTTTGTATGTGCACATTTTGTATTTATTTTTAAAAGTTAAGCTGCATCTGTCAGATGATTGGGTGATTTCTTCATCCAAGAAGGTCATACACTGAGTTTGTGTAAAAAATTGAGTCTACTTCAGAAAAGATGGTGAGATCTTAATATAAATTCTTATCAGAACCATGATCAAGGTGAGAATCTCATGAGATCTAATCTGTAGGGAAAGTTTAGATTTGTCTAATTTCTGTTAGAGTAAAATCAAGCTAAACAATCTTTTCTGATCCATTTCCGATTTTATTGGAAACCTCCAAACTGCCAGGCTGTTAAGAGCTATTATTAAAAAGCAAAGTATGAAAGCCACTAATTAGAGTTGCTCTGTTTTCAGCACTTCAGAAAAACCTAATTAAAAGGCCAAAAATGGAAATACAAGCATAATTCTAGGTTTTTAATCTTTGGAAATATTTGCTTTGTTATTACAAACAACTGGAATTGTTTGAACTGAGTTGTCAGACTGAGCGTGAAAAATAAAGGCTTAAATAAAGGGAAGTTGCATTTGATTATGCTGAGTTCTGTCTGCTCTGTTCTTTCATTCTCTTCCAGAATAAGTAATTGAAGATGAGTATAACTGTGCCTTTCTTAATCCAACGATGTCTGAGCTAGGCCTTACTTATAAGCAGCCTTATAATTTCCTAATGAGCTTTTATCCCACTCTGTAAAAATGGGTCCTGTTTTTGCCCCTGTTTGCACAGAGCTTTCACCACACGGAGTTACCAGGGGCTGTGTACTGAAGCAGACAGTCTACCCAGCCACCACAGTAATCTTCAGTCCCTTGAGCCACTACTACTCCTAGCATAAACTTTTGTCTGGTGTGTTTAACTGGCTGGTGTTTATGTATGTGGATATTCTGAAGTTGAGTGATTACTCCGTTTTGCAACAGGTTCTCTAAATCCCCTTCATTTTGCATTTGCTCTGACACATTCATTGTGTGTTGTCTGTGCCTCTGCTCTGAAGCCTCTTGAGATGCAGTTTAAAGTGAATGCAATTTTCTTGTGCTTGTTGTGTTGATTCTGTAATAAATTATTTATCTTCGTTCCTTATTTAACTAGTTATTATTCAGCCCACTCAAGGAACTTAAATTGCACTGGCCCATTTTTCATTGTTTTAATAACCTATGCCATAAATATTTCCTCTTTACAGTTGACACAGTTGCTTTATAGTATTACAGACATAATCACATCGTTTAGGGTAGCATAAAAGAGGAAGAAAAATCCATGTGCAGTGCTGGCATTTCAAAAGCATATCAGATGTGAGTCCTACTGCATTTTAAGTCTGGCAAAAAGTCTTATCACACTCCAGCTGCTCTGGTTGCATCCCCAGCGAGATGTAATTTAAATAGTGTAATAGAAAAAAGGTGGATGTTGCACTAAGGCTGCCTTAAAAATTGGAAGAAACGAAGTACAAAACTCTTGGCATAACTGGGAAGTTACAGCTGGACCAAATTCATGCCTACCCAATTCAGGGATAGGGAGAAGATAGCAGGGCAGCACAGCTGTGCACTTCAGCCCTCCCTGGGCAGCACAGCCCAGCTGCACCTGTGCCATACAGCCTGTGCTAAAGAATGGTATTAATACTGGAAAGGTGGCAACTTCTGAGTTGTGAAACTGGATTAAGGATACCAGTATATAGCATATGCATAGAATTTTAATCCATATATAATGCAGGAATGTTACCATGCCCTGCTTTTATAATCAAATACCCATTTTCCCACTGGTCTCCCGGCTTCTGCTCTCAGTTCACATACCCAGAAATGTTTACCCTGGTTTGCCTCATTGCTGTTTGACCATCCCTTTGCCCAGGCAGTTTCAGTCTTGCCAGGCATGGTTCCTCTCCCTTTCTGTCTCACTTGCACCAGGCTCTATCTAAATCTCTTTCCTCGGTCCTGGTTGAGCTTCTGTCTCTTCTGAGTTTGACTGATCTGATGTCCTCTGCTCTAAGTGCAATGCATTTAAAAATAAACTAATGAGGATTTATCAGGAATCAAACCATGGAAATTTTTTTTTTGTTTGTTTTGTTTTGTTTTTTAACATTGTCTGAAACAAATATCTATTATGGAAATCTTCCTCCTGTATAGGTCCTGCTTCACAAAGATACAGATATTAAGAACGCTTTAAAGTGAGAAGTCTCAGGTAAATCTGAGGAGAAACACTACTGCAGAATGAAACGCTACTATTGCAGAATGTTTAGGTTTTCCATCATACAGAAAAATTGAAGATGTAAAAAAAAGTTTTGACTTAATATTGGGATGAAAAATCATAACCTAAAAATTTCTGTGACCACACTTGGTTTAATTGACATGTTCTGTCAAATTTTGAGGATGTTGGCAAAAATCACTATATTTTTGACAAAATAGCATTAGCATATTCAAATAGGGAAAGATATTCTGGCAGAAATGTTGTGGCTGTTTAGAGTTGGACTTAAGAGTCCCCTTTCCTTTTGTCAGAGGAGCAGAATTCTAGTCCAACTGTGGCTCTGCTATGAAAAATATTATAGTAAGAGAGAAATAACTTGCTGGGGTGGGGGGGGAGGGAAGAACCTACTCACCCCCCCATAAACCAACCAAAACATCCAAACACCAAAAAAATTTAAACCCAAACACCCCACCCACCCCCTCAACAAAGCAGCAGGTTTGGTCCCAGGTGGAAATACACGTGGTAGCTCTGTAAATCCCTGCATTTGGCCCCAAGGTGGTTTGCCTTTTACCTCATCACATAATGGGGGCTCTGTAACTGAAGGTAAACCCATCCTCCTCAAAGGAAAATGTGCTCACACTATATGTACTATTAAAAAGCCCCAAAGTATAGGAATTCTTGTGATACTAATCAAAATTACATAGAACAGTTTTTCAGAGGATATTTTCTTATATCAAACTGCTACAAGTGCTCATTTGTTACGTATGTTGTTTGATATTCTACTGCTAGGTGCTATATTTCTGCTGCAGGCATGCATCTCTAGAAGTTAATGTCACCACTCCACAAATCCATCCTTTGGGCAATGTTTTAAAGATTTCTTGAGCTTTGTAGCCTTTTGTTTTAGTGTCCTTTTTGTGAATATTTTAGAGTCTCAATTTGTAGATTATTTATGAGTTTTTAATATTACTTTTTGTTGTGTTTATGAAGAAATATAATTAGGAAAGTTATTAAAGTAAAGATATCACTTTTATTTTTTCAATCTGTTTTCTGTAATAAGGAGAACTCACATTTTGCTCTTTGTTAGAGTTCAGTTGTGTGTGTCATTTTTTTAAAAGATGATTAGGTATAAGTTATGTGTTAGCCTAAAGAACAAACGTTTCCATTTTGGTAGTATGTGAGTGGGAGCAGGCAAACCATGAAACTTTTTTTCTGGCTGAGTTGTGCACGTGGCTGACTCCTGCAAACAGCTGACTGAGATTATTGGGGTGCTGTAGAGCACAGCTTGTGTGCGTGGCTGGGCTGGGGAGGCACAGAGACATTGCCAGCAGATTAAAATGCCCCAGAGGAGGAGAGGTGTTTCAGAGGGAGCTCTCCCCCTGGCTCTTGCAAGAGAGGATGCTGTGTGTGTGCTCATGTACCACGGAATTTGTAGAGGATGGGGAGTTATCAGTATAGACTGGTTGAAAAATTGGGCAATGGTTATGTTAGATTAAATTGTTAGAATAACAGATGTGTGTTTGAGAAGCCCGTGGGATCTACGGTGATTTAACATGTTAAATTAATCTGAATGGTGGAGAAAGCTGAGCAGGAATCACTAAATCTGGTATAAATTATATTTTCATTTTAACTTATAGCTACTAGCTATATACTAGCAAACTCTGTTCCAGTTCTTTGTGACTTTCTAAAATCTTTTTGAGGAGTGGTTTAAAAAGCATTAAAAGTCTGCTACTGTTGTAACTTAAAATGCTAAACAGTTGAGGATAAAAGGAATAATACTGTAGCTCTGCAAAGTCAAATCATCAGGTCTCTTTTTTTAAAGATTCTTTATTTCTGTCTTTGCCTTTCTCATGTCTGAAAGAAGGGAGAGTAGTGAAAATGAATATTAATAAAATCTGGTTCAATGTATATTTACAGGAAAGTCTGTCTGACTTAAATTCCAGATCCAGATGTAATGTCAGACCGTAAGAATTAACTCTGGCTTTTTTGCTGAATAGGAGTAAAAATTTGCTGTTTTCAACTTTGAAACTGGAAGCATGGCAGAGATGTGGGCAAAATGGAGGAAGTTAGTGGAACTGATCTTAGTCACATCTTGTTATATATAAGTAGCTGCAGACTGAGAAGTGGCTTGTTCTCTTGTATGTGCTGAGTAAAATGTCTGGGGTATTTGCAGACCACAGTCTTAGCTGATAGCTCCCTGAGGCAGAGCAGAAAATCAAGATATCTTATTCCAGTTATTTGAAGTCTATTATATCTTGAATATAACGCCTCCATGTAAGTAAAAATCAGAGACCTAAATGGAAACCTGCTTATATAACTGATGAGTGGTAATGCAGCTACTCTTGAAAATAGAAGGATAGAGCATACAAAGGATGGGAGAATACTCATATAAGATTAAAAAAAGAATATAAGAAGAGAAAAATTAACATTAGAAGGAGGTTTGGAAGATGCACATTATGTGAGGCAGATAAAGAGTAGAAGGAAACCTTCCCTGCCATCAGTAACAAGAAAATGACTCTTCATCTGACAAAAAACCAGCTATTGCCCCTCAAAATAGCCTCCCATCCCTCCCCAAACAAAACAACCACTACCACCACCAAAATCAAAACACCAAACAAATGAAAAATACCAAAAATCTTACAACCAACTGAACAGCACCACCAGAGATGCAGAAGAGTCAGCTACACACAGTGAAGAGGTGAGACTGTTGCAATAGTCACGTTGGTGTTCAGGATATGCATGGCACTTTTCAGAAAAATGTGATTTTAAGTTGACATCATTGGTATCCCCTATTTTCAGACACCTTAAAGCAGGATATCAGGCAGACATCTAACCTGCCAGCCTTACTTTTTCATCAGCAAAGAGAAATGGCCAAATCCAAGACCGTTAATTCCAGTACTGCAGGATAAGACTAGTTGGAATGATTTGAGATTAGGATGAGTTTCTCTGCCTTCATTGACTGTAAAACAGTCTAAACAATTAAAGATGCCTAATAATTAAGTATCTATTCAGAACATGAGAATATAGAATTCCTAAGGCAAAATATAAGTGATCAAACACAATATTCTCCATACCAAGGAAACTAGGAGCATATAAAAGGCATCCATTTTTATAATTAGAAAATACTACATTAAGTACATCTAGAAGAAAAAGATAAAAAGCATGTAAATTTCTGTGCAATAAGTATGGCACCAAACCCAGCAAAAACTTCAAAAATGTTAAGTTAGTGAAAACCTGAGTGAACATGGGATTCATAAAAAGAAATCTGACCTCAGAAAACTTAAAAGGATTTCCTGGCATGTTCTAAGGCATAGAAAATTCTCAGGACATTCCAAAACTGCTCTGCCTGTAGCTTGGCAATAGGGTTTCTTTTCCTGCAGAAAAGGAACTTTGGCATATGGTACATTTAATATGATTACAGAACTGCAGATACCATTGGTATGAGTAAGATCAATTATTGCATTAGCAAGGATGAACACTGTTGTGACCTGGCTGTGCACAAACCCTTAAAGCCTCAGAAAGTCTCTGGTGCCAGCTGCCTCAGGTGAGATCACTTTGAAGCTTTCCACTTGAAGCACAGCTTTTGTATAAAACACTTGAGCCCTGGTGCTGGCAGAGGGAACTAATTTAGAAGCACAGGCAAGTTAGCAGGGGTTTCTGCACTTTATGTGGAAGATTGTTTCATGAGATTGTCCTTGGCATCACCATCTGGCAGAGAAGTATTCCAGAAAGCAGATGTGTGAGGAATGAGGACTGGCAGCAGTTACAGGCCTTGCTAATGACAGTTTAATACCAGTGGCACCACAAATCTAATAATTTGCAGGATTCAGGGAGAATAAACCTTAAAAAGTAAATGCAGTGAAATATAAGTACAAATTGTTTTTGATCAAGTGAATTACTTCAATATCACAGAGGAGAACAGAGAAGGTCTGATTCAAATAAAGTGAAAGCTTTCCGAAACCTTTCATCCATAAATTGTTGGGTAATGAAAATGAATCTGCACCAAGACAGCTCTTGAGAACAGCAGTGGTTGTTGTGTCTCTACCATGTAATAGGAGAACCTTGGGACCAGGAGGATGGTGGAATTAGAGAGCAACAAGAGAATGTAAGTTTGGAAACAAGATTTTCCAAACAAATTGGCAAATCATTTCATTCTGCTCAGACTGGAATACTGCAGTGAAAGGAAGACAAGAAAATGGCTGCTAGAACTTTGTAACAGCTGGAGTAATCATCTTGCTATGGGCCTCTGGTGATGCAGATGGAGAGCTAAAGCCAATGCACCAAAATTATGTTCAAATAGAAAAATAATTATTCAGCATTTTTCCAGGAAGTCAGATGAGATATTTAATCAAATACATGAGATATAGCAGCATAATAGTAGTTAAAATAGTCAACAGATCGGTGGAGAGGGTTTTTGAGAAATCTCCAGCTTCTGCATTGCCATGAGTCGAAGGATGCTCTCACAGTTTTAAAAGTACAACTTGAAAGAAAAATATGATCCCTTATGAGAAAAATCCTGTAAAGAACTTCTTTTCTTACAAAATTTAGTAGAAGGATAAGCAACAAATGTGGAAGAAGGGTTTGAGAAACAATGTCTCTTTTATTCTGATGGTTGCTTGTTTTTGTAAAGATTCTAAAAAAAATAGAAGCAAAAGTGATAATTCACTATATATTTTAGAAAAGAAAGTCTGCATAGAGGCAATAGTATCTCTCAAGAATAAAACAGGGGATTGGTGTCATGTCAGGAGTGAACAGTAGCTCCAAGGAAAATGAAAATTCTGAAAAAGCTTTTTGAGGACTGTTTCGTACAGTAATGAGGATAGGCTGGAGTGCTACCCTCTTGGCCCAGTATGAGTGTACAAACAGCACTTGTAATCAGGGATGTGTGTGTCCCTATGGAATGTAAAAGCAGGACACCAACATGACCTGTGCTGGGTGAAACCCTCAAGCAAGCTGACAGCAGCTGTGCAACATAAAGTGTAGTCATGGAAATACAGCATTGCTTTTTTTGTGTGGTTGTGAGAAACCATGCTCATATGCAAGTAGGTTCAAAAGCTGTGTGGCAAGATCAGGACATGGTTTAGCAATTTGCAGTGTATTTTACTCAGTAGCATGTTGTACTTCTGGCCAGATTGATAATGAGTAAGGTGCTATGACCATCTTGAAATAAAGAGTCCTTACATCTCCCTGTGCTAAGCTTCTGAGAGCAGAACAACCTTTGTAAAGTCTTGCTAATACAAAGTCTGTTTAGCTCAATACACCCTCTGAAAATCTCTGCTCCTGTGAGTATATTGATCCAAAGATTGTGTTGAGATTCTCCAGCAGCTTTATCCAGTGTGTAACCCATGTTATAGACACAATTATCTAGCTGGATGAAGTTGGCACTCTCTGATAGGTTTGTGAAGAAAGCACGTTAAGAAGGGAAAGGCTCAGTGTTGAAGATGTGAAGACACATTGCCCAGGAATAGGTTCTGCTGTGATCCAAAGAAAGCAGCCTTCTGGCAAGCCAGATCTTTGCAGTTGTAAGGATATTTTAATACAGAGAAACGTACACTAGAAAGCCCCCACAAAATAATGTTCCCTAAGAGGTATGCAAATCCTAGTACAAGAACAATTGAGGATAATTAATTATGGCACATATCTAGGAAAAAAATAGGTTAGTGAACATGTAAAGAAATATGAGGTATTTATTCTAATATTAGTTTAAAATTCTGAATAGGTAAACCAGAATACTTTGTTTATGAATAGTGGCAGATTAAAATAACAGAACAGAGGATACATATTAAGAGATTACATTGCCTTTTTATCACCAGAGCAGCTTATCAAGTATAAATCAGATATAGGAAAAGCAAATGCTAACTCTCCAGCCAGGATGGCTCATCTCCCTGCTCCTGTCCCTGTGCTGGTCTGGAGCAGGACAGCTGAGGCTTTCCTGTGAGCCCCTGAATGCTGGCAAGCTGTGAGTGGGGACAGTGAGATGTGATGGACAGAGCTGGAGAGACATGGGGCAGGACGTGGGTGGGAACAGGACAGATTTTTGCAGGTGTGACAAATGACTCCTTGGTTGATATCACTCAGTTCTGTTTATTGCCAGGACACTGCACACATGCAGCAGTGCTGCCCTGACACCAACACTGACAGTGACAGAAGTGGGGAAATGTGCAGTACAGCATGAATGAGCATGAGGTTTTCTCATTCTGTTTTATTACAGAGCTAGAGGTCACTTATTAGGTTTCAGTCATGAGCTGCTCATAATACAAAAGCCAGCAATATTGTGCATGAGCAGGTGTAGCTATTCTATGAACATGGTTTGGTTAAGAAATACATTTATTGAGATCACTGTTTTCTTTCGCATCTTTGACCTTTAGAAGGTATTTGTTGCTAGGAAAGCCATGGAAGTATTTGTTCAAGTTAATTCTCTCTGCTAAGTTAGTTGATTTAGTATCTGAGGAAATACTCAATCTTCAAATTGCACTTTTTTGTGTGTTCCTAGTTGTCCTGGGTTATGTCTCTGTGACTACACTTGCTAAACCCTATCTAGTTACTTATCTCTGCTTCATTTATCTTGCAACCATTCTGTAGGAGCACATCATCTCAGCTCCTCTTTGTTCTCCAGCAGTGGAATAAGTACTTCATTGTCTTTGTGTGTGAACCTGTAGTTCTTTAATGAGTTTTACAATCGTGTATTGGCTTTGTACTCAGTCATAGTTATTAACTTGAAGATTGTCAACAAAGCAACACCTAACTCATTTAGCATATTGAGAAAAATGCTTTGTGCAATGTATTTAGATTTGAAGTAGTTTTTTTGGTCTTGCTGTTAAACTCCTATCTCTAACGTATAAGAATACAATTACAGTAATAGACTATTCTCTCTTGCTCTGGAAAAAAAAATCTCCAAATTGTCTGGTAGATCTTGTGGAGATTGACACCAGTTCAAAGATTCCTCTATTTCTGCAGAACTGTTGTTAGCAAGGTGCAAAGGGAAAGCACTATCTCATCCAGAACATGATTAGCGATAAACAGCTTTCAGAGGCTCAAACGTTTATTTTACTGCAGGTGTTGAACAAAATCGGTGTCCCTGGCAATAGACACCTTCAGTATTGTCATAGAAGCTGACTTAAAGCCCAGTTAAGTAGACTCAATCTCCATGAACATCATGATGATGATGAATGTTGCCCTGGTGAACAGCAGTAAAATTTCCAGGCAGTGGCAGTATCTACAGTAAGTAGTTTTGTGTGTTGCCATAGAATGCCCTGGAGAGCTGGGCCCATCCCCTCTGCCTGCTGTGTCTTCACTCCTGTGCTCTCCAGTTCCTGTCCTGGTGCTTTGCCCAGTCTCTGCTTCTCCTGGACAAGGACTGCTTTTCCCTCCTTTCTGCCTGGCCGGTGGTGCCTGGCCCTCTGCTCCCAAGGAGCTGGAGCAGAGCCGTGTGTGCCCAGCTGTGCACATCTGGACCTTGGAATGCAGCAGGGAAGGAGGGAGCTGGGCTAGGACAGCGTGTTCCCAGTGCCTCTGCCTGTGCCCCTTTCTCTCCAGGGGCAGATGCTCATCATCTGGGGAGTTCAGGGAACTCCAACACAGAGATACTGGTATGGTCTCCAGAAATCTGATCAGCTTTTTGTCCTCAAGGCTTAATAATGTGGCAGTAGCTGGTATCTGGTGTGTGAACAATCACTTGTGGGTGTCAATATCATGAAAGATTTAAATAAGGTTGCCTCTCTTTGGTTATACTTCCTCAGCCCACAGAAATACCCTGAAGGGTCAATTTCCTTTCATTCATTTGGCTCATTGGCATTGCCAATGAGATCATTGCCATGATCTAGATAAGAGATTTGACACCTTCACTAAAAATATCTATTTTTCACTCTGTAGCTAATTGTTTTCCAGAGCACCATTGGAGCAGCTCCCTGTGCTATTTCTGGCTTATATGTGTCTAGATAGTAGACAAGAGCTCTCTTGTCTGCAGTCTAGAGGTGTATATGCCAAATAATTCAGGAAGCCTGGCCCTTCCTAAATTATTATTTTATGTATCTGTGCATGATGGTGGATGTTGTTCCAGATTCTCTTACAGTAGTTCTTGGTCCACCCTCAGGAAAGCTGTTTGATCAGTGAGGGATTTGCGCTAAATTTCTGCAAGACATTAAATTATCATTTATGACACAAAGGTATTTGATATCTTAGTAGGAAATTACTCTGGGTTTAGATGCCTGTCAGTTCAGTGGAAAGTCAGAATTTTTCTAAGGGCTTTTTCATTCAGTTGAAAGCTGATTTTTGAGTTGAAAAAAATTTGACCACCACATTTAATACAGCTTTGTCTGACTTAGGATAGTAGTCAAGGAGAGAGATTTGTAAGTATTTTGGATTGAGGATGGCTATATATGTCTGACCTCAGTACTAAACAAAGTCTTTGAACCACTTTGGAAGGAAAAGGGTAGGTCAAGGACATGGAGTTACATGGAAAATTGGATAAAATGCAATGTGTTTTTAACAAAAGCCAATTGTGTCACATTAGACCAGTATCTGTCTTTGATAAGAACTGTTTGGTTAGACAAGGTTGAAGTAGCAAATCAAGTCTATATATGTATTAAGTAAGGAACATAAGGTACGCTGCCTCATGGGACATTATTATTTGAGAGAGACAAAAGGGAATAGTATGCATTTGAAGACAGATAAGAAATTAATTTCCTGTTTAGCCAGCTTGGGTCATCTTAGAAAGGGCATTTAAGAAAGGGAAGAGAGAGTATATGGGGTGTACCTCAGGCCCAAATCTTGGCAACAGGGAGCTTTGAATCTAGTGGTGTTGCATGGCTGTCCTTTGCTGTGGTAGCTAATATCAGCTCCTATAAAATACGTTATGTCTTCTCTGTATCATTCCCTCCTTGATTTTCTTATTTCTAGTTGTTTTTCTCGGTGTCATGCTGATTGTCACCCAGAGCAAAGCACTCTGACATATGAGAAGTGCCTGAGACGTGCATGGTTCCTCTCCTGTCACTCTGGGGCACTGAGGCATTGTCCTGTGAAACTTCTCAGGTGAGCAAACTGAAAGGAGTCTGTGACACATGAAGTGGAAGGAATTTAAGACACAGAAAGGTTTAATAGCAGAGCACTCTTTTGACCTCACTGTTTTGACAAAGCAACTCTTAAAACATCATATAGAGAGGCAAGCAGAAGTCTTTTTATCCTGAAAGAAAAGATGACAGCAGATTATCTTTTATGGCTGCAGTAACATTGTCTGAATGGTTAAATCAGGCTTCTGTGTTTGTGTAAAGATGAGATGAAACTTGGAACAGTCCTATCATCATTTTGAGATTCTGTGTGTCAGGTTGTTTTATTTGCCTGCATCTCAGTTCTGTCACTGAGGAAACTGAGAGAACTCATTCAGTCTTTGGCCATAACCTGCTGAGCTGCATCCATTTCAAGTTCTGTTCCTTGCTCCAGCAAAGTACAGAAAATACTCTGCAGTTTCCTTGAGGAATTGAGACTGGCAGGTCCCTGCTCCCAGGCAGTATCTGTGCTCTATCAAGCCATTCTGGTTTACTCAATATTGCAAGGTCTGTACCTGCAGGGTTTGACTTTCAGTTAAGGCACAGTTGGTCCCTCTGTGTATGTATGTGTGATAACATTATGCGGTGGCCTAGCAAAGGGCAGTAAATTGAATAACACAATACCAGTACTAATATTAGTTTGATTTTGTTATTGGCAGGGTAATGCTACATAAAAGCTATTTGAACTCATATAAACATTTCCAGTTTGAAAGTTTTTCCAGTAGCCAAGGGAGGATTGTTTTGGAATACATTCATGATTCACTTTCTTCTCTCCTCCAGTTCTAGATCTATCCTAATGATCTTTGTCTTTTGGATGCCAAGAGAAACTATTGTACATGTACATTTCTGCTTATACCATGAAAATTAGTGTGAACTTGGAGGAGTTGGGAGGTGGTAACAAGGCACAAGGAACAGCATAATTGGATATATTTTGCAATTGAAAGATTCTGACCCTCTGTCAAGCGAGCTAGATGAAGGGGTTGGGAGGGGAGGCTCATCAACTTGTCATATTGTACTCACTCCTGATGTTTGGATTGAGAGCTGACAGGTGAGCAAAGCCCTCAATGGGAAGGTGGATATAAAAAGTAGTAGCATGTGCACCGACCACTCAAACATCAGCAAAACAGTTGTGAAGGAAAAAAGAAGCTTTTGTGAATAAATGTTGGTTTGTACCATAGTGTACACTGCATGCTGAATAAAAATAGAGATATTTTCTAACTTTTGGAGCTGAAACACTGAAGCTTTAAAAGAAGAGCAAAGTCTTTTGGTGTGCTGCTGTTATTAAGAGTGAGATCCTGCCAAGGGGTTGTTGACTTATCCCCTAGATTTGAGACTTGGTGGATGATTTGTCATTCTTAATCCCAGGGGGTTCATGTACACAGTATGTCCTCCCTTTTTGTTACTTCTTCCTTTTGACTCTTTCTTGTCTTTTACCCTGAGTTTTCTACTTGATATAATTTTCACAGATAACTCCCACGTCATCATGAATGTCTCACTCAGGATTGAGAATTGTCCTTCTACCTCTGTCATCATCTTAGCACATGTTATCTACCTGTTATATTTTCCAGACAGCATGTTCTTTGTGTTGTCCATCTCACTTCCACTGAGCTTTCTTAGACAAACACTTCAGAAAAGTTTTAACTAAGTTCCTTAAAATATTATAATATTATATAAAATTATACTATGTGACAGAGAGAGGTATAGAAAGAAATTATCTGTATCTCTGTATGGTATTATGTCTTGCAGGTTGCTATCCTGTAGGGTGTGGGAAAACTTTGGTTTTTGTGCAGTGTTTAGTGCAGCAGAACCTATAGTTTGTTACTGGTTATTCTGAGAACAAAAAGTATAGAAATAATAATAAAAAAATAAGCTGATGATTTTCCATAAATATTGTGCAGGAGTTTTCTATCATGATGTTCATACACACATTCTCCATCTACATCCCCCCAATTTAACTATAAAAAGAGATTTACAATTAAAGTGGTGCCTACTCAATTGAAGATCAAAATTAAAGACCCAAACCCTAAGAAATAATTAACAATTTTTTTTTTGTTTTCTTTCAATACCCTTTTACCCAGTGCAGGAGTGATTTCCTCAAAATGAGTTTCTCTTTGGCTTTTGGGCATTAATGTGCCAATTTTCTTTCTGCTGCTGAATATTATCTGATCCTGAAGCTGGCTACAGTTGAATTAATGTTGCTGTCAATCACAGCTGCTTATCTGAGTCTTATTGGGGCTGAAATTGAAAAATCCTTAATAGTGTGGTGTCAGGGCTTAGATATTTTCTCTCAATGGCCAAATCACATTCCTCCCTCCTTGCCCCATTCCATGCCCAGCTGCAGTGAGTGCAGCCTCATGCCAAGGCTTGGGTGGAACCTGTGCATTCCACCGGTGGATGTGAGGGATGCAATGGCAGCAAGGAGGTGTCAGCTGAGATTAGGAACCAGCCAAGTTCTTCAGCTTTTCTTCTGCACTGCAGCAATGCTGCGGGTGCAGCAGCTGCTGGAAGGTGAGGCTGCCCTATCACACATGAAGGGAGATTCTGACCCAGTCTACCCAGACTCTTTTCCTGGGTTTTGCAGGATACTGCTTCCTTCCCCTCTACTGCACAGCTCCCAGGAGATGTTAGAATAACATGATGTCCAGATATCTGTCCTCAAACTAACTACTCATATTAATAATTAATAACTTTGTTTGCTAGGAAGGGTTGTGCTTACAGGGACACTATGACTTTATATTGTGAGCAAAATTTGATGGAAATCATGCTGGGAAAAAAAAACAAAAGAAAGACTTAAAGGGTTTTATAAAGTTGTAGTGGGAAATAAGGTTATAGAAAAGAAACTAAACCAACATGCAATTTTGAAGTATTGAGAAAGAACTCAACACACTAAACTCATCATTTTCCTTATCAGTATGATGGAGCTGTGTAAAGGCATGATTAATTTTAATAGTTTTAAGATTTGATCTGTGTTTATGCATAGCATAATATTAAGTCTAATTTCTACCCAGCTAAAGCATTGATTTCTGCTTCTTCAGAGAACTCATAAAACCAAGATAAAAGATCATTTTTGCAACTTTTTTCATGTACCTTCTCTTTCTATATTTGATATAACTAGATTGTGTCACATACTCTGTGGAAAATTTGGTTTAAATTGATGAGGCATAGCATAAGCCAAAGCAGTCACATGACTTCTAGCACTGCACAGTTTTGATGTTTAAGAAGTCTTGGGAAGTTATCAAAAGTGCAAAATTAAAAAATTGGAACTGGGGGAAAAAGTTTCTCTCAGATTTTCAGACTCCTTTCTCTTTTAACATTTCTGAGTAAATATCCTCAGGTTTTGATTCTATGGAATTAATGTAACGATTCATATGAAACAGTTTGCAAAATAGGTATAAGTTGTTTGGCTTGTTTCAGAAAAACTTTTGAAGCCCCATCCACGTTAGAGTTTTTGATGAAGACAAAGCATGGTGATGGGTATTGAAGCACACTGAATCCCATTAGCCCACTTGTATATGTGCAAAGATGAATCCATTCACACCAGGAGCCAGAGCAGAACAGATGTTACCTTTGAAAAATCGATTTTTTCGTAGAGTTTATTTATTCTGTTTGTGCTATTAAACTTTGGCATCTCTCCAAAGAACTGCTAGAATACTCAGACTTTTTGCTGTGTTCTGCTATTTAATTTGTTAGCTTTGGGCACATTTATATTCAGGGCTGTACCACTGAAACTTAAATCAGGTAACTCAATCATAAATTAGGTACATTGAGTGTCTAGTGCACTAAAGGTGTCCACTCAAAGTTTTGCCTGACTTTAAGTCAGTTTTAAAATATCTCTATGGAGCCAGTGTGACTTTGAATAAAGATTGGGTGTAAGTTTCCACCTGCTTAATGGGGTAATGCTGAGAACAGGGAAAGAGAGATTTTTTTACAAGTAACATTACAGACCAGCAGTCACATAAACCAAACTGCCAGATGAAAATAGCAAGCTCATGCAACACAGTCCTGCAAAGATGGATTGCTTCCCTTTCCCCTTATCCTGTCTAGCCAGTGTGACTGGGCAGGACTTTGTTCTGAAACATAAATACCCTATGCCACTGCCTGGGCTGCAGAATCTCTTTTAAAAACAGAGAAGGAAGTAATTAATTTTTGTGATCAGTAGTGAACCAAGTGTGGTGGGAGTTACATAATAATGTAAAAAAGGTAATGAACACTTAAAGTAGTTAAGATATAGATTTGTTATAGTAGGTCAGGATGTGCAGGTGTATAGTCCTTGTATAGACCATTTTCTCAGCAAGCCCCTGACTTTCTCATTCGTGTAGGTACTATGCAGTGTGCACAGGAGTTAGGGAACTCCATCTGCTGAGGTTCCATAAAGTCCTTATGAAATATGCTTGTGAAACTGATTCTTTGGGATATTTGGTGTTGTAGCACTCAGCACTGCATCACTTAACTGCTGGATCCCAAAGTACCTGTGGGATTTGTGAGCTTTGAGTTCTATAATAACATGGCTTAGTCATAAAGAGACTTTAGTGTCCTGATGAGTGAAAATCCACTGAAGCTACATTGAAACGAGATGCTGAGAGAGTGGGGGAAGCAGAAGTACCTCTCCCTGTTTAGCTCTGGGAGGCACTTGCATCTGTGGATCTGTCTGGGGTCTTGTACTAGAATCTCGTGTTAGATATTCTCTGTGGAAAGCACTGCTGCCTCCCATAACTCCAGACACTTCATGGCCCAGGGGAATGGAGCACATTGCAAAGCCTTGTTTTACACTTACTTTGCCTCATCCAGAGTTGCAAGGTGAACCACAGTGAGGGCTATATGGCATTCTGTGATAGTCTCTGTGGGTCCTATCTGTGACAGTAGTAGTAATAGCACTATTTACCTAGTTAGATGTAAGCCTCAATTTTCCTAATATGAGGCAAAGACAGGCTTCAGTGCATTCATCTCTCTGCCTCAGGGGCTATTTAATTGTTTAGACAAGGTGAAGTTTTATTGTGAGAAACCAAGAGAACTCTGTACCTGAGGGGGTTTTCTAAAAATTGAGATCCATTCTCTGATGCAAATATGTGGCTCTTTATACCTTAAATAGCCAGTGAGCTCTGCTGGGATGGGGACTAGCTGCCTTCAAAGGGTCTTGTGAGCACGTTTAGAGAGTAGGAGCAGAGTGGCAGCAGAGGCAGGGGATGCCAGCCCTCAGGAATGCTCCTGGATGGCAGCACTTAGAACTGGGTTGAAGGCTTTGCCTGATAGTGGGAATACAGACATCTGGACCAGGAATTTACCACCACAGAATGTAGGTGCCTCTGGAAATTGTTCACAAATAAAGAGTATCATGTCTGCATTTAGATTGATAACCATCAGCATATGTAAAGGCTTGGAAGCTTCTAACTTGTTTTTACACTTTTTCTGGAAATTACAGAACTCTGGTATAGTGCTTCTCATGCCTTGTATTTTTAGTTAGGTAAACTGAAAGTGTGTTCTTGAATCCAACAGTTTTGTTCCTTTGGGTTTTTCCTATGAATCATGCTACAGCTTTATGAAACAAGATTTCAGCCCTAAATATATCAGAGGCATAATGTATATATATATTATTTTAGATCAGTACTGCAACCATTTTAGAAAATTTACACAGAGAAGAACAATAATATAAGAAATATGTCATGTGAGATGCCTATGCAAATCAAGTCACTATGTACTAAAAAACAAGAAGTAATTGATGCCCTTGGGTGACAGACTAAAGAGGAAATAGAGAAGTGAGAAATAGCATAATAAATCTAAATATTATTAGAATTAGGAAATCTGTTTAGCATATCTGCCTGCAAAATGGAAGAATATTTTTTGGAATTTCATTTATGTTAGCTAGTCTAGAAGACTACTTACTGTGCAAAAATGACAATTATTCTTTAACTTTGGGTTGGTCTTCTCTGCTTTCAAATGCAGCATGGTCCAGTGCTGAGCACACTGATTCCTGCAGGCTTAGATGCTTATTCAGAAGATTATTGTCAAGTCATGCTAAAGATTTCCTGTACTGAGAAAGCCAGGTGTGTGGGGCATGCTATTTTGTAATAAAGTGGGCCCTTTTCCAAGGTGTTAACTGTTATCTTCTTTTTAGTATCCAGATAGACATATCCTTTGTGTGTTTGAAGCTGGATACTGAGAAAAGAGGCTATTGGAGTCAATAAGAAAGGTGTTCATAGCAAATACATGCACAAAAACCACCATAGCTAAATAAATATTTTGGGGAAAAAAAGTAGCCTAAGAACTCAATTTTGCCCACATGAAGTAGCTCTGCTGTAGGAATATTTTTTTAGTAATCTCAGTATCACTTTAAAACATTAGGCAAGTCGAGTAGTGTTCTGCTAATTAATCAAAAACAGATGGACCTGTCCTCACAACATGTTCAATCTTTATAAGTCTTCTTGGACCATTCCTTTACCACCTGAAGTTCTGCCTGCTCTCTTCAGAGCCTGCTCCCCAGTAGCCAGGTCTGTGGAAAGGCAAAATAATCCTAAGTGGATCAAGCTATTGAGGAAAGCAGGAAAGCAGAGACAGCTGGCAGCACTGGAGACTTTCGGGGGAACACACAGAGAAGGGGGAGGACTGGCTAATTTCCTTCCCTGGTCCCTCTGGTCAGGTCAGCATTTTGGTCAGTCACAGATAAAACAAACATCCTGTATGTATATTTTCCCTGCTAGCTCTTTGCCTTTTTATGGCTTCTGTTCCAGGTACTTTTCTTTTTCCCCATTACTCACTTTTTAATGCACAGGTAATAATATTTTTTACATTCAGAATTACATTCAAAATTTCTGCATTTAATATACTACATTGTAACTGAGGAGTAGTAATGTGTTTTACTGTTTTTTTTTTGTTTGACCTTTGTGATTACTAAACCTGAAAACTTTTTTTGATATTTTTACATTTTGCTTTTCTCTGTCAGCTGAACATTATTATGATTGAATTAGGTTTGTGTTTTGCATTTCAAATGTCTTGTAGTGTTTTGAATACACGTTGGTTTTGTGCATTAGTTATAACTTACTCTAGATTTTAGACAAGAACTGATATCCTTGCTTGATATCTGTCCAAAGAACACCAGAAAACATTCAAGGTTCTACTCTTGAAACAAATATTTTTTAGTTGCAACCTGAAATATGTTTACTAATCTCCTGCTCTGCTGAAAGCATATCCTTCATTGAGAAAAAAATCCTTAGTGTTGTTTAACAGTTACTACAGTACAAGTAAACACAAAGATCTGTTTTATTTTTCATTCTAGCTTGGATTTACTACCAGGCATCAGATTTAATAGTAGAGGCTTAACAGCTTGTGCATTAGGCAGTATAAAATTTTTATCTAGCATTATGCATTTATCATATAATTCAATGATATTTGAGACACATTCTGCCTCTCCTATGAGGAACGCTCAAATACTTCTACTGAGGACAGAAATTAAATTAGTGCAGTAGTTTTAAGTCTTAATTTTAAGAAGTGCTAAAATGGAAAATAATTGTTTACTTCATACCTGAAGATATTACTTATCTGTCCTCTGTTCTGAAGTTCATGAGAAGTCTTTCACACCCATCAAAGTAATAGGACCTAATTCTTCTTCGTATGGCAGGTATCACTGCAGGTACAGACATGTCATGGTTCTATGGTGCAAGGGCAGGTCCTTGAGAAACTTAAAAGAAAAAGTCTGTCTTCAACAAAGTCTTCTGGGTCTGTTTGCTAAATGTTACTAGATCAACATGGCAGATGATGATGGCAGTATAACAAACCTCAGAATATTCTGTGTTGGAAGGGACCCATCAGGATCACTGAGTCCAGCTCCTGGCCCTGCACAGCACACCCCAAGAATCCCACCCTGTGCCTGGCAACCTGGTCCAGACACTCCTTGAGCTCTGCTGGGCTGATGCTGTGACCACTTCTATGGAGAGCCTGTTCCAGTGCCCAACCACCCTCTGGGGGCAGAACATTTTTATAACATCCAACCTAAACCTTCCCTGACACAAGCTCAGGCCATTCCCTCAATCCTGTCACTGTCAGCACAGAGTGAGATCAATGCCTGCCCCTCCTCTTCCCCTCGGGGGAAGTTGGAACTTCTCGCCTCAGTCTCCTCCAGGCTGAACACAAAAAAGTGACCTCAGCTGCTCCTCACATGGCTACATATGGCTGGTTTGTTTTACACTAGCAGACAGTATTGGCTTCTTTACAGAAACGTGGCAAATGAAAGGGCAAATATGACAAAAGATGCGGAAGACATTGCTCTGGGATTCTCATCATGATATTAGATAGAATTCAGAGCTCCACCATGAACTTCAAGATAAGGGAAATAAATCTAGACTACAATAAAGATATTTGAAGGTCACATAAGTATGTCAGCCTACTGTAAACATATAGCTTTTGAGATGAGATTCAAAGATAGCAAAACAGAGAAAACATCATAAAAGGCAGATTAATAGAAGCAGAATAAAAGGCTGTGCCAAACATTTCAGAATTTCTTCTAAATCTAGGGCTGCTAGTTAAGAACCAGGGCTTGGATCTATTCAATTAATCTATGAAGACTCTATGTGGTGAGATGATAAGTCAGATTCTCAAAGACCAGCATTTTACATAAGCTTCACTTTCTTCAAAAAGTTGCCAGTTAGTAGTTAATATTTTATTTATCTGAATAGTGAAAGAAGGTGCATTTTACTTCCTTTCTTACTACCTGTGGTACTTTAAAGGATTTTTCCCCAAATTAGATTACTGCGAAGAAAATAATAACCTGATAAGAGCTGGAGTGAAAGAAATGCCTGGCACCTCTCAAGTAACGACAAGTGCTCATCTGGCTTTTCCAAGACTGGCCAAGGCTGACATTCCAGCTGCAGAAACCAGTGAATCTTTCCCTTAGGAAACATATACAATCATTTTTCCTTCCTTACAGGGAAAGACGGGTGAAAAGAAAAATGTACAGTAATCCATGGAAAGGGAAAAAAGAAGTCTAACATGAATTTTAAAATGGCAAATGAAATAATATTAATTTTTGGGAAATTATATATTTTTAATTATTATAAGGTGTTTGTAGAATATTAAAATGTACTCTGTAGTGAGCAGGAGAATAAGAATACACATCTTTTAATGTTGGCAAGTGTGTGCAGTTTGGAAAGGACAGCTGCTATTAAATATTTCTTCCCAGTAGGAAGTACTCTGAAGTCATCAGGCTTCCACATATAAGTAGGTCAAGAAAGACTTCTTCCAAAATTTTTACTTTTTAGCTGCAAACAGGAAACTATTCCTTATTTTCATGTCCAAAAGGCCACACTAAACCTGACCTTGAGCTTATGTACAGTTTTACTTGACCTTTATTTAGAATACCTTCTGCTAGAAAATTGCCTTTTGTTGTCACTAAAAATATACTTCACTGTCAAGATGAGTCAGTATTCAAAGAGAAGAGCTTTCAATCCACTGTAGAGGTGCAGTGGAATCCTGCCTTCAGTAATGTCAGGGGAAATACTTCTACCTATTCTGATACTGATATTTTCTTCCACCTACTTTATTATGTCAGTTGCTTTCCTTACGTTTTTCCCTTCTGTTTTTTCCCTCTGGATTACAAAAAAAAGCCCATTTTTTCCATGGAGCAGCATATGTGTTTATATATATAGAAGCATTCAGTTCTGCATTTATGCAGTGGCAGTTGCATTGTGTAACTGGCATTTTTCATCACTCCCATCTTTATGAAAGAAATGGTATTACTTCTGCTTCTCTTCCATTGTTTAATGTGCGCACAAAAGCAGAATTCACTAACTTGCTTCTCATTCTGTTATTTCTTCTAAATATCTATTACCTATTTTTTTTCGTAGCAAGAACAGTGACCCTGCTTGCAGACAGCACACTTGATAGCATAAGAAATGCTCACTGGCCAGTTTTGTGTCTTGCTTGTCTCATGACAGCAAATCTGATGTGAGAGTTTTGATAAGAGCTGGAACAATATCTTCTACGAAGTTAATGGTTTCTTTCTTTCCACCAGTTTAAAACATTCTGGGTTCTTTTTTTTTTCTCCAGACTGTCTCCCATACCATGAGCACTTTTCCTTTCTATTGGAAAGTACTTTTATATCCACTGCTTGTGGACAGAAAAAAATCCTTATAAAAAGTGTGAATCATCTTTGAAAGCAAAGTTGTAGGTGCAATTTACTGTTACTGCATCTGTAGAAATGGATATCTGGTACTTAAAGGTTCTGTACTGTGGTTTATTCAGCTGCAAAAAGGGAACAGGAATATTTCTATCATACATGCTTTTGAAAGAATAAATATTGAAGGGTGATTTGAGACCTGTGCTGACAGACTTTTCTTACACATTCATTAAAGGCCTTTGGTTTGACAACTGAGCCCAAAGAGTCCCAGATCTGTGTGTATTGAGATAAAGGCTTGGCTTTACTGGTGCTGATCATGGCCCATGCAACTTTGGAAAGTTACACAGTGAAACTGCTGAGATTCTGGGCACAGGAGTCAAAGGTCCTTTACCTTGGAAGCCTCTCTCATATGCTAAAATCTGTGGAAAGCAGAAATTTCCTAAAGATTCTTCTCAAAAGTTCAGGGTATTTCTAATTCAGCAGTTCTTGAATATTTAGTGTATTTTGTGAAATCTGACTCCTAAAATGAGACATTTTTAAAGGGGAAGGAAAAAATCAAAGGAGTTGGGCAATATTCTTGCTTTTTATGTCCAAGAAGTATTAACAAATTAAGACATATAGCAGCAGCTTGAAAACAAACTTGCATACTGTTTTGACATGTGCATCTCATGGAAGGATTGCTAATTGGTGAAAATGCCAATCATTACAGAAAGTGATTCATGTTCAGGGGTGGATGATATCTACTGGTGCCACATGGCATAGAATCAATGCTGTGGGAACCAGTCATGTCCAATATTTGAAGTATTTGGGAGGGATTTCAGCATTCAAAACAGGACTTACATAGAAATAAGCACAGAAAAGGGAGAGTTGGTTTTTAGGGGAACATTGGTGTAAAGAAGAACAAGAAATTGCTGAAAGAAAAAAAATCTATCTATCCATATTTTTAATTTTGTTAAAAAGGAAAAATTATGCCACTTGCCCACTCTGGGCTCACACAGTGGTGCTGAGGAATCACCAGGGACAGTCACCGTGAGAGTGACATGGTGTGAGTGCTGTAAGTGCCCAGCTGTTTGATGGCAGCTGGAGTAGGTGGGGTTCCCTAAAGCCCTGCCTGGGAGAGGGGTGGTGCTGCCTCTGCGGGGACACAGCCCCAGGACACAGCTGCTGCGGTGCAGTGGCTGGTTATACTGTGCTGAGAGAGGGTGGCAAAGGGACTGGGTGACCCAGAGCTCTGTTCTTCCCCAAATGTTCCCCTGTGCTCTCAGCACTGAAAGATATTGCTGTGCATCTTACAAAAATTTTAAAAAAATCACATAGTCTTTTGCCCATCCTCGCCTCTCAAGACTGGAGACAAAGCTCACCTCAATGTCTGAGGACCTGTCAGCTCTGTGAGCCAGGACATTGTTTGGTTTGTGTTATGCCAAAGTTCATTCTCCTGATTTGTCACTTATCCTCTCGATGCAGTGATATACTGGGTGCTGCTGTCAGAGGTGCCACTGCAGCTTCCCCAGGCTGCTGTGGCAGCAGGAGCAGCATGGCTTAGTGGGGATCAACGGCTGGGAATTGACTCAGTTGTCAGGACAGGCACGGCTCTGCTAGAAGCAGACAGGCAAGACTTGTCATAGCCATTAAATCTAGTGAGATACAGAACATGCTCTTGTCTGTCAGGAACAAAGAGCAACTGAAGTTTCATTAACAGGGCATTATCAAATGCTTGTGAACATTATAAAATAAGCTTCTATTCACACGAGGTCAACAACTTGCCTTCTCCACCAGCTGTTAGTCACAGCCCCTTGGTGTTACAGCCTACAATTTGCTAAGCAGTGGCCATGCTGGGGCATATTTAACTGAAAAATGAGAAACCTCAAGAGATTTTCACTTGAATTGTAAAGAACAACATCTTAAGAAAGTCTTTAAATGAAACATAAGCTGAAATGTGTTGCAGCAACAAAGGGCTGATTTTCAAATGGAGGACAACTGAGTGCTCTTGGGAGTTGGGGTAGGGAAGAAATTCAGCTACTTCAGAGTTTCACAGATTACCAAGACATAATTTTGTTAACAGAATAGTGGGCAGGACCTTTTCTTCCTGCATCCTTTGCAGTGAATTCTCTGCCTTGGAGATTTCTCCAGATACTAGAGAAAATACCTCAGTGAGCTTTTCTGAATCACAAGTTTGCTGGCTTGTAATTTTCAGGCTGAAGGAGGAGAGCTGTATTTAAATATATGAACCTGTATTTCTCCCCTTATAGATCAGTTCAAAGTACTGCAATTTGTCCTAGTGAGGAAGAGTGGAGATAACTACACTCGTGGGAGGCTTTGTGTGTAATTATGGAAGTTGCCTTCACAGTAAATAGAGAGGATTTGAATGGCTCAGTTTGGAATTGTACTGTATTGTATATGGCTTAACTAATATTTATGAAAAGGACTGTTCTTAATTTTCACATGTATCTAATTAATGCCACTTAACACATATGAAACTTAAAAATAATTGCACTATGTGCATTTAGCTCTTAAAACCAGTAATGAGGCAACTTTAAAATCTGAAAATGCCATTGTAATACTGAGAAAATGGATGATTCCAATAAATTAATCTACAAAAAGAATACCTGTTGATTCAGGGAGATCTTTTAACTTACAAATTGGGGGTCATCAAAGTCTTGTTTCTTCTATGCAGATGGTGTTATTAAATAATGGATGACATGCCATAGTTTGGATCAGTTCAATAAAACCACGTAGGATGATCAAAAGGACAGGATCTTACTGATTTTTTTTTTTTTTAAGATCTTTCATTTTGGTGAAAATCTTACCACCCCAATGAAACAACTGAAAGGAGTCACGAGGAAAATTCTGCCCTCAGTTACAGCAATACTAAGGCAGAGTAACAGACTCCATCTGTTCTGGGTTTAGCACTTGGAGCAAGAGCTAAGTTATGTCAGGAGTCGATATCAATTCCATTCATTCCAAAGGGCTTATTTTGGATTTACTTTTTTGTTGAGCCATTTGTTATTTTATTGATGCTAATACAAGATGGCAGTGAATGTATGATATTTTTGCATGTGAGTCATCTATATACTTTTTCCGTATGCTGTTTTTACACAAATTGTGTAACTGTAGTTTTTTTATAAACAGATCAAAAAAGTCACCTGAGTGCTCCAATGCCACGCCTTTTACAAATGTGGCTGATTTATAGTCTAAGAGGGCTAGCTGAAATTCTCTGCAGAATCATTATACCTCCTGACCTTCCAAGCTCTTTATCATTTACTGTGATTTTTTTTTTTTTTTTTGCTAGAAGACTTTACTCACCTCTTTTGTTTCCCCTTCCCTTGAATTTGTGCACTCTAGCAGCAGTCATCAAAACTGCAGGTATTAAGGCAAGGGGTATGGAATCACAGGAATACAATAATCTCCTGACCGTAATAGATTGTAGCTCGTGAGAATTAGTCTGAGCATTGTTTGATAGTTACAGTTTTGCACACAGTAGCTCTAAAACATGCTCATTGCTGAGGAACTTACACCCACCCCTGCAAGCAACTAGAATTGAAATGAATGGTAATGAGAATTGTTCGTGCATCAGAAGGAGAATAGAATGCAAGAAAAGTAATTTCTCTCCTGAAGCAGCCTGTCTCCTTGACTGTCAGGAGAAGGAACGTATACCTTAGGAAATCACTCTTTTCTCGTTAATTCCAGCTGAAATGGCTCAAAAAGGTTTCTTCCAAGTGTTTTGACAGAAAGTACAGAGAAGGATAAGAGATCTATTCCTCTGATACTTCAGCTGGAACTAACACAGGAAGGCTTTTAAAAAGAATATAGTGAGGGCGCTCCATAGTCAAAATGGGAACTTATGCATTGTTATCAAGTTAAAATAAAACTTCAACATCTGAAAAATTAAAAACAAAATAAAAATAAGGAAAATCTTGCTGAAAAACAGAAGTTTCTTAACAAGTGGAAGTGAGGACTTAGTCCTCTTGTCCAGTGCCTAGAAAAAAAGAGCTTACAAAGGTTGGTGCTGACAGCATATCTTATGAGAGGAAGTCAGGAAGGTCCTCATGCACCAAATGCAAAGCAAATAAGCATTTTAATTCAATATGTCAAAATTAATTAGAAACAAGATTAGAAAAGCTCCTCACAATCAGATGAAGAATTAGCTTGTTAACATTAATTCCCATGTCGTTGTTGTGATAAACTGAGTCGTAGCTATTTGCTTTGCAGCTGATCAACTGCTCTGCAGAAAGTATGAGTAGAAAATATCTATCTGCAGTGACAAGCTGTGGAGAGGGAAGCAAGGTCTTGCTGTGGCTTCTGCTGCAGGAACTCCCTCCCCACCCCAGAGAGCAGCACACCTTTCAGGAAAGAGGGATGGGAGAGGGTGCCCAGTGCATCTTATGAGGAACTCCTGAGAAATTGCATTGTGATGCATTTGCCTTGAGCTTCCAAGCAGATCAGATCCACAGCTCCTGGCTTACAGCTGTCTTTCACAGCAGAACTCCTCGATCTGCTCTGGATGTGCGTTCAGGGGGCAGCAGCTCCAGCCTGGCACAGCTCTCACCTGCGGTTCCAGGTGCAATTCCCTCACACCTGGAGGCACAGCAGGCACAGGAGCATTTGGGCTTATTTGTATGCAGTGAACCTGCCCCTGTGTGCATGAAATCATATCCCAGACTCACTGTATGCCTTGTGTCAGGTCTGATCTGACCAGTTCTGTAGGGATGCACACCCCACTGTGTGCTCTCTCAGAACTGCAGTGTGCCCAGGCTCAGTGCAGTGAGCTTTGGTCCAGGAGATGTTTATTGTGATCAGACCTGTCTGATATTAGGAAAATATTTTAGGTGTGTCATTATTGAAATAGGTAGTAGATTATTATTCTGTGCTGTACAGATGATAGATATGTTAATAGAGGAAGACTGAGAAAGCAATCCAAGACATAATATTCATTTTGCAGTTGCACCATAATGGAAGCATCCAAGTATTTATGCTTAAAAAATAGGATCTAGCTCTTCTATGTGCAAAAGGAAAACGATCACCATAAATACATGGCTGTTTTATTAAATCTGTAGCAACACAGCCTAAAGCAAAAACCACAGATAAGTAAGTGTATTTACTACTATGTAAGAAGTTAAAGTAAAAATATAGTTTTCAGCTCTACTTTGTGTGCTTGGAAAAATCGGTGAATGTGCATAAAAGGAGCACAGTTGGCATTTTACCCCGTTAAGAATAAAGCACAAGTCATCTGCATTATTAGCCACTAATCTCCTTAGGTTCCTAATCATATCCCTGTGCATGCTAAGAAGCAACCTGGGCTGGGAAGAGATGTATCAAAGTGGTGGATGCCTTAGTATCCCTGTAATTTGGAAAGGATTGTGAAGATATTTCATTTCTGCCTTATTTCCTAAAGTGACATGGTAAGTTAGCTGTCCTTGTACCATGCCTAACTCATTGAGACAGCAGTGAACTCAACCAAAAAACCCCTCATGCTGCCAGGTGAGTTACTGGCTGTTTTTTTTACATAATAGCCTATGTGTTAAAGCACTGATCTGTGAAGGCAAAGATCAGGATTTTTGCTTCCTCTTAGCCCAAGAGGGTTTGAAACCCTTGTTTCTATTTCCTAAAAATATCCTAGTGGGCACGATAGAGATAAGCCTGTGTTGAGGCTATGCTTTCTCTCCTCCATTCTCCTTCTGAGGTTGTACTGTTTTGTAAGTGAGAATTAGAGTTGGGGAAATGACAGTAGAAAAGTATTACATTCAATATGGACTGCATATGGATGTAAATGGGTCATATTTTAATATTATTTTTATTCCTTCCTTATATTTTAAAATCTAAGGTATTACTGAATCGACAATCAAAGAAAACTAAATAAAATGATTTTTTTACATTCCTCTTTAAGTTTGTGTGGCAACTTATGGAACAATCTGATCCAGAGTTGTTTTATCTGCATTTTCATGGCTCATTAACAAACAGCATTTTCTGCACCACACAAAGTGTTAGTCTCCAGTTGAGCTGGGAGGACCAAGCCCTAATGACCAATCATAATCTTTAATCACTCCAGTTCCCACTGATACTTGCCAAGATACAGAACATCAGTAGTAATTTAACTATGTCATAGCAGCCTGTACGTATTTATTTATTGCTACTGAGTTTTAACTAAATGGGAATGAACCTCATATGCTGTCATTTGTGCAGCAAGTGTAACCATCTTCTATGCATTTGAAACTTCTGGATGCCTGCAGAACATGAAAAGCACTCTATGGGTACTTGCATTATTGCATATTTCATTATAATGTAATTCTGTATTAGATATTCTATTTATGCAGAATCCAAAAATAGTTCATGCTGTGTAGCAATGCAAATTTCAGTGAATAATCCACAAAGAATTTCAAAGCCTTAACCATTTCTGACATGCACTGTTCTGTATCTTTAATGAGGACTCAACCTTTGAACAAATTATACCGGTCTTTTTATGAGTAAAAACCATTTCTGTGCTTTCCATTTAAAGAACAGTCTATCACTTCTTATCTTAATGATATTGGAAATATTAGGGGTTATTGTTACTGCTCAAAATTCCTCAAACTGGTTTTAGATGTTCTATCAACAGTAGAAGGGTAGATCTGGTTTGTGCACTTGAAGGCTGTGCCCCCCTTCCCAGAGAATGGGACAGCATCAGCAGTTTCATGGCTAAGGCTATGTAGGATAGTGCTCAGGAAAAATCCATTTTCCTCATACTTTATCTCAAGGAATCCAGCTTAAACCAAGGTAGAATGAAGGGAATTTCCCACAGTGTGGGGAAACAGCAGATGTGAGTAGGGATGCTTTTTTTACCTGGAGCGTCTAAGACTGAAGGCCCTGAAGCCAAAGGTGTGCAGCGAAAGGCCTGCAGGAGAGCCCTGCCAGCTCCTGCACTGTGTGAGCCCAGACTGCAGCCTGTGCTCAGGGATGTTCTGCTGGTGTGCCAGGAGCTGAGTTTAGACCACAGGTCCTTAGCAGAACAAGCAGCAAAATGAAACAAGGGGGGACCTTCCTCTTGGACTATTTAAGAGATGTTGCAGAAAGCTGAGGCTTTCTACTTTTTAAAATAGATAGCACTGACCAGAAGTTTGCCTACTAGGGATATAATAAATAACAATTTACTGAATCAGTTCAGAAAATCACCAGCTCGCTTTTAGCAAATTGAATAAAGCATTCCCTATGAACTCCTAATGAACAGATAGCAAAGCACTCCAAGTCCATCGGCACTAGGAATTTTTTAAAATTTGAATGAAATTTTACTATTCATAGCACAACTGTTCAGTACATAATTACATGGAAGAACAAAATAAAAAAAATCTGTAGAATTGTCTGCCTAGATAAGACATCCTTTGCAATACTTTAAAATATGTATTTAAGAGATTAAAACCTTTTTTTCTTTGGACATAATAGCACAAGTTAAAAAAGTTGAAGAAAATAATCAGATAAAAATACTTATTCCATTCCTTCATGCATTTAAGTATGCATTTCAAGAAGCTTGTATTATAGTGTAAGATGAAAGACAGCCTTTGTCTTGAGACTTTTACATTCTCTGACAATAGTTAAAGGGAGTTAGATCAGTCAGATGTGAAGATCTGCTGCAATACCTCATGCAAACTCATAGTCAGCCCTATATCAGTGCATTAATTTCTCTGATCTATCCTCTCCACCTTTCCTGGGCATCCCCTTGAGAAGAAGAGCTGAATTAAGAACTGGTACTAAGCCTGGTTGATTCACAGTCTATCTGAATGCAGGATGATCATGTTTCAGTGAATCATGTGCCTATTTCAATATCAGAAATAGAAAATGGCTCTTGAGTTTCTCTGCTGCCAAAAATTGCTTCATTTTGAATTGCTGATTGCCAGAGTGTTCTTAAAATTAGAGGCAAAAAGATTTTTTTCCTCTCACATTTGCAAATTTGCCTCAACCTTATTGGTAGCGGTGCTAAAGTAGTTTAACTGAGCTTGAGACTATCCTAGCCAACACAAACTAAGGGGACCAGTGGTGCTTTTTCTAGAGCAGCCACCTAAAATGGAGAGGATGCCAATAATACAGACCAAGCTTCCAAATAAGACTTGTATGGAGGGTCTTGTTCACACCTACTTGAAGGCACTGGAAAGTATTATTGACTTTACAAGGAGTTTGCATCCAGATATTAACTTTCTGTAAAAGAGTTCAATTCAACAATATTTTCTGATGGAAAATCATTAATGTGCTCCTTGCCATTCCTGGTTGATAACATTAATCATCCTGATTCCTTTAGTCTCACAGCTTTTACCGGAATACCACTGTAATTTAACATTAATAACAGCCCCTTACTAGGAAGTATTACCAATTTCTTGCCTAGGTGATGTTATATTTAGCAATATCTTGCTGTGACAATTGCTGCTGTGAAAGAAGTGCCATTTATAGATGGCATTACAGATGCAGTAGGCATTCCAATATACATTAAATGTCTGGCAACACAACAGTGGAAGACACACATGCAGAAAAACACTTTAAAACACTTTAGATGTACTGCAAAGTAACTTTTTGCATGTACAGAGGTGTAAATGAAATAATGATAGACTTGAAAGAGGGTTTTAAGTTATGCTCGATTAAATCTGTGCTATAAGCTTCCGGAACTCTTATATCATACTTAGGTCACTTGGGTGCTATTAACTATTGTCAGCCAACAAACTATAATTTCATGCTTGAGTGGACTAATACAAGCCTAGGCTTCTGCTTCTTTGTACAGTCAGCCTTCAGTTCGCTGTAATAAAGTGAGAAGGGGAGGGAAATAAAGAATTGTCACACAGAATGATAATACTTATCAGTAAAATCAGATACTATGATGGTTTAAGCTATAATTTGTTTGGGTCAATAAACTGAGTCCATTTACTTCACTAAGCTGTAGATCAACTCCAAATTTTGTATTTTCATTTGACAGGTACTGTAACAGGCAGCTATGCAGATAGAAGTAATCTGCAGAACTGGAGAGGTTTTTTTGTTTGGTTTGGGGTTTTTTGATTTGTTTTTGTTTGATTGCTTTTTTGGTTGTACTAGAAAGACTAGAGTGTATTTCCTCTATGAACAGTTCTATTTTTAAATTATAAAACCCCATATGGGATGATGTTTGTGATTTCTATCCATTGCAGGTTCTAATCATTTTAATATATTACATGAAAGTGATATAGTTGCACAAAGAGCCATGTATTTATATTGGGCCACCTAGAATCTGTGAGAAGTCTCTGTATTCAGCTGAGGTCCTTGTTATGAGAAATTCAGAGAACAGCACACACAGAAGGTAAAATATGTCATGTGAGCCAGGATGTTACATGGAAAAGCTGGTAATTCTAAGCAATTGTCCACAATAACTTCTAGGTCAGGTTCTGCCTTTGCTGTGCAAAACTTTTAAAAAAATCAATGAGCATTTGATGCAAAGAACAGAAAACCAGGCCCAGTATCTGTGATAGAAGACAACAAGCATCTGGTAAGAGCTTCCAGAAAAGCACTTCCCTGCTCCTCAGACTGCAACAATGATGACATGTTCTCCTCCACTTGTCCCATCCCCACATTGCTTAACAATTATTTTGAACACTGATTTTTAAAAAAAATCCCATTAAGTTTCTCCCATGTGACTATTTCTTCCTTTAAAGGCAAAAGCACTGCATAGTACTTTAAAGGCTTTAAAGAAATCAAGAAGTTTGATATAATGGCTTTGTTACCAGTGAAGTAACACCTTTGGCAAAAAAAAAAAAGTTCAATTTGCTAAGAATGACTTAATGTTTTTATTGTTTTATGTAACTTTAAGAGCTAAAATTAGCCTATGAAAAATAATCTGTTTTTTCTATAGTTTTCCCTTGTCTGTTTTCTCCCTAATTTAATTTTTTGTTTGTTTTTGTTTCAAACATGTAAACGGGCCTTTCTGCAATGTACTGAATCTTAATGTGATGAAAGAGCTAAATAGTAAAAATTCAAGCTTTATTTCCTTTTGATTATATTTTGTGGAAACAAAATACCTGAAGCTCCCTTATTGCAGGATTGTGGTGAGGAAAGGGTGGGCTTAAAGATTTACGTTTTTTGATAAATAGAGCAATAAATGATCATGAATAATCTTTGTGTGTCTCCATACAATGTAACTATGAAAAGGATTATATGTCAAATATAGTAAAAAATCCCAGGATTTTTAATTTAATACTTTGTATTTAACTTTGCATTCATACTTGTTATTTAAGTCATGTTTAGTAATTTTTCATTGTAAAAAAAACCAACAAACCTGGACATGAATGAGACTTTCAAAGAATTGACATGAGTGAAACTTTGCAAATGAGAATGATTTTACTTGCTTATTCAGCATGGAACTGTTTCAGAGTTATTTATCTAGGTTTCTTTCTGTGAATGGAGGACAAACTGAGGTCACTTATTATTCCAGTTAATAATTAGCCATGTTTATTTATTAGGTTAATTTGCAGAGTTTCAACAATCCTGTGTCCTTGAAAGGGTCAGGAAATAGCACCAGATCAGCTCTACTGGTTATCTGTGCTGTAGAAAGAACAATGAGCTTTTCTAGATCATGTACTTGAAAATGTGTTTTGGGAATGAACTTTGAACCAAGTCCAGGCAATTGTTTCTAATGATAAAATACCTTCTGGGGACCCTCCCAGTACTGCTGAAGTGTGCACTGCTGGAGGAAGCCTGATCATACAGTCAGCTGCTCTTGTGGTGCTTGTGTTATGAGATCCACTATAATTCATTTACTGTGGCTTGTGCTTTCCTCTCAGCTTTTATGATCTGCTTTTAACACCTGCAAATCTGAATCTTGGCTTTCTGTGGCATTTCTCTTGGCATTTCTGTGCTATGCTGGCTACCTTTCCTGCCAGCCTATTCTGCAGCAGTGCTTCCATGGTATCTGGCTTGGCTTGAGCTGTGTTATCTCTAATGCTGCTTTGCTTCATGATTGGACTGAATTCTCTCAGATAAGATTCTTTTCTGTTTGAAAACTGTGTAGCAAAGTGAATTTCTGGGCCAAAAGTAGGTCCCTATGTGCTATTTTGCTGTTTTCACTGAAGTGCTGAAAGAAGAATGAATCATAGTATTGGTAATTAAGAAACTTTTAGTTCTCCAGCAGGTAAAAGAAAACAGTGTTCACATGCATGCTTTCAGGCTCTTCCTTGCCTTTTCCTTCCGAAGAGGTCTGAGATGAGAGTGACAAGCCAGCCCAGAAGGAAAATTCAGCTGAAAAGACCACCAAATGCTGAGTTTGTCTTTGACTGTCAGTTCACCTGAGAATGCACTTTTGCTTTTAGTAGGTTTTCCATTTTCTCCCAGGCACAGAATAGTACTTATCTTACTCAATAGTCAGCCATTATGTCTGTTTTATCCACCTACAAAGCACAGGAGAAATAAAATGATAGGTGCCCTGATAAGGGGGATAAACTTTTGAAGTCTACGAATAATGCAATTCCTTTCGGCTGATGGATTTCAGGCAAGTGCAATGGACATAAACAGCTTTTTCCTTTTTTTTTTTTGAACCAAACTGAAAGGTGTGAATTTGAATGATGGATAACTGCAGTTTAAGTAGAAACACTTTTAGGAGTTACTTTCCAGAGAATTGCTCCACTCTGTCCAATACTTCTGCTTCTATTCAGTGTAACTTAGTTCCACAGATTGAAAAGAAATCTGTATAGAAGGAGAAAGCTCTCCTCCCTCTGCTTTCCAGGCATCAATGTGTGTGAACCACTCAAAAAGCAGAGTTTTGTGCAAAGTTAGGCAGCTGCATTGTTCTTTGGTAGCTTGGGGCAGTACCAAGGGTGCAGGAAGCCTGTCATTGCAGTACTCCTGGAAGCTGACAACAATCACACTCTCTCTCCTGCCTCCCTCTGCCCCCTCACTCATGCCAGAGATGGGCAACCTTGGTGCCCTGGTCATGTTAGTACTGGCACTGCAGAGGATGTGGCCTTCCATCCTCACCCCTTTCTCACAAAACCATGATTAGACTTTGCTGCAAAGTCTAATCCAAAACCTGTCTTGCACTCCAACACTTCAAAGTATTTAAAGAGACTTACCGTGCATTTGATGTCTCTGTCCCTCTTCCTTCCCTTCTTGATTTCTTCTCTTTAATCTTGCATATGTTTTCATGTTATGCAGTAACTATTTTGTTCTCAATGCAAGTTTCAGTGTGTATTATCAAAGTACGTGTCCCACAATACAATGTGGGCTTCTTCTTATGAAGATGGTGAACATTTCTATCCAGAAATATCTTGGTGTATGCATTGCACTCTCCTTTTCTCATCTTCAATTTCCATGATTTTTGCATTAGTTTTGTGTTTTAGTGCAGCAATCCCAAGTCCTTCCTTCTCTTCTCACTATAGAGCATGAGAAGCTGGGAGAAAATTGTAGTCATCTTCCTGATGGATGCTACAGAACAGCCAGCAAGAACAAGAATGCTCCCACATGAGGAAGCAAGAATTAGATGGATTCTGGGAGAGAATGAATCCTTAGTGAATGAAGAGCCTTGTATAATATTATATGAAGCCAGAAACTATTGCAGAGTTTAGTCTAGAGCAGCTGGAAAACCAGGTGAAGGTTGCTCGCAAGATGGTTTTATTACACTAATTTCCCTCCATTTTTAGAATTGTAACTGGGATTCCAGGCCTGTGTAGAGGAGGAACCCCAGCTCTAGTCAGGTACACAATGTCTTAGGACTATGCAGGCAAAAGGAGGATATTTGCTAGAGTAAGCAAGTAGAGAGGCTGGGACTGAGCAGAGTTAAAAGCAAATTGTTCTTAGCTGTGAGCAAAGTTAGAACTTTTTGGGGGATGCTGTGGAATAGGAAAATTTTGCTTGCCATTTGCCTGAGCTCTGCCCATATACACACAGACTCGTGCCCTTGCAGGATGAAATTTCCACCTACTCATTCATTTGTTAGCTAAACTTGCCTACATCTGCTTTGAAAAAACACAGCAGTTTAAAGATGTGTATATAATGCTGGATTGTAAATCTGCAGTGTCTCTTTTTCCTGATAAATTCTTGAAAAACCTTTGTTTATTCCCTTGCTTTCCCACTAGCCTTCAGTAGGACATTATGGCTTCAAGTGGTGTAATGCCCTATAGGATGTAAAAACAAAAGTTGACTCATTGGAAGTTGCCCCCGTCAGATGCAAGTATTCTTTTTGCATTTTTCTTGTTTAAATTATTGAGATGGAAATCCAAGAAGATAACTCTACATACTAAAATGATCTGTTCTTCATTTTTATTATTTCAGGGTTAACATTTCTTAGCCTAGATTTTAGAGAATGGTATGTTTGTCATAAGTGTCAATACCTGAATCAAAGAAACTTTTGCTGAAAGAATACAATCCTCATTGAACCCATTTGGCTCTGGATCAGGCTCCTGATGTTTCTTTCAGAATAAAAACAAAATGTGATTCTCAAACAGAATTGCAGGGTTTTTTTGCACAGTTCTACCCTAGCATGGTATGTTGCCATTGCCTAAGATCACTGAACTAATTGGAAATCATTCATAATGACAGCAAGGAACAGCACAACTTTTTGATTGCCTTAGTGATATTTCCTCCCTCTTGCTTTCCTCCTGTGAAATAAATAGGCATAAGAGATGTTATTGCCAGAAGAGTGGGTAGATTTGTGTTAATGCCTAAGAGCAAATGTCAAACTATAGAAATGTCAGAGTCTTGTGTGCTTTCAAAGTATGTGAACAGATAGGTTATTAGTTTTCTGTATATTTTCTTTGAAAACTTTATCATAATCCTCTCTGCAGTCTTGTACTGGGGACAAGTACTATGCTACATGACAATTTCTTCTTCTAAATTTAGCAACATGGCTTTATAACATTAGGCAGGGAAAGGCAAAAGAAAGTTTGGGTGGATAATTTTTTTTCTCCTTGAAAATAATGTCTTTCAGAAATAGTCATGCCAAAGAAAAGCTTAGAGCTGTGAGTCACAGCATTACTGGGTTGAACTATCATTCCATGCAGGAATATGGGCATACATTTTCAGGATTAGTGAAATGTAGATGTATTATTTGTAATAAATATATATTTTAGGATAATGGCACAGCTATAATCTCTGAACATCTGAATTCTAAAGAAAGATTATGGCTTGACTGGTACCGAGAGTGACATGAATAAATGCGTTCTTTAAAAAATACTATTTTTTAAAATCACTTAAAATATTTTCTTGAAATGCAAAGGACATAGAAACCAGAATTTCTAGAATAAAGTATCAGGCACCTATATTCAAGATCTCTACCATACAGATAATCTCTGAGAAGTTGTACTTCTGGTGCCTTCTACAGACTTCTCATTTTACTTGTACTGCTGTCTGACTTTTTCATATTGATTTCTTTTTCCCTCTTCTGCCTTTGTCCCTTGTTTTCTATCTCTGCCCTTGTTCTCCTTCATGTCTTTAATTCATACTTCTGTCCTGCTCCTGCCTTCCACATTTTTTGCTTGCTTTTTAAATTTTTTTTTTATCTTCAGAGGAAAAATTCTCCCTTCCCCTCACCCTGTTCATCTGTTCCTTTTGACTTCTAGTTTCTAGGATATACCAACACCACAGGCTATTTCTTCTGAAATAGGGATAGTTAAAGACAGTTGTGTTGGTACTCAACATTAACATTTAAATATATTTTCACACTTCATATAACATTTACCTACTAATTCTATGTATTCTTCAAGAATTATCTGAGGGAAACATTTTAATGCCAAGTGCTTTTTGGCCTTTAAAATTGCTTGAGTAAGATGAATTAAGGAAAAACATCAATTTTTAACCAAAAAGATGTTTTTCCATCAAAAGTCTCTTTGAAGGGTAACTTCAGTTGAACTCTCCAAGGAAGCTGTATTCCCAAAGAATTACATTTTATCAGCTGAAATATTTCATTCTAGTTTGCTGCAGCTGGTATCAGGAAAAACACATGCAGCCTGAACATTAATTTCTGCTCAGTAGTGCAGGGTGCTATTAAACCCTATTGGATAATAGAGACAGCATTGGCAGGGCTTTGCCTGCTCAGCTCCTGAGCCTGGATGCACAGAAATCAGCAGGTGGTTTCTCATCTATTCACTGTGCATCTCTGTTCAAGGCTTAGGGTGGGATTGTTACTGTGGGATCTCACTGGCAGCTAGGCAAAGCCTGTGCAGAGTCAGTTTAAAATTACAATAAATTAGAATGGTAGCGTTTACAGTTTTTGCACAGGTATTAGAATCAGACTGTATGTTCTGCCTGGGCTTAGGGAGGATGTTCTTTTATCACTTAAAGTATTTTCTTGAAATGCAAAAGACATGGAAATCAGACTTCCTGGAATAAAGCATCAGACACCCATATTCAAGGTCTGTACTCCACATGCCTCAGTAGGAATGTGAATAAAAGCACAAAGGCTCAGGAATCCAGGGATCAGGAGGCATGAGCTTCAGGAAAGTCCTGGGAGTTTTCATAATGGATCCCTCTTTCTGTGTTTTATTAGAGGCGTGGGTAAACCAGTGTTGTCTTATTTTTTCCTTAAGTAGCTTTCTGAGTATATGGTCAGGCAGAGGGCATTTGGCTGCTTCTGGCTCCAATCTCCTGGTTTCCCCAAACACAGAATCTACACCCTATTTAAATAATGACTGGATTAGTTTCATCCAGGAATTTAAGAAGGTTAATTTAAATATATTGTCTATATACTATAGCTCAGAGCTCCTTAACTTGTTCCCTCTCACTGTACCCTCAGTCATGGCTGGACCTTCTGCTGCCTTGGACTTGCAAAATTTATACTCCTTGGGAGCACATTAAAATAGATTATACTTTTGTTTTGGTTTTTAAAAGTATAATATTTTTTGATTCTTGAATATTTTGAAGACAAATTGTAGTGCAACTCTCATTCATGGTTTATAACAGAAAAGGATACTTGTGGTCAAAGCCATACCATATTCTGAACAGCCACGCACTCTCAGCTTTGGTTGTATTTTTATCCAAGTCAGATGCACTCTGAAAAATAAATGAATGAATGAAGTGAGAAGCATTTTTATAAAATAAATAAAACATGGAGTTCCAATATTAAAAATACATGTCAGACCAAATTACAATTAACTGCACTTTTTTTTTTAAATTTAAAAGCTTTGTTGTCGCACAAATATCCCTGCGAATTAGTTCAGGAGAAAATTGGCTTATACAGCACATTTCTCATTGCTCCACTCATTGGAAGGATGTAGCATTTACTTTTATGAATGATTCCGGGATTTTTTAAGCAGTTGAGAGGTGCTATACTCTGAGATCAATAAAATGATATTTTGATTTAATTACCGTTGTGGGATTCCTTCAGTTTACCCCTATAAAATCAGAGGCTGTTTGTATATGTCTAACAAAATGTCTTTCCCAAAGGGATTGAGATATTCTAATAACTAGGAAAGTCCTTTCTATGCTTCTTTCCAAGGGGAGAGGAACATGAGTTGAATTTACAAGGCTCAAAATACCCTTTCCATTCTGCAAGCTGATTCTGTGACATGCTGCACAGGTAGAGAGGTGGACCATCCTTTTCCTCAGGGTCATACTTTGGAATAATAAATTAGGAGCAGTTATCTGTACAAAGACAGCCAGTTTGGTACATATTCAAAGTATCACATCAGTACTAGTGGAAGAATTACTAGCAGGATGAAATTAGGAATGGGATGGCCAGTTCTCTAAGGATACTCAACTGTTGTCTTGCTTCTGTTTTTTGGTAAGTTAGGTTAGTTTAAACGAGAATATTTTTCCTTATGCAGTTTTACACCTATGAATTTGTTAATTTTCATGTTTTAATCTAATAATATATTAAAATATAATACCTTATTATAGACTAATATACATTGGCTGATGATAATGTCAATGGTCTGACCCTCAAAATTGTAAGTTCTAGTTCCAAGGCAACCTGTTCATGGGAATTTTGGAACAGTGGGAACATTGATGTCATTGAGTTTTGAATAAGGTTAGACAGAATCCATGCTGCAGCTGTTATGATTTTGCTAATGTGGTCACACTGAACATGCATATACACCAAATAGAACAAATGTTATTATTTTCTTGTTTTCTTATCTGTTTCCTTGTTAACTGAGTTGAGTATTTTACCAACTCTTCCCAGTAGCTGGGGAAGCTGGGATGGGGGGGAAGAGGGCTGTACTAATCCCTAACTGAGCAGCAGAACACTCTTCCAAGCTCTAAACATCTAATGGTGCACTTTGGCATCATAAAGATTGGGAAAAGGATTGAAAAATTTAAGCAGGAAGTGTGATTGTAGGTAAAATCTGTGTTAGGTCAGAACAACAAGAACCTTGAATAAAGGAGAGGGAAGGACTTGAGCACACACGGATAGAGATGAGGAAGAGAAGGACAGGCATAAATAAACATATTGTGGAGTGGGCTACTCGTGTGTGGTGTAGAGGACAGCTTGTTAAAAGCACAGTGAGCTCTGTAAATGGCCTGTGTCCTTTGAATAGTAGTGTTTTGTTGGTTAATTCCTCTTTCCAAGCTCATTGTACCTCTAGCTTCTTAAGGAAAAAGTTTCCTCATTCAGGAACATGAATTGTTTCTGTGTGAAAGCAGTGGATGAAGATGTCTACACTAGAATGCTATTCCCCCAAGGGTTTTCTGGTCCTGACCTGGGCCTTTTTTTATTTCAAGTTTGAAATGTTTTGCACCTTGCTTCTTTTGCATATGAAATCTGTGTTGTGTTATCAGCTTTTGTGGGAATCTGGGTGGTTATCTGGAGTGCAGCTCCGGCAGTACAAGGGATGACAGGAGAGGTTGGTGTGACTGTTTCAGGGCTCTTGCAGATCCTTGGATCCTGTTTTGGATCTTTTGGTTTTAAAATGTAACTTTTCACTCTCCCTACAGTTCAGAGAGGTAAAAGTAGGGGAGACAGTGCTCTGTCTCTTCCAACAGTTTTCTCTCTGGGAAGGGAAAATGCCAAAGTTTCTCACATCTCTTCTTCCATATGGGAATTGCCCATATGGAAGATAAAACTGATGAGAACAGTGTAACTAAGATGTAGGGACAGTTGAATAAACTATGCAGATTAGTTTGACAGAGATGGTATTGATAAGTGTTTTGCAGGCTATTTTGTTTTTTCCTGAGGTCAATAGCACATCTACAGTATTTTTTCTGAAGTGCTTGTAGAAAATATATTTTTACCCTCTCTCAACTGAGGTTAACATAGCAGAAGTTGAGACACATAAGCCATCTGAATGAAATATGCTATCGACTGTCTTTTTAAATTGGAATTTAGTTAAATACCTCACTGACATAAAGCTTTTGCCTTTTTAAAGTAGACCAACTTTACAACCCTGCTTAGTGATTACGTGTCCTGCATTGTGCTTTTCAGAGTTAGCTTTTGGTGTTTATACACTGCATGTACATGATATGCAGCAAAGTGGTTTTTTTTTAACATACTATTTTTCTACACAATAATATATATTATGTAATTTCTTTCAGAACTAAGTTATGACAGTCCATTAATAAGTAAATGGATGTGAATATGAGGCTACTTTCTTTTGTTTATGCTTATGCTGTGATAATTATTTAATGATAAATTTAAGGGTGGCGAGACAGAATTGAAACTGAGATATGCTTTTGATGGATCGTGGTATGGTGAAGTGCAGAGGTTAATTATACATGAAAAGGTTCTACACCTTTGCTAGGGAAGGAGCTCTGGGTTCCAGATCTTACAATTTGAACTGGAATTTGCTACCAGCTGGCTGCCAAAATTATTGGTTCAGGTAGCCCAAAATAGAACATAATCAGAAGCTTAGAAACAACTGTATACATAGAATTATCAAATAAATCTCTTCACAGAAAATTGCATTTTTGAGAGGCAAAGGAAGGAAAGAAGGAAGACAAAGATGAAGAGGTAAGGAAGGAAAAGGGTTTTGCAGCCACATAGCTGGTATTGCATCCGACATAGTAGCCATGAGGTGGAAGGCCTTTTAAGGCTTACTCTGCCCCTAAAAAAATATCTAGGTATGGTTACAGACAAGGATTGAAAGGTTCCCACAGCAAGGTACCCATGTCCTGGTAGTTAGAATGATCACAGAAGAGCTAAATTCAAATCTTAGTAGCAGACCTTGTAGCTTTCCCATTCTGGCTGAGTACTCTGACTGAGCAGCGAGAAGCCTAGAGGTTCCTTTTCCATTAATTTTTGCTCTCTTTCAAACATCTTATTCTTGAAGGTATTTCCTTCTTATTTCTGGTACAATCTCCCCTGAAGCCTCAATTAACAGCACTGAGAGTGGGCACATGGTTTAAAGTTCATCTGGGCAAGAGCTTTAACTGGCAGTGGGAGGTGCTGGCACCTGACACGTTATTTGTGCAGGGATAGATGTGCAGGAAAATCAACTGCTTTCACTGTGAAAACACAGGAACATAGGAAGAAAATAAGAAGTAATGAAAGGTAAACTAAATAAAAATATCGTTTTGGAAATAAAGGGAAAGAAAAGAGGAAACACAGGGGAAGAAGAGGAATGAGAGAGAGATATGAGATGAGAGAGAAAATTAGAAGAAACGACTTGAATAACTATGATAGGTACTGAGTTAAAACAGTGAGTGCTACAGAGAGTGCTGCAGAGGTCTGAATTACTAAAAGATTGAGATGTCAAATATACAAAAAAAAAATCAGACAAATGAAAATAAAATACCATGGGAGGGGGGAAGAATAATCAGAACAGCAAAACTATTTTCCAAGGTATAATATACTACTATAAGGAATGCTGAACTGGACATGATAGGGCATGAAAAGTGTTATATTTATTTACACCTTCTGTTTTGTATTGCTCAGCTTTGTCAGGAGGGATAGGTGTTAATTCACAGAGCACAGTTGGGACACTGGATATGTTACTGTTGTAAATAAAAATTATTATTTTCAGTAAAAGAATGAGAAAATTAGATGCCCAGCAGCCTCTGAAGAAATCAGATTTTTGCAAAACATGCATTCAGTCAATTTTATGCTGCATTCTGCATTCCCTGATCTTTGATAATTCATGAGTGCTGAAAAGCAGAAAATTTCTGCAATTCTGTGTCTCTATACTCCAATTAAGAATAGACTATGGTTCTGTGTCCTGCTCTTGTTCAGAATATGGACAGAGGCATTGCAGGAATTCCTACCAAGACATTTAGGAAAGTGAATTTAGCATGAGTCTCCTCAGACTCAGAATAAAACAGTGCCTTACCATGGTGCAATGAAGGGTTATGCTAAACCTTTATGAACAGTGACTGGATTGTAAAATGAAGATGTAGTCAGTGTGAAAAATATTGGCTTTCCTTCTTTTAAAAGAAACATTAGGATAATTAGGCACCTGAATTCTACTAGTTACAATAAAAATTGAGATTCACCTTCTGTGCCTTCAGATATGTGTAAATGTTAGGAATACTCAGTACATAAGATATATTAAAGTTTTTCCTAATGATATCTCTAATGTATTTTCAAATGAATAAATTCAAATCTTGTATTTCCCTCAGCTTATTTTCTACATTTATGTTATTGTTGGGTGATTTAAATGTCAGTTCCAGTTGTGTTGTCTGAAAGGGTGCATGGGATAGTATCACCAGCATTAGGCACTCGTTGGCTTTTTGTTTTGGCACCTTGTCAGCTGTACTGTGACTTCTTCTCAGTCCCACTGCTGTTCCACTCACCATGCTGAGCCTCAGGTCATGTCTCTGAGCACTGACTCTGCAGATTTCTCCTGCTGCTACAGGCAGTGCTGCATTTGAAACTGCACCATACATATATGACAAAAAATGGAAGGGCAGAGATGAACAGCTGCAGCTTGTTCAGGAGACCCCTTTAGAGGTTTCAAGTTCACAATGTACTTAGGCTTCCATGTGAAAAATAACTGAAAAACAGACCTACTAGAATTGAACATTACACATTTTCCTTTTTAATTCTGAGGGATTAAACTTTTTTTCTGAGATGTCTCATTTCCACAGATGCAGCCATGATCTGCCAAACATTGAACACTTTAAAATTCAGTGTATATGTCCAAAAGCCTGACATACCTGGCTTGCAGCTTTAGCTTTCAGATCTTCATCTGGATCTACGCCAACTCTGTAAAAAAAACCAAACCTGAGCACATATGGTAATGATCTGATGTATATTAGACAGCTTTGAGTGTAGAAATGTTTCTTGTGTCGCTTATTTCCTACTAGGTGAGAAATGAGGAGAAGAGCTGGGAAAAGATTAGGATCACTTTTTAAATTAAGGAACTTCTGAGGTTTGTAATTTAAGATGCCTTGTAACTGCCACTCCTAACAGCTGAGACTAGATCTGTATCCTGGCTCTGATCCATCTCTGGGGAGAGACAATCAGGCTGTTAACCTGTGCTAGGAAATCCTTAATTGCTGGCAGAAGAGCAGAGCTGAGGTACTGCAGTTGGTAGTGGAGGATGGGATTACAGAACTCCAGTGAATATTGAGTGTGCTGCATTATGGAACACTTGGAAAAGGCTTCACTTGGCACACCAGGTACAGGGAAGAAACCCAGAAGGGAGAGGAGACTGCAGTGAGTGATGTGCAAGATGATGATAACCAGCGTGGCATTTCCCCACCCCATATGGATGGGAAAAAAGTAAAATTGTCTGTTTAAAGGAGTGCAGTGGAAGAACTGACATCTTTTGATTACGGCTGATACTAAGAGCTGAGGGAAAATGCAATTTAAAAATGTTTTAAGTTGAACAACAGAAGCTTATGCTGATGAAAGACACAAGAAAGTATGGAAAGCAGTGAGGGATGACAAATAATACACCTTATTATCACCCAAATCTGAAGCCCACAGCTAAGGTGACCAACAACCCCCAAATACCTTGCAAGCTCCCATATAGTAGCAGGTCCACCAAGCTAAACCAGTACTTACTGATGCAAAGGAAATGTAGTCTTTCACTGGATATTAATTTAAGACCTCTTTACTGGTTTTCTGATTGGCTTCATCCCTGAGAATAGTTTTGCTTTTGGTAATAACATATCACATATTTTCAAATAATATTTAATGTTAACAATTACATACCTCAACATTCTTTCCTGTGAATGTTATGCATGCACTCTTATTGAGTTGGGGAGAATGACAGGAACTATATGAAAAGTAGATGCTTTTTATATGTAAATACTGAATGGACCAAAAAAATAAAGACATTTCTTTCTATCATAGCTCTAGAGCTTCAACAAATCTGAATCCTTCAGGCATAAATATTTCTATCTTTTTATTAAAAATAACCATCCTGGTGGTGACTCAACAAAGAGACAGAATGAATAGTAGATTCTTTTTTCTTTTCTTTCGTCCTCTTGGCCTTTAAATTGCAAAGAAAAGCTTCTGAAGACACTAACCCTATTCATTAGTTTGGAATAAAGCAAGTAAGGTATTTCCATTTCATTAAAGGGGAAATATTTACATATGAAAAGGAAAAGAATCATTACCCAGAGGTTTAACCATCTATCTGACAGTGGGTTTATCATTGCCATGTGCAGAGCAGAAGTGTCCAGGGCCTTATCTGTGCTCAGCCCTAAAACAGAGCAGTGTGGGACAGCCCTGCCCTGCAGAGCCTGTAGGTGAAGGACAGTGGCTGCAGTGAAGGCTGCAGCAGTGACACAAATGTCAGTGCTGTGGTCCCAAACTCATAACCCAGGTCAGAAGAGAAAGTGAATCTGTTTCCTGAACACAGTCACAGGCAGTGTTTATTAGACTGTGCTGGTTTGTTAGATGTGTCCACCAGCATCAGCACCTGGCCAAGATAAACCCAGCAGCAGCACATTAGCTAGAGGACTGCAGAGATCTGGAAGTAAAACAATCCAGCATATTTACATGTGATAGGTGCAGCTGAAAGGCAGAGCTACAGCACAGGCTTCACAACACTCCTGATGAGCTTGACCTCAAAAAAGGTCATTTCTGGCACAGAAGTAATTTAGCCTTCATGCAGTTCTCACCTTACTGGAGCTGAGAAACCACCACTTCTGAATGCCTGTGTGTTGGAGCTGTGATGTGTTGTTGGAGACTGAGCTAAGACAACAAAATATTTCACCCAGGATCCAAAGGACTGTAATAGCAAATGGGAAAAGGGGGAGGCCATGGGGAAGATAAGACCAGAGCTTCTGGCTGTGATATTGATTTAGTAGCAGGGATATAACTAATAGATAATTCCACTGACAACAGAAATTAACTGGTATTGTAAATCCAAATTTTTTTTCCTGAATTCTGCAGAATTTGTGTTGTGCTGAAGCTTCTCTGCATCTATAATTTCTCACCCTTATAGCTATAGAGACAGCTAGACATTTTGCTTTGTTTATTTTGCAGACAACAGATTATTATAATACAGCACAAATGAAGATTCTCACATGACATCCTAACCAGAGTATTACATTTAAAGACAGAAAAAAAGCAACAATAAAAAAGGAAATCAGCTTAGATTTGTCACCTATGAAAAACAAAATAAGGCTTCTATGTCACATGAATTCACAGAGCCTGAGCTGACACTTTTTTTGGTCTGTTCTTTGCCCTCATTTAAACTACATGGTCAGATGTAATTGCTGTTTTTCTCATGGAATAGTACCTCACTGTTGGGAATTAGTCTGGATACCACAATATTACCAAGTCATTTACAGTCCTGTGGGAAAAGAAGCAAATTGTTCTTTGCATTATATGGGAGATTTCTTTAATGCATTAAAATAGCAATACACTTCTGTAATTCTATAAAATATGAACTAAGCAAATTCAGTCCAGTCAGTTCTAAAATTGTGGCTAATTATTTAATATCCAAACATAGGCTTGGGAGCCTAAGGTCAGGCCTGTGGCGCTGAAAATCATGGCCTTCTAGAATTAACTCTGATACACTTGACATGAAGTAGAATGCTGTTGCTAAATATTAAATATTGAAAAAACAAAGAACACCAAATTATATGAGACAGTCAAGATGACTGAAATTAATCATAGATATGCACTTCAGGTTTACAATCTTGACTTCTTCGAAAGACCTGGTAGATCTAATACTATTGCCAGTAGAATTTGCAAGCTTAAAATATGTATGAATTACTATATCTGCCTCTAAGAAATAGCCTGATAATATTTGTACAAACATCTTTCCCCTTTTAACATTCTCAGGTTTCCATTTCTGTGAGAAGAGCTAATGGATGCTTAGAAAAATATTTTCTTAGTATTTTTTCTCTTTTCTTGCTATCCACTTTTGTCTCTATTCTCCTGTTGTCTTTTATTTCCTGCAGCCTCTCTTCTGTCTTTCTGTTCCACATTCACTGGATGCTCTCTGTTCCTTGTTTGTCTTCTAAATATTATATGCTTATTTTTGCATCTTTTTATTCTATACATTAAACATTAGGATGATTACTCTTCCATGAAGAGAAATTCAAAGGGTCTTAATTCTACACCACAGTGAAGTTTACTTTATATATTTAGATAGGCTGTACTAATATCTCAGATCCTAATGCTCTAGATAGGAAGGAAATCAAAACCCTGACAGCTTCTCTGTATTGTCCTTTTTGGGTTTTTTGGGTGGGAGATTGGGGTGTGGTAGGGCATGTGCTGTGGTGGCTTTTCTTTTTAAATAAGGACCAGATCAGAACCTGGATTCAAAGAATGCTTCGACTTGCTATGCTCAAAATCTGGAAGCGAAACTTTTGACTTCAGCCAGCCTCTAGAAATCAGGCCTAAGAATTGCTGGGAACTGTGCATTAATCTGCACAAGTACCCCTAGCAGTGGATGGGATTTAAATCCCTGTGTACTATCAAGTGCATCTTTTTTTTAGCAAGAGTCAGAATGCGTTTGGTAATAAGGAATTTGTCACTGAATACAAAGCAGTTGAAAACAGCTTTTCTTATGTGGTTTGAAATGAAAATGGATCAAAAGATAAATCCCAAATTGCTGGGGGAATGAGTAGAAAGAAATACACATCCAATCCCTAGGAATACTGAGTAGTAAATCATGATTCAGGCATTGTAAACTTTTAATTCCCTCACATCACCACAAAATCAACAATGTAGGATAAAATCTCTGCTTTCTGCAGTGGAGTCACAGAAAGTCCCATATAGACTCACATCTTCATGAGGATCTAGGCACACAGAGCAGAACTGTTGGTGTCTGTACTTACAAGTGTGATTCTCAGCTCTCCCTCACTTTAAGTGCTGGGAAATCTCTAAATAGAGACATTTCTCTGAAATCTGAATTCTAATTACTGAAATTATCCTTCTGGGCCTGTATAGGCTTTCTGTACTGGCACAGCAGACCATGGTTCATGCAAGTTAAATCCTGCCTGCAGCCCTACCTAGTCTGGTTTGCAAGTACCACAGACTCACACGGGTTAGCTGTGCTCCAGCTGAGGCAGCCAGGACTGCTTTCATTTGAAACCTTTTTCTCAGAGCATGTAATTAATTCTATCTAGTTGAAGCCACAGAAAATTGTTTATATCTGTATTATTTAATGCAGCTAATGATTTAATAAACAAAAGATCAAGCCTGGGAAAGAGAAATATTTCCTAATGCAAATAGCAACCTTCTCCTGATCTAAGTGTAGGGTGGTAAATGTGTACCTGATGGAACAGGACATCACTGAGATGTCACATAAGGCTCAGGATCATCCTTTTCTACACCAGTGGGGAAACAAAGGCAGTGCAAGAGGTGAAAAGTCTGGCATCTCTATCCATTTCTGGCCTCATACTATGAAATGGGGATGACAACACTTTCTTCACTCTATTACTTGTCTGTTTTGTGTATTTGGCTTGTAAGTACACATCCTTTATTATGTTTGTACAAAATCTAGCACAGCTGTGATTTTGTTTAGAGCTCCAAGACTGCTGCTGTAAGTTAATTAATATCAATATTGGCTTCTTTGCTTGTCAAAGGTTTCACTGGAAGAACTCACCTTGTCAGTGCAATTGCCTCAGCCTTCCACTGACTGTCTCACTGTAACTAAACCAGCCTTTAAGCCTCAGCTTGCATCTCAAAAACTACACATCCCAGGAAGGTTTTTTTCAGTAGGTGATTTAGAACCCAATTTTCAAAGATGGCCATTAAACCGCATTTGCAACAGGAGTCTTGAATATTTTTGCATTAATAAATCTCAAGCTTGTAGCTATCTGTCATCAGTATATTGCATTCAGTAAAGAATTATTAACTGTAAAGACTAGACACATGAGCAAAATCCAAAAAAAGATAGTTTCATGATCTCTAATAAATCATTGTAATTTAAATTAAAAAAACCTTCAGGATAAATAATGATTTGTCAGGACATTATTCTTGTCCATGTGGCAGTAAGTGTGATGTGTATTCCTAGCAAACTGATACCTAAAATCTGCTTTTGTTTCTAGATGTCTGTATTGCTGCTACATGCTGCTTTTTCTGTGCACTGATGCTGTCAAAAACATCTGCTTTTTTATAGCACTGTATTCCATTGACATAAACCCATGAGGAATTATGGCATGAGTACAGATCTTTAAAGTTCACCTCAAGCTGATTTTGTTAATAAATGAAAACAGTTTAAGGGAAGAGTAATGACTTGCATCTCACAGCAGAAAGAACAAATCAGTTTAATTTCATGCTGAGGAGGGTTAAAAGAAATTATCAGGTAAATGATGTTTCCGAAATGGTTATGACAGCTGTTTGTCGTGTAGCTAATGCCTTCTATACGCAACATGCTGAAATAGAACAAAAACTATAATTTTAAACTTGTCAAACCATGTAAGAGGTAAAAGTGATATAGTTTGGCTTTTGAACTTGGAATTTCATAAAACTGGTAAGATAATTAAAAAAAAAAGCTAAACATTTGTTGTGTGGTCAAAGTCTATGCCCATTTTTGGTGGACGTATGGAGAACTATTTGGTTGCAGAATTGACAAATGTCTGTATAAATTATGTCTAAATAAAGGTGGGGTGAAATGCATGAAGAGAGTGGGTAAATGCAAATAGAAGATAAGGCTGAAGAAAGAATTGTAGTGCACTATAAGAGATCCACAAGTTCTAGATGTGACCTTAAGTATCAAAAAGGGTGTGAAATTGAGGATAATGTCACTGCATAGAATTTTACCACTTTCCTGTAGCTGTGCAGCTGTGTGAAGAAAATGCTGAAGTTTAAAAACAGATGATGGCTTGCATTTACATTATGAATTTGTCTGCAGAGCAGCCAGAATGATGAACTGGATCTCTAGATAGCTGGTATCTTATTCTCCATTCTGATAATCCTATTTTATTCTAATATTGGGGCACAGGCACTAAAATAGTATGGCACTTTGGAGTCACAAGGTACATGTGCATGGCAGAATGCAATGTCAGACGTCTTGCAGTCATGGGAGCAGGGCACTCCAGTGCAGCATCCTGAGCAGCAGTGATTTACATCCCTACAGTACTTCTGGCACACACAGTAGATTATCAGTGTACATTATCAATGCTGTATGAATATACCTGTAGAGGAATCAGACCTCTTGCTTAAAAATATGAACTTAAGTTGAGTCAAATTAACATAATTTAACTTCTGTAGAATTTTTAGAAATCATCATTTGTAGTAGTATCAATGCACCTGAATAGAATTGGAAAAAAAATCAGCACAAAAGTTGGAACTAACCAAAATAACAAACTTCTGGTAACAATGTCAAAATTGGGATGAGTTTTCAGGTTTAAGGAAAGATTATTGCAGTAGATTCTATGACAGAATAAAAGGTGTTATTGATTATTATGACACTCAGGCTTGTTACATCAAAGATCACCAAATATAGCTGGATGGGAAGTGTAAGTTGTATATTTATGTCCACAGACAGTAATTACACAAATTTCATCGAATTCCATGTCAAATCAGAAAAAATAGCAGCTACTGACTGTGCCAAACCCACTCTGCCCCAGTACTATGCTACTCACAGCAAGCTGAGGAGGTTTAACTCACAGCACAAGGCTGCAGGTCAGCTCAGCACTCCTGCAAATTCAGGCAGTGGCTGCAGGGGGTTCCTGTTGTGTGATGCTGAAAAATGCAGGGCTTTACAGAAGTTTTACATCCTTGTGTCTGTATGTACATGTGTCTTTAGGGATCCAAACTCACAGTTGTTTCCTGCCTCTCATACAAAGTGAATGCATGGGAAATTTGATTTCTGTGCTTTCTCTAGAACAGTTTTCTTGGATTTCACAAGAATTATGCAATTAAATATATTCAGTATGTGGTTCACAGACAACTAGTGAAACCCATGGACCCTTGGCAGCAATGTTAACCATCCTCTTGGGACATCAGCTGANCCCCCCCCCCCCCCCCCCTTTTGATTCTCCTATTTATATATGCTTATATCATATGTTGTTCCTGTGCCTTTCATTGCACTGTGGTAGGTGATCCAGCTATCACCTTCTACTTTGGTATTTATAACTCGCTTTACTGAGTAACAACTTAACTTCTTTTCCTAGTTCTGCATTAGGGGGAAGAAAAATCTGTCATAAAATGATATTTTTAGTAGCCCACATTTAGATTAATGAACTTTCTTTTCTAAAGTATGTGGAAAATGCCACCATTCCCCCCTCTTTTTAAAATATCCTTATTTGGAAAACATATCTCAGATTCAATTGTTTTCCTAGGAACCTGGCAATGTTCAGATCCCTCTGGGAGTTTGGCAAATCTTTGTTCTGTTCCCCCCTCCTCAGTAAGGACTGGTCTGTGTGTCATGTGCTTGTATGTGAGCCATTCCAGTCTCCCTGCACCTAAAGAGCAGGGTTTTTTCAATCCTTTCTTGTCCTAAAATGCCCCCACTCGTTTTCGAGCAGGCTCTGAGTTGCAGTGTGTCAGGGGAGGCTCCCCAGGGCTCTCAGCACAGACACAAGGAATATGTCCTGGACCAGGACAAGGTCCCACAGCTCCCAGTCCAGCAATGTCACTGGTGGCACTGACTTCACTGGGGGCACAGTTACACCAGCACTGCATGTTTCCAAACACAGTTTCCCTGGTATTTTCTCCAGCTTCTCAGCATTTCTGAGTTATACTGGGATGTGGTGGTCATTTTAACTTTCCATTTATGATTGTGCTGGCATCCCTCATCAGCCTGGGTTTCATTAACTGGAGAGTGGCGCTCACTGGATTGCTGTCATTTACTCTCAAAGAAAGAGATTGTTTTATGCAGCTCATTTATGTAAAACATGAGATCTGTAGAACAAGGTAAGCACTTCATTGCCTGCTCTTCAAGCATTTAGATTCTGTCTATAATCTCCCTCTTGTTGTTTTGAAGTGCAGGGAGGGCAGGAAGTCCAGAACAGGGTTATAAGGAGGCACAGCCACAGTGAGTTAATAGGCACTGCCCCTCACAGTAACACTGCACTTACTGAGCAGGGAGGTGATTACTTGTAGGCAATCAGACCCAGGTTTATGGGTAAAGGATGGGAAAGCTTGAAAGGACCGTAATCCTCCTGAATTTTTATTTCTAATCATAGCTACAGAAAAAAACCAAACCCCAAACCCTTCATACATATAAAATTCAGGGTAACTGCTACCAGAAGATTTCTAAAATGAAACTCTAATGCTAACAGTAGATTATTTGATATAAAAATGTTTGAAAATTATTAAAAAATTGCTTTGTTTAGATTGGAAAAAAATCTGTTCAGACTTAGTTGAGATGGAGACACCTCTGGAGAAAAATGTGGTTACAAGGGTCACATCACTTAGGAATACTGTGTTCCAATCAGAGAAACTGAAAAATAATAACACATGAAAAATAATGTGACTTGAATAATTTTATAAAACTGCAGAAGTTCAGAAATGAGGAGTGTGCATGGTAGTAGCTGATATATACAGGGCAATTATCACTTTCTCAGCAAGGTGTCATTTTGCAATTTAGTTTTCACCTGAGTTTTATGTCTCAGATGAGAACTGGGACTCAGAATGAGAGAATCCCTAGATGCTATATTATAGTATTGATGCAGCATTGACTTTGAAGTAAGGATGGGATTGGGTCCCTTTTTGGTAGGAATGACGTTATTGCTTTTGAGTGCCAATCCGGTTAATCCTGACAAAGGTGAGCCTCTGAGCTACTGAATCACAGCACAGTGTAGGAAGGTTGTCATGAGGTGACTGTGATGCCTCCCATCTAACATCTTTATCATTTGGGGGGATTAAAAAAAAAAGAGGGGCAGATACATTTTGATTTCCATTACTTTAAGTCAAAGATCTTGTATTTTCAATAACTCCTACTGGGACTGACCCCAGCCTACATGTCTTAAGGAGCTAATGGTGACAGCAGGGGCTTTCTTTTGCTGTAACTTAAGATGTTGTAAATGGAGAGGTTTAGACACACAGATGCATCTGTATATCATCTTTTCAATAAGAAGAAGTGAAGAAAACATAATATTGATCCACCTCCATGTGCTTTAAGAATTTCATTACTATTACCGTGCCTCTCCCCATGCTGTGAGGAAGTCTACAGATCAAATGCTCTGTACACAATATTGGAAATGTATTAATAAAAAAATCCCTGGAACATTATTAAAAATACATTTTCAGTTAATGCAAAAAGACAGGAGCACCACTGCATTACAAAAAGTATCATTTTTGCACATGGTAAATATCCTAACTGCTACTTTTATGAACACTATGGAGATGATTGGAGCTTTCAAAACAAAATTAAGGAATTAGGCTGTTTTGTTGGTGTCTTACTTAGGCTACTAATAAACTTTGTCAGCTAGGAAAAATGAGAACTGGTTTTACAGATCTGTATGAGGAAAAGAAACTGCACGTAGATGTATTTTGACAAAATCCTATAGATGAGATTAGTCAATTTCTGGCTCAGAAAAAACAGTTCCCTCCAGTGAATTATATCAATGATTTTTAGAGCAGTAAAATGTTTGTTCTCTGAATCACTTTAGGTGTCCGCTCCTTTATTTTCCTTGAACATAAACAGCACAGTGTTGGAAAGAAGCCCAGGCCATGGTAAATGCATTATATTATTGCTAATGTGATTAACCCAAAGTAAAACATTAAACCCTCCTGAGGCATTAGTCTAAATAATGAGATGGCCAACTCTAAATTCCCTGGGCTCGTGGCATGGGGAAAAATATATCATGTGCTTCATCTCTTGCATTGACATTTGAAATTTATCATATGAAGGCAGTACTGGGAGCAGCTGCGCACAGAGCTATTGTAAGGGAAGAGTAAACATGGTCAAGCTTAATGCACGTTACAACCAAAACATGCTGAGTAAATGCCTCTGCTTTGCTGCTGAGATCTGCTGCCACAGAAGCTATCACCCATCTGCCCATCCAGGCTACTCTTTTCACAAGAAGTTTGTAAATCAACTGCACTGTTTAAGATCATATTTAACTCCTGCTTTGAAATATGTTCACCCAAGTTCTGTCTGAAATGCTCAGAACAGCAGGGAATTATAGAAAGGACTTGTATGGATTGATTGACCCAGGGCTGTACAAAGCAGGTTGAAGGTATATTCTGTATACCATATAAGATATACTGTACTCTTTTTTAAAATCAAAGGTTAAATCTAAATGGCATTTCTGAATTCTCAACACCATGCAGCACAAGGGTGTGTAGAGCTGAGGTCACTCTGCTCATAGGCAGAGATGCTGCAGTGCATAATCTGAGTAAGCACTGATAGGATCTTTCTGTGTTTCCTTATCTAGGAAAAAGGGCTCAGACTCAGGAAAATATCAGGTACCTAAACAGAGGAGTTTTGCCTAAGTTTTCATTGTCTGATGTGCACAGGGCCAGTAACTGTTATCCTTTCTTTTAAATAGCAGAGTAACACCTGTGCATGTTTGTGTCAAAACACTTCAAAGCCACTTTAAATACAGCAGGATGAACAGTAGTGTCTTTTCTGAAGGCAATGTTCTAAGACACTGCTTAATGGAAAATTTAAGTTTTCATTTCTTCTCAACCACTTTGCTTCTCAGCAACACTGAATAAAATAATGACTCAAAGACATTAATTTTATTTAATTTTTTACCATACCACTTAAAACCCCAAACCTACATAGATTGCATCCTCCTGATATAGCAAATATCAATTAATGCACAATAGTGTTTTTGACAGAGTGACTATAGAAGTGCTGGAAAAGTGTGATTCCCTTTATCTAGGGTTCATGCTGTTCCGTGTTTTTTTTTATTTCATGATAATTGCACTATTTAGTTTAGACAGTGCAGATATCTGTTGATTTAAAATTTGTTTCTGCAATATAATCCTTCCTTAAGAAACTTGTCCGTTCCTTACCAATTTCAAGCAATACATTTAGATCTTTTGTGACTGTTTAAACTAATATTTAGGCCATTCATACAAAAACTTACTGTATCTAAAATAAATACTGATCCATTTATAATGGATGGATTTGCACTGCTTGCAATGTGAGGCAATGCAAAGCTATTACTGACATAAATGTGCATGTGTGCATCCTCACAGACACCCTCCAAACCCTTGAGCTGCAGAGGTTTCAGAGGGAAAAATATTTCCTGGTGCAGTTGCAAACTTTGGACCAGATTTCATCCAAAACTGTCATACCTGCCAGTATGTCACAGGGCTCATGAAGCAGCAGATGTAGCTTTGGGATAGTGCTGTTCAGGGGTTTGTTTCCTTTTCAGTGTGCAGATGACTTTTACTTGTACAACACCACCAATGAAGATAGACACTTGTAAGTTAGTTGCTGTATTTATCAAGAACTGTAGGAAATGGCCATATTTCACAGTGTGCAAAGGCCCTTTGCAGAGTTCAGAAAGTACACTAAATACAAATGCTAGGTTTGGGGTTGTTTTAAATTGTTTTTACTCACTTTTTTCTTGATTTGTTTTTACTCACATTTCTAAATACATATGGCTCGGGAAAAATTCATTTATTTGGAGAGAATAAGGTCTTAAATGGAATGCAAATGATCCAGAAGCTCAGGTAGGTGCCCTAACAGAGATGAAATTCAATGTATACATGTTTTTGTATTGTGTTACATCATATTCAGGAGAATTAAGGAAATATCAGGCATTTGTTTTGCATTTGAGCATTCTCATTCTGGCAAAGCAAATGTTTCAGATTTCAATGCTGGCTTTTTCCTTTTGCGTCAGCAACTCAAATGTGGCTGCAAACCTCTTGTTTCTGCTACTTCTGTTGATCTCAAGTCAAAAGTTTCCTAATTTTCTTTTGGTAATGAACCAAACTGGCATTTTTGCCTTGTTTGCTGGGGGCTCTCTCATAAATATGTACAGTTTTGAGATTTTTTTTTATACTGCCTGCACAAGTCCTTGCAAGCTTTTCATGAGCACCGAGGAGGAAGGTTAATCACCCCCTTGTTGAATGGTACTTATTAATTGGGAAACACTGGTAAAACACTTTCATTTTAATTAAATAAAGTCTCTATTTTCACAAGTGCATTTGAAGACACTTCAAAGTTTCTAGTGTTTGGAGTTTTTAATTTAAATTTTATATTGTCTTCTCTCTATAGCCATATACAGCTTGAGCAATAATCCCAAAGCACCCAGTTGAAGTTTAAAATGAGTGTAGGGCAAAAGGAGTGCTGGGAGGATGAGAAAGGGCGTATGCTATAAAGTTTCATAGTTTTATTTAAGCTTCTTGTGTTGCTTTGTAGTGTGTTGGGAGGTGTTTGCTGCATCATAGTTAAGAAAAGGGCTCCATTCCCATTGCCTTCTTGTAAAAATAAGAATAAAATGGTGTGTGCAGCAATTATGAGCCAACATCTGAACTCTAGCTGTGATGACACGGAAAGAAATAGCTTGCATGAGATTAAGAAGAGACAAAGTGAGAAAGTAGAGTGAGAAAGTGCCTTGATCAGGCATTCTGAAAGCATAGTATACTTCTGCCTACAGGCCAAGAAAATAAATGAATGTCATTATGACAGCCAGCACCAGCTAAGGATCTGTCCCCATTTCTCCACTGCCACTTGGCTTCCCTGGGGCTCTCAGTACTTCTCTGTGGCCAGTGACTCCAGGCAATGTGATATTTCTGTTGGTGTATTCATAAATATGTGATAGTTTGGTATTGGCTTCAGGTTCCTACTTTACTGAGCAGAGCCAGTAAACTTCAGAGCTGAAAGGCAAGTCTAATGCCTAAAACTCCCCATAGATTGACAGAATAATTTTGGTTGGAAAAGACCTGTAAGACTCTTGAGTTCACCCATTAACTCAGCACTGCCAAGCCCACAACTAAAGCATTTGCCACATCTACATCTGGAAAGGCAAGAGCCTTCTTCCCTTTTGTGAAACAAAGAAAAGATTAATTTTACTTTTTAAAATGTATCATTACTCCTTTCTGGGACATGCAAGTTGAGATATTTGTAATAAATTGTACCCACATTTTCTTAATCTAACTTAGGGAGCTTATTTCTAATTCTGATTTTCAGTGTAAGGAAATGTGGCACCCATCCATTATGACTTAGATTTCAGTCACAAGGCAATACAAATAAATGCTCTGACAGAGAATTCAATGTCTCTTTTCCTAATATTGCATTGAGTGTAAATAAGAAAGTACATTGGCTGCAGACTGTCTTTTGGAATTATGCTGGGACAATAGAATTCAAATTCAAGTGTATGTATATGTAAGGGTTACTAGATCAGAAAGCAGGTGAGCAGTCATTCTTCTGTAGGCTACTGAAAAGGGTGCTGGAAGACCTGGATTCTGAACTTTACTCTGCAGAAGATGACTGTATTTTAGTCGATAACTCATTTTAAATGGAATAGAAATGCTTGCTTGGACAGAAGCTGACACCTCCTTAGTGAATACATTAGCCACCAGTGCACACAATAATTTGATCTCATTTTCTGGTGAACTAGAATTATTTTCTAACTTCTCTATTTTCCTCACCTTATGATGCATATGCATCCACATGCAGATTTGGCAAGGTTTGGGATAGAATCCTTCCAGAAGGGTGGAAGATACTGAATGAGGCAGAGGAAGCAAACCATCAAACCCATGCAGGCAAGAGGGAGAGCAGGGCTGCTGCTGCTGCTGCTGTGTCTAGATGGGAAACAGGCTGCCATGGCTTTTGTAGGGATCCTTTGGGGTAGAGTTTAGAAAAGCTCAGGGACTGATTAAGACTCAGATCAAGATGCAGGCAGACTCCCTGAACCCACTCTGTAATTTCTGACCAGGCCTAGTGCTCATGAAGAAGTGAATAGCAAAGACAGCTGGGTAGCTCCAAGGTCACGCTATACAACACCTTGTCTACTTGGAAGATGAGATCAGTAAAGCTGTGGTTTTTTAGGATTCCTGTCTGGGTATTTCACATAAACAGCACTTATATATAGTTTTTTGTACAAACATCTTTTATGTATATTTATTTGCACAGAAAATAATTTGGATTTATAAAACCAGAATTTTATGTATGCTTTCAAGATTCCTTTATATATTATTTGTCACTATAACAAAATGGTGTATCTATTTGAAGAAGTAAAGAATGCAAAAGCAGAATATACTTTTAAGGACATTGAAATCAAGCACTTCTTGCTGAGATAAGAGGCAATTTTCTCATTCAAAGCTCATCGATGTACTGACCAGCCAGTCACTGTTGGGCTGTTTCTGATAACTCACTCTACAAAAGTCCATTACACTTTAGTTATCTGTTTATTAAAACCTAAAAGCCCAGATTGCCATACAGTGCCTTGATTACTTCATATCTGCTTTAATTAACTTTTCACATTCAACTAATTCTGGAACAATTTGATAGCCTTGCTATCAAGCATGCCAGACCTGTCCTTCCACTCTACATTTTGAAAAAAACCACAAAGTTCAGAATTTCCAGAGGAACGTTTCATGAGAACTGCAAGTTTCATGAAAGCTGAAGTCACATTTCTCTTCTGTCACAAAGTTCCTCTGCAAACCCAGATGTACCCAGCAATGTTTTTATTGTTTAGGATCACTATTTTTTAGTTAGAATATTTATGTCACAGTCCATATGTTGCATAAGTCCCTTAGGGCCTATAAGACCCAAAATCTTCCCAGCTAGCACCATTATTATTGTTGGAAGACACAAGGTATGTTTTGGAGTTTTTTCTTTGTGTAGAGTTTAAAAATGGAATGAAATGGTTTTGTGGAATATTTGATAGCATGAAGTAAAACCACAGGAAAGCTTAAAAAACCTGAGAAAGTTTGAAAAAAATTGGGTTTTTTTCATATTGAAATGATACTTTAACCCATGCTGAAAACTTTTACCCCTTCTAAATGAAACAGTCATTTCATATTTTCTTGGTGATAATATTCTAGTAGTCTTAGTCAAGAAAAACAGAAGGACAAATGGAAATTATGCAAACTAACAAATGTGAAACCATTAATTCCATGCCCGTCTATTTTTTCAGTCCAGCTGACAGTATCACTGTCATATCAGTATCAGTTCTTAAAATATGAAAGTTCACTGCATTTTGAGAGCACTAATTTTGCAGAAAGCAACTGTTCTGACCAATAAAATAAAGAATTAAGCAGTATGTTGTTCAATACTTACAGACCAGATATAAGATAAAAAGATTCATCATAGTAAATGTGATCCTTATTTTTTCCAGAGCCCAGTTTGATACCACATATTTATACCAAACTTCTAAAGGCTCAAACAATTTTCTGTACCTTCTTTTTATCTTCAAGTGACACAGTTTTGACATATGTTTGAGATAAACTGGGCTTATGCTTGCACCAATTTAATTCTGATGGAGAAGTTAGAGCTCCAGATTAATTTGGGATATTTTGGTAGAAAGCAATAAATCATCAGTGTCATTCCAAAGTTCCAAATAATTAAGATGTTCCCTAGAACTACTTTCAGATAGGTTTGTTTGATTCTTTATTCTTAACTTGAAGAACTTCATCATGTTGACTGCTGCATAGCAGTTACCTTTTGTATGACAAGGAGAAAAGTTTTAATGGGAGAAAAAATTATTACATTAGATGGAAGAAAACCTTCTTAGCATACTCAGACATATCAAAGCAACAGTATTTTAAAATAGGATAAACTAAATAGTTTAATTGACACAAACCCAGCTGGATGGAGTCTATTCCATATCACAGATTTATTTAGGGTTTTCTGGAACTATTCAAGATTTTTGGCCTGTGGAAAGTTCATCTTACCATTTGTTGCTAGTAAACTGAAAGGCATGAATCTTTTATTGTGTAATTTTCTTTCTCTCCTGTACCAAATATTCTAGCAACAAGAGTGTATCTTTCATATCTTTCTTTTTCTGTTCTCAATAGCCATGTGGAGCTAGAAATACAAGCTGTGTGAGGTGGGATTTAACTGTCTGCCCTGTTAGGAGATTGTGCTCAAAATTAGACCCCTCTGGCCAGTAAAGACCAACAGAGTTGATCGCTGGAATCATGTACAAGTCATGCACAAGTCACAGTTGCAATCCAAAATCTCCTATTCAACATCTGCCCTGGATGCCTTCACATTTACAGTCAGAAAGCCCAAGTCCTTTGTATTTTAGTCTTTTATTTTGTTATCAAGCACAAATGTTTATAAATCTTTTTTAGTGCCATTCAGGCAAAATGGTGTGGTGAATAACTGAGAGAGATCAAATGCACACCTTATCTTTGCTGAGAAGTACCTTGCAAATAAATGACAGGCATTTCAGGAGATCACTGAGATTCATTACCTGGATGATTTCTCATTTTCAGAGCGAAATGAAAGGAAATTATCCATTTTCTTTTTTTTTATAATAACATCCAATACATTTAATGTCCAATTTTATAGTGCTTCTTGATTTATAGCATTTTCCAGGCTAATCATGCTCCAGCTGCCATTACAAAAGCAGCTATCATCTTAACCCTTTCACTGTGAGTGTCACCCAAGAAATGTTTTCTTTGTTCAAAAATAATTTCATGTGTGATGTTGAACTCCTCTGGGTTTGAAGCAGAATGCCTTTCTAATATGACTTCAGTCAGGAACTCCAGACCATTTGTTATTTCTTGTAGTTACTACATATACATGAAGTGCTTATATATCCACAAATCCAGAACCGGTGGCGAAAACCACCAACCAAAGAAAAAGTATCACATCTAGCAATATTTTTGTATTAAAAAAAAGATGCTTGACTCGGTTCTAGCCCAGTATTTTAGTCTGTGCTACTACAGGGGATCAAGGGGAACAAAGTGATAAACCAGAATCTGATCTTCTGCTCTCTGTTACCCGTATCATAAGTAATCAATACATTACCATGCAAATTATTCAAATGCTGAATGGCAATAATCTCTTGGCTAAACTTGAAATTGCTGATAGTTATTTACAGTGTCTCTATGTCCTATAGCTGAAGTCAAAACTCTGCCTTTTGCGCTGTCTCCCTGGACCAGTTGCTCCCCACACTGCTGGGTAGGTGAGTTACTGGGTAGAGAGTGACTGGCAGCCATGCAGTTTCCTAAGTGAATCCCAAATTACTGCTTTTCTGTTGTACCCAAAATATTGTGTGTGAACAATGATGGAGCTCTTCAGCAAAACAATGTGCCTTGACCTTCAGTAACTCTGGGACAGCATTTCCTCTGAGCCTTTGTTGTGGGCTGTCCATGAACACATGAAAGCTTCCTTGTTAGTTTAGTTTTACTTGAATAATTTTCTAGGTGTTCTTCACAATTGTGAAAAATACTTTTTAAACAGCAATGTAGATTTTGTGACCTGAAAGTCTGCACATTGATCAGTAATATCCTAATGCTGAGGAGAGCCTGGGGGTCAGCAACATGTTTTCTCATGTATATGCCATTAGTGGTAATGCAGGAATATTCAAATTATTATCAGTATAAAAGATCCCAGGCAGAAGATTGTCCTGTAGATGTTCACAGGAGCAGATAGTTGACCAGCTAAGGACAGTGCATTAAAAATAGTTGCAGCATTTATGGTTAGACTTGTTACACTAAGTTACAGCTGTTTCTGAACTCCAGAGGGGTTTTTTTTAGGATTAAATGCTTTTCCAGGCAAAGACAGTGTGATTTCTATTGAAAGTGTGTCTGGGTGAAAAAAACCTCAGCGAGCTGAAGAGACTTGGCTGAGATTGGCCTCTCAACAGGAGTGTTTATTGCAGTGTCATTTAAATACATACTGTATCATAGCTAAAGAGCAATATGACCCTGCAAACCAGACCAAACTTTGTTTATTGGAGCTATATTTGCTACTGAGAGGGAACACCAGTTAGGCTGATTATGATTGTTCTAAACACAAAACAAAATAATAACAAGTACAAAGTGCACAGAAATACAACCATGCTTGAAAATATCCTGCCTTTAATTGCACTGTTCATCTCTATGTTGTGGTCACTCACAAATTACAGTTGAAGATTCTGTTTTCAACAGTAAATAACAGATGCTTCAGTTCAACTAAACTGTTTTACAGGACTCTAGAGGAAATATGACCCAAAGGAATATGGTTATAGAAGAGAGAACCTGCCAAGGCCAGGAGAAAACATTTAGCTAAACCTTATTTTCTAAACTGACTTTCCTTCTTGACAAATGGTGACAGGAAAATATGTTCAAAGGAATACAAGCAAAACAATCAATAAGGTCCATAATAATTTCTAAGTATTGAATTATGGATCATCTGAAGATATGTACACATGCACTTGGCTAGTACATTCAGAGTGTCTCATGGACTAGCCATGTCTCAGGAAGCTTAATTCTTGTGTGCCCATGTGAAGGAGAAAGGAAAGCCAAGATGTGCTGCCTTAATTTAGGAATAAGTGAGAAGCACTAGAGATCAAACTCTAGTATGACTCTAGCTCATAAGGAATGGCTGTAGTAAGGAGATGTACTGTCTCATGCTCTTCTCCATGAGCAGAGCAGCACTCAGTGATGCAGCACAAAATTCTGATGAGGCTTCTCTTAACCAGGCAAGAGGATCATTCCTCCTTGCCTTAGCTGACTGCAGCCTCATTGCCCAGATCATCTGTCAGGAGACCATTCTGTCCAGTGCCTTTCTGCAGCCCCCCTTTGAACATAGCTGAACACAGGCAATGCTGCTATAGAGTTTGGGAACAATGAAAAGAATATTTTTGCTACTGAAGCAGTAGCGCTATAATCCTGGCCAAGATCATATTGTTACTGTGGTTGCTCTGTCATTAAGTTCTGTCTTTCAGCAGTCTATAACCAGATGTTAAAGGGCTGAGATAAACACAGAATCATATTCTATTAAACAGGTTTTTTTTTTGTTTTGTTTTTTTTTTTTTGTTTTTTTTTTTTTTTTTGGTGGTAGACAGCCATAGTCATACACAGTCAAGTCACAGCATTTCGTCCCACTGCCCATCTACATCCTAATGAGCTATTCTGGCAAATACATGCACTGCTTAGCCTTTGATGTTGAAACAAACTATTGGATACCGAAGGATTCAAAATGTTGACTATTTCTGCTGAGTGAGATGTTTTTGCTGAGAATGTGAGTTAGATCAGCCTTGGTCATCCCCAAAAAATGCGGTATGCCAAACCTCAGTATCTATAGAAAGTTGGGTATTTGGAACGGAAGTTTCAGGTGAATAGAAATGGTGCGATTTTAAGGGCAGGCAGGCACACAGACAGTTCTTTTCTAAAATACATTTACCAACAGCAATGACCAGATAGGCATAGTAGTAGAAGTTACTATTCAGTGCTGCTTAGTATTTATTTAGAATATGGAATAAAATTCTTCCTATTAACTGAAGAACTGCTGCAAAGAGATTCACAAAGAGTCTGGAAATCCCTTGACAAACATTTACACAGAAGGTGATGATAAACAAACAAGACCTAATACCTAGCACAGTGCTTTTATAGGACATGTTTTATTAACAGCTTGGAATTTTTGCTCTGCCTGTCAGGAGAATCCTTTATCCTCAAACCCCTCAGTGCCGATTTACTGTAAAATGTAGCTCTCTGTTTTTAATCACAGTATGGGGTATGAAGGGAATCATATATCCAAAAGCATTAGCAAGTAATGCTCAACCTCTCTGAAGGCACATTTATTGAACACTTCAATTTGACTGTGAACTTAAATGGCTATCTCTGTTTTGGTGTTGATGCATCATGAAATTATTCTCACATGCTGATCCAGGTTTATTCATTGTCTGCCAAGAATCGAATATTATAGTCCTTTCACATGGGGAGTAAAAGCAATTTTTTTCCTGTTACAACTCTCAGATAAGTCAAAAGACAATGTATTATTTAGGAGTAGGGTGCAGGCAGTTCTGCTCTCAGCATGGCAGTGATAATGCTGTAAGCACCGTGCACGTGCCTCTGTGCTGGGAAGTGCTGAGTTACTGCACCAGACAACTGGGAACTTTTAAATACGACCTCATTTTCAGAAAGGGAACACTCAACACTCCCTGAAATTCAGTTTCAGGTGTTTAGAAAGGAGACAACCAAAATAAATAAGACATTTCCAAAACTCTATGTTTCATTCTTTTAGAACAAAGTTAAGAAATATTCAGTCTTTGCCAAGAATTTTAAGACTCATTTTGAAGGCTGCTGCATATGATTAAATGCAGTAGTAAAATGAGAATTATTGGTATGGATTTCTTTTAAAACTGTGTTTTAACATATAAACACATTTAGACATAAGTTCTCTTATTAGCAGGCCATATTTCCTTTAAGAACTTTTGTTAGATTCAAGATAAAGTAGGAATATATATTTTAATACAATTAATTTGTTAAATAAAGGGAACAAGAGTTCTTATTAAACTTAGTGAATTCCTGGGATCCATTTAAACTTTTTTTTACAAAAGCTCTTAGCTTGTTTCTTGTGACACAGCTGATTGATGTTGCTGCATTAAATGGGACATGGAAGTTGAGCCTTTTTCTGTAGCACATGGTTAATTTTGATAGTGTATCTTACTATATGTTTTAGCAACAATTCACAAGCGTTGTATAAGACATACATATTCCTGGAATAAATCAACTGGTAGTTATCTTTGAGGACACATTCTAATCTTTTCTCTAAAAATAGAGTGACAAATTATATTTACGTTATATTAGATTTTAACTGAATAAGAAAAGCGTGGATATGTTATTTTTACGTATCTTGAACTGAAAGGGTGACAGATTTATTTATGTTTTAAATAAAAACTGTGGTAAGTTGGTCTGTACCATATAAACTCATGCATTTATCTCTAGGATAAGACTGAGTTGATGAACCTTGAGGAGTTTAGAGTTGCATTTCCTGAACTAATGATAGGAACTGGAGCCTATTTCACAGAGGGAGAGGGGACACAAAACAGTGCAGGTGAATAACATTTGATCCATCCAAATGGATTCAGAAATCACATGCTCCTCTCTATTAGTATCTGAATGCCTCCAGTTCAGTTAAATACATTATCTGCAGGATAATCATTTTATGATGAAAAATTGGCAAAAGAAGCACACTCTGCTTGATTGTGATGTTTTTGACCATTCTCTCCTGAGAAGGTTTACCTACACAGCAACTTGTAGTTTATATAGGGAAAGCCAGTGTAGACACTGTGACCACTCACATATTTCTATTTTCTTGTAAGCACTTTATTTTGATAAGGTGAGTAACTTTTGTTGTTTAGATTACCTGAGCTAGCACTGTGCTTTGGATTTGACCAGTAGTGGTAGATCTGATTCCCTGGAGCACCGGGGAATCACAGAAGAGTTTCAAACTGCCCTGGGAAGGAGCCTGAGGTTGATTCATATCAGCTGATCACGAAGGGCTGCTGTGAGACAGGCCCCCTCTCTTGTGCTCAAGCCATTGTTGCAGCATTTCCCTGGCTTCACCCCTTTTTTCTGTAACTGATGACACCCAAATCCACTTCAATAAATCTCTTCAGAGACAAAAATATTATTTTTCTACTTGTAATGCAGTTTCCCTTGGCTTTGTGAGCTGTACCCTCCAAACTAGCTTGAAAAATACCATCTTTTTCTTCTTAAGAATCATGGGGATAGATGCAGCTCAGAACTGCTGTTCAGCACAGGTGCCAGCATGCTGGGGGGCTACACCAAGCAAGTTGGTGTCATTTGCCACAGCTCCATAACTTTCCTCAGCAAACTCATCTGCCAGAATCCACACAAGTGTCAATTGTCATGAATTACCACCACCTTTAAATACAATTACTTAGAGAAATTACTTAAGACTAAAAAGACAAATGCTGGTAGCTAAGGACAAAAATCCACATTGAGGTGCAATAAATTATAAAGACAATTAAATAGCTTCACTAGAAGCAGAAATCAGAGCCTCAAGATACGTTTGTAATTAAAGATGTCTATTTAAAATTTTATCTCAATTTGACCTCCTCATAATTTATGAAGATGTATGTTCCAATGTCAAGAAATTAAATGTGGAAATTATGAACCTAATAGCTTTATAGTAAGAAAATCTATATCCTGATTACAAACCCAATTTATTTTATTGGTAAAAATTATTGGTCTGGAAGACCTGATGGGATTCAGAGGAAATCCTCAGAGACGAGCATTTCAAATCAATGATGATTGTCTACTTTCAGTGTCTTTAGTGAAATCCATTGTACAAGAGGCTAGAGAAAGCAGCATGTGCATTGAACAGTACAAACAGTTAATATGAGAGTTATTAACAGCCCCTCACTTGTGGTCTTGGGGGGCTTTCCACCTCTGGGTAGCACTAAGTAGCAGAAGAAATGCCATTGCATCCAATTCAATTGCTTTTTAGTGAAAGCACTTCACAATCTTAATTTAAAAAATTCCTAGAGAGCTAAACCATGAGGGGAATCTAGTGACCCAAGCTCTTAGACTGCACATTGGCTCCTGCTCGCAGCCTTTTTCCCTTACCAAATTCTCAGCATTATTCCTTATCTCCTGTTATAGAACCCCAGACTGATTTGCTCCCCATGATCTAATGAGAAAGCTCTTCCTCACCCACGTTTCCACTGCCACATAGAAAAACTCTTGCTGACTGACAGTGAAAAAGCAGCAAATCTCAGAACGATGACTGATAGTGCCAGTGTATCCAAGCTGTAATGGCCTTGATTGACATTATAGGACATGAGACATGTCACGAAGAATCAAACTGTCACAGAAATAGAAAACTTCCACACTGTACATAGATGCCTATCCATGTTTATGTTTTATGTCCATTTTATGTTTACCCAGTACACTTTTACTCGTAGTCCTTATTTTGTCTGCAAGTTTTATCTGTGTTCTTTGTAAAAGCCCCAATTTGGTTATCTTCAGCTGCTATTTTATAGCAAGTCTGACATGAAGGCTTGTAATCAGACATCATTTTGTAAACAAGGAAAACATATGCTATATATAGAATAAACGATAAGGAATTGTGAATTGCAGGCCTATCTCGATACTGAGGCTGTGGTGATCTTGCAAATCACAGCAGGGAGTTCTGAATGGATTGGGAAGTAACCAGAATCAATAATCAGCATGAGTACACTCATTATTAGAAGCCAGGCTTTAAAAAAAGCACACTTGGAAGGACACTGCATTTAAACTCGATCCTTGTTACTCGTTTTCCATTTCCCTCTCTCTTGTCATTTAATCTCCCTTGTCATTCATTGCTCTCTGAAAATACAAGTGACCATGAAGTAATTTAAAAATAATATAGCGAAGAAGAATATATAAAACATTGCATAATAAATTAATGCCCGAATAAGGCAGCAGTGGAGGAAGATTTTTCCAGCATATTCTGATTATAATCAGAAAGACACCATTTATTACAGTTTGTGTAATAACTGCAGATGAGGGTAAAATCTGCCTGCATAGTTCTGTATTCAGCAGCAAGGAGGACACTCTTAAGATGTATTCACAGTGTTTAAAAGGAGCAGTAGTGAAACAAGCTCTTAGGAGACAAGATGTGTCTGACCTACGTCTAAACCCATAACAAACTTAGGAAGAATGTGTTCCTTGTGGTCTGGAGCCTCTAACAGGTACATAAATGCTTCCCTTGTGCATGTTAAAGCTCATAAAAAGCACACAGATAAGCATTAGAAAGTGCAAGGATGTAGTGACTGATCTGCAGGGATCAATAGAATGGTCGGGTTCCATTCTGGCTGGTGCAGCACTGACCTGATCTGCAGCCAGGTGAGCATTGGGGTTGTGCCCCCCCCAAACACCCAGACTGTGAAGAACACGATCAGCAGGGCTGTGGTGAACATCATCTGCTTGGGCTGGGACTTCGTGTCCCGAATGGCCAACGCAAAGGCGATCGCACCGCGCAAACCTGAAACAACACAGGGATGGTGAATTCAACGGGATGGACTAATATAACTGCAGTATTTTCAGCCCAAACCCGGTTCCAAGGGAAGAGGAAATTTTCAGATCATAATCCTGCTTATAAAGCACCGAATCATGCTAACTGAAAGGGTGGGATTTACAGCAAATTTGCAAAAGTGAACAATGAAAATACTCTCCTATTTGCATAATAATCACGCTTTCGCTTAATATACACTGAATTATTTGTCTTGAATAATTGCAAATTAAGTAGTAATCTGAACTTAATGCAGGTTGAAAAAGGAATCTATATCCTGTGTTAAGTGAGACTACTCATGAAGTCAGGAGCAAGTGGAAAAGAGGACTGACATTAAAATCTGTACCCAAATACACAACCCATTTCTTCGTTGAAAATATAGAATCTATTCCTTTGAAATAATTTAATGTTCTATGACTAGTCAGAAAAAAAGGTGACTTAAAAAAATGAATAGTTTTTCAAAGATGATTTTAAATATCTGAAAGGGGATGCAGAATAAATTAATGTGCTTGAAACATTATAATAATTGTAGAATTAGACACCCACAGACTGAATAAACAAGAAATTACAAAGGTGGTGAAAATAGCTAAATGAGTTTAAAAAAAAAAGCCCCGTAGGTAGTAATAAGGTGATTAAATAGGTCTTGACAGAATGCCATGTTTAAAAATTGAGAGGGAAAAAGCCTGGTAGTGCCTTTAGCCCTCAGAATGCATAATACAAATAACACTCTATATTTTCCAATGCCTTTCATTTATCTATTTAAATATACTTTATTGTTTTCCAAAAAAAAATTCACAAAATGTGTGGAGAGCAAAGTCATTATGTGTATACAATACACGCTGAGTCCACAAAGTACTCTGCAAAGTATTGAGAGATTAAATCTAGTAATCAAACCTCTTGTAAGGCACTGATGACATATGCAGAATCATTTAATTAACTGCTAAATGCTGCTATTTTTGGCCTAGAACACCAAATCTCTTCAAGATTACATAGCTAGAATGTGAATTATTTGGTATAGAAGCTGGCTTCAAATTATTTGGTATAGAAGTTTATCCAGGGAACAGCACAAAGCCATTTCTGCAAGGAAGAAGCAGACTGGAGTTGCACTGTCTGAAAATACTCAGTGGCAGCAGGTTCAGAACCCCGCAGGCAGACACTGGGCTTGTCCTTGGCTTTGCTTTTATGTAAAAGATGTCTCTGAGGATGCACATGCTTTACTATTTTTTAACAGGAAAATAATATAATCTCATTTTAAACATGTATCTGAGGAGGGAATGAACTACTATTGAAATGATCTTTATTTCAGTGGTTATAGTGGTAATCTAGGTAATTAGCACAGCTACATTTCAGCTGAAAACAATGCTGCTTCCCACAGTTGCATCACACCTTTAATTTTAAATCTAGAACATCTCTTTTTGTAAGAGGGGACATATATATATATATAAAAATTAATTAGTATGTCTCTATTTCTTGAGCAGTGGACTGGCTGTTTCTTCTGAAAAATAGTGGGTGACTTCTCTGCATTTTTCATTTATAAAAGGCTCAACATGGTCTATAGGAGATAATTCTGTTTCAACTAAAGACATGTCTAAAGTAAAAGAAACTAAACAACTAAAGCAGTAGGAAGCAGATTACACTTGAAATGTAAAGATTCAATGAGAAGCAAGGAACACTACTATCTATCTATCTATCTATCTATCTATCTATCTATCTATCTATCCATCGTCTATCTCTCAATCCTCAATCTCAAAATACTTTCCAGCAAATAATACAAATGAAGGAAGGGAATTTTAATAACCTCAGAAAATGCTGAGATACTGAAATGGACCGAAGTTAAGGAAGATTAAATTTTCTGTAAAACTTCAGGGAAAAATGCCACCAAAGCCCAGTGGAATGATTGGATGCAGTGGATGTTGGTACCTCAGCTACACCTGGAGAGAGTGGTGCAGCAGAAGGACCAAGTCTGATGAACCATTAGCAGAGATTCTCTCCCCTCATCTTTCGGAGGTGCACTGATGGCAGCTCCATATCTGTGTCAATCCATTCATCCTTGGGTCGAATCTCAGATTTCCTAACAGATTTTTTTTGTGCCAGCCATTAGGGATTCATCTTTAAGCAATAGTCTTTAATGTGCCAGGGCCTCCAAAGCAGACCAGCCCAGGGTTAAGCTCCAGAGACCCCAGGACAAAACCTGTGTGCCCTAAAGGGCTGTTAGCCATCCCTTGCCCACACCCCACACAAACCACTCTCTAAACCCAGCCCTCTGAAGAGCCCAGGAGGGCTGGAGTGTTTGTTGTTGGTGTGAAAAGCATCTGCCAGGAAAGAAGACCTTCTCTGGGTAGCTCTGATGTTTTGGTTTCAGCTGTAGTTTTCTGCTCTTTTCTTCCTTGCTTTCTTTTCTTCACATATCTACATCTCTTGGACAAATTCACTTCCCAATTGCCACTTCCCACCTCCCTGTCTGTATGAGTGTGTAGATGGAAATGCCTGCACAACAGCTGCCTGTGCATGGGCATTTTTTGGTTTAATTCTGCATTTGTGTTCATTCTTTTCAGACTCCACTGATGCTGTAATGCCTTATATTAACAGCAACCAGCCCTGTAGCACTGTGTCCCACAAACCTCTCTGTTGCATATTTATGTGTTGTAGACAAGAGGAAAGCAGAGTAAAAAGTAAATAAAGATGTTGGGAGAAGAGTGGAAGGTGCTATAAAGTCTAAGACTTTAAAATGTTTCTTTTTCACATGAGCAGAGACTGTTGGACTGCTCTCTTTAGCTGATGTTCAACTTAATTTCAGAAGCTCAGGCTTAATTAGTCCTTATATAAAGGACTAATCAAGTTTTCATTTACAATGCAATGTTATCAGGAATCATGATTAAAAACAGTTGTAGAAGTGAATCCACCCTCTGTAATGTATTGTTAGAGGAGTGGCAGAAGCAGATAAAGAATGCTATAAATCAAAATGCTCCATAATTCACCTCCAAGCCTAACTCTTCCACCTTTTCTCAACTGTATTAATACACATCAAAAAGCAGCACTTAATGACTTCAGGAAAGTTCTTTGCAGAGTAAGGTACAATCAAATGTTAATCAACAATGTACTTGCCTGACCTTAATTGCTTTTCTCAGCAATTTTTCTTAGCAATCACTTTGGTGATTGTGGCAGTAAAACAAGCAGTAAATGTTTGGTGGATTCGATAATGATAAGACAGAAAACAAAACTAACCCCAAATTCATTGTTTTCTACACCTGAATGTGTGATGCTGTGGTGAATGAAGGCCATTTTCCCCCGTGATCAACTAGAACCTGATGCTACACCAGAACAATGCAGGTGGTAAAACACACACTGAGGTGGGGGATCCCTGGATCCCCATCCTTGGAGACACTCCAGGTCAGGCTGGATGGGGCTCTGAGCAACCTGCTCTGGTCCTTGCTCATTGCAGGGGGTTGGATTAGATAACCTTTAAAGGTCCCCTCCAGCCCAAACTGTTCTATGACTGTTGCTACTGATCTTTGTAGATAATTTCCTTCAAACTCAAATTCAATGTCTTGTTTACTCATCAGAAATGTGATGAATCTCTCTTCTGGCAGCCATTGTTCTCTCTGTTTATCACCATATGCAGTATAATCAGTTTACAGCACTAAGAATGTTATTGGTAGCTAAGCACAAACCTTGGTGCATCTTAAAAAATAGAATTACACAGAAAATCTGTGTATCTTGTTTCCTGTGAAGTGTGCAGCTGCTGACAGCATGAGAGACACTCTTTATTATTATAGTTGCAGATTATGCCATTACTTTATTATAATACAAAGATATATTTTCTCTACAAAATAGAGGGTTTTTTTCCTTTGAAAATAGTTAAAAATTAGTTTTCTGAGAATTTTAACATTTACATTTTAGAAGCTTGCTATACTACTGTTTCAGTTCTCAGCTGCCAGCTTGTCCTGGAAAGCTAATGTGTGTGAGTTCTCACGTTCAGCTGCTGGCTACAGGCTGCTTTCTGCTCCTGTTCCATGGAGAATGAAATCTGACTGCAGGAAACGAGGACAGAAAAGTTAAAGAATAAGAGAGATTTCAGAAGGTTTTCCATTCTACACTTTAGCTGATGAAAACCAAAAGCCAAAATGGAGCCCAGGAACTAGATACCAAATGCTATGAAGCTATTTTTCATGCTGTTGTCTAGTTGGCCACCTGCTAGGCTTCCTAGATCCAAGTTAGCCGTGGAACAATGGCAGGGAGCAGTGGGGCTGAAAGGCAGCTCCTGCTGGATGTGTCATCATCCCTCACTGCAGCCTCGCTGGAATTAGCTGACATTTTCAGTGGCAGCTTTTAGCAGAAGGATTGAATGGGTATAGAAATGAACTGCTGTGTTGCTCTCTAGAGAGTTGGAATTACATAGGCACAAATGAGGCCCCCTGATGTGGAGTAGTCCTGATGAGGAAGCTTGAAATGCAGCACATTGTATTTCACTCGTTATCTGGCTAAATGGATCTCTGTACATCAAGGCTGTCAATCAAGAACTTTTATCCATACAAATGTGGAATAAATTTTTGCATAAAAGGCAGGAAAATGAAACAAAAAAGGTGCTGAGTTTCTAATTTTAGAAAATTGTATCATCAATAGCATTGGGGTATCTGCATTTCTGTCTTTTACTGAACAGGCATTCTTAGCTTATAAGTGAGTTTCTCCTAACTAGCATGAGAAAGTCAAATGGAATTATTTCTAGCTTGTATAAGTAAAAAAAAAATACGGAATCTAGATGAGCTTTAACAGTTCTGGGGATGATGTGCAAATCAGACTAGAACATGGCTCCCTCTTCTGGATTTTTAATTTTTTTGTTATTATTCTACCAGGTTAACAAAAGAAATAAAATTAAATGTCAAGCTGGAATACATATGAAAAAGCCTGTGGAATTGAAGTGTTCTCATCTCATGTTTCAAAGTTCTTGAAGTTTAAGGAATTGCCAAAGACCATGTCTGATCTGAGTATCAGTACTAACACTGTCCAAGTTGGATATTTACTTGTTGCTATGTAAAATGCTCTCAGGTATACTACAGGTGCCTCTAAAACAACACAACTTAGAAACATGGTATTCCTAAATTGTCATGGAAGTGTAGACAGATGGGGGAACAATGGATTGAAAGACAATGGCTTCCTGGGCAGTGAGTTTCCAAAACATAAATTAAAATAGGTTAAGAGCACAGCGAGTCTGATCAGAAGGCATCCATTTGCTTCAGTAGCTTTGGAGAGATGACCTTGAGTTTCAAGATAATGAATTCTTTGTGACAGATGTGGCTTTTTCTAGTGATAGATGACTATTTTTTTCATTCATTAAATGCGAACAGGAAAAATACCAAAAAACCCCAAAATAGCTCTTACCTGAAAACATCATCATGTGCTGAAAGTTCCTGGGAATCTTTTGTTTTCGACCCAAATTCAAAAGGAAAGAAAGTGGGTATATGTTGGAAGCTCTCGCTACAAAAACTGCCACCTAAAATGTAAGATGTTGAGGAAAATAGTGGACAAACTACTGACAAAACCATAATTAACCCAAATATTTCTCTAAAATTATTTTAAGGTGTAACTAAACAAATATATGATCTTCTTTCATGTTTTGCATGCCATGTTCTAATGCTTCCTGTGCAGTGGCAGAGATCTGCCTTCCCCAGACATGCTGGTTTTATATTCATCATGATATATCTCACTTCAATCACCCTACTTCTACTCATCACATTTGTGTCACACGTGACTTCATCTTCAGCCCTTCAGGAAAATGCCCATCATCAATTGCAGAGAGAGCATTATCTCCTTGAGCAGCAATTTGCAGAGAATAAATGTCCTTTTGGACTTGATTATTACTTCCTTATTTCCTGGTGATTCATATTGTCTATATCCAGCACTTTTTGCTGCTTCTTCTCCTTCTCTGAGGACATTTTTCTGATGAAGTTCTTTATTACTCCTCTGTGGAACTATCCCAAAAGTTGCCTTAATTACAAATGTGAGGCCATTACCAGATTTAAAGAAAGGCACTCTGACCTCCTTGTATATGCTTTTTGCACATCTGCAGGTTTGTGCCCTCCCCTTGTCTTGTGGCTCAAGGATGGCACTCCCAGTCTGAGATGTGGGCTGGAGAACAGGAGGTGTCTGAGAGGTGATGACTGTGTCCCATCAGCTGCACCAAGAGCTGCTTGAAGCTCCAGAGCTCCTGCCCTGGGCTCAGGCAGCCCCTGTGCAGTCTGCTGGCTCTCAGGGACAGGATGGACAGAGCCACAGTGGGTCCCTGCCCTGCTCTGCAGCACTGCCCCATCCATCCAGGGGCTGCTCCTGCTGTCTGCCCATGCCTGGAGTGCAGGACAGGCTGTGCTGCCCTGCTGGTGACACAGGAGCTCCTGGCTCCTCGCTGCCATCCAGCCCAGCCTGCAGCCAGGGGAGCTCTGGTGCAGCCCTGATTATTCATTTAGAAATTACATATAAAAATTACTGCACGTAAACAGTATGCTCCCAACTTTCAAAGCTATTACAGCTCATTTAAAAGTGATAAACAGAGGGCTGCTGCTCTGAGCCAAAAAAAATCATTGTATAAATCGTCAGCATGAAAAGAATCTGTACTGCTGTACAAGTAAGATTTGTTGAGAAACCACGGCAGAATTAAAGACATAGAGCTTTTCTTACCAGTCACCTAGGCACACAATGGTGTAAGTAATTCCATGCATGCTGGAGATATCAGGATAAAAAAAGGAAAGATTTGAGCAAAGCAGAACTGTGTGATTTTTAAGGACTTCATATAATTTAAGTGATTTTGGGGAAGTCCTGCTTATGGCACACATCTGTCTGGAGGCAGCTCTCCAGTTTGTGGATCTGCTCTGGCTCCAGACAGGAGAAAAGGTTTTGAGTTCCACCTGTCCCCACAGATGTGTCCTAATACTTATCCCAATTTTCCACCCCACTTGTAAACCATTGGCTAAAATTTCCCAGCTGGTTTAAAGCTATTTGACTGTAGCAGAGGACCAAACCAAAGAACATGTGCTTACATGCATTGGGGCAGTTACTAGGTAATAGATGATTGCATTTGGGATTGACAAAAAACTGATCTTTAGTATTCAAGGAACTTACTGATTTGCTTGTTGACTTTTTTCACATAGAACATGAACATAGAACTTTATATATATATACACACACATACACGTGTACAGAGATATGTACTTCTTTAAAGCAAAGGATACAAGTGCACCAAATATGAAAAGAGGATTGAAGATGTGATTTTGAAACGTAAAAAGCGCGAGCCCCATGTAGCAGAAGATGACATTCTCAGCCAAAAAATTCATGAACTCGAACAACTTAAATGAAAAAGAAAGAACATAATTATGACTCATGTCTACAACAAACTACTGATTATCCCAAGTTCCCTTGGAACACAGAACTGTTTAGATGAAAGGAACAAATTGCTGCTATTTCAAGAGAGGATTTAAAACCCACCTAATTTGCTATACAGTATAACAAGGTGTCTTTTAGCTTTAAAAATCATAGTTGCTTGCATGTTTTTCCTTGATTTGTATATGAAAGCTTGACATAGCCAACCGATAAAATATATAAACAGAAAGTAAGTTATATGAGCTTCAATGCAAACTTCAAGGAAGTTGAAGGAAATTAGCTTCACTCATGTTTACAGGGGCAAACCAGGGAAATGGCTCCTGGTTACACAAGTGGGTGTGCATAATGCAGTCCTGGGTATGGGTACACTAAATCCTAGAGAGAAAAAAATTTCCTAAATGGATTTTTAAGAACCTGTTCCTTTAAAATATAGCATAGTCTTTCTTACTACCATGAATATTATCCTGCAGATGGAAACTTATTGCACTGTATGGACATCAGTATCAATACTAATTTCAAGCCAAACTATTTAAAATATAATTTAAAGGTATTATAAAACAAGCTTAAAATACATGAGTAGGGTAGAATTTCTTCTGTGAAAAAACAAGCAAAGCCAAAATATTAATTTGTGTTGAGGAGATGTTCTTGATTGTATTTGCAACTGATTACATTAAAACTAATAAAATAAATTTTCCTATTTAACCACATTTGGAAAAAATCAATCATTGCTGCCAAATAACTATAGAGAGAAAAAGGGGCATTTCACTTCTGAAGTCACTTTTGAGCTCAGGACTCTATGCCAACAAATCCTGATGCAGATTTAGGACTGAAGTTTGTCAGTCTGTCTGCAACCAGCCATACATCACTATCCAAAACGTTACTATGGAGATGTTTTATTCATCCTCGGTGGGCTTCTGTATTTTTTGTAATATGTTTGTGCTTCTAGAAATAAATATCCAGTAACAGTCACTAGGATTTAACAAAGGAAAAATGAGAGCTGTCACAATCATTAAAACAAATTTGAGAGGCAAAATGGCATAAAACCCATTAGTATATGGGAGAATATTTTGGACCCCAAGGCAGCACCATCAATTATCCCAAGCACACATTCCATAGCCCTCATTTTGTGCTGCAATACTGAACAACATGAAAATGAACACAAAAAATATTTGCAGGTTAGCAGTCTTAAATTATTTGAATTAAATTTACATGAGAGAAACCAGTTGTCAAAAACTTCAAAGTATAGGACCTTGCGACCCATAGAAATTATGATAAATTCCTGCATTTCCACTTGAGAGCAAATATGATCCCATGTCTTTGTGGGAATATCATCTGATGCATTGTTTGAAACAATAGAAATATGTATCAGGAGTGCCATGACAGGATCTACATCTCTATAAAACAGATATCTGTGTGTATGAAAATATTTTGAGGGATGGATACTGCTATGAAGAGCCACAACTCCATACTTGAATTGTTGGGATGAGATACAATACTCCACAGGTCTTAGAGCTGAATGATATTTCATTGTTCATTTAGAAAATCTCATTCAAGACTCAAAAAAAATTAAAGTAGATGTACTATTGATGCATTTTAGAAACAGAAATTCTTAAACTAAATTTTCTTTCTTGTGTCTTCGAAACTTCTGTTAATATAGATTTTTTGGATGAAAAGAGATTTTTTTCTATAACATTGCCTTTGCTCTGTACATTTTCTCAGCAATCTTACTAAATTCAAGCTTTTACTCTTGCCTGAAGTGCTTTCATGGCATAGCTGATTTTAAACTTCTCCCCCATAATATAGTCTCCCAGCAATCCCATCAAGATGCAATCTTTATGGATTTCTTGCAAATCCAGTTTAGTGCATCTTTTTCATTTCCCCATAAATTCACTTCCTTTTACTCACTACATGCATCCTGCTTCTTCCTGCTTCAAACTTCCAGGCTGATTTCAGTAAATGATTGTTAAAGAGAAAATAATCCCTCATTCTTGTCTGGGTGTTTGCACTCAACATGAACACCTTTCCTTTGCTCTCTGAGCAAATGTGTCATGTCCCACAGCACAGGCCTGGTGGCTTCTTGGCCTCTATTCACAGGGGATGTAACATTTGTAGCCACAGTATCTGTGTCAGATGCCTCCACTCCTGGAATTGCATTGCTGAACACCTTTTTTTTTTTTCTTTTTTTTTCATTTGTGTGTCTTTGCTGAACTGTGCTGTTTTTTTCCCTCTTATCTCTAGTTTCTCCGTATTTTGATCTTGCACTATCAGAGCACAGCTTACTTGCTGGAAGATTAAGTCCAGACTGCTCTTCTTTCTTTGTGTAGCAAAAAATCCAGGTGCTATTTCAATAGATAATTTAGAGCAAGCTCCACTCCTTCCTATTCCAGGCACAGCCATGATACAGTCTATTATCAAAGATTCAGCTCCTTAAAATGGTAAAAGTAGCTTATTAGCTTCATTCAGAATCTTCTGTGTTCCCCACATCGTTTGCTCTCTTTTTCTAAAAGTCTATCACTCACTCATATGACACATTTATTCACTGTCTGCAACTTATTCAATATTCACTGTCTGCAACTTATTCAAATTTCTCACCATGAGGTAGAAAAAATTAAATAAAACAACTGCTTCAGAACTAGTTATAGGCGTAATACCTGAATGCCTTTTCCTGGAACATGACACTTGCTGATATAAAAATTACCCACTGTTCTCTTGACTTTACTTTTATACGTGTATTTAAGTGTAGTGTTTTATTTAGTGTTCAGCTTCTGTGTTTTGTTCAACAGTAATACAGAGCCCATGGAGAGATTCCATTTAGCACTTAACTGTCAGTGCTGTGCAGCACAAATCCCTTCAGAGCAAAACAATTTGTTCTAAAGAGATCTTCTGGAAACCATGTTAAGAAACAGCTTCCATAGGAGCATTTTCCCAAATTCTCATGCCTTTCAGTCAAATGTTTCTGTCATTATTTTAAAGAGGAGATGTCAAGCCCTTTTGATGAGAAGTAGAAAAATAGGAGCAATAGGCTTTCAACTGGAATTTAAAAATTCTTGGGTCACCCAAGGAGTTGCACCATACACAGGAGCTTCTGGGTGACATCCTGTCCTGCCTGAGGGGCCATGAGCCAGTCCATGCTGTGCCCCATTGGTTAAATGCCACTCAAAAATTCTTAATTTTTTGAATATATGTACTTACAAGTGGGATTACTTTCATGGGAAGAAAAAATTAGGACTAAAGTCCTGGATGCCGAGTGTTTGGAAGTTTTTTTTCCATAACCATAAATTCCCTTCCCTTGTCACCCACACAACCAACCTCCTTCTACTCTAAATGAAATTTGCATAAAGTGCTTATACACCACTATTAACTTTCCCAGGGCTACCAGAAAACCATTTTAATATACACATAGCAATAAGACATCATTTTGTTATAAAACTAAAACCCCTCATTTGTAATGTGGCATTTCTAACTCTCCACAAAGTCTATAAATCTGGTTATACTTTTAATGTAAGAACTGTAATAAATCACCAATGTCAACACGTTTCAGAGTAGAGTATTAATTACAAGAACACTGGTTCAGAACTAATCCAGGCACTTGGTTTAGGTGCTTAGCTTAGTGAGTTACTGAAAATGGTATTTGCTTTGCTTTGGTAATTTCCTCTGTAAGTAGTGGTTATTACAAAAGATTTATATTAAAATTGACATAATATTTATGTATTTAAAAACACATCATTCATGAAATATTTTTCTATTACTCTCAGCTGTTGCAAGTACTAAGAGAGATGTGCAAAAATTCTGTTTCAAGCTGGAACATTGTTCTGGAAAATGCTACTTGCAGTTCAGTTCTCACTGGCAGAGGAAGGAATCAATCCAGGCTATCTGTACCTTAAGCCTTGCTGTAACCACTGAGTTTATCCTACACCGATGTTTTATTTTAACTCAAGTGAAAAAATTTATATGATACAAAAACTGTATCATTTTATCTTTTCAGTGAGATAAGGAAAGCACAGTCTTTTTTTCCTCTCCTTCCTTTCCTCCACTCCCACAGTTAAGTTCCAGCCAATTAGAGCAATAAGCAATGCCAGAATGGCTTTTGCAAGTCAATTTATTTTCTAGAACTACTTATATTTTCACTGGGTGTTAGAAAGATTTTCTAGGCAAGTAATTAGTGCACCTGGAAGATGGAACACACTAAGTACCAATCTCATCTGCAATGAAAATAGAATTCCTTAAAGGAGCATCAAAAAGGGAACATAATCTATGCCACAGTCCCCTTGTGGCTCGGGAGATGGAAAATGTAAGATTTTTCAAATACTAATACTTTAAGGAATATTTCTCATCTCAAGGGAATAAAGTTAGTATGACAAGACGGGTAAAAGCAGAATGGCAAACAGCATTCTTTCCTCTCGAGGGAATAACATTAGTATGGAGGTACTGGGTAGAAGCTGAATTACATCCTCAAATTCCTTCCAGCAAAATTTAGTGAATTTTAATAATCGATGGCAACATTGCATTCGTTTACTTGATTTAATATCTGCTGAAGGAATGTCATCCACCTCTTGAAGGTACCTGCAGGCCTTCTGTAGTTGCACTGATTTCACTAAAAACACGGAAAATGCCACCTGTCTGGAGGGTGCACCCTACAGTGATATATTCTTGCATCAAAACACGGAGAGTTTCCACAGTCCAACAGCAGCTAGTAAGCTAGGATGTAAAATTGATTATACTTTTAAGAGAGATCCAAAGGTGGCACAGCTATTAAAAACTGCAGAAGTCAATATTAAGTGATGGTTATAAAATTTATTATCTTTGAATAATGTTATTTAATTAGATCACAGATATCAAAATATTCCATGAAGTCAAGGATATTGATAAATTAATAATTGATGAAAATTGCTTTTCCTTAACTCTTTTGAATTAAAATGCAGTGAGAATTCAAACTACCATAATTTTCCTGAGATTAGAGAAACCTTTATTACAGCCTAATTGCTTTATTAAATTTCTCTTCTGATTAGAAGTTTCAAAATTGGGAAAACGTTTGGATTTGAACCTCTTTCTTGAAATCTTACACAGCTATAATGAACATTCACAGCATAGTGATATACTGCTCGTTTCTGAATATGCTCAGATGAAAGAATCAGCAAAAGTAACGCAAATTCATGATAAAATATTAACTTGTTTATGGTGCTAATTTTGATACGCAAGCACATCTGACTCTCAACTTGCAAACACACTAGCAGAGAGAAATTCTTACAGGACCTTTCATGTCCTGGGGAAAAATTCTAGTCTTTTTTATCAGTAGGCTTTGCTACTGAATTAAATGAATTTCACCCCAACAGATTTATCGAGGACACACAATAACTTTCTATTTCCCTATAGATCTAGGAGGCTTAAAGGATTCATAAGGCCTCAGGAAGAACTAGGAAAGGAAAAAGATATAAAAGAAAACAGTAGCACCAACAGGAAGGAAAGGCCAGCAATATTTTGCATTTCCATGGCATGGCTTACTCTTTCTGGCATAATCTACTCGCCATCACCAAAGTTCAGCTTGGGAGAAGCTGGAAAAACTCCTGGCACAGAATACAAAGAATAAACTTCTGACCACCAACAGCAAAGCAAAATTGCTGGCCTCAGATATAAAGGCAAATCCTACTGTTAAAATTATCATAGATCTTGAATAGATCTTTGCTTAAAAAAAAGTTTAAACCAAAAATGTTGAAAATTAGGCAGCCAATAAGAATTTGGCATTTAAATTAAATGTCGTCTCCAATCAAATTTGGATCTAGCTCTAGATCTTTAGTCTTGCTAAGTTGCTTAGAAAAGGGGATTTCTGCAAAGCTGTTTTTTTTCAAACGTGGCCCAGTTTGTAAGAGAGGGAGCATTTTTAGATCAGTATCTCCTTTTCATGCAGCACAACCAACTTTTGTTAAAATACAGCACCTTAAATGGTACCTACCAATAACCCCAGCATGACCCCTGAATGGAAGCTGTCACCAAAAGACAGGGGATGGTGCTGCTGCTCCTACAGCTTGTCAGCCAAATTCTTCTTTGGTTCACAAACTAGAAACAACCATTTCCAAAGTGCTTATTTATCTTAAATTCCTGAGCTGAGATGTTGCAGGCACAAAGGAAGGAGCACCCCCGTGCTCTGTTGTCTCAAGATTATGTGCTCAGGGATTCCTGCAGTTCAAACTCGCTCAGTTTATTTTAGCAGGACTGCAAGGATTAAGGAAGGGTTCTGCTCTAGATGCGGTGTAAGAGAGTGCAGCTGGAAAATTGTTTGAAGGGATATAAAGAACTTTTGACTGGTCAGCAAATAGTGGTGGTACTGGAATAACTGTGTTCAGGGTGAATTTGGAAATTTTTGGGAATATTGAAGCCTCTTCCATTCCCTGGTAGAGGCAATGGTGGTAATGGAAAATGAAAAGGCTGTTAACAGCCTGTGCTGCCCAGGATAAGCAAGTATTCTTGTCAAGCTGAAATCAGGGAACAGACTCTGTGTAGAAGAAAAAGAATATAAAAATGCAAGATAATAATAACATCACTGAAAATGAAGCTAAAGGACATATTCTGAACAACTTGAATGATACTTTCTTGGAAGGTTCCTTCTGGGATGGACAGTCACTCATCATGCGGAAGTGGGACACAAACTGAGAGTTAAGCACTACGTGGAACAATGGTTAAAAAAATAAGCAAAAGAAAGAAACAGTTGTTGGCTTTGCCAAAGCAAACTTCGGGTAACAAAGGAGACTTAGTTGCTTTAAAACATGACTGTTCTTCTGATCAAAGAAAAGTAGGAATGTTCTCAATGTAATATAGTTATCTCTAAAATGGCAATGAGCTAATAGATCTTTTGCATCTCTGCATGTATATTAGAATTAGAGGAACTGCTGCTGATTTTTCAAAATTAAAACACAAAATCAATCTCATCTTTCCCTTTCATTCCTCTCAAGCATATTTTTATTTTTTTGGGACCTGCCACCACAGTCTTAACCTCTTACAAGCAATTCAATTTCTAGAGAGGACAAATGCAATTTATTCTATTTCAATTATCTGAGAGGAAATATACTCTAATGCTAATTATTGAAGTGTGCTCTTAAAAACAGTTTCCTTCCTCACCAAGTTTTGGATGTTGGAAAGAAATTCAGTTAGTCTTTGATGTATTAGGAATCAGTGACTTATGTGGGGTCCTTTAACCTATAAGGACTAAAACCAAAAGGTTCTTGTGATGTTTCCCTTCAAAGCCTCTAAAACTAATTCTGTGGAAAAAATAAAGCTGTAGAACTATAGAATAGGAATTACTCTATTTTACCTAAACCAGACAGCAGAAGCAGTATTCACATGCATTTTTCTGAAGACATGTTGTTTGGTTTTTTTATTAAGGGCCTAATATAAGATAAAAGATTTTTTACTAAATAACTTTTCTAGTTTCTGTGCAACAATTACTTGTTCAGGGTTTCCCATATTTACACTGCTGTGTTTATAGAGGCTGGAGAGGAATGGACACAAGGCCTCACCAGTTTTTAGCCAGGCAGAGCATCCTCACACAGAGAATTGCTCTTGCTCTGGACAGTGTTGAATAGTATGAGATCCTCATGATATTAAGCTCGTTTTATTTTTCTTAAAGACCTATTATTGATGAGACAACTTTGATCTACACTACCTTGGCAGAATGCCACCCTGGAGATACATTGGGCAGAATTATTTGCAATTACTCTGTCATTCATTGCCTCCTGTAATTTGTGTGACTGAAGCTGAATTAAAGTCAAAACTTGAAAAAGAGTCTCAAACTTGTACCCCATTTCATTTTTGTAGGTTAATGAAAGTATATAGATACCAAAATTTGTACAAAAATAGTGCACTTATTAAAATCCTAGTCATGATTTAGACATTTAGTCTGAAAACTTTTGACAAAGGGCTTTTTTAGCCCTTAATTATGTGCACAGACGGTACCATGAGAAAGAGATGAGCTATAGTCAGCTGTTTAGTGTGTCTTGCACTGTGCTACCATTTGGTACAAATGTCTCTTTGGAAGGTAGGGAATCCATTAATTGTGTAATGGAAACACAGCTGTGCAGTCACTAAAAAGACAGGATGCTGGCAAGAGCTTTAGACGATTATAATGCCTTATTTGCATGTATTTATTTTCTTCTTGCAGCTTATTGTGTGAGAATTCTAGTGTTACCTACATGGCTCTGAAAGTTTTGACCGAAGCTTTTGTGCAGTTCTTATGGCTGATAGGGAACTTTGCAGATAATAACCCTTGAAAGAGAATTATGAGGAATCAGCATTCGTGCAAAAACCATGTAAGTGAAAAAGGAGAAACATCAGACTGCAAGAATGGATCTTTGTCAGCAGCAGTTTGGTGCTGCTGGGAATCATACAACAGCTCAGATTCCTGAGGGCTTCCCATTGCCCCAAGGCTCTCTGGGGAGGGAAAAACCATTCCTGTCTAAAACAATATAAAGTATAAAAGTAGCAAAGCTCCCCAAGCACACAGCCTGCTTTGGGTGAGGTCAGTCCCCATCTGCAGCAGAACTCTCCCTGCTCTGCAGAGATCCCAGTGTAGCCTCTCCAACCACACCAGAAATAGCATCTTAATTGTGTTTCCAAACACAGGCCTCACAGGAAGAGCAATTATGGACCTGGTGACACATACTCATGCAAGTGTAAGGCAACACAGGGTTCTAATTAAGGAACCTATTACTAATACCCTCAACATTAAAAACTATTTTAATCTATGTGCTGAACAATTTTACTGCATTCCAATTTAGCAGTACAATGTACTATGCAGAGAAATACAAAACAGACAGGTTTTTTCTAGAGATTTATTCCATAACTGAAGAATTTATTGATAAATCCTGTATTAAAATAATCTAACACAATAACATGAAGTGTCAGTGTTTCCAAGCTAGAGGAAATTGTTACCATTGGGACATAACTATATTTTTAGTAAGGGACTGAGTGTTTTTACCTCTGTTATCATTATATATATTTAAAACTTGCTCATTTATAGCATAAGCCAAATGTCATTGAAGTCAAAGGGCTTTGGTTCATAATGTAAAATTCTACTAAATTAGTTGTTCATTAGTTCATACCTGTATGAAAAATTAGGGAAGACTTAAAAGAAGAATCCTATCTTTATTTTTTATCCTTGTCACAAATTCTCAGATGAGGGAGTTCTGACTAAGTTTGAGGAAATTGTTGCAATGATCAACTTTTACAAAGCATGAGATTGTATAAGTTATACTTCAAACTGAAGTTAACCATATTTGTTCTAAGTGTGTGATATTAAAGAGCACCCTGCTCTGTCTCAGCCCTACATGTTGATGGTGTGAGAATATGCTTCTAACCCAGGACTAGATTGATTCTGCTTTGCTTTTTTTCTTTATGCATTCCACAGTTGCTGTTATGGGGGTGGTAATAATGAGCATGGGCTTGATTTCACATGCTATGTACATAGAGAGAATTCTCTCCACAAAACTAGATGTGTTTTACACAAGTGGGGTACAAGGCTGGAGATTTGCATAGCTGCAGAGTTAAAAACTAGGGATAAGTGCTAAGTACCCAAAGTCGGGAGAAATATCTCAGAGGTCGCTGTTCAAACCTCTTGTGAGAGCACTGACAGCAGCACACAGCGATCTGCAGAGCTCTACAGAGCTGTGCTTGGCTTCTGCAGCAGCTCCCAGCCCCAAGCAGTCTGACTCCACTGACAGAGCAGGACATATGAGAGCCTCATTTGGGATTCGGGGCAGTTCCAGAGAAGCTACACACAAGCATCACTTCAGAAGTTCCTCACACATTTCTCCATACGCCAATGAGATTTTGGCCTATCAGTTGTAATTCCAATTGGGATATGTTAGCTAACTGCTGGCATCTGATACTGTGCTGCAAAGAGTAAACTACAACCTTAACAATCTAAGATCTTTATTAATATTTAAAGAAAATGTTTAATGTTTAAACAGATTGTAAAAACTTTAATGAAGCCATTTGGAAACTAGTTTGCATATGGTATTATGTTCCTTAGGCTACCAGCGTCAAAAATGACATCATTTTTCAACAAGATAAGCTTCTCTGTAGAAATACTGCTTCATTACAGTTCTGGGTTACTTCAGAGTATGAATTACATTTGTGTATGTTATTTACCGGTTTCTGTGCTTAAGCAAAATGAAGGAAAATGTTTTTTTCTTTGTTTTTCAAGAGAATTTATCTTCTCCATAGGTCCAAAGTACTTTTCTTTATTCTGTGTGTGTAAGTACTTTTCTTTATTCTGTGTGTGTAAGACACTAGAATATGATATTCCTCATAAAATGCTGATGACAAAGGGGCACATGCTTGATGGGAGCTAATGAGGCCAGAGCACATCTGCACATTCTCAGTTAAGGAATCACTAATGCAGGTGTACAAAAAGATGGAAAATGGAAAATACAGAATAAAGTGTAGAACTGAATATTCTAACAAGATTTCTGTATATGGACACCCAATATTTTCAGTCTTATGGATAGGAAAGCAGCTAATTTATTATATAAACCATAAATGATGCAGGCAATTACTGATGCACCAGAGTTATAAAGTCTGCAGTTATTGCTTTACTCATAGCAATATTTCCTAGCTGTTTACCATCCATCATGTAGCTCACAGCTGAAAGAGAGGAAACAGTTTCAGCATTTTCACACAAATTTAAGGGGAGTCACATGTAAAGAGACTGCAGATTAACATTCTTTTAGCATGGTTAAGTAATCAGGAACATCAGTCAGATAATGAGGGATTTTGTTAAGAAATTCAGATTGAAAGACATAGTAGTATAATTCCTTTTGCAGAAATCAAGATTTTCTTGTGTTGTTGTGATTCTTCTTGCTAAACCCATACAGTAAGCAGCTTTAGATTTCTTTATAGCATTACACTGTTCTACAGGGTTTCATAAGATCTTATGGTACATCTGGTCAAACAATGCACCTGGCATGTTTCCAACCTTCATCTTTTTCTGCTAAACACAGAAAATAGCTGTGCAGAGAACTGGAATTCATTGTACACTTCCTGTCAATTGCAACCCATTTAAAGGTAACAACTATTACAAGCACCACGCATGTGGTGCATATTCAATCAGAGACAAGCAGGCAATTGCTGAGTGAGGGCTGTTTGTGACAGACCCAGGGGCTCTGCAGGGATGCTCTGGCTCTGCAGTCAAGAACAGGGCTCAGCCAGCACTGACACTGCTGGAGCTCATCAGAGCCTTGGGAAGGAAAACTGGAGCTTACAAGGGAAAGCACAGGACAAGATTGAGGGGCTGCTTCTCTTCAGGGTACATAGGCTGAAGCTGTGATGATAGCTAATGTCTAGAGACCTCAGCTTTTGGACTTTTAGAAGGGTAGAAGACTCTGGCTTGTGTTGTTTCCAATACAGGCTAGCTACCCCAAAATTAGCAGTGGTTTTTACCCACAGTTTCAGGTATCTGATCCTAATAGCCATAAGATAAATACTGCATAAACCATTCTTTTTTTAAACAGTGCTTACAACCCTTTTATGTGTGTATAATTTTCTTCTCTTTGTCTCAAAATGAAAAAAAACAAAAACAGACACATTACTATGTTCTCCCTGATTGTTTCCAACAGCTGCAAAATGAAGATTTTTACTATAGGCCTTTTCTCAAAAAAAGACAAAGAAAAAAATCTGGGTGAAATACCAGAAGACAAGAGCAAGGTTTTTCCCTAATATTACTAATTTCTGAAGTATTTAAGCAAAATTGGCTAAAACATGGGCAAAACTATACTAATGCTATTCCAGTACAACTAAATCTTCCCAAATGCTATTGTGTTTCCAGACTCTTGTTACCAAAAGGATCATCTTCGCTCCAGACCTTTCTATTGAGCCCTGTTAGTTGATCACTGCTTTTTCCTGAGCAGCACTGCTTGAAGCCTCAGTCTTTATCACTTTTGAGTCTGAACTTGCAGGAGTTCAAGGAGATTGGAAATTAGGGACTTTTCTTTGTTCAGCTGCAGAAAGGGAACCATGAGAAAGTGTCCATCAGAGCTAACTTTTATGCTCAGTCTCCACTTAAATGGAAAAATGTGCTTCATGCATGCAACCTATTTAACACTAACCAAGAATTTGGACTTTGCTGGATTCTTTAGGCAAAGATCTCATGTGTATTTTTGAAGAGTGCCAGACCTGAATGCTATGCATTAGTCAAAAAGAATTTCCAGTTTACTCTCAGAGGACTAGCCATCAAATATGTTATCTCATATCAGACAGCCAGCTATATGCCTTGGAAGATAATAGACCCCCTATTCTGGTATGAAATTTTCCTGTAGGCACTGCGATTGTGGCATGCTGGGAAAACAGATTCCTCCTGCACAGCACAGATGCAAAGACTGATTAGAATCTGGTACTGGTGGTAACCTTTCTGAGAGATAACTTTTCTCTCAGCCTTTCTCTCTGCCAATCATTTGTGCAGAAATACCTGACCTCTTGCAGTGCCTTAAAGGTCATTTTTCCCTAAGAAGAATTGCTGAACAAATCATATCAGCTGTCAATGAGGCTGCTCATTTTAAAAGGAGGAGAATTATCTCTGTGTATCCTTATGTTTTGTGGTAGTTCTGCCTTGCTAATAATCCTAATAGTCTAGGACATTTTGCTGTAATTAAGGTTTTCCTCAGCCTTGGAATACTCTCAATTTTTTTATAAATTAAGAGCCTGAATTAGAAAAGCCATTAGAACCTGACATTTGTGCATGTACTTTTCTTTCTAGAAGTATAAACTCATTATCTATAAACAGTCCAATGTTTGGTAACACAAAATAGTAGGCATTAATCAGAGATAAATTAATAGAGGCTGTGTAATATAGAAGCAAGCCCAGCTCTCTTTATTTGGTGTCTTAAACACTCATAAAAATAGCAGAACGAAAAGCCCCAGGGCACACACATGTCCAGTGTGACTGTGGAGGGTTTAAGATAAAGGCACCAAACCATTTCATTTTGTGCTGCAGCTCCCTAGGAAGTTAGAGGGCTGCTTCTTAGAAGGATGCTTCTCCCCAGTATGGGTGCTGGCTATCTGGAGTGGGACCCTCACAAACCAGATGCAGTTTGGTGTTGGTAGTGCAGCATCATCTCCACCCAGCTGCTCTCCTCCTCTCACAGAAAGAGAACAGCAGTAGCTGCAGTTCCTGGCATGTGCTTTTAACAACAAACTCAGGAGAAATCATTCTGCTACTAAAGCAGAATTTGCAGTGCATTATTTATTTTCTTATCAAAAGACAGCTGATGGGACAATCCTATAAGACAGTATCATGTATCTGGAGAAAGGAGCTTTGTTGTTGTAGTGCTGGCTCTAGGTCTGCTTGTAACTGGTTTACAAGATACAGGGGCCTCCAGAAAAGCAGTAGAATGTTGAGATCTCAGTGATGGTGCTTCATTTGGATACAGTGGCTTCAGTCACCTCTGCCTTTAGTCCTGCAATGCTCTTTTTAATAAACATTGTCTTTTGGCATTCAGGTAACACTCCTTTGATTAATTGATTTTTCCCCCTTTCAGTTGATTTGGACATCTCCATTGCCATACTTTATGTTTACTCTAATGTTTTACTTTGCTTCTAAAGTGAGGCCCTAATCATGGATGGAACAGCTCCTCAGGGAAGTGGTGGAATTTCCATCCCTGGAAGTGTTCAAAAAATGAGTAGATGTGGCATGGTGATATTTGGCTGATGATTGGACTTGATGGTCTTGAAGATCTTTTCCTACCTCAATTATTCTATTATTCTAAGTCTATATTGAGACTATACTATAACATATTAGGGTCAGGGGGCTATAATGATTTGATTTGCAGGTTTTGAGAAATTTTTAAAAATGTTTTTTTGACTTTTTTCAACCTATTTTGATTAATGTGATTAATTAGAATTAAATTGATGTGCTGATAAACACAATCCTTTTACACCAAAGTGTCTTTGGAATGCAGCTTAATTTCTGATCCAGCAGTCAGCTGACTGATCCCTATCCAGTGTCCTTGTTGGAAGACATATAGCTGCATCATCAATGAGCTAGGGACGTTTTGAAAGCTTCATGTATTTTCCAAGGATTTCCAGGAAATATTAGCTGCTCTCCTCCAAAGTGATGACTTTTATTAATCAGAGATAATCATGCCTGCTTTATAGCGGGAAGATTAAAACTTGAAGCAATCAGTACTATGTCCATCAGTGAGAAAAGCCCAAGACCAGTCTGAACTTTCAGTCCTCCAGTACAAACTGATCTGCTCAAGTCTCCGAGTGAGACTGCATGCCTGGCTAAAGTCATGCAGAAGTTAAGCAGCACTGAGCTCTCTTGGTGTGTCTTTACCTCATTCTCCTGCCTGTGTTAAACCTTGGAGGTGAAGGGCCACTGAAATCTTAACTTGGAATCTTGTGCACACAGCACACCCGGTGCAGCTGAACAATCAGGCCAGGAGCTCTTATCTCTAAGGCAGCTTGTTCCCTTAGTGGGTTTGCTATCAGGAGCAACAAAACAGGTGAGTAACTGTTTAACTCCTAATGTGATTAGAAAGGCACTACACCGAATTTGAGAAAGCAACCTTCACCAACACTCAGACACACCTGCTTCAGAGGTGACCACGAGAACAAGGCTTAGATTGGGGAATGAAGGGAGACAGGCAGGGCAGTGTGTGACATATTCCCTTGCTGGCTGGACATGCTTTCCTGTGTCTTCTTGTAGTTCCCTGGCTCTTCTTCCACAGGTGATGCATTTCAGAACTCCCTTTCCAGAATTTGTAACTTGCTGACACTATTTAGTCTGCAAAGTGAATTCTCCATACCCTTGCACACTTAACCAAGGAGATGTATTGCCCTGCCCCACTCTTGTTGTTGCAGTTGTTCCCCAGAGTTAAAGGAACATAAGCAGAAAAGATACAACTTATAAATATGATGGATAATATTTATGCCCATTAGTCAGTACTCCACCTCTAGGAAAATGTGCTGGTCTTAGCTTGACATTTGAGTGAAAGTGATAGAGGGCAGAGAGAAAAACAGAGTGAGGAATGTCATCTTCCTGTAGAAAACATGATATTATCCATGAATCCTTTTCTAGAGGTGACCTGTGGGGATTTCCACTCTGCCCGCTTTTAAGAAAGCAGGGATTTCTATTTATCTCACAACAAACACCCTGCCCAGCCTCTGACTTACTTGTAGCAGAGCAAATCAACCCAGCCCAGCTGTACATCTGAAGCCTAATGTAAAATCTGAGCTGTAGTGTCCCAAGATTTAGAAGCAACTGGGTGGCTGCAGCATGATGTGAGGGGAGATAGCAGCTGTAAATAATTCTGGAGAAAGCTGCTGAGAATCAAATAGCTTTCGATCAGATTCCTGCAGTTTCATCTTCTCCTTCACTAAAGATACATTGGATAAATTAAACTTTAAGTGCCTGAAATTCAGGAGCACTCTGTTAGACCTAACCTTGATGCCATGGAGGGCAGGGTCAATCTCACTGTTAAAATCATGATGGCTATTGTCAGGTCAATGATGATGACTTAAAATTACTGCCACAAAACATCAGCCATGTTAAGAAAAATGACAGTAAAAACACACAGAATGTTTATAAATACTTAACGAAAATTGGGATAATTGAATTGAATGAAAACTATCTAAAGCCTCCATTTTCATTAAATTTTTGTTATCTTACTTTCCTTATAAGAGTGTTAAAATAATTCATTTATTTGTGAAAAGATTAGTGTTGCTTTATAGTTTCAGATGCTTGAAATCTAATATGTCTCTTTCATGGAATCTTAAAGAGTGATTGACAGAATAATAAAGGATACATGTGGACTAATAATTACATGGCATCTTTTAGCAGGCCTTTTTAATAGATGTTCTTAAATTCTCATTTAAGAAATGTAGAAAAGTTCTCATTTTACAACAGTGACTGAAGAGAAACGTATTTTTTTTTAGAGCAAAGGATGATGTATTATGACAAATGCAGAACGTGGCACTAGGGTTAGAAATACCTTCTCTATCACTGTATACTGGATTTTACCATCAAGCTATAAAATTTTAAAAGCAAGTAAAAAATGTAAAGAAAATTATGCAAAGCAGTAAAGAAAAAGTATGTTTAGAAACAGCTAACGCAATTTTGCAATCTGATTTACAATTTTAAATCTAATTTCCATGGTTTTTGTTAGCTTCAGCTTCAGACTTAACTCACTGTTTTGTCCGTATTCATCACAGTTCAGCACTTCCTTCTGAAAGATCTGTCATATTGTAACAAAAGAGAGAGACTGCTTTGGAATAATTATATAAAAGAACTGAAAAGCCCTTGATTTTGGCCAGTAATGAGTAATAAAAATGACTTAGATTGGGAGCAAAGCCAACTATCTGAGCAACAATATTCATTGAAGATACACTGAAGTTCTATATGATTATGAGAATGCCAAGTGTGTGGCTTATTAAATTTGCTTGAAGAGAATTCTTGGGAAGAGAGAAAGAAAGAGGCAGTGCAGGTCTCACTGAAACAGCTGCATATGAAAGGGTAATATTTGGATTAGAAAATAAATTAGAAGAATTCAAAGGAATTCAACAACAATGTCTGAACCATATCTTAAAGGAGGCTGAGGATTAAGGGCTTATGGGGAAGAGAAAAACAGAATAGGAAAGTGTGCATAAAACTCATAGCTCCATAGAGAAACACATAATCCCTTTTCTGTGTGTGTTCAAGGGTAAATTTGGTTTATTTTCACTATTTTGTTTTGCACTTGTTGAATAGGAGGTAATAACAGAGTAAACATGAACAAAACCAGGATGCATTTAAACAAAATATTAGTTAATTCTGCAGCTGAAAAGCTTCATAGGTAATTTAAAATATCACAACCTTGGCGCTTTCTGTCTCTCTCTGAGGCTATGCATCACTAAAATATGCAGATGAATCCCTGAAAAACCTTCTATTTAAATTGTAAGTTATATGCAGGAGGAGTAATGGCATATATAATTCAGCCTTTCTGCAAAACAGAAACCATTCTATAGTAGATTTCAATGTCATTCCCTTACAATGCAGTTATCAGAGAAAGGTTAGTTCTCTGCTGGAAGACTTTCTGAAAGCATCAGCCTCTACTGCTATAGTAGCAATACAATTGAAAAGACCTATCCTGTTCAATAGCTAACACTTTATCATGGGAGTACTGACCAGAAACTTTTTTGTGATTTAAAATCTATGAGATTCTAACAGTTGAACTGATACTGTGGCCGGCATTTTTTTCTATCAAGCTGTTTTTGATAGAAAATTGGATTTTTGATTAAATTGAGATGTGCAAGCAGTGATGAATTTTTCTACGTAAAATTCCCAATGCTTAAAAGAAAGGACTTGCTGAAAAAGGTATGAGACTGCATCATGAAAATTACAGTATTGGGCCATAAGCTTCCATTTTGCTCTAGGAGATAGATTTCCTACAACCTGGGGTCCTTGGGACATATGAGTCAAGGTTAAAAGGGAAGAAAACTGCATTTAAATGACTTCTTACAGGATCTAGGTAGTGGCAGGGTTTTCTAAAATTACTTGTGCTGAAAAGCGTTTTGAACATTGCAGTGTCACAGATCTGAGAACAGCCCCAAGATTTAAAAAATAATTACAATTGTACTAGTCACTTGTTCAAACAAAAAACAGATGATCAAATTTCACATTTCTAAACTCTAAATAACACAATGGAAAGAAAAAACTCTATCTTTCTAATTATGACAATTTTTAATGAAACAGAAATTAAACAATGCCATTGCTTAAATCTGTGGGCCAGACTGCAGTTTATACAATGCCTTTGCAAAAATCTACAGGGATCCAATCTTTCAGACCACTTCTCTCTTACTTACTAGAGCTCTTTGATTTCCTTAATTTTGAAGTATTTTTGTATGGAAGTCGGTGTAAGATGTTATCTCCATACCTGTCTGACATTTCAGGTCTCTTGGGAAGAACAGATTCTTATGTTCTTACATTTTTTGCTTATCCTGGTAATTGTTACTGTTTTCCTGGCAAAATCTCCAGTCTTTCCCCTGATGAAGACATAAGCCTCTTGCTTTGCATTAATGAAATCCCATCCAGCTGTATCCCAGTAACTGTTTATCCTTACACCAGTGTAACACACCAAGTCAGTTATTTCCATGTCCTACCTGTTTAGTTCTCATTTTGGAATCTGGTGACAGATTGTTGTAGGTGTAATGAGCCTGTGTGACTCCACAGAAAAGGACAGCAACAATACCTGAAATTCAAAGAAAAAACAGAGTTAGCTGTTTCTGTTTTCTTACTTAGGCTTGCAGTAGGCTGCATAGAAAAGCAAATTAGTCTGTTAACAGCTTTTTATATAAAGAAATTTGAGATATGTGTTCTAAGGACAATCATGCTTTCACAGCGTTTCCACTGTTGTGTATTTGGAAATTCAAAGGCTGTAGAAAATTTATTTCAGTTAATACATGCTATGATCCAACCATAATCTCACTGACAGTAATTGTAAGTGTAGGACTAACATAATCATAATATGTAGGAATTTGGACTATTTAAAAAAATTTGGCAGGGACTGAATAGGAAAGGAAAAAATAATTTTGTTACATTTAAATGGTTTGAGACCACTTGGTACTGAATGACTGCACCAGGGTAAAATCATTTCAGTCTGTGCCTGATTGTAGCTTATCACAAGCAGTGTGTAAGAGTGTCAAGGTGAACAACAACACATTGCTTAGAAGTGATGCTCTGGTAGGTGTGAGCTGTGGTGCCCAGAACAAGCAGGTCAGTGACTGTAGACACACGGCAGCAGTCATAGTCCCAGCTTGTGGAAGGTCTGGAGGGGCAGGGAAGCAGGATTGTCAGGAATAATTATAACAAATTTGTTTTATAGGGATATTTTTCAATACTTCCTCGGCCCTGATCCTAAATCACTGGAATCACAGAGTAACATCACTGTAATGCAGTATTGTAGTTAAAGTAGCTGATAAGGCTGTGAGGTCTGGGCATAAATAATACAGGAGGAATGCACACAGGGAGAAAAGAGAAAACCAAAAATAGTGTCCACCAGTAACCATATGTAAATGCCCATGGAGGAAGAAACCTCTGTTTTTTTCTTAAACTTGGGGCATGTGTACATAGATAATTATTTACACAACAGCTCAGGGCTTTCTCGTGTCCATTGTGCTCATCATTCCCCGAAAGCCTGCACACAGGGGTGTGCTGAGCACAGAGCCAGCCAGCAGTGGGAGTGCTGTGTGCCTGGCATGTCTGGGGCTCATGTTCACACAGTTTTCCACCACCCACCCCACAGTGCTTTAGTCCTTGTGCCTTTCAGCCCTTCTCCTCCTCACTGCCTCCCGTGCAGGAGCTGCAGCGTGCCCTAATTAGCCTTTTAGTTCTGCTTCCTCATGGGCTGCTCTGCACATTGCTGGGTAATTTCCAGCTCACAGGCTGCTCACATGTACTGGCATTATACTGATGAGTCTGAGGCAACAAAGCAAGCAGAAAGATGGCTGTCCAGGTTTAGGCACTATTCATCCTTGTGATGTGATTGTGCTACAGCTTTCTAGGCATTTATGGGGTTAAACAAGCATGAACTGAAACATATAAACCAGTTCCACTGGAAGCAAAGAGCATGAGGTGGAATGGTGAAAAGAATCTCAGTCTGCTCCTCCAGTCCCGGGCTGGAACCTGGATAAAGCTCCCTCCATCTCCTCCAGGACAGTGACACTCCTGGCTTGATGGGGGCCAGCAAGAAGGGGCTCAGCACAGGGGCAGAATCTGAACTTTTAGCACAGCAAACCAATACAAACAATCTGTACCTCCAAAGCATTAATGGGAGCAGGCCAGGCTCAGAGTCCCGGGAAAAATGGATAGGAACAAACTGAACAAGTGTTAATTATCTCCTGCACTGGTGCCTCAACACGTTCTTTAACAGATTTATCCAAATCTCTAAATGTTGGAATTTTAGCAGCAAGAGGGCCCTTGAGGCAGGTGAAATGTCCTCCTGCCCTGAACCACAGCACAGATAAGGAAACAAATCAAAGTAATGATTTAGACAATGCTGAAACTATTTCATTTGGGGAAGATTGTGTCTGTGGGATCTGTGAATTCTCACATACCAGTTAAAATAATCATTACCTTACCATGCCTTTCTTTAGACTCTCCTTATGTTGCTAACCAAGAAAATATTGGCCAAAAAAAGCCAATTTCCTTGCAAGCCCCTCTCTTTTTTTCTGGGAAGAACTGAGACCTGGCATTAAGATGCCTTTGATGGAAGAAAACAGTATGAAGTAAATACTTCTGATTTGATTTGGCACAAGGGACAACTGTCATCAGAGAGAAAACAAGGAAACAAACATGTTTTTCCCCACAAACCACTGTGGACATTTTGATTGCTTCTGGGTTCTCTTTATATTGTAAATTTATATTGTAAATTTACCTGTACTGCTTCTACAGAACACTGACTCTTTAGCCAAGAGAAATTCCACTGAGCTTTTAGTGTGTCTTTGTTTTTTATATTTATTTTCTTAAGACTGTTTTGATATTTATTATTTTCTAGCTACACTAGGACTTTTCTTCATGGTAAATAATGTGGGGTGTGGTGAGATTGTCACTTGCTTAAATACATTCCAGTAAGTTTATATTTTTGTGAGGTCTAATTGCTCTCATAAACGTGTCTAATTATTTTTTCTCAGTAGCTGTATTTGTGCAGAACTGATCTGGGGAGTTTAAAAATTCTCAAGGCATTAATGGTACGCACTGGGGTGTTCAAACAACGACATTTCAGTTAAAAATACAGCCAAACAGTAATGTTGCTAAGTATCACTAGCTCCAGGCTCAGTAACTGAAATGGAGATAAGAGTTTCTGATGCAGTTTCTTCTCTATTAATCATCAGGATGTCAAGTCTTGCATTTTAAAAATTGACTATTAAATTCAGCTGTGATTACAAACTGGTTTTGACTGCTAAGAAACTGTTAATTATGGGTAGCGAGAAAACTGAGAGAGTGTCATGAAGAAGAAAATAGCTTGAATCTGATTTTGCAATAAGAATAAATGAACTGAACCATGCAATTATGCAAGTGTAGAAAGCAGATACCCCGTTTCCAGGGAAGACTGGGGGAATGCAGTGGAATATCTCAATTGCTACAATTGAAAGCTTAATATGTACCAGCCAAGACTCTCACAATGAATAGTTCATTAAAAGGCTTGGAGAAAATGGCTTGTAATGAATATCCATAAGAATGATTACTTAAGAGTAATGACCAATTACGTGTTAACTGAAAAGGAGAGAAGTACCCAAAGAGGCAAACACAGAACTCTTTAGTTAAAGGGAAAAATCTATCTGGATTTCTTTGTAGCACTGTTAAAGCTGGATTTTGAGGTTAGCTGGGTAGTAAAATACTGTATGAACAGGGTATGGCACAAAATGAGGTTGTTTTTGTGGGCTTGCTTTCACAGAGAAATGGGTAAGAGCAAATGTGGCAATACTGGAGTTGCAAACAGAAAGTATCCATTAGATGCAGGGAGGCAGATAAAGCAAGGTGGCCCTTTCACTTGGCCTCAATTTCAGCCTGTTGGAGACAACTCACTCACTTGTTACTTTTTTAAGTGGCAAAATTAGTAATTACTAAGACACTACTACAATTGCAGAACAAAATGCTAACTGGTAAGCAGGGAATGTTTTGAGTTTAAATAGGTGGTAAATTGTTAAGTGAAATACAGCTCCTTGTGTTTATCAACAGATTACTGAAGTTTTTCTCTTAATATAAAAGACGAGACACTTCACAGAAAAATGTTTATTTAATTGGTAAGCTTTCAGCTACAGATCAACCTCTTTGAAGAGGTTTTATTAGAAATAAAGCCCTACCATTTTATTTGATTTTTTGCAACAGAGAAATTGAGACAGCTTGGTAGGTGTTAATACAGCTAGAGAACTTATTCTTACATTAGTTTTTACGAATACATGTAGTTGAAATGGTTGTTGAAGCTAGTAATATAAAAAAATAGCAACTATATAGGAACTTGTACATTTAATAGTATTTTGCTGATGGTGTGAACCTTAAAATTATAGTGTGGGAGTTAATTTACAAGTGCTAATCTGAAAATAAACCCTATATTGTCACTGAAAGACATAATCTTTTTTACATAATTTCACAAACACGCAAAAAGGAATGTCAGAGAAGGGCAGCTTGTGCAGTGTTATTTTTAAGGAAACCTGGAAGTGAGTGGCCACAATCAAAGCCTGAGAATTTGCTAATTTGAGAGACTAAAACAGACATTTTTCTCCAGCTGTCAGGTCTTTTAGTGGTAAAAAATGGAATTTAGAAAAAGAAAACCACCAAACCACTACCTTCTGGGGGAGCAAAGGAATAGATAAAAAGTGCAATTTAATTTCAAAAGATCTGTAAGCAAACTGACCAGTTTTCATCCCAGCTTCGAAGGTTTCCAGAGTTTCTGGGATGCCTCCCTAAAGATGCACAACATATTGAAATCTCACAGTACAGCAGCAGGGACTGGTCTTTCATCAAAGGAGATGAAATGAGTGAAAAAAGGAACAATGAGGATTGGGTAAAAGAGAAATTATTTAAATCAGGTAACATTTACTTTGGAGTCATATTTATGTCAGAATGCCCACAGCATCTCTTGGGATGCAGACTGAATGTGTGAGTGGCAGGAAATGGAGCTGTGTGTGCCTCGACTTGCTGCAGTCATAAGGCCATACACCCCTACAACAACACCCCTACTTTTCACTTGGGGGTATGAAGTGTGAATCATTTTCTTGGTACTAAAGAAAAGATTTATGGCTTCTTACACCAGACCTGCACCAGTGCAGAACCAAAGCTCGTACTTTGTTCATGAGGCTTTTATCTCTGGAGGTTGATTTTATGTTGAAGTGACAGAAAGCAACAAAAGATGGAGCTGAGGGGATTTTTTAGGTCCTTATCTGAGGACTGTTCATTGGTATTGCACCTGGCTGCTTCAAGTGAGACCGGGGCTTCAGTGTCGTACTGTTGTAACCCCAAATGGATTGCTACATTCAATTTACGTTGGAACTCCTATGGTGACAAGTAACAGCTTTAATTCTGGACACACTACAAATGCTTACTCTGTTTATCCTGAACCTCTGCACTAGCAATAACACTCTATTATCCACATTTTATGCAACTGATCTTTGGTCTCAGCTTAATGCCTTGCTAGAATATGTACTTTTCTCTAAAAAACACACATTCCTCTTTTTCTCTTACTGTCTTAGAAGGCTGTATCTACAGCAGCCCTAAATTAGCCAGAGCCAAGCCCTGACTCCAGTAATGGATTTGCAGCAGACCAGTTCAGCTGTCATCTGTGTACAGCAGGGCAAATACCATTTTCCTACCTGTTGTTTTCCTAATTAGGCTTAGATTTCATCCTGTGCTCCTGGGAGTGGCAGGACTAGAGCTTACAAGAGTTGTGGTCTCTTTCCTTTTGACTTGGAAGCCAAAGTATCCCTTCTCCCTCCTTACTGATAGGAGTCTGCCTACTCTGCATGACACAGCATGGCATATTGCTAATGAATAAAGAAAGAAAACCATACAGTTTAGAATTGAAAGCCCAGAATATCTTCCTTGTATGGAGTAATGTCAGCTGAGTGAACTAAAGCCCATCAGGCACCAAACTGCCTAGGGCTCACAGTGCTCAGAACTGCAAGAACTGGTCACAGCATTTTAAAAAAGCAATGAGGTAGATGACAGATTCTAGACAAATCACAGCAAACAGGAGAAGTGAACAGCACAAGGATAAATGCACTCTGTCAGCAGTATTAAAGAAAATGGAGGTTGGTGACATTCACTCTTGTGTCCTAAATACCAAGGTAGCACAAAATTGCCCAAGTGAGAGACCAGATCTTTGGACTCATCCTGGGTACCTCATTCATAATATGCTGCTTATTTATTTTTAGAGGAAAAGGAGGCAAAAGATTTCCTGCTAAGTAGACTCTGCTCTCCTGTGAATGCCTGAATAAGAAGGCAGGTGTCACAAAGGCAGAGACATCACACAATGTTCAGACAAGAATTGCTGAAGGTGAGGAAGCAGCAGTAATTTATTATCACAAGCTTTTTTGCTTTATAATGATCAGAAATCAAAGGGCTCTGAAAACCAGTAAAGGAACAAAAAAGACACTCTCCAACAATTTTTTCCTTCAAGGTCTATTGTCTTTTTTGTCTTCATAATGCAGGTCTTCAGAGTGTAAAAATCAGAGGAGCTTGGCTGCAATTTTGATGCCTTTACACCGAGTCACTGTGTGACTTTGAAGTATGCATCAAATGAACACATCCATACAAGTCAATTCCCATACATATGCTTGAGTGTATTTCTGCAGGTAAATTAATACCTTTTGAATATCTGGTCACTTCAAACAGCTGTAGATAGAGAAGGTTTAACTGAGGTGACCATTAAATGCCCATGTACATCATGGAACATTTCTCAGACTGATCATTTAAAATTTAGAAAATTTTGTCAATTATTAAACAAGACAACAAACAATTAATAAATGCAAGATGTACTTTCCTCATTTATTTCAACAAGTGTTTAATTTAAATTATTGATTATTTTTTTCATAGCCTACTAGTAAATATTATGTAATTAAGTTTGCAAATGAAAACAACTCTATTAACACTGACCTTACTCTAGTATTCTGTTATTACAGCTTTGCTCAGCAGTCAGGAATGATATACTCCAGGGCAAATGAGAAAATGCACAAATTAGATTCTACTGTATAAGAATCAATTTATCATGCATATGTCACAGCTTGATGATATAGCTATAAGATTAATAACCATAACATTAATTTATAATTTCCAGTTCCCAGTATAACAATAATTGTGTAGTCATCCCAGATTTTTATTTTGATTTGCTGGTTCGATCACAACCATTTTTCAACCAGGGTCAGGCCCATATATTGTGTGTTATATATCATGGGATATCTTGAGGCAGAGGAATGAAATATTTTCTGAAATATTGACCTGTACTGCTCTCCATTTATTTTAGAAATCTGCAAGCTAAACAAGTGAGCCCTACCACCTACTTTACCCACAAAAAAACCCAGTATAGCCCATTATTTCTAAATTATGAAACACTTCAATATTACACTTCAAAAAGCTCAGAATGATTGAAGGACTGCTGTGGCAAGCATTATAAGAATAAAATTATTTTTCAATTACATAACTTAATAGCTACAGGGAAGTACTACTCTAGTGTTAATCCTTTGAAGTTCATTTAGAAGGAATGAACAGAGAAAACACAATATCCAAGGAAAATGAAGATGAATATAGGCATAAATGTCTGATGGGACAAGTTAATTTTTGAAGCATATCAACCCTAGGAGTGTGGTCCACTGAATGCAGTGGTGCAGCTGTGCCATTGCTGGATTCTCACAGCTGCTTTTAAGGACAGGCACAGGTGACTGTAAAACCAAAACCTGCATGCACTGAGACAGACAAAGGGCAAAACAAGAAAGCTGGAAAAGACTGGAAATGATAGAGTGAGGATTAAGAGCTGAGTGTGTCCTGAAGCATAACTGAGTTTTTCCTGGGCTCTCCCTGCCTTCTGCAACAGGTGCTTTGTGTGTACCCATCTTTGTGGGGACTGCACACAGCTGCATTTTGCACAGATTTCCTTAGCATGGGTATGAGAAATCAGAGCTGAACCAAAGTCTGGTGAAAATTTCTTAACCAACAGAGTATTTCTGCTGCTGAACTTGGAATTTAAAATAATATTTTGAAAGGAGGAGAGTTTGAACTATTTCAGAGGAAACTGAGAGAAGACAAAAGCAACATCAAAATTGGTTAAGCCAGACAACTAAAGGGTAATGTCAGCACAGTACTAATAAAGTAAATGCATTTCTAAAACACAGCTTTGAACTTCTAAGCCACAAGAAAGGCTCCATGATTTTTTTCTGTACTAACAGCTTCTGACAAAAGCCTTTGACGAAAATCAAGTGACAAAAATTTAACTGATGAAAGTTTCAAGATTAAACTTTGCCTTCTCACAACAGCGTAATTAAACAATTTCCACGTGTAACTCAGAACCCATGAAAAAATACCCATGAAAAAATGCTAGTGACAGACCTAAAAATGCTTGATACTTCTTACTGGAATATATGTGTTGGTGAAGTAATTATCTTTCCTCCATCAGTTCGTTTTTTGATAAGAATTAGTTAAATTTCCCAAAAATTTTATATTTTTTCCCTTAAATTGAAACTTTACTTTGGTTCCACTCTCTTCCTCTGTCTCTGCCTCTGTCCATTTAAAATTCCTTACCATGTCTATCACCACCATCTGTGGTGTTCAATAATTAAGCCTTTTATTTCAGATATTTTATATATTACAGCAGAAAAAAGCAATGAAACACTCTTCAGGGTAACTACCAGGAGAGACTCTGCTGTGCATCATCACGTTTGCAGCATGCAAAAAAAGACATATGCCAATTATTTTTGTCTGGACATACAGTCTGTTCCTATGCCTGAGAAATGGAAATTACCTTTGGTGTAGCACCTAAGGCTCTGAAAGATATTAGTGTTTCCTTTACAAATCTACTTTTTGTGTGTAATGTATAATCAGTTGTTCAGTTGCTGAAACATAGCATCCTTGTGCTCAGTGAGGAATGCATTTTAAACCAGCCCTGGATGAGGAAATCAGCACCTCCAGTAGCAGGCAAGGGATCAGCAATCATCCTCCTTTGGTTCCGTTTTTCTGTGCTATTCGTGCCACATTTTTAAGAGCTTGTTGAGTCTAAGCCCAGGCAGCAGCTCAGACTCCCACAGATCCTCACTCCCTCTCCCTCCTCCCCGGTGGGATGGGGGAGAGAATGACAAGGCTAAGAGTGAGAAACCTTCTTCCTCCAGCTTTTCCTGCTCTGGAATGGGTCAGCTGGGATCAGCTGTGCTGGCTGTGTCCCTTCACAGCTCCTGCTGTGTCCCTTCACTGGTTCTCCTGCACCCTCAGCCCCTTTGCTGGTGGGGTGAGGAGCAGAGAATGCCTTGGCTCTGTATGAGTGCTTCTCAGTGACACCTGAAATATCCCTGAATTACCATTGCTGTTCCCAGCACCACATTAGCTACTGTGAGAAAAATTAATGCCACCCTTGCCCAAACCAGTACAGAGCTGCTAAAAGACCAAATGGACTTTCATTCTGCCTGGTATCTGATTTTCTTAATGTAATGAAATACCACCCTTTTGTTCAGTTCATGATGTACCACTGTTTTTATTCATTGGCCTGAAGAATTTGGCAGTAAACAGGATCCAAAGTTGTATAATTACTGAGGCAAATATGCAGATATTAATACCCATTCAGAAATAGTTTGATTGTGTGGCTGATATTAAAAAATGTAACATGCTCCAGGGAACTCAGTGAAAATATAACTGTTGCCTTCAAAAGGCTTTGAACAATTTTGCAGACAAACCAGCATGGGCTGCATTACCACTCCATTAAGCATTTTTCTTCTCGTGATTTTCCCTGACATTAATTAGAGCACTGGATTTCAGGGGTGACAACCTCAAGAGCATTAAAACAATCAAGGTCATAGAAACTTTGTTTATTTGAATCACACTATACAATAGGTTGCTGTGGAGGTAAACTATATCCATTTACAAATTTTGCCTAAACCTCTGTGTACACTTTAATGGAGGCCCTGGGTACATAATTGACTGTGATTGTACAATTTCTTTCCTGGCATTATTGAAAAAACAATCTGATCACACATCTTTCTACCTGTCACTGGGACATGGCTGTGCCAAAGATGTACATATAAGTGCACTGAACAAGATGACTTCCTTTTTTCCTAAGTACAAAGGTGGATGCAACCCACTGGCCCTGTTCTTGGTTTACTATTGGTCTCAATTATTGATAATTAAGAAAAATAAAAAAGGCCCAGGATATGGAGTGTGTGCAGAGGAGCACACAGTCTGGTAATCACAAGGCACTGCCTACATCCTTCCTTGTACCTACTGTTACCTTTGGTCCCACAGCTGGCCAGAAAATAGGGGGATTAATAGAGGGACTGATAGGGATGGGATAATCCAGGGAAGAAAGACTGAGGACTTGAGCCTGGTCTATTATGTCTTTGTCTGCAAGAACTATTCAATATCACTACAGAATAAAAGGTGAATTAAAGGTGAAACAATCTTCAATATAGCAAGAGGTTTTTAGAAGTTTTATATATGATGTCATGCCTAAAATAAACCATGCATTTTACCCACGCTAGAAGCATGTTATAAAATAGCTTTTAATTAATTAAATGCAACACTTACCTGTAAGCCCAGCGGCTTCTGCTGATAAGAAGGCACTCCAGGATAGGAGGAAAAACAGACCTGTCTCCAACATAGGAAACTCACACAGCTTTGTAAATTTTGTCAAGTGCTAAAAGATTACTAAGGAAAAATGAAAACCCAACTGTTTTGTAAGCTAAAATTACCCCCAGTCTGAGAAAGGATGAAAGAAAGAAAGCTCTCCCACCATACTGATCTACACATGTTGAATTTGGGAAAAACTGCACAGCTTCTAACATATTTCAAAGAGGAAAATCCAGAACAGATTTTAAAGTCAGCTATTTTAAGTACTTTTGTGGAGTACCTAGTTGGTTGCATTTGATATTATTTTTCCTGTAAAAAAGGAAAAGGATGCAATTTTTTCTGGTTTTATAAACAAACTGGCATTTGTTTATATTTGTGTGAATGCAAGAAAGATCAAAATCACTGATCTTTCTACAGTAGCATTTTATATGAACTGTAAAACACAAGAAAAAATGCAGGGCAATGAGCAGACCTTTCATTTCTAGCTTAGTTAAACTGATGGGCTGCTTGGTCACACTGACACGGTGTAGTGTTTCCCTTGTATTTTTGTATAATTGCTGCTAGCCTGGAGTTCATAAATAAGTTGCTGTTCTTAATAAATTCATGTTTGAGCCTCAAAATACTTTAAAACACTTTCCTTAAAAGACAATTATTTACAAACAAGACAATAAAGGCCAGAGTCCTGCCTAATGGTAAATGTAAAAAAGAAATTTGTAGATTCTGACAAATGACATTTCCTGTCAATTTACGATTTGTCTGTTTACAACACTTGAGCCTAGAGTGAAAAGCTTCAGGCGCAAACTAAAGATGGTCACTCTCAGATATTGCACTTTTTTCCCAACATACATAGATTTGCTCCCTGGAAACAAACCATAAAGGATATTAAAGCTGTGACAACAGCATAAGAGGATCCCATGGCAAATGATCCAGCAAAGATCCCCAGAAAATTTCCCACTGACTGGAAGAAAGCAGCAGCATCAAAAGCATTAGGATTCTCCTTAGGACTGTAAATGGATATAGAGCTGAAAAGAAAACAAAGGAGTGGGGGAGAAGGAGAGAAAAAGGAATAACAAATTCAATCACACTGTAACGATTTTGGAATCAGTAATTGAAAATCAACAGTTTTAGGCACTCAAAATGCAAAACAAAACTTCTCTGGGCTAATAGCAGATGAGAGCAAAGCAGATGGAGACTGGGGAGAAACAATTTGTTTTCAAGGTATCACACTGGAAATAGTCTACTGCCAGTCAGCAACACTTTTACACTAGAAGTGCCATAAACAATATTGTTTCCAGGCCAACAAAACATTAAAAGGTGGTAGGTGGATAAGAAAACTGCAGGGAAGATAGATAACTTTGAATTATTTATTGGCCATATGTCCTCAGAGCAGTTACATATTCACAAATATCCTTGATAAAAAGTGCAGCTTTGTGGCTGAAGTTCAAATGGTTGACACAAATCTCAGCAGGTACCACACATGCAGGAGCAATTTTGTCACAAACCACCAAGTATTTTCCTTCTTGGTGTAACCCTTCATAACCAGGGCTGGAGCCGTAGCAAGAGCTCAGCAATAGGAAACCTTGGGCAGAATGAATGTTGTCCCACAGAAAGAAACTGCTGCAGTTGGCTCCGAGGTCATCTCCTGTTCCCCACCCCAGGGTGCAGCCACCACAGGCATTCTGGAATGGTGAAGGGTGCCACCACAGCAAAGGGGCTGGGCACTACATAATTCTTTGAGCATCTCAGAGTTATTTGCCACCAGTCGGTTATTACACAGAAACACCAGTAACTCCATCGATGCATGTCTTTTTTCTTGTTGAAATGTTACATTGAACAGATACAAAATAGCTCTAAGCCTCCCAAACTAATTAAGAAACATTTTAGATCTCTGTGTCCTGTTGCTCTGAGTACTGTTTCGAGTACTTTTATGATCCTTGTCAAAGAAAATGTGCTGAGCTTGGCATTGGATTCCAGAATGTGCCATGGATTGGGGGAAAATGACTGGTATTTCAAGAATCAAAATTTTAGAATTTTTAAAAAGTTGTGAATATTTTAAGATTTTGGATATTAAGAATGTGATCCTTGCAGTCTGATGTTTTGCATTTGGAAATAAGGCTTAGAGTTGAAGTTCTGTATAAAGGATTTTCTAAACAGTTGCATTGAAATAACATGAAAATGTGAAAACAGTTGTCATGCTTTCAGTCTGCAAAAATGGCACAAGGATTCTCAAGGCATATGGTGGAGCACCACAAATATGAGGGGTGAGTGCTCATGTACTACAACAAAAGTAACTAAGCACTAAAATCTGTTATCTCCAGTTATGCTGATTAGCAGCAACACAAAATCAGGGAGATGATTTCTAGTGGAAGGTGCTATTGATACAAGGACACAAAACTGGCAGCAGAGGAACTGGTAATCAGCAACATGTTGCTATCTAAATTTTCTGTCCTTTTTCAACTGTGGCTTTCTTAGACCAGGGGATCAGTTATGATTCTTTGTTTTTCTTGCCTAAAAACTTGTAGGTGTGTCTTGACAGCAAAGCAGCCACTTGGTTCTTTGATGTTTGTCCCAGCCAAGTACACAGAGACTGCAGCTGCTGGTCTGCTCTGCTTAGTGAATTATAAATCAGGAAATTATCTTTTGTGCCACTGGTGCTGTGGCCTGCATTGAGTGGTGAATTCAGAGAGGTCCTAAAATCAAGGAAAATGGTTCTGCTAGAATGATGGGCTCTGACCATAATAGGGATGCTCAGTAACAGAAAACGTCTTGACATGGAGTGAAAATTTATTAGTCAAATGTAAGCCATAATCAGTAAATGGCTTTATGTTAAGTATATTAATCTTAGGGCAAGAAAAGTTGGCTTTATTAAGACTGAGTAAGGTTACAGTTGGTCCTCCAATCTACCAACAGGTTTCAGGTATGAAGAAAACTAGAAGAAAGCATCCTATTCCTCATGTAGTTATTTCAGGAACAAATATGATGTGACTCATTCTCACTGCAAAATTTTTCTACTCAGTGTGCCCCCCATGATTTTTTAAAAGCACCATAACATGACATATGCTCATTATACTACTGTGGTTTCTAAATCTTTCAGAACTCCTGTTTCCCTGAAGCTCAAAGAATATCTACTTCTCTTTTTCATTTTGCATTATTCTCTACTAGAGCTATTTATTTTTCTGGAGATGTTTCTTTTTAGCACTAACTTTTAATCCTTTGAAGCATCCAAAATACACAGTAATTTACCTGACAGTTTTTCTATATAAGCTGCAATTTAACAGAACAGGATGTCATCCTGTTTATTCCACTACTTCCTGCCAAACCAATTATTTGACCTAAAAACAAAATTGCAAAGTTTAACACTGGAGAAAACCATAATTAAAATTATAGTGCCTCTACTCTTCTTCCTTTTCCTTGGAGAGCAATTCAAGAGCCCTGCTGGCATGACTTGCCCTCTCTGCTATCTGCTCTCTGTGCTCTCTGTACAAAGGGGTTGATTGCAGTTCATTAATAAGCAGTGAGGGAGAGTTTGATACTAAATTTCAAACTGTTTTTAGGTTTTAGAGGCTTTCTAAATGCTGAATGAGTTTAAGGGGGAAAAAAAAAGGTTTATTTCTGTAAATTTGTACGAGAGGTGGATTAAGGGAGTCCTCAAAGTAAATGCAGTAGAAAACTATTTTCAGAGGTTGATAAATGAACAGATTTAATGGCAAAGGCCTGCTTTATCTGCCACCCATAATGAGAAAGAGTGCAGGGATAGGAATGAGAGATTTTTGTTGGCTCCTCACAGAATGCTCAATATGTGTATCTCACAGATACCTGTCCCAGTCCCTACTACCTGTCTGTGTGTGAGCTTGGTAACCTCTGCCTCTCCTTCTGCTTGGAGTCAGGAATAATATTTCCCTTCCTGGCTGGTTCTTATAAGGATCAGCCAGCACTTTCTATATTAGAAAGCTATTTAACAGATCTCTTTTTATTTCCAGTTCTGTGTTTCCTGGAGCCAATAACACTGGACAGGCTCAAGTGCTTTCACAGCTTTCAAAAAAGGAAATATTTATTTATGCAATATATTGCAAGTTAGAGTGGTAGTTTTTCTTGAAGCAGATAGAAGGATTAACAGCCTGTGTCAGTTGTACCACTGACACATTCACTGAAGCATTCCACTTCCCTCCCCTCACCTGTTGAGTTCACCTTAAAATGAAACCTCAGCATCACAAACACTTTCATTCTCCACACTTTATAGGGATCTAATACTAAAAATCTGCATGACAGAAGGGCTTTTGCAATAGAAAGCATCCAGTCATGTTTTCAGTTATATCTTAATTGATTACTTTTTACATCTTCAGTTATTCTTAAGCAAAATCTCATTTATTCATAAGATCTCTTTCTTCCTGTTAGTTTTCCCAGCCAGTGAGTACTGCTCAATGTATTTTTCTTGGAAAAAAGAAATAAAATAGAAAGCACTTAGCATTGCAGCAAAGATTTTCCAGTAATTCATGCAAGTTTTTTGAGAAAAATCTATTGTTGAGGTTAAATCTTGTATCCTACTTTTGTTTCTGTCCAAACCTGATGTGCAGAAGGATAATGTGGCAGCATCAAATAAATAGATGCTAATCAGCTTTAACTAGCAGAACAGCATAAAGATTCTTTGTTTTGATACAAGCCGAAGTGAAGCAACACCTTTATCAGATGAATTTTAGAAAAATGCATTATGCTGAAGAAAATACACTCAAGCATCAGAAGAAAAATGTGTGCAAACAGCAGAAATTTCTAATGGAATTATGTAGAACCAGTTATTAGAAACAACCAGTAAACAGACTGATTTACTTCTGTCATTCTCCTGTCTATTGACCAAGGTGAAAACAAACAGCTTTGGAGAGGAACATTTCTTTCTACTTGCTAAGCCAAAGGGCTTCCTTTAGCCAAGTGCCCTTCTTCCTCCTTGCCACTTCATCATGTGCCATGTAATACTGCACAGGAGAGAATCAGGAACAATGCAAAGAAAAGAAAAAAATACCTGAAAATACAGGAAGGTCAGATGTTCCCTAAAATACCTTCATTGAATAAAGTGGGATCTCCCTCAGGTGATAAATAATTATAGAACTGCATGGTGATTTCATCAGCTGCTAATTAAGAAAAATAAAACAGGCCAGAAAAAAGTATTCTAGAGTTCAAGGTTGTTTTTAAGAGGGGAAGAAGGTTATTTTTGCTGAGATTATAATTATGCAGAAAAAGGTAGGTCACTACAGCATGTTAGAATAGTTGGATCTTTCAGAGAAGTGGATTGAATCAAACAGTTTCTGCTCCCACACAACTTTTTGGCTATATAGTTTTCCTAGAAGTGTTGGAAGAAAGCCTGAATGTCAGAGCTGTAATTTACCCCCAATAAGTGTTTGAACTAGAAGCCAGATGTGAAAGCCCATGCATGGCACCAGACACCCACACCTTCTCTTGGCAAGCTGGTGGAGACTGCTTAGGCTTAATCACAGAAGATCTCCACACAGGAAGAACAAGTAGATGAGCTATAAAGATAAAAACAATTGGGGAAGTTTGCGATGTGGCTGTGCCAAGCCAACAAAAGCACATATGAAGCAGAGAAGGTGTGCAGGCAGTTAAAGGAAAGCAAAGACACACCAGAGCAGGAAGGCTTAAGGACTAGCAGAGGCAGCCAATTTTAACAGTTTTGAAATAAATATACAGAGATCTTCTAGATAAAAATTTCAAACAACAAACATATTTTTCAGATGTGTTAAAACAGTGACCAGTTCATTAAAAGAACATAGAGGAGTCCTTTGTACATATCTCTGTATATGTGAATCTGTCTCCATGGAATTTATTCCTGACAATATTTGCAAATTTTTAGATATTTAAGGTTCCTGAAACAGAGACTTTGCAAAATATAGACATTAAGCTTTCTATTTATGTAGATCTTTATATAACAGCTAAAAAAGGAGAAAAATAAAAAAATACTGGTAGTTGAATAATTCCCAAGTGACCAGCATTCGAACCTTCATTATGGATACCCCAAATTTTATTTTCCTTGGCAATACAGCAGATTATGGTTTTTATTCCACTTATAGACTGGTTTCATCACTGCTACTAGTATTGTTTTTAATTCTAGAAAAAGGTCTAGCAGTTGTTTTCAGAAACTATTTTCTATCTGGGCTTACATTCTGTTTCTTTTTCTCTGTGTCATGGCTTATTTTCTTCCTCTGTTTTCTGACCTTACTTTGTTCCTCTGTAGGCTTTTCCAGAATTTCTAAAATACAAGAGGACATTTTATCTTGATTACTTTAAACCAAGCTAACACTTACTGTTGTTGTATATCAACTTTTATTGCTTTTACACTGGTAACTATTTTCCGTTTTCTTCTGCATCCAAGCCTGAGCTGACACACAGCAGCAGCAGCTTGTCAGAGGAAACAGCAAAACAACAAATAGTTTGTGTTGTTCCAGGTAGACTTTCCCTAATGCAGGTCTTAGTTGTCATCTACCCCCACACATCAGGGACTGCAGAAAATCTGTCATTCTCCATCCTCCTTCTCTGTCTCCCAACCCATTATCCTTAGGAAGTCTGCTCTACCTCCTTAGGGAGCCTTGGAAAACATCTGTCCTGGGAATCCCATTCTTGCCCTAAAATTCCACCACGTGTGCCATAAAAAGACCTGGTATCTCACCCACCTGGATGGGGTTGAAGTCAGCTTCCCTGGTGCCCAGGAAAAACTTTGCCAGTCCCTGCTGGCAGAGGTGCTGGATACCCTGACCCTGCTCAGAACCTGCTCACTGCAGGGCTGCAGTCACTTTGGCTCACAGAAAGGAGATGTGAGATGATAGTTTTGACAATGATTAAGGACCTAATGGGCCGGCAGGCAGAGCAATTTGAAGTCTAACATCATCTCTGCTCTGGTGTGGAGCTTCTCTGCCCCAGTGCCTCTGAGAAATGGTATGCACTGTCATCTGTACAAGTATCTTAGATTCTCATTACCTTGTTCTAACCTGTTTTTATCTTTGACAGAGAGAAATCCTGATGAACAGCAACATGGGCCTAAAATCTGTGTAAAAGAAAACACAGGGCTTTAACAGTAAAATTTGTTCACATATCTCTGAAGCTTGGCATAGGAATATTTCATTCTCAAATGACTGTTATTGCTTCTAAATGCCTAATTTTCATAAATCTATTTGGAAATATCACAGTCACGGTGACAACTCTTTCCTGTCCCATATCTTCCAGAGGAATGAAGCACATCAGCACAAATCAGGTGGCTGATAGTGGGTTGTCTGTGACAGCATGTGCTGCATTCTGTGTTATCCCTCTGACTGTCCTTATGAGCTGATCATATCAAAAGGCACATAATTTACACATCTCTGTGCCTGCAAATATGATCCTTTCTCATTTGGATATCAGAATGCACTGTTTAGTTCTTTCTAAACCTTGCATGAAGAGGAAAGGCCTGTGTGTATCTTGAGCAGCTTGAAGTCTGTCCTCCCAGTCAGGGAGCTTTTAGTGGCCTCAGCAACTGGGAAGATGCACATAGTGCTAAGAAAGTAGAAACAAAGAATCAACCACCAAGGAAGACATAAATGTATTTATTGTACTAATACAAAGAGCTGGTCTTCTCCTCTGCCTGGCATCTCTCTGTAATCACTTATGCTTATGTAAAATAGAATTTACAAGGTAGAACAGTACTGTAAAAAATTTGCATTTTTTTCTGCAAAGAAAACATGACTGTAAAAGTTGCAACCCATCAACCCTCTGAGTTAACAAGAAACAATGAACAAGTTAAAAGTTCTTCAGTCAATATCTAGAAGGAAAAATGAAATAGTTTTCCATGTTATTTGAACCAAATCTGCTAACTGTGCCATAAAGGGACTCAGATGTGCTCTATGTGTTAAGACTCTTGCTAATGTTAGTTCATGAGCTTGAGCAATCTTTTTGCCTCCCTACCCCTGACCCTTGAGTTGGGAGCTATTGTCCACTCTCAGCTGTGGCTTTACATTCTTCTTCATTATTCACCTTTGTGTTATCTTTCAATTTTTTACTTGCAAGCCACTCATCTCCAAAGTTACTTAAAGTGCTGAGAAATATTTATCAGAAACATTTACACAACCTTCCCTTTATGTGACAGTTCTCCCCATTAGTGCAGAGTGATGAGACCCAGCAATAAGGATTTTCTGTGAAAATGATACATCTCTCTTGAAAGCCAAAAATTGAATTAATGTGCAATTGGAAGTATTCTGTCAGCATAAGCAAGAGTTTAATGTGCTCCTGGAGGCCTAATTCCATCCATGCCTCAGGTTTATTTGTACAAAAGTGACAGAATGTGATACTATGGGACTTCATTTACTCTACAATCAGAGTGCAAAGAATAAAACAGCAGAGCAAATTCACAAGACACTGACTGATGTGTCCATAAGGGGTAGGGAAGGTGATTACTGGAAGAATATGTAGTCTTAATTAACCCCCCTTTTCCTACTAAAATTTTTGGGATAACTCAAGGATGAGGTAAAAAAGCCTTTCAACTACCCTTGTCTCACAGTGACTTCACTCCTGCAAACAAATTTTACATTTATCTATGCCAATTGAGCTCCACCTGCCTGTTGATAAAATGATGTGGGCTGATGGTTGCCTGCACATTAGAACACTGCAGCAGATTACCAGGAAATCACTGTGATTTACTGTCATCCTGCTCTAGAGCAGAAACTGCCTCAAATTACCCTTACAGTGATGAGTATCTGAAGTAACTCCACTGATTCAGTGCAGTTGGTATACATGTGCACTGGTGTTACAAAAAAAGCAGGATATGACCCAAACATTTTAAGGAAGGTTTTAAGCAGCTTGGTTAGCCATGAAAAATCCTTTGCTCTTATGGGCAACTAGCAGAGATTAAATGGAAACAGTTTCCACTAAATCTTTATTAAATAGTAATTTTCTTATAATCACACAGCCCATTATTTTGTTCAGGAGCAGTTAAAGATTGAAACAACAGAAAATGATGTATATTTTATGCCAGACAGTATTCCCTTCATTTAGGCTTTGACTCATCTTCACAACACTGCAGGAGAACCTATGAGACCCGTGATCACTGTGAAATACCCAGGGATGAATAGCAGCATTTCCTTTCTAATAACAGCAGCTTCTTATCCTTTACAAATGCATGGTCCTACTCACCTCACCCTCCTCCAGGCTTTAAACCAACTTGTCCCTGAGATTTAGGTGGTTAAACAGCACTACAATACACTGTAATCTCTGAAATCCCCTTGAATGAATGTGAGCAAAGGAGGGAAAGGTAATATCACATTGCTTAGCTGATCAGTGGAAGAACATGTGCAGCAGGTTCTTGTTTAATATTCAAAGGACTTTTCTCTGACCTCTGCTTTTGAAAATCTGATCTGTCCAAGGGTGGTGCAGCCCATATCTTTTCAGACAACATTCCAAATGGTGAGGGAGCCTGTCTGTGCACAGCTCAATACTCCCAGAGACAGTGGGAGGAAGCTCCAAGTCGTCCTCACCTCGAGGAAAGCAGACTGAGCTCTCACTGCTTCTCTCCTCTTGTCAGTGGACAGGAAAGGATCCCACTCTCACCACTGGTCTGCCCAGCCTCAGCTGTCCCATGTCACTGCTTGAAGTCTAACAGGGGGTGGAAAGCTTACCTAGGAATGTGGAAGAGGAAGGATAGAATTGGGAGCATGCTGCTGGGAATGTGCTACAAAGAATTGAAAGGTTAAGTGAGAAAGCAGGAGAAAGAAAACTATCTTTGTGATTTCTACCAGATGTCAGTTTTATATTCTACCTGTCATATATTCTACCAGATCTCATTATAAAAATAGAATGTACTAATTATATGCTTTCATAGATAGATTTTTCTCAGGCACAAGGTGTAATTTTTCTTCTTCTGTTTTTCCTGTTATATCCCTGAAATAAATTGTCTGTGACACAAAAGTAATCTAATGAAGTCAGACCATACAATAATCTTTGTTTGCAACAAACCTAGAGCTTAGTAAGTATGGGTACTCTTTGTCTTTTAAGAGATTTTGATGCTACTGTTTGTGTTTAAATTATTATGTCCTAGACACAGCTAAGTGTGCTGCTAGAGGATGCAGGTAGTCCCTGGAGCAGGTGGATAATCCACTGCCAATACTATGGGGCTGTGCCAAATTTCTGGCCTATCAACAGCCTTGGGCTTTTTCACTTGCAGACTGTTTTCTGTCAGAGATTAAGAAAGGAGCCCCTGGTCTACTTCCTTCACAGAACTTCAGCATCTTCAGGAACGTCTGAACACAGCAGTACGCTGGGAGGCCTGATGCTGAATGTAATTGATAAAGTACACTGAATCCCACAAAAATTAGAGTGGAAGGAGAATGAAAGTATCTCTAAAGTTTTTTCTGTTTCAGTGTTCTCCCTCACTCTGCCTAAGACTCTCTAATGCGAAATAAATAGGAAGAAATGTGATCCTTCATATGTGGTATATCATCCTTGTATAGTCTGTGCATGTGAAACAGATTATTTCATAGTCAGAAGGGGGTTAAATGAAAAAAATCTGCAGTTCATATAGCTTTTTAATAGCTGGAGAACAATTTGTCTATCTCCTACCCAGATTCTTAGAGAGATTAAAAAAAAAATAATGTTCCAGGAAATATTGTCAATAGATGCAAACAAAATGGTTCACAAGATTTCTAATGTGCTCAGACCACATCAGATGACCCCACCTCAGTCCTGACTTGGAGAAACCTAACCTTGAGGCTGTGCCAAACATCCCTCTTTAGCCACATTTTGCTCAGAAAAGCAGTTCCCTTCTCTCAGGTGACACAGTACAAGGGATGTGATGGGCAGGACCCTTTGCTTGGAACTCTTTTGTGGTAGCACTGCAAGCTGCCTGGGGACTTTTCCTTTGCATTCATCATTAGCACTCCTCAAGGATGGCTCACATCATTTTTTCCCCCAATGCAGACACACCCTGTGTTCTCAGTTGTCTCTTTCTGTGCTGCAGTTGAGAACCTAGCTGCTGTGGGAATGGGATTTTCAGAGCTCCATAGCCCTATCGATTTTTCCATGTGCCCACTGAACAGCTGATAATTTCTGCTTTTACTAATCTGGATTTGAGATGAGCCAGTAATCTAAAGAACAAAATCTTTTTAATCTCCTGAGCTGTTCAATCCCACCTACATTTCATTATTGAAAATATTTTCTATATTTTTCTTTTAAAAAATGGAACAGCTAGGGAAAAATGACTCGGGCATTGTCTGAATGAAATGCTATCCTGCCTGATAACAAAGCTTCTCTCACAAATATTAGTTCCACTTCTGTTGCTTTATAATAAATGGTTGCAGCTGTTGCCATGGCAATTTTAATTTTTAAAAATGTATCCAACTGAAGACAAGAAATGCAGCTGTTGTTATGAGAAAGTCTAAAATAAATCCAGATGTGAATTGTATGATCTAGTGTTGGCAGTAATAACGTCAGAAACAAAACAAGTTACATGTTTTGTTTTCTTGATATACTGGAGCTGAGGATGGGGATTTAGGGATATTCTGAATTGTAAGTCTCTGTTCCTGATCCAAATATAGCAAATAAACAGAATGAAATTTCACCTTAGGGAAAGGCACTTCACTTGCTAGAAAAGCCGGTCAGCCTTGCATAGAGAATGGCAGTAATATTCCTGCAGGAGAGAGATGGGCCTCAAGCTCTCTTCTACCTTTCTGCTAATATGCCAACATTTTATTTTTTAGAGCTTATAAAAAGAAAAATCCTAGCCATGCTAGAAATCTTAGAATTGCAATATTACCTATTGTTTACTACCTTATCACTCTATAGCCTAAAGTTCTTTAACCTGTTATACCTTTAATTTTAGAACATTAAAACAAAATTACTGGACAGTGCTCTACAAAGCAAGGATAATCCAACAAGTCCCAGCACACATACTAATAGTCATCCACTGGAAAAATCCACTGTGTTGGGATGTTAAATAGTCCAAGTCTTCTCTGCTGGGAAAAAAAAAATTAAAGATAGAATTTCTGAAAAGGTGATAGAATAATAGGTTCAGACTTACTTGAAAGTGAACTTAGCCCCTGGTAAATGCTGACTGAAAAGCAATAGCTCAAAGCATGAGCTGAGAGGTGTTTAGGGGCAGCCTGTGCAGTCTGACAGGGAATGGGACTCGGGCAGGGTGGCAGATGGGCTGGGAGGTGCCTTTGCATCCATTTTGTACCTTTTCTCCTCACCTTGGAATGGCAGAGGCTGCTCTGTCTGAAGCCCTTCTGAAGTGTAGCTGCCTCTCCACAGCCTCAGGGGCTCATTTCAGCAGCTTGGGGCTGCTGGACCTTGTGGAAATTGGTTTGCTCAAGCGTTCAGTCAGTGCTGATTGCAGCACCTGCCAATAGCTCCTGGCAATCTGGAGGATTACTGAACTGCACTCACGGTAAAATTAAACAAAGACAGGGAATCACCACTTAGGCAGGGAAGTTGATGTGGATAGAATTGCAGTCCTGGACTCTAAGGCAATCAAAACAGTAAAATATTGTTTTTATACTTAAGGATTACAGCAAGAACAGAAAATAAGAAAACACACACAAACACACACTCAAACACTCGTGCTGTTTCTCTGACTTCCATCTTTGGAGATATTTTACTCAAAATAATTGGAAGTCTCTATTTCTTTATCCTTTTTATAGGAGTTTTGAATGATAAATCACCTTTAAGCCTTGCTACTTAAACATATGCTACTTGAAGGAAATCTAAAAGTTAATGGGAATCTTGAAAATAATATGGATATTAAAATCCTACCCATCCCAATTTCCTAAATATAAATCACTTGGTCAAAGTGACCTAATACCAAATACAGTGGATGAGAGGTTTTGTTTTGGTAAGAATGAATTATTTGTAAGGCTTTTGGACACACAGCTGCCAGCTGCTGGTGAAATATTCCTCAATGCTAAGATTGAAAGAGTTAAGGACCATCTTCCTTTGTTAAAATTAAGGTATATACTATTGGCCTATCTAATGCACTGTGGAAAACCTCACAGAAATGAGAGGCAGCCAAACAGACAATTTTTCTTTCTGGCTTTGTAAAGACTCCATTGAGTTATGGATAAACATGTAGTATAACACATTAATTTCCACCACTTAGTTTAAAAATAAATACTTTCCCTGGTCAGGAAATTCTATGAGGCTTAAACACAGCTGCTAATAAGAGGAAAATAATTTTGCCTGGCTTCATTACCCTCATAATTACTAGAACATAGGAGTCTTGCCTCAGAAACTTTTGGATTCACTTCACTCTAACAATACCCAATGAAAACTCTCCAAGCTATGGACTAAGTCCTGCTAATGCTAGAAATAGAATGTAAAACTGCGAACATCCCATAATGAGAGTTTAGAAATACCTTTCACCTGACTCTCTAGGAATAAAAATACTGTAATAAAGAAGATGTACACTGTTAAATGGTTCAGGAGGCTGAAATTTTCTTCAGGAATATTTTCATCTAGCTGTAACCTTCTCCCAGTGTGTCTGAGGCAGGAACAGCAGCCTGCTCGACACTCCATTATTCTCATTTCTCTCACTATAGCTTCTGGCTGTGCTTGCTACAGATCAGAACAATGTGAAAAGAAAAAAATGTTTGATTTCTTTTAAGTGAAAATAAAGTAAACATTCAGTGAATGGGGATACAAAATTAGAATGCTTTAAAGTCTAAAAACTATATCACTTTTGTGAGGTTCTGTAATGGACAAATTACTAAGGGGAAAATGTGAGTATCAGTTGATTCAATGTATTGTTGGGATACTACTTTGTTTGAAGTTTTAATCATATTTGATCCTTTATTTTCAAAATCCAAATTCTAATGTCACTATGTCTCCCCAGAAATGTGCTGAAATTTCATTAGGAATCCAAATAACCTACACATAATGCACGTTACATTCAGCATATGTAGATTATAATTAGCAATTAGTTAGGGAACATCAAAGTTTCAAATGAATTAAGAGCAAACTGATAAAAAGACTGGATGTCTTTCCTTGGTACAATGGTCTTCACAGGGAATGTTCCTAAGTCTCAATGCCTTGAACACAGTAGAAAGGAACCAGCTCTGTCACACTGAGCTCTCTCAGGGCCACTTGCACAACTGCTGCCCTGAGTGTTTTCTGTCTCTATCATGGCTTGTCAAATGACTTTGCCAAAATGTCACCATTGAGACTACATTGCCATGTTGCATTTGCAATTTCCATGAAGATTTTTTTCTTTCTCTCTTCTTCTTATTATTTTTTTTTCCCCCCTCTCTAAATTTGCATTCTGCAGAGCCATTATAGAGAGAATACCTCTGTGCTTATCTTGGACAGAAACCTCACAGCCACACAGTTACAAAGCTTTCTCACTGTACCACTTTGAAATTCAGACTTGTCATTTCCAAGGGGAGGAAAGAGGAAATTACCCATCTGTTTCCTACATATCTTTCACCCTTGTGAAAATGTGACAAAATTATGCAAATTTTTAAAGGTTTCTGAAATGCTTAGTCGACAAATCTCAGTAGAGATCTGATTAACTTCATCAACTAAAAATCTTCTAGCATCTCATTTTTTTAGGCATGTACCATCTAAAACTTAAATATGTTTTTTTTTTTCCCCTGCAGCTGCTGGCCCCCAGACTCAGCCAGGTGCTGGCCCCGGTGCTGTGACTGTCACATCACCCCTCTTGTCCTCATTACCTTCTCTGTTTGTCACAATAATAAGAAGGATAGTGAAGAGGTGCTTGCATCAGAAATGAAGTCAGGGTCTCTCTCGACTTTAGGGTATGAAGGAAGTTGGAGTTTAGAGTCCTAGATTATCTCCAGAAATAATTTCTTTTTATCTCAGGTGGGAGACCTAGGGACTGGTGGGTGCCACAGCAGTGGTGGAGCTGGTTAAGCAGTTCAGGGGAATGGGTGGAGTGAGATGGAAATGGTGACCTTTGTCTTCTGTAAAGATAAAGGAGAGAAAGATTGAGACCAATACAAAAGCAAGTGGAAACAAGGAGAGAGTGGAGCTTTGTAACCATTGGAATAAATTCTAAGAATGGAAATTTGCTGAGCCTCATAATTTAAGTAGCTGTGAAGTGCAGTAACTAGTGGTTTGCAGTCACTCCTGCTGTGCCTGGCACTGAAGGAAGGCAGCTGATGCTACTGTTATCAATTATTCTCTTTGCTCAAGTGACAAAAGTATATCCTGAAACCATTAAAATTCCTACTCCAAAAGGTGAAGCATGCACCCTAAAATGATGTCTTGGGTATGGAGAGTGGGGGGTTTCTGTGTATGAAAAAATGAATTTAAAAATTACATTTAGTTAAAACGCTTACAGAAGATATGACTCAATTCCTTCTTTGTAAGATATGAAAATTCTTGGGCATTATGTAACCTTTGAGTATTTGATAACATTTGCATTATTTTGATGTGTTTTATGGACAGTTCCCCATGCACACAGATATATATATATATATTTATATTTGCACATGCAAAAGAATTTTATGGACAGTTGTGCCAGTTCTAACAGCCTCAGCAGCTTAAGGAATTGAGCCTCAAAAGATCAAGGCTTGCAGGAGGAAGCAGTTTACCTGATATTGTTGGTAAAAAAAAGTAAAAATGCTTAGAGCAGGTCAGAATGCTGAAATTCAAATTGAACTGTAGCACAGAGCATCTGGAGGGGTTCACAGAGGGATCACAAGAGACATCAGTCTTTCCCAGTGTTCCTGGGTAGCCACTGGAAATAGACCATTCTCCCACAACAGGAATGGGTTCTTTGTTCATGTAACCGTAGCCTGATCTCCAAGGAATAACAGAATTTTTATGGAGTACCCTGTTGTAACAAACTCTCTGTCTCTCTGAGATAGCTGTGCTGTCCAGTACTTTATTTCTGGGAAGGATTTGGGCAGTGAACACCTATTGGTGGCTACCCCAGAAATGCAACGGCAGAAAGGACTCCCTCACCTTTCTGACACACACTCCTCCTCTGTCTTCTCTGGACGAGACATGATATGTATGTCAACTTATTGCAAGAGCCAGACAGATTCTTACATGCAGTATTTCATCCAGAGAGGATGAAATGAGCTTTCTTTTGTAACACTTCAAGGGAAATAATATCAATACTATCATTTTAAGCTAAAAGGGAGTTGTCTCTTCAAGTAGAATTAGACTGTGTCTGTAATTATCTTGCTCTCAGGAAAAATCTGTCATATTCACTAGAGAAAGGTTATTTGGACAAGAAAAAACATCTGGATGAGCTCAAAAACCAGGTTGACTTGTGCCAGGGTGTACTTCAGTTTTGAAGAGTTCCCAATAGAAATCTTTGAAATGAAGAAGCTTTGATGCCAGTTTGGTCATTTGTAGGGAAAGTGTAGCTAAGTAACCGCCACTTAGGTATGATTTGCAAGGACCGCAAGCAGCGCTCTTAATTCTGAACTTAAAACTTATCTGTCTGTTGTGTATAAGTGGACAGAGATACCTGCAGATACTCTGATTTGATTGGGTCTGACAAGTACAGATATTCCCAGCTGATTTGAGCTAAGCTATATCTTCTACATCCCTCAGGGCCCTCTCCATTACATTGCTCACTGAAATCTACTCTAGCTTAGCAGTCTGCAACTGAAGGCTGCCTGTTCAAATAAATTGCATAGACAAACCAGTGCCAATTAGAGAACTGTGGTGGGTGGATGACAGGTGCCCACCCAGCCACTCCATTGCTCCTTCCTCTGCAGGATGGGGTAGAGGGAAGAAAATAACACGGGAAAAAGCTCAGGAGTGAAGATAAAGGCACATCAATAAAGCAAAAGCTGTGTGTGAAAGCAAAGGAAAACAAAAGTTTTATTCTCTGCTTAGCACTGGTGGGTGATGCCCAGCCACTACATGTAGCAGATGCTCTGGAAGAGAAATGCAGTAATATTTATCTGTCCCTTCCTCCTTTCTCTTAGCTTTTATTGCTGAGCACATATGGTATGAAACATCCCTTTGGTCAGTCTGGGTCACTTGTCCTGGCTGTGACCTCTCCCAAGTCTTTGTCCACCTCCTACCACTGGGATGCTGGAGATGCAGCTCTGCTGTGCCAGCACTGCTCAGCTGCAGCCAAAACACTGCTGAGTTATCAGCACCCTTCCAGCTCCCAGTGAGGAGCAAAGCACAGCTCTGTGAGCACTGCTGGGGGAAATGAACTCCAGCTCAGACAGACCCAGCACCACAGAGAGTAAGACCTTTAGCATATATTAACTTGATCCTAAGTATAATTTTAATATGGCACTAATATTGGGAAAAGGGATATAAAATAGCAAAACATGAAAAAAATGGAGGAGTGAGAATTACGTCCTGAAAACTTAATGTTCTGAGCACCCATTTTCATACTGAAATTTCAGCTTTAAAAGGCATTACAGAAATTCAACAGCATTTTTTCCTCTGATTATTTAAGCATAACACTGGTCTGTACAGTAAAGCTTATGGAGGAAAAAAGAAAGGAAGTTTTGTTAAGCATGGATACAAGCATTTTATGTGGGATTTCCTCTATTCTGGGAAAGAAGCTCTTTTTAAGTTCCTGCTAATAGCAAGTTTGGTTAGTTTCCCAGTGCTCACATCTCCTGTTCCAGATGGTCAGTGACGTGAAACTCTAATTATCATCAACAAAATAAGCTGGGACTAAACCCTTCCTCAAAGGTAAAAAGAGCAGATGGACAACCATAATTTCATTATTATAGAAATAATAGAGAAAAAGGACTCCTCATCTACCTATTAAAATCACTCATTAACATGTTGCACAATTAACTCCTTGCTCTATTAATATATAAATTACTCTGGTTTTTGACAATTTGAGTGGCTGTTTGGTATATAAGCCTTTCCAACAATATTTGGAACAGTAGCCAAATTAATCTTGTCTAAGGGGAACCAGTGAGTGAAATGATTGGGCTGAGCTTCCATCCAGATTTTGTTTGCTTTCAGGTTTTCAGGGGATTCTATTTTATTCTCCTCCACAGTGTTACAGACATCCCTTCTCAGGAATCTTTGTGGTAATAAAATCACAAATAGCATTTATCTGGAATGAGGCAAGGCCTGTATCCAGAGACCCAATTAGTCATTCATCCAGGATTGTAGCTCACAGACATTGAAATCCCTAAATTTGTCAAGGATTCAGGGTCACGCAGGTCAGTACCATGGAGCAGCTCTCCCTCTGCCTGTTGGGCTCCAAGGCTGGTCTTACTCTGAGCTGTGATTTCTAGGTCAGCTTTTGCAAAGGCAACCCCTCATCTAAACCTGCCACTGCTCAAACTGAGCTCATCCAGACCTCAGCCCCTCCAGGACTGCCCAACCAGTCAACGTAAAATCAGCTACAAAGAAAGGGTCTGGGAGCAACCCCCTGTATTTCTGGCAGAATCTCATTTTTTTTCTGAATTCAGATTCACTGCCTGATTGCAGCATATCACTCTTTAGAATTGGCTGTCCTAATTCCTATTCTGCTGCGAGTTTTCTGCAGTTCTGGAGTAGATTTTGATGTACTACCTAAGGATTCCAACATAGACATTCATAACAAAACAACATAAAACTACAAAATTGCATCAGAGAAAGATAATCAGGTTTTCCTCTGCATCCTTATGAGTAAACATGCTTTTCTTCCCTCGAAGAGTCCTAGCTACAGGTTTATGTATCAGTGTCATGATCTGTAGTTACACAACGTGCCTTATCTTTGTTCCTTGCTTCTTTTTCCTAGCCATGCCTTAACCATGTCCATTTGTTGCTTTCACCAGCTCATTTTTGTACATCTTCATTTCACCTTAAATCTTCACTTCATTTTCATAAAGTCTCTTCTCACCTTAGAAATCTATTTCCTTTGAACAGGAGAATGTTGCATGTGTTGATACTTTTTACCTTTCTGTCACCTGTCTGATGGCACAGGTGCTTTTATTTCCCTCTTGCCGTCCTGGAAAGGCTCTGTGCACACTTTGTACATTAGCTGGCAAGAAGTAAGGCTTTTATCCTTTTGAAAAAGAATTATCTAGGCTGAAGAGTTCTAAGTGTAGGTACACTAAACCTATTAGCTGTATGTACATGGCCCACTTGTGGATAGAAGCGGTTTTTACACTATTTCTATGTACCGATATGCCTAGGATGTGTGAATAACATCTTGTCTGCACTCAGATACATGTTGAAAGTAAACAGAACTTAAATGAGTTTCATTTTTACTCCAGTGGCTGAGATAGTATTGTAAAAGACACTAAGAAATTGCAAGAATACAGGGTTTAAAAAGTGGCTCAAATATAAAGGCTATAGAGAAACCAGCATTATTTTTTTTCTTCTGTGATGACTCAATACTTTTTGCTGTTTGCTAATAGTGCCTAAACAAACCTGAGCATGAGGAAGGGGATTCAGGCTGACAGAATTCCCTGTGTTCTTAGACTGAACAAACTCCCAGTTACCTACAGGTGGGGAGGAAACTGAAACAAAGCATTAGCTAAAAGTCTTTGTTTCTTAATTGATGCATGTAAAACAAAAGACTTTGACACAGTACATATGGAAGCCCACAATTTCATTTTAAAGGCCACTTTCTGAATATAACTGCAGTTTGTGGGGAAAATATGATGTGAGAACATTCAGATGTCTTTCCTCTGTAAAATTTGTTATTCAATGTGCTCAGGGATCAAAGTGTGGCAAAAACTATACAGAATAATGCTTTAAAAGTAGAAGGGAAAAGGATCCAAATTAGAGACAGTCCATGACAAAAGAAAAAAGAAAAATATAATCATAAAAGGAGCATCACATCTACTGAGATATGCACCAAGGAGACACCCATCATAACTTTCAAAGCCCATATTACTCCTGCAACTCCTAGCTCCCAACTTAATTATTCAGCAGCATAGTTACTGTTCTTGTCCTTTGCAGAACAGCTCATTTTAATATATAATACACAAGGAACAACAATTAGAAACTGTGAAAAGCAGGGAAGTAACACTTGCAGATAATGGACAGTTACCTCACCAGGCCAATGACCACATGAAATATAGACTGAATACTTGTAACTGGATTTGATGTTTGTCCAATGTCTGTTTCTTTAGTCTCTGATTGCATTTCTCACTTGTGTATGCTACCTTCAAGTTCAATGACACAATAACAGAATTAAACCCACTAAAATAATAATACAGGTAAAAAAGTACCTAGAACCAGAAAGGTTTAAAGATTCTTATTCATTTTCTATTTGAAGTCCATTATATCACAAGAGTTTCTTATTTTGAAAAGATCTAAACTGTACTAAAATTAGTAATATGATAGTAATATGACTGTGGCTACCAGTAAGAATCACCAAAGTGTTAGAAGGAATTCTCTTGTCTGCCTAAGATAATTATAGGAATCACTGTCTGAGAAAAGACAACCTAAGAGGGTGCTCAGCACAAACTAAACTGAACTCTGGCTTCTGAGTTATTTCCCCTGGAAATTGATACTGTTTTTCAATACATTTGTTACCCTCTCAATAAATCAGTTACCTTTGCCATGTTATTTTAGAAAGCCCTGTACAAACTTCTGCCAAGAAAGAATGGTTTGAGCGTGATATTAACTTGTATAACCTATGTCTAGACTAGAATAAAAGTATTTTTTGAGCAAAGAAGAGGTACTATGACCTGAGTTGGTATATATTAATGAAACCCTGTTCAGGGCCATGAAACTACTTTTATCAGGACTTTCCTCAGTCAGTATTCTGGAAAACAAAGTATTTAGGAAGTATTTGTGGCATAATTAGCCATGTGGGTTTTTCTGGGTAAAAGCAGACATGTTTAATAATCTAATAAGTTTTGTCTTGTAAGGCTTTGCTATAATTTTTCTCAAATACTTTGAATTCTTGATGTTTATTTTCTGTGAGAATTCTCACACGTTTTTATGAAAAGGAGAATTTTATCCTAATAATGACAAGTTGTAAGAAACTCTGGAAGTCATTTCTATATGAGAAAATCCTTGTTGCATCTCCAATGTCCTTGTGTGTGTGAGCTCTCCCAGATGCAGAACAGCTTGTCAGCCTTCCTGCAGCCACTGCTGTCAATTTGAGTCACAGTGATCCCTCCTGCATGGATTATCTTAAAATAGCACACTATAAATGAAATCTTGCAATCATCACAAACACCCAGGTGTTTGGTGAGTCAGGATGGCCAGAGGAGAGCAGTTAAACCTGCCCAGAGAACTCGTGTCCTTGGTTAGTATTTTCTGGGGGCAGCTGGCCACTGTGTGCACACTCCTGCAGCAACACAGCTCGTGTGACTTGCTAAATCCATAGAAAATGCAGGGGTGGCTGGTCCTGCTGCTGTCCTGCTTAAACTGAATGATAAAAGAACACAGGAAAAATAGAGATTGGAGGGAGAAGCTGAAAGAAAGGAGAGAGATCAATCTAAGCCCTTGTTGGCAGACAGCCATACCGCCTTCACCTTGCCAATTTTCACCTCCAGCCATAAGGGCCTTCTCTCTTTTCTCTTTCTGACTCCCGTACAGTGAGTCACTCCTGCAGACATTATCTTACTTATTCTGTTAGATAATGAAAGACAATGTTTATTTTCATATTCTATTTTTCTGGTTGTCATTATGTAGTGTACTAAATTACTTACTATTGCTTTTCCAGATTTGTAAACATTATTCTCACACCTTTTAAAATAGACTTCTATTGCTGTAATTATGAACATGTTGTGTTTGCACACAAGAATGGTATGGGTTACAAGAAAAAAAATAGCCGTTCTTTTGCAGTGACAGAAAACAATTTTCTTCAGTTAAACTCAGTTCGGTTTAGTAGGGTGTTAATGATCTGAAGCTGGCAATATTAACAGTATATCTTTACTTAAAATGCTGTAGGAGGATTATGTTGGGTTGCAGAAGTATTGTATTTGTGCAGAAGCTGATTATTTAAGCCAGAGAGTAATGAAATGTGAAACTGATGATGCCATGTATCCTCTTCAGTCTCCACAAATGACTATAGAAATCAAAGAATCAGTGACAGTGAATATATAAAAAAGCACATCAATTTTCCAGTAACAAGAGATTCTATAGAAAAGATTTGTAATCTCCCATGTAACAGCAAAGAAAACATGAGAAGTAGATAGTCTGGGGTGCATAACCTAGACTTCAGTACTGGGAAGAGCAGAGTTTAGGAACTCGTGGATCATGTACTGGAATATTGATGGAACTGGAATCTGATGGGACTTTTTTAGATTTGTTCTGCAGTTGAGTTCCTCCTCTGGGAGATCTGTATGCTTTGGCATCAGGGCGACTGAAACTAGAGAGACTTAAAACACTCTGAGTTTCCTTGGCTTCTTTGGAGCCTTACTGTTCCTCTCTGGGAACCTTGCACTAGCAGAAGAAGAGTCTAAATAAGCAGAAAATATCTAGGCTGTTATTTAATAATGCCAAGGGAGAGAGATAAAAATCTCAGACATTGCCACCTACACTCTTCTTTCCAATTCTAATAGCTGCTTCAATGCCTTTCTGTCGGTTCTCTCTACCGAGTTTGTCTGGTCTTCGCTTACTTTTCCTTCTGTGCATTTTATTATCTGATTTACCAGAGCTCTCCCAAGTGACACATTCCAGCCCCAGTCCCTGGATGTGACAGCCATGCTGTATCTGATTGTGAACTGCTGTGCTCAGATGCTTGACAGTGCTTGAAAACATTGCTCTTGCTCTGAAAACTGTGAGAGGAGCTTAGTGTAGGTGGAGGTTACTAGACTAATAATTGAAGAATGATTAAAAAGAATACTATTTCTTTTTTGTATTGTGAAACAAATTTGGTTGATTTTTTTTTTTTGCAAAATTATTATTGTTGCAAAACTCTATGGAGTTTCAGACAAAATATTAAGCTCGTTTTTTAACTACTGTAAACTCTTTAAAAGAAGGGTTTTTTTCTGAAAGATAGGATAAATCCTTGTTCGAGGAATTTAAGGAGAAAGTTGGCACTGAGTTGAGACTTACTGTGAAGCACCTTCAAACATCATGTAGAACTGAATTTGACTTTGCAGTTCTGTTACTTTTAAGATTATCTGAGGATTATTTGTATTTCTAGCAAAGCTCTGGGAAGCATATAATACATGTAGAGCGGAGTAAACTTGAGATCCCCTTAATCATGTACTTAGCATCTGTGTTTTTAGGGCAGCACACACTTGTGTGATTTTGGCCCACCATTTGTGATCTGTTTGAGGATTCCTGAGAATAAAAAGCTATATATAAATTTAAGATAATATTACCAGCTGAAGCTCTGCAAGCTTCCAGAGATGGAAATAGATAAGCAGGCACTGTGTACCACTTTGTGGTTTTAATATTGGAAAATAATAGATTGCAAAAAATAAAAAAATTTGTCTTGAATTTTATAGTTTCCCTATGTCCTAGGTGCTCCATTTAGCCTTATTGTTTCAAGATATCTTGTTTAGATGAGAAAAGAAATCATAATAAATTAAGTTCACCATTTTACAGAATATACTGCTTTCTGGGTTAAAGAACACGAACTAATTTGCATTATGGATATACAGTTGCTATGAACAATATTAGAATTCTAGTGTTAACAAACCAAGAAAAATTCTAAAACTACATCTTTGTAACAAAACCCTCAAATGGTATAGCTGTACTTGAACAAACTATATCAGAGAGAATGATATCAGTGAATAAAGCTTTAATTATCTCACCAAGCAAGGAATGGAGGTGGATGTAACTTACTGCGTCAGCACGATAGCCACAGCATCATTTAGGACACTCTCTCCAAACAGGAGTGTGTATAAATCTGTATCCACATTCAGCTCATGGAAAATAGCAAGGACTGTCACTGAATGGAAAGAAAGCAAAGTGAGTAGTTATTTTCATAGTCCTCTGGCAGTTCAAGAAATAAAACAATATTAGAATACTGCTTTTGAGAAACCCAGTCCTATATATTGCCTAAGTGGATAAAAATGAGTTAAGAAGGATCAGCTGGAATATATAAGATCCTTAAATTCATCATGTCTATGAGTTTTGCTGCTTCAGCTGAGTTAGGAAGAAGCTTTCCCTCTCACACAGAGAATCCTACAGAAATGAAAATGTCACAGCATGTTTCACTGTGCATAAAGTACTGTGATCTTGTGACCACAGAGGAATAAGGGTGCTTAAAAGAGTTGGGTTTTGCTGTGGATTTTGTGTGTGATGAGTAGGGGTTTACCTGTTTTAAGAAGGATATAATAACATTGATCCATCTGTTACACATGCTCTCTAAGGAATATGCAGCATAACCACCCTGTCCTGCCCCACACTCAGCAAGGATGTGGCTCATGGGCAGCCACGAAGCCTCTGACCCAGACCAGGATATTTGACTCCTATAACCCATTCTAAGGCTCCTTCATCATAACAGTAGGTTAAATTCCTTCCTTCTCCATGAGTTATACCCTATATTTGATTTTCAGTTTACCAGTGCAATAGAAAAAAATAGAGTGTGGTGAATTTAAAATGAAGTTGAACAAATAATTTAGGCAAACATATCAGGAGTATTTAGACATTTGGTTCATATTCAGGTAATTAAGTCCTGTAGATATTAACTTAGGCCTTCTCTGATTTTCCCTCTTCCCTGCAGACAGGGGGTCACAGTCCTTCCTATGGTCTATCTTGAACTTCATAATCTCCAGCTGAAGAAGGTTGTCTATGTTCTATGTATGTATAATTTGAATTCTTATTATTTTCTCTTTGCATGGACAAAGCAGACGTTTCTCATTTCAAACACAATTTAATGTTAAGACCCCCAATTACTTGTCTGGTTAAAAATTACATGGTAACTCACTGCTTCACTGGTGCCCATTCTAGTACATAACTGTGCAATTTACTCAGTCCTCATAGCCCAGGAATCCCAAAGACTAAGAGTGCCTCTGGGATGCCATGTTCACATCTGACATTTTAGAAATAAAAATTATATCCTTTTACATTCACATGACTGCTGATAATTCATACAAAAGCATGACCAGCTGATTATGCTTTGGCTTAATAACATTTCTTGGACCTTTGAAAGCATGCTGCTATGATTTTCTAAATGGCACTTAAATAGCTATGTAATCTCAAAATAAGTTTATAAACCCAGAATAGATTCTCAGTTCTCCTGTGAAATTTTAAGTTCAAGTGATCTCTGTTGATGTGCTGTCTCTGAAGAATTTTGGAAGTGTTATCCTACAGACGACAATTTAGGAGATGTGTGTAGCTGAACATTTGCTGATATAGCTATATTTAAATTAGCTAGTTATATTTAACCATCCTGGTAACCTCACCCATCTACTCCCACTGCAGTTATAATTTAAACTAGGGAAAGAGTTCTTTCCCCAGAATAGCTCAAAGGTGTAGGCAGAAGCTTTATTGACAAAAAATATTTTCTTGGTTCACCAACATCTATATTCAGGTTTTTGCCTGATTAGCAATGCTGACTTAATGTGCTAAATGTGGATTCAGTTTGTCAATTGGCATAAAAACAGACTTGTTTGCTAAAACTATATGCCACTTTCAGCTTTTGTTTATTAGCTAATTAGTTTGGGCTCTCGTTAATAGTCCCTGTGATAATGACAGAAGGAAAAGCAAACAGTAATCAAAGTCCAAGGTACTGCTGGGGTGTGTGTGGCAGGCCAAGCCAATTAGACAGATGCCTACACATTCCTCTTCTTCCTCTTGCCTCCTAAGTAAACAACTTTCTCTTGCTTTCTCTCCCAACTCTACCCCAAAAATATGATTTTAATATTTTCAAATGTAAGCAAAATAATAAAGCAAGCAACACAGTAAAGCATCAATTGCCTCTTCTGGGAGAAACTCCCCAGTTCTCCCAGTTCTCAGAAAGTATCTTCCATTTCAAATGTTTTCCCATTTCCAGGGTGGTTATTGGATCTTTGCCTGTCCCTGACAGAAGGGTCCTGGCCTCTGCTCTCCCTCTGCTTGTCTGGCCCAAGGCAGAGCAAACTTCAGCCCTACCACTGCTGACAGATATTTATCTGATTTGTTTTTAAAGAACTGAAATGATGATGGTTCCCCAAATCCCAAGGGAGTTAACTCACTCTTCAGTATTCATACAATTTATAAATGCAGTTATTTCTGAATCATGTCTAACCCAAATCTCCCCTTCTGCTTTTCAAGTCTGCAATTTCCATTCCTAGCCTAATGAGAGACAAAAATTTGTCATATTTATTCTGATTTTCTTTCAGCAGAATTTGTCTATTCAAAGACTCATTTCAGACATGTCGTCCCTAAAATGACTCACTTCTTTCAATCTCCTCCTTTTAGTAATGTCTTCTTGCCCTCTAATCAGCTCCTATATTTCCTGAAATACAGTGCCTCAAAACCAGATCCCAGTAATGTAGTTGACACTTGCTGTCAAGAAAAAGAATGAAAAAATGGTGTAGAACATGTTAATAAATCCTGTTTTCCCTTTTTTTTTTTTGCTACATATTGGTACTTATGACTCATTTTCATAGGTTGTAAACTTGAAATCCTTTTCAGAAGTGAATGCTCACTTCTTATCCTCTATCTATGAAGATGCTTTTTTTTAAAGTATAGCATTTATCCTTGTCTTTTTTAATCGTTACAGGAATCACATTGAGTACTAACCACGCCTTTCAAAGTGTTTGCAATCTCCTTTCAGCAGAATATTGTACAATAAAGAAACTACTTCTGTTGCATCAGCCAACTCATTAATGAAAATTATAAACAGTATCTGCACAAGAACAGAGATCTGCAGGATCTTTAGCACATCCATCCTGTTTAAGAGCTCCAGGAAACATTTACACCCTGTTTTGACCACCACTGTCTAGGCACTTCCCTATGATCACATTTGCCTTCATTAATTATGAGAATCTATGGACATAGGTAAAAATGGATGCATTAAAAGGGATGTGATCCTCTGCTGTGAAAGAAAGTTAATTTAAGTTACCTCTGGATAGGATAATGCTCTAGCAATAGTCATCATGTCCAATGAAGTCACATCATGTTTTGTCTAACGGGTGACTTTAAAACTCAAGGGAAGTAATTTAAAAATAATCCTATACCCCAGGAACATGTCTAGTCTGTGAGAACTTTGATATCTAAGTAAAGATTGTAGATTCTGCACTGCAGTCAGCTTGGCCCCTGGCTTTCTGAAGGCACTGCTGAGGAACAGTAAATAGGGCTTGGTTTTTTGTGTGGTAACTACTCAAAGACTTGTATAATTCATTAGATACAATATGTATTATAAAAATACCAAACTACTTTTCATTAAAGTACACAGCACCTCTTTTTCACTGTAAGCAAATGAGGACAGAAATAAAGGAAGGTAAAGAAGTGGCTGGAAGGCCAGGCCAGTGAAGAAGCACTAACACCTTTTGTGGCAGTAGAAAGCTGTCACCAACAGAAATAACATGTACCAGAGCTGCTGACTCAGAAAGGGTTGTGAACTTCAGTTAAAAATTCAGTGACAGGAAGCAGGAAATAGTGAGGCATCTAAGATTTTCACAGTATTTATTCCAACAAAAGTCTGATTCACTTCTTTGTGGACTTCATGGGCTGAGGTAACATCTCTCACATGCTAAGCCCAACATAATTTCAGTTGTGTCCAAGTCATAAGAAGTGTCTGTGGAGCTGATTTGTGAAAGGTGTCCTTTGACAAATGTAGAAATAAACTGGCTTTTTATAGATCTCTGTTAAAAGTATATATAACTGAAATATCACCAAACTACAACAATCCCTTTGCTAACTAGATCCAATGATACTTTACTGTTACTTTTAAAATAATAGGGAAACAAAAAATACATTACACCATTAATATAAAGTACTGGTATTATTGTACCTCAGTCTTCTGACTAGAACTATTAATATCTTTCATACCTCATTGGCCTAAATTCTTTTAGGAGTGCAGTAGCAAATGGGAAGTAAATAAGATTAGAGAAATCTAACTTTTATTTCCTATTGACTTTGTCTAAAAATAAAGATTCCAATTTGAATTATAGACTCCTTTCCTTATTAATAAGTCACAGCAATCACAGATTAGTTCAGTGGTGAATAAGAAGAAAGCAAACATATATTTTAATTAAAAACACATTTATAACCATCTTACATAATGAGTGTTTGAAATGCATGACCTTGTTGTATTTATACATTATGCTTCTTAATGCAAAATCCTTCAATTTTATGGGAAACAGAAACTGCTCTTTCTGATAAATATCCAATTTTATCAATAACAAAAGCAATGCAACCCACAGCTCCAGTTCAGCTGTAACCATAGTAACTTCAAATAGGGAAGAGCTGTTTCATTGTCGATGTGACCAAAGGTAAGGGAGCTCATGTAGCTCAGAAACAGCTGAAGCTGTGCTTCAGCAAACCCTGGAAAGGCAAATCGGTTTTCTGTACTCGAAATGTCAAAAATTAGTAAAACAAACAAAAGGAAGGGCTAAAGGTCTATGAAATGTCTTTGGATGGGAAGGTCATTGCCCAGGCGTTAACAGCAGCAGTCCTGGAGGCTGCCAGAGTTGTAGTGTTTGTGTATTTTGGGTGGCTGGGGCAGAGGTGCCCTGTTTCCATCCCTGTGCCAGGTCTGTTCTGTTCATTATCCCCCTGCAGCACGGGCACCTTGAAGCTGGGCTGGCTGCTGAGGCTGCTGTCAGTCCCAGCTTGCACAGCTCCTGGTGTGCAGCTCCCCTCGGCCCTCTCTGGAGGGCAGGGACTGAGAGCTGGGAATGCACAGCATCACCTTTTCCTCTGCTGCTCCCGGGGAGAGGCACCTGCACCAGAGCACAGCGAGGAGCTGCCCCTTGGAAGGGGTCACACCAAAACACGCCCAGGGTCAGGGTACATCAGAAACCAAACCCCAATACTGACACAGGGAAACCCCCTCAACAGTGAGATAGGGAAATCTGTGCTGTTTCATGCAGATGAAACAGTAAGATATGATTTCCTTGACAATGTGATAAATTATGCCTATTGATCAGAATAAAGAAAAATGTAAATAATGGTCTCATGTTTTAAATCAAGAATAATGAAGGGATAATTTAGAAATTTTAAAGTTCTATTTCCTAAAATTTAACCTCTCACCTTAAGTCTTAAAATGAGAAACTTTCTCTAGTGAAAAAGATAAATTATTGGAAGGAGATGTTCTCTTTAAGATGAATTATTTGGTCGAGAGTAACCTTGTTTTATCCCTGGAGTTTCAAACTGTCCTTTCTAGAGACATAGAAGTTTTTTGAGGCATCACACAGTATTGCTGATATTTAAGGATCAAAGTCTGTAATGCAAAACACAGTCCCAAGTATATCCAGTCATAAATTAATTTCTTAATCTTAGTTCATGTGCTAGTTTTCTATGTAAAAGAACACACAGCATAAAAGAGCAATTCTTCCGAATTACTTTTATGCCAAAATATCTAGAATAAACATTTTCAGATAAACTTCACAGCTAAAACCTACAGAGTGCTGTGACATTATTTCCTTCTTCTTAACAATACTAGAAAATTTTACCTGGCATACGTTTGTTTACTGCCCTGACAGTAAAAGTCTTTATTTAACATGTAAACACTTACCAGTCATCTGTACTATCACAAATAAGGAACTCAATCAAACCAACTTCTGTCAAGTCAACAGATCAGTTTTTAGCATCTTTTGAGACTTAATTGCTTTCCACAGCCAAGGAAAATTAAATCTGTTTTTTGAAATGAGTTTATAATCCTACACAGTGAAGAATTAAATGAAAAAATTATGCAGCAAATCTGACAGGAATTTATTATTTCACCTTAAGACTAATTTATTGCTGATAACACTAACAACATATTACTAAAAATTTCTTTAAAAACTCCAAAATGAACCCTAGTTATCACAGATAAAATCTTTATACTGATTATTTTAGCCCTAATACATATCAGTCCTCTAGGGAACTTTGGAATGATTTTGGAATGCCAGTGAGCTGTTTACATACTTGAGATTATAATTCACTAGCAAGTCCTACAACACAATGAAATATTTTCAGCAGTGTCGGCCATTTAATTAATGAAAAACTTAATTCAAAATTCTCTGAAATCTCTGAGGGGTTGAAATTTATGGATAAGATTAGTGAAAACATGAAACAACTTAGAATATTGTGAATTGATAGCAGAGGGAGCAAGACTGAACATTAAAAAACTCTTGGATGTGCACAGACACTATATAAGCAGAGAAGTAATTAGAAACAATATTAATCAACGACAGTTTGTCATACTAAAACTAGTTTTCTCAACTGCAGCTTTAGCTTCTCAAGCCTGTTTAAAACTCTGGGAAAAGTAATCCTTGTACAAAACTTATTCCTTACAGTGCAAGGGGAGCTTCTGTTTTGTTGACTTTTTTTTCCCTCTTGATTGTTCCAGATTAATCAATGGTGATTTATTACTCTTATAATTAAAATCAGTGCATTTGTTTTATACATTACTCATCATAAGTCAACATTTGTGAAACTAAATAGTCTTGGACTGGAAAATGGGAAAAGAAACTAAGCCAGCTGCAAAACCCTATTCATAGCACTATTAAGAAATATACTTGGAAATTGTAAGGACGCTTTTATTCCATAAGCAGTTTATTTTCCTAGGTTTTCCTTCCGCTTCCAACTTCTGTGTTTTTCTCTTGCTCTGAGGATAGGCTTCAATCATGTGCTGAATCTTATTAATATAGCTGGGTGATCTAAGAAGTGGCAGCATACTGGATGTGTGGATTAATTTGAGAATAACAATTTGATGCAGCTTTTACAGTAATCTTGCAAAAACTGGTTTTGTGGAAATAAATTGTTTTATACCATACTCTTGAGCTGTCAGAATGATAAATCACAAGCCCAAAATCTTTTGTTAAATATTGAGAATTCATTTAAATACTGGAAAAGATTTGTAGAACAATATAGCTTTTTCTCATTTATTTTAAAAGTCAGGAATTTGAAAGCTTTATTCCTAACTCTCTCAGAGAAGCTTCTCAAGGGTAGGTTTTTAACACTAATGGACCATTTCACATGCATCACAAAATGTTTTCTGTTCTGTCTCCTTTAACAGCTCAGCTGAAAATTTTGTAAAAATCCAATGAACCCTTGCAGAATTTGTACTTTGTCTTAGTAGATAACCTCTAAAAAATTCTGTTCACCTTCTCCTTTACTATGTTCCCACAGCTGCAAATAGCAATATTTTCTTTCAATATCTGAGTACTCTTATTGATGTTTTCAGCATAGCAAAACCTGAACAAATCTATGAAACCTAGTCTAACTTTGAGATTAGACTGTTTTAATTAGAAGGTTGGACTAGAAGACCTCCATACATCCCTCCAAATAGAAATGATTCTGTAATTCTGTGATTCCAAAACTGACTGAGTCTGCTTCCCAGACTTTGCCATTTACTGCAACTTTGGGCTTTAAATCTCACATCTGCAAATTCAAGTAATTTTCTTGGTATCTGGTTATCTAGAGTTGTATTTATCATGAACACTTCATTGATACCATATAAACAGCATTTATACGGCCAAACTTGAATGCTCCATTCCCCCATCTTTAAACTGGGTTAGGTCACACGTGGATGTGAGGTTGTGATTTTTATCTGTGAGGCTCCAGCTTACAGCAATTCTCATATCAGCAAGCAACAGGTGGTGTCCTGAAGATCAGAGAACATTTTCCCAATCTTTTCAGCAACCTCAATTATAAAGTTTGTGATCTCAACCTAGGAAAACAACCTACTAAAAAACCCACAAGAGAGCTCGGGAGCTGACTTTGACTTTGACTGACTTATGATTATCAGAATATCAGATATTTAACAGCTAAGGAAAGAATAAAAAAAAAAACCAAGAAAAGAGACTTTGAACATTTCTATGACATATACAGTTCTTGCTCTTCTGACTTCTGAAAAAGTAATTTATTTGAAATGGTTACCTGGATCTGTGGCAGACATCAGCGATCCAAAAAATAAACAGTCAGTGAAGTGGAATTCCCATTGCTTTAATTGGCCAATATGTACCATGGCCTTCACAAAGCCATACATTATCAACCTGTCAGGGCAAAGATAAGACTGGTATTCAGACAGAGTATTTAATACTTATGTTTAATTTCTTGTTCAGTTCTTATTCTCTTCAGTTTCTTTTCAATGAATGTATCACGTGAATAGTGAACATAAACTAGTATCATACAAAAATTCTATTTCCTGTTAAACTGTCAAATATTGTATTGAAATGTCAGAGACAATTCCAAATCAAAGGTTTTCTGGGTAATTTTCATCTGCTCTTAGCAGAGAACAATGGTTTGGGCTGTTTGTTTTTCAAAAGGGGAGATAAGGTAAGCTTAAGAAGATATTATTAAGACAAATTTGTCTAATGTAGAACATTTAAACAAAGGCAGTTTTACTATCAGCTCTGTAGCTTGCTCTGTAATTCTAAGTGAATTGTTTTATTCTACCACCTTTTAAATGTTAGCAGCACTCAAAGTTCCACATAAGGTCTCTAAATGGGCATATTTAACACAGTTCTCACAGTGACAGTGAGCCAACAAAGTCACACTTTGAAATGCACTGCTACAGCCTCACTACAGCCTTACAGTTTCACAGGAAATGTTATCACTGGGGTATGTAACTAGGCAGTGCTCTCTGAGATGTGCATCCCAACGATGATCTTGAAATAACTTGGAAAAGAGATTTTCTTGTTGTTAGAACCTTTTGCAGATTTTTACAGTATTATTCATGTTCAGTCAAGTTAATAATAAACCCCACTGCATTCAATGCCTGTTCCACAAACACATAAATCAACAACTATGCTCTTCTAACTTCAGACCCTAAACGAACCATTCACACATTCAATCATTCAAGTTCCATGCATGCTCATCCTGAGCTAGGTTTTGCCCTCAGCTGTCCTGCTGAGGTGCTCCCAAAGTCACATAAACACAGATCTGAAGGATAGAAAAAGTGTAATTAACAAACAGCCTGAGAGTTAATTACAGATCACTTTCAGATACTTCAACAAGCTCACTGTATTGCACAAGTAGAGAAGCAGACAGGTCACCAGAGCCTTCCCCACAGCCCTGAGTATTTGTGTACATATTTACAAAAGCTCTTTAGCAAACAGTTCCCCAGCAATTGTCCTAAAACACTGTATCCAGCTGTGGGTTTTCTTGATTGATGGGCTCACTTTCTCTCCCTTCCCAAAAAATAACCACTCAAGACCTTGCAGTGAACTTAGTCTTTTTATCCCCAGCAATATTTGTCAGCATTAAGGAATGAGTCCTTCAAAACCTGACTGTGGTGCTGCTATCCTAATTTTCAATTGCATCCAAAGCCATATTAATGGAAGTGAGCACAGCCATGTCTTTAGAAATAATTGCCTAAACCTACTTGCAGGTTTGACCAGAGATACTCTTCTCCCTGCTTCACCCCATTGTCCTTCGTTTTTCCTGCACTAAGAGCATGCCAAACTAGGTCCCAGTTCCTACAAGCTGCTCCACCTTGCTCATAATAAGCCATTATTCATTAAATTAGGCAGTTAGAATGTGTATAAATGTGAAAGTGTGACGTGGTACCAGGTGCTGTGGGTCCTGTCCTGGGTGGTGGAAGCCTGGCCTTAAGCCTATACTCTGAAGTCAAAATCTTTTCCCTCTGTCCCTCTAGCTTTGTGTCTTGAACCTATGAATTTTGCTGGGTGACAAAGTGTCCCAAACAATGCCATTTTTTTGCATCTAGGTATATACATATCTGTTCTAGAAGCTCCATAGAATCAGGACAGAGCAGGGAGTTGACTTGGAATTGTCCTACCTTCTTATCAGCTTCTTTTTGTCATAAATAAATCTTCAAATTCAGCAATGTATTTGTGTTATCGGAAAGTAGATAATTAGAGACATTATACTTTATAAACAAATTGTAGCTAAATTGATCAGTAATTAAAAGTTGCTGAAAACTTCTCAGTTGGACTTAGTGATGGTTTGGTTCTTCAAAAGATGTTTTTGAATAACTGATTTGTCATAGATTTGGAACAATAATGAAGTAAGAAAACAGAAAAATAAAACACAGATTAGCTTTGCTGCAGGAGACCTGACATTTTCTACACCCAAACATTTTTTTTAAGTCTTGGGAGGAGCCCATCAAGTTAGAGAAAGTATTTTACCATTTCAGCAGGAAAAGAGAAAAACAGTAATGTAATGAAACATATGAGAATTCAGAATTTTCCAGATTATGCAAGTCTGGCACTTACAAAGTGCCTCATCACTAAAAAATGCTACATAGAATGCTGTCATTACACAGTAGAGGAGACACCATATAAATATTTGAATTGCTGAAGTAAGAATCTTCTGGGAAACTGAACTTTAACAACCACAATTTCCAGTATGAACCAGCAAGTAAATCACACAAACCACATGAAATCCCAGCACAACAACACAAAAAAAACCCCCTTAAACTGGCAAAACTAACTAAAATAAAAAGTAAATAACAGACACTGAAGAACCAGAACAAAAACTCTTCAAGACTTTAATTATTCTGAGCATTCGGTTGTTCTTAGATTTTTGAAGGCAGACTGGATTGTGAAGCTTGTTTGTGTAAAAAAGTGGAGGTAAAGAGTCTCCATTTGTGCAGGGTCCAGTTTTTTTACTACCACAGTTCTGCTATCATTGAGGAAAGGAGTTTGGAAAGCACACTGGCTGTCTGTGTACTGCTGGCATGTTCCAGTGAGTTTGTTTATAAAGCTGCTCTCTAGGAAGGCTACTCTGGGACTGGGACATCCTGCTGTTTATGTGTAGAGGGAAAAAAAGAGAGCCATCTCCTAAGGCCTTAAAGAGTAATCACTACATACAAAACTTTCTAAATGCTCAGGAAGAGCTTTAGATGCAGCTCAACAGAGGCTTATTTTTTTGCAAGAGTTTCCTTTATCAGCATATGGTTTTAAAGGATCTGAAAAGACACAGCAAAATTGCAGTGGGAGTTTTTGGGAAGCTCTTGTCAGAAAGCTCTCAACAGCAAGACCTCTCTTCAGCACACTGCTAGTAGGAGAGATAATTGGTAGTTTTAGAGCAGAGGAAGTGGGGCATGTCTGATGCAGAATGGGGAGGCTGAAGGGAAGATGCAAAGGACAGAAGCATTGTAAGTAGTCACAAACCGGATCAGACCACACTGGGAAGGGAAAGGATACCAGAGTCTTCAAAACAGGGAGGCTGAAAGCTTGGCAAATTTCAGTTCTCTGGTGGCTAAGAAAGGCCATACAAGTAACACATGGTGAACACAGCACACCTGACAGGTAATGGACAGCAAAGGCTGTGCTGCCCCTAAAGGCAGCTGGCAAAACCTGCCTGGGACCAGACTCCTGGGAACGTGAGACACCAGGGGGTCCAAAAGAACTGCTGAGAGCAGCTATGAACAGTGCACAAAGGAGACAAGATGACAGTGCATAAGGTACTTCAGGTACATGTGAGATGAGACAAATGCAAATAGAAAAAAGTCCTTCAAATCCCTTGTGGTAAAAATATGCCTCAATGGTGTAGTCAGGTAAGAAATCTGTGCTGAGCTTTGCCTCCTAAAAATCCCAGTCACATCTTCACCTTGCAGGACCCGGCATCACAGCACCTATCCCTCTGCAACAGAGGAAACTGAAAAAATTATGGGAATAAATACGTATTGGCAGGTTAGTTTATAGGCTACTGCTTCTTTGAAAACTAACTGCATTCTCTCATGTAAACTAAAATGGGAAAACCTACCAGTTCTAAAAGAATCTACTCTTAATTTAAAGCTCTAGGGAACATAAATAGAAAGTAACAGAACCTGCTAAGTGAAGATATAAAGCACACACATACCCTGTATCCTCAGTACAGATAGCCCCATCTGCCTGTTGATTTTATCAGCAGTTGTATTTTCTTTGGCTGTGTTATTCATTGCATTATCACTGCTGAATCTCACTATAGGTCTTTATTGTGTTAAAGGTTTTGAAAACATAATTCCAGATTTAAAGACTTTGTGCAGTTATGCTATGTAGCATGGAAGAGACTTGTAATTTAAATCTTTCTTGCCAAGTATGTTTTCTAGTCTGCAGAGAATTTTTTATCTCGTAGTCTAACTCCCTAAAGAATCTTACCCTATCTAGACACGATTATCTTGTAGCTTGAAGCTAGTAAAAGATGAAAAAACATTTCTTCCTTCACATTTCTTCCTTTTCACAAGGAATAGTGATATTAATAAGCCAACAATAGGAAAAGGGGATAATTTAATTCTTGCTTGTACATGAAGTAACATAGTGATTGGCTGATACCACAACAGAAATAAAGAAGTCACTTGTTAGAATATAAAATATATGCTGAAAAACATAAATAGTAGAGATTAAAATTAAAAACTCCTTCCTTTATTTTTATCTTTCTATTTATACCATACCAATATATTTCTATAACTTTTTCCACAAAATAGAATTCTTCCCATCAAATGTTCTGGCCGCAGTGATCCGTTATTTCAAATTGCTCTATGTGCTACTACTTCCTTCTTTTAGTTCTCTTTTAAATCAGTTTTGTCACTAGAAAGGGTACTATCATGGTCTTTTCTCCAAAAAATCATTTTCTCACTAATCAAAGCAAGAGAAAACCTCACTGAAGTGTGTCAGGTAACAATAAAGCAATAGTAACATTACCTCAAGTTATTCTGTATAAATCACACAAGAAGAAAACCCCTCTGGCTATAGAAATAACAGAGATCAGAAAAGAGCCCAACTTTACAAATTCACTGCATCCCCAGCTACGTGGGGCACAATGAGTGTCCAACAGCTGAGCATTAGAAGGACAGAGCTTTAGCTCTCACAAAGCTTTAGCATCAGCAGGGCTGACACAGCTCCAGGAGCACTGCTGTGCTCTGGGAGGTGCAAAGTGCCTTTGCTGGGCTTTCCCAAAGGCCAAGGCAAGAGATCTGCTACTGAGATTTTGGAGGCAGCCAGATCATCTTCTGTTTACTTCTTACATCAGAAGTTGGGATGGGAAGGTTAAGTGGAGAGAAACATGCTTTACACCTCAGAGATAGGGAAAGAAAGGCTATGTTTCAGCAACCTTGGATCCACAGGTAGTGTGGCTCCTCAGACAGTCCTGTGCTACTGGAGCTTTGGGAAAGTGAAGGCTGTTCAGAGTTATTCAATCAAGCAAACAGGTGTTGAATGTAAATTAAAAATCCAGCCCGGGTTTCTATATCAGTCAATTTGGGGGCCACTGGTAATAGAAAAAGTGAAGAGATCTGAAAAAGACTTCAAAATTGCAGGGTTGTCATGCCCTGTTGTTTCACTTAAGGGAAGGCCAACCATATTTGTGTTTGAGGCTTTAGGACTGCCTTGAACAAGACTATGCAGAAGGCCTGAGTGCTCAGAAAGCCACAGTGTCTGAGTCTTTGCTTAACTAAAAATATCTTCCTATGGATTTGTGCTCATGAAAGCAAAGAATGGCTACATGTCAGTATGAATTTTATTTTAGTTAGTCTTCTGTAGTACATTCAACCATGGGAAATATCTATTGAAATACAGAAATGCTTTCCTTTAAAATGGAAAAAAGCATTTTGCTGAGGTTCAAAATTTCAAGATACAGTTGTAGATTTTGCTGGTAAATGCTAACAGTGTAGCAGAAGTAAGGAGTGAAAAAAAGGGGGTAAGGCATGAAATTATATGAAATTAAAGTTAGTTGAGGTCATCAATCTTCACTGGAAACTGTCAATAAATGGTATTTCATGGTTTGTTTGTTTGTTTTTTAAATCTCTTTTGCTTTTTTCAGACTGACTTTCAAATAGCCCTTACTGTACAGTAGAGGTTTACAACAGTGTGTATCACAGACATACAAACCAATTCACCACCACTGCTGACTGCACACCATAATTTAATGTATTTTTACTATTTCTCTAATGAGTATAACACAGCTTCAGGATCCTTTCTTTCTGAGCTCCAATTAAATTAGAGCCATTATGCATTATATACATAACAACCTGAACCTCTGCAATGAAAAACCTGCACTTGATCTCAGAGTGCTGAGTAAAATGTAATAATTACTTGGGTAAATGAGCCAAGAAACACAGTCACCTGTACCGTGTCCAAATCCTAGTGCCACTTAATATTTTATTGCACTACACAAATTTAAACATCACCTCAAGATTTACTTAGTGTTATAAATTGAGACAACCTTTGAAAAGGCGATGAATTACCGGCAGTCTTACATACTTTGAGACAGACATCCTCATGACAGTAAAAATTAAATCTAGAAAAAGCAGACATAAGATTTTCCAGATACAATAATGAAAATTATTTTAGAAATTCCTAAATTACTGTTGTACAGAAGGTAGTGGAATTCTAAAAAAAATATTAGTGATACAAAGAGACTTTCATTATGAAAAAAGGACTGAAAATACCCAGTTTACAAAGAGAATATAAGACAGTGATTGTATTATCTACAGGAGTTAAATATAATTAAATGTCAATAACTCGGAGTTCTCAGATTACACAACTGTTGTCTGATCCTGAACTAACACACAAAGTCAGTCAGGGGTCAGGTAAATTGGGTTCACTGGTTAATTGGCTCATTCAGTCAGTCAGCAATGAATTCACTTCACCAATGAGATACTTCAATGATTACCATAATTCTAGCAATCATAACATGCAAGGTTCTTCCTTTACCTACAAGAAGTCAATGTTCTGAAGAATTTAGCCTGGTCTAAATATTTAGAGGTTTTGTAAGTTCAAGAAAACCTGTTGCAGCCCATAGAATTGCCTCCAATATGAGAACTGTCTCTCTAGTTCTCAGCTGAGTGGGTGCTTTGTATTCTGAAATGTTAGGACCCTTAATCCCATCCCATTATCAATATAAATGTCTGCCTTTAATATTGAAGCCTTTGCTAAATCCATGGCTTTAACCACATCTGATAGCACTAAGTGTCACAGATTGGCTATGGATCCAGAACAAAACTTTGTATCTGTTTCTTCACTTTTCAAACTTCAAATGTGCCAACATTTAATATCACTGTGTATCACCTTATTATTATATTGACAGAGGGATATATTTTGTCTTTTCAACCTCAAGAATATTGTATGTGTCAGGAAAACTCTATGAGTTTTCTTCAGGACTCCTTATGACAGAAAAATCCTACTTTCAGATATAGTTTTCAGGACAGTCAGGAATGTTAGCATAAAGGACTTGTCTCTGCAAAGTCCTCAAACCTCTCAGATCTGAATGATTAAAGGAAAAACCAAGCCTGATTCAGCAGAAATTCAGAAGAAAAGTATTTTGAGTCAAGAAAGTGAGAGCCAATAAGGTTTTGAACTCCCTCTCCAAGTACAGAATTAGGTATATCCTATATAGTATAAGACTGCTGGATCCTAAACTGCTATCAATCTATATTAAATGCAGACTCATGCTTCTGGTTATTAGTCATGCTGAATTAATTGATAATTCAGCTATTCTCTGAATTTCAGAATGAACTCCTCAAAAGATTCTGAAACTACAACATTTTTGCCCCACATTTGAAAATACAATGTAAATATTGAATTTAACACTTAAAAACAAGAAAATATTTCCATTTAATATTTCATATCAAAACACATAAACCCCATGATCTCATTTGCAAGGAACTTCTACAGCAGATTTTCACTGCAGCACTTGATGTTTCCTTTAGATGAGCTTGTATTATCATTAAAAGGTAATTAGGAACAGTTTGTGATTTCAGACTAATGTAAATTAGATTAGAGGATAACCTGCTGTAAAATAGGGCATAAAATGAACAGTTGTATGGCAAAGACCTGGGCAGCTCTGGGAAGTGGGGAAGAGGGAAGTAAGACAACTTACATTTCTATGTTCCCTGTCCATTCTAGTGCCTGCTCCTCAGGCAGCCTCAGGGTTCATGCCAGTCCTAAAAGGTTCCAAAAATTTCTGACACATTGGTTGCCAAAAATATCTACCTTAAACCTCAAGAGCTGCAGCATTTTCACAGTAAATCTCTTGGGGCAAAGACTCATAATAACCAAATGTGGAATGTGGAACATTAGGCAATTGCTGTTTGTGGAGAGTGTGAGGGGTGGGACAAGAGAAGTCATTCCCTAATCCTCTTTTTTTAAGTGTGTTGCAGCAAGTTGACAAGTTCAAGGCAGTGAGTGAAAATGCCAATGAAAACATCCTGTCCCCACTACCAAGAAGGTTCTAGATATTCAGAGTGCAAGCTGCTTTCTGTCAGATCTGGACATAACAGGGGGATCCTCACAGGCTTTAACGACATAAAAAGCCCTTCAGAGAATTCCTTTTTTCCTTCTTTTACTGTAGGCACACTGCACAAAGCCTACCCACACAGCAGCATGAGTATGTTCTGTGGCTCTTTTCTGTGTCCATGCTCCTCACTGAAAACAGCCAAGGACAGACCTCATTAAAGCTTAGGAATTGCCAAAACATTTGGTTAGTTATTGCTAACAGAAGGCAGTAGGTGAAAGTTATTTCTCATTCCTTCTGAGATTTAGGATATAATCCTATAGGATCCTGTAGGATATATGATTGAACCTCTAGCATAAATCTACAGATGTGTCAAGATCTACTTCACTCTCTGTCCAGGCTTTCATTTCCTTTCCCCTGAAGGCAGAACGACCTTCTAAATAAATGTATTTTATTTTTCTAGTACTTGGATTTGATAAGGAGACTTACACAGGCACAAGCTGGATGTATAAAAGAGAGTTTTACCACAGCATTCCTGAACAGTTTGTGGAAGTAACATCTCTAAGCAGACGGATTTGGTGCATCTCATGAAGGTCACTTCCCTAAGTAAGGAATGCACAAGCCGAGCTACAGGACATGCTGTTCCCATTACAGCGTCTTTCATGATTGTTGTGTCTCATTTGACAAACAAAGTTTCCCAAACTACAGGATGAGGTTTGACAATTTGTAAAATCCAAAGCTACTGCTGTAGCTTTTAGCTGAAATGATTAAATGGAAAAATTGCCTTAAATGTTTCCTGGGTGAGGCGAAAGAATGATAATTAAATTCATTAAATGGAAATGCAGTTGTGAGGTACTGGCTGCTTTGTCATGGAAAAATTTACTTTGTAAATACATGAAAAATAAATGGGTTTGATGAGAAAAGATTGAGATATTTGTTTAAATGATTTTGACTTTGGAACAGCGCTAACAGTGACCGTGGAAATAAAGTTCTTAAATGTATATGTAAAAACATCATGGGAAAAATGATTTTTGTCTGACTCATGCACATTACATTTCAAATTAAACAGAAGTTTAAATAAGACAAACATATGAGATTTAGCCAGATAACAACACTTCTGTGCTGGGTGACTGAAAGCAGCTATATCAGTCCTGAGAACCGCATACTAAGCTTAAACTGTCCTTAAATGTCCAGGGTTTGTGAAGGCAGAACAAAACTACTCATTAGTAGAATAGCAGGTGCAACTCATTGGGATTCAGGGTAAATATACCAATAGGTGTCACACTGTGCAGCTACGTTTGCATCAGGATGTAGCAGTGACTCGATAGTGCTTATCACTCTGATAAAGCATGCAGAACAGGGAATGAGAAACAGCCTACAGCCAAAACTGCTGGGGAAGTCTGGTGAGGCAAATGCAATGTAATTATTAAGGCTAAGGCTAGCATGGACATTGGGGTAAATGTCACTCTTCCTGCAGAAGTGTGTAAGGGGATCTTTACACAGCCATTATTTAGGGTTTTACAGCTCTAGAAACACAAACACCTCTGCATGTTATGCTGGGCAGGATTCTGTTAAAGGCCCAGTTGCTGAAGCACTGACAGACACTGCTGTATTGTTTCCTACACACCAGCACTGGCTTCAAAAATTCTCACCCAGCCCTCTGGTGACGTGGGCCAGGGCAGGGTGAAGTGGCTTTGCAGTAATGCACTGCAATCAGACATGGATTTGACAAGAGGCTGGAAAATATTTTTCCAGCAATAGGACTGATTAGGTATTCACAGCTAGAGCTGAAGCAGTGTAGAAATGCAAATAGATTTGTTCTCTATAATGGCAGCAATTACTGCTTTGCTTCATCCTATAGCTGGATCAAAGCAGACAGAAAAGGACTGACGTTTCTGCACACCAGAATTGCTCTTTCATTCTTCCCGTGCTCCCAGGATTTTAGGTGTACTGGACAAAGCACCCAAGAATGAACTGCAAAGTAGCCTTTTAGGGGTGTAATAATGAGTTCTACAGTCTAATAGCTCTTTTACTGCTCTAATTTCTATGCCTCCGTGATATACTCCTTCATTTCATCACTTCAAAGATCAGAGAAAGATTATATTCTTAAATGAGCAAGACTGAAGTACATTCCCTCATTGGGAGGACACTGAGACAAATTAACTGATACTACATCACTGAGCATGGCTTACCATGAACTCCAGTAACTTTTGGGATGGATTTTATACAGCAGCTGTAGCCAAATTTGTTTAACACTGTATTGGGTTTGTGTGGTGGGATTTTGGTAGCGAGGGCAGTTAAAGGGGTGGCTTAAAGGGGGGGTTGCTGTGAGAAGCTGCTGGAAGCTTCTCCTGTGTCTGCTGGAGACAATGCCAGCAGGCTCCAGGACAGACCTGCAGCTGGCCAAGTCTGAGCCATTCCACTGGCTGTGGTGGCAGCACCTCTGTGATGAGGTGTTTCAGAAGGGGCATAAAACCTGCTCAGATGGAGACAGGAGTGAGGACATGGAGAGAAACAGCCCTGCAGACACCAGGGACAAGGAAAGAGGGCAGGAGGTGCTGCAGGCACTAGAGCTGAGATTCCCCTGAAGCCCACGGAGGTCCATGGGGGAGCACAGATAAGCCTGCAGCCCCTGGAGAACCCCATGGCAGAGCGGTGGGATGTGTCTGAAGGAGGCTGTGACCCCATGGGAAGCTGGAGCAGGGGAAGAATGTGAGGAATCCTCCCCCTGAGGGGGAAGGAGCAGCAGAGACAAAGTGTAATGGTGTGATGAACTGACCACAACCCCCATTCCCTGTGCCCTGTTCAGCCATGGGGAGAAGGGAGTGAACATGTGACTGGTTAAGCTAGGGAAAAATAGAAGGGGTTTTTAAATATTTGTATTTATTTCTCATTATCCTACTCTGATTTGATTGGCAGTAAGTTAAACTAATTTCTTCAAGTTATGTCTCTTTTGCCATGAGAGCAACTGGTGAGTGATCTCTCCCTGCCCCTATCTCAACCCAAGACTCAAATATTTCTATATTTTTCCTCCCCTGTCCAGCTGAGGAGGACAGGAACAGAGCAGCTTTGGTGGGTCAGCAGGGTCAGCCTGGCACAAGAACAATTTAACAGAGTGTATATTTTGGCCTCACTGTAAGCTGTAAGTTGCAGAAATATTTTTTCCCCTTTAATCTCATATGGACAAATGTTTACTCAAAATGCTTGCCAATAGCAGTTTTTTCTATAGGTTGAACCTCAGTTCATCAGATATTGCTCATGTCACATTAAAGAAGTCCTTCTTAAATCAGGCCAGGCCTTCACAGACGGAAAAAATATTTGGGACTACTCACAAAACTTACAAGAGTTTCAGAAATAAGTAAGCATTGTTTTATGCTGCCTGTTGGTATAGCTCCAGGTAATTAAGTTAGTAATTATTTCTGGATTTTCTTGACAAAACTTTAAAAACTGGTCTCAAGATCTCCACTTCCTTGAGTTTGGAGTTCTTGCTGTGTTAACTTTATATTATATGTTTCATATTACGTTTCAGGTGTTTTTAATACATGCAGCCTTTTTTGTTTTTTCTCACGGCAGTCTCTCATGTACAAAATCACTGGTATGTGGGAGCTCTGACAGAGATGTTACAGATTTACCTCCCCAAACTGGAGGCACCGCTCACTTGGGCTGAACAAGGGGACACCGGTGTCAATGTTTGCGCTGGTACCTGAGTGAGCACAGCAGGGCTGTGCACCAGCACACCAGCAGCAAGGTGAGGGGACACACCTAGATCCCACACACAGGCTGAGGGAGCCCAGGGTGGGCAGTGCCTGTGGGATCCTGGCCTGGCTGGGGAATCCAGGCTGGGGGGAGCCCCAGCACACTGAGCCTTTATTTGCCACCCTGTATTTGAGGTGAGACATGGGGTCCATGGGACAGGCAGGATCCTGCACCAAAGCTTCTATCCCAGACGCAAGTCTGGCACCACCATGCAGTATAGCTTGAACCGGCCTAAGGCATCCCCTAGGATAGATTATTCCCAATTTTCCTGCTCTTCTCCATCTTGTTTGCAACTTGAGCCTAAAGAATACCTGTGCCTTGTTTGTCCTAGAAAGACTGCTTGTACCTGCTTTTGCTGATCGAAAATATCCAATCTCAAATTAATTTCAGAGAGTGTTAGAACTTCTGAAGGATAAAAAAACTGGTACAGGGGCTCCATTTACATTCACTGAAGCTTGAGTTTATTCGGTGGCACAGAAAGCAGAACTGCCTGCAACACCTTGCCAGGAGAGAAAGCACAGATGAAAGGACGAATCACAGAACTGAGGATTTTACATTTCCATTGCACTTTGATGTTCAGCTCTCGCTCCCCTCCCTCCCTGAAGGGAGCTAACACCGTGTGTGTGACTACACCCTTCTAAGTGCTTGAATTTGCCCCCAGGCGTTCTCCTCCCAGTCTTCCTTGCTACATGAGAAAGACCATCTGCCTCCCCAGCACCTGTCCATGAGTGATAACGATCAATGCTAAGGGGAGAGCAAGGGCATCCCAATGGCAATTTTATCAACTGGAAATCATACGTGAGGCTTTCAAAACGGGCCAGCAAGAGGAAATGAAGAATGGGTTAGAAGACAATGATCAAACAGATCAAAGAAGTGCGAGAAAGCAACTCAGACATCTTTTTAGAGGCAGAAAACCCTGCAGGAAAGGAAGTATGAAGGCACAGATACCTCAGCACAGCATCCTGGCACTGCACTGTCACACATTCCCTTGAGATAACACAGCTTACATAGTATCACTATGGCAAGAAAAAAGGATAAAAGGATTCAGGGATATTTGCTGAATAATACTGCAGCGTTTCCATCCCCAACATGTTAAGAACCCAGCAAAAGATAAATAATAAGTCCTTAAACAAGATTTTTTATTAAATTACATAGTTTGTATTCTTTGGATTGTTCAGCTTCTAGTTTGCATCCGGATCATGTTTCCCAGTTTTTTGTCTTAATGAGGCACTAAAAAATAATTCAATATGATGTTTTGATGCAACAAGAATATCCTCAAGAGTAGCACTACAAATTAAAATATTAAAGATACGGAGGTTTGCAAATAAGGCCAGGTTTGATAACACAGAGGTGTGGCACTCCTCTGAAATGTGTTGCCGGGCTTCAGCCATCTGTCCTGGCTGTTAGGGAAGGTTTTTGTCCTTGTAACACAATGGGGCTAGTTGTTGTTGAAAAGAGACATGTAGGCAGCTTGAATAATTAATTCTTTCGAAGCAGAAGCTACACAAGGGCCAGTAATAAACAGAGGAAGAACACAAAGGAGAAAAAGTTTTGAACAGTGGCGACAGACACCTTGTTTACAGCCCATGAGAAGCTCACCTCAAGATGTAGCATTTCCTTCTCCTTGGCAGAAAAGCCCTTCCAAGACTCTGTCATCAGGGAGAATATTAACTGAGAAGCTTTGTGGAACTGTTTGTCCTTCATGGAGCAGTTGTGGGCAATTATTGGGAAATGTGTTAAACTGCTACCAGTGAAGTGGAAGGAGTCTGCTTGGATGCTCCTCGGCTCCCAGGCCAGTTTAATGGAAGAACATCCAGGTTTAAAGAATCTACCAGAAAAACCGAGGCACAGTGGAGAGATAATGATGTTCCTTGACTATATCCATCACCACATGCTGTCAGCCAGACTGTGGTGTGAGGGACACCAAGGGAGTGCTTGGGGACAGTTGTGACAGATGGATTCCTAATTATATAAATTTCTTGTCTTAGTGGAGTACCTGAACAGGAACCCCTATTGCCTGCCTGAGAACAACTGCTATTGCCCTACAGTAATGTTAGTGCATTTTAGTCAGTCACTATGTTGTTGATAGATAAATCTGTTTTTCAATTAAAAAAAATATTCATGCATACACACACGCACACACATGTATGTATGTATGTCATCCTTGCATACAGAAGAATTATAAATTATCTAGAACATCAACACCACTAAAGAGAGAGTTTTTTGGGGAAAGGAAGCTACTTTATGTTACTACATGTGTCTTGGCTCACTGGGAGAATACTACAAAATTTATGTGCTTACAATTATTATTAGATCCTAATTTTTGGCAGATTTAACTACTACCTTCTCTTTCCATTTATTTTTAAGTGAGTTGTGAGTTCGCGAATGTGCCAGTTTGATGGCCTCAAAGACAGAGAGCGTCTGTTTGCCTATAAATGCAATATATTTACAACATTCACTTCCACAAACTGCTCCCGAAAGAGCACTTCAGTGGCACACTTGAGGGGCTAACAAGAGGATCAGTAATGCAAAACCCCCATCAACTTGCCAAGATTACTAATGAGGCTGCAATTTGCCAGTGAGAGGTCGCAACTGTAATGGCTTTTGCAATCTATTACTTTTACTGGGAGGGCATTGTAACAACTCCTGCAGGCTTCTGAGTCGCTTCCAGTCTTACAAATTGCGTAACTTTGTTAGTGATGTCCTTAAATCGTTGTCTCACAACTCCAGTAACTAAGTCCCTACTTAGAAAACTACATGAAAACTTTTGGAAATCAGACTGATTATTAGCATTCAGATATTTTTGTGGACCGGACAAAAATTTTAGCTAAGAAACTCTGTTGTATCCCCAAGACATCCCTAGTTTTCTAATAATTGTTCATCAGAATAGTTTCATTTACTGTATTATTCAGAACCCCTGGGTAGTGTTTGAAAACTGACAAGTAAAGGATGATGCTTGTTTAGTACCTCGTAGTAACCTCAGCACAACCCGTGCTCAAAGTCCGAAAAAAGCGAGAGTCCTGGCTGCTGCCTGCTTTGGCAGGTGCTCTGTCACAGGACAAACAAGAGAGCTGGTGCTGGCTTCTCCTGATCTGGAACAGGAGCATAACCTGGATCTGGATGTCCCAGACTGGGCCCCCCATGTGGCCCCCAGGGCCAGCATGGAGCAGGCCTGAGAAGAACCCTGGGGGTGGAATGGGGTTTTGCCCGCGATGGGGCAGTGCTGTTTGCCCGCAGCTCCCCGCAGTGCCCAGGCCCGGCCTGGAGAAGGCCTCAGAGGAGCCCCGGGTATATAATGAAGCTTTCCCCGCGATGGGGCAGTGCTGTTTGTTTGCCCGTCCGCCATGGGGCAGTGCTGTTTGTTTGCCCGCCCGCCATGGGGCAGTGCTGTTTGATCGCCCGTCCGCCGTGGCTCAGTGCTGTTTGTTTGCCCGCCCGCCATGGGGCAGTGCTGTTTGATCGCCCGTCCGCCGTGGCTCAGTGCTGTTTGCCCGCAGCTCTCCGCAGCGCCCAGGCCCGGCCCGGCTGTGTCGCGGTGAGGGCCCGGCCGGCGGCGCGGGCGGAGCGCGGGCGCCACCCGGTGCTCGCTGCGGGCACGGCGGGACCCGGCCGCGCTGTCCCGGGGCTCTGCTCCGTGAGCGCTGCGGCACCGGCCGCTGCCGGGAATCGCTCGGCGGCCTGCTCTTTCTCTCGTCCTTTGTATTTTGAAAGTAGTCGGGATGAGTGTTTTCTCCCCTCTCTGGGAGGGGAAGAAAAGCCGATGGCTCGGGTGTGACGGCGGAAAGTCAAAACTGTGCAGCCCCAGCCAGGCGTGCTGCGCGTTAAACTGCGCCCAACACAGAATGGGACCGTGCAGGACCTGAACCAAACCAGAAGCGAGGCTCTTGCACTGGTCTGATGGGGGATCAGACACCAACGCTCCTTTGGCCGCAGCTGAGGGTGTTTTGGAAAGGTGCCGAAATGGGATTAGGGCAGGAAGGCGGATCCTGAGCATCCCAGCTACATCGATAAGACTTCTGGCTCCGGCAGTGCTCGCTGGTGCCAGCCTCTCTGAGGCTGTTCTCTCTTCGTGATATCTGAATGTTTGAGCCATCTGAGTGGTGACGGCACAAAGGTGCTTTTCAGATACTGGCGGCTGTGCTGCAAACGGGGTAGCACAGCCCAGGGCAGGGCAGGGGGCTGAGCTGTGTCCCAGCTGACACCGCTGAACACTCACACTCTGTAACCTGCCAGCAACTGCGTGTTTCCACATCTAGAGCGAGATCAATATTCTGCTTCCTAGAAATGAAGCCCAGCTTAAAGGTATTTTAACATCTTTGAGTGAGGTCTGAGTAGCAGGTAGGTTAGACAAGTATTGTGTTATGCTTTAGCACAAACCATAGATTTCTGTATGGGCCAGACAAGGTAACTTTCACAGGAAGATTGCTAAAAGCTGGTTAAGTCACCCATCTTAGAAAGCCTTGGAAGGTGGCACAGCTTCCCTCCCACTGGGCTCAGAAAGTAATGGCTACTGGTTTGAAACCCAGCTGCACTTGGATGCTAAAGCTGCCCTTCAGAGATGGACACCAAGGTGCACTCAAAATGTGACCATATAACCAGGCAGGCTCCACATTATCTGCTCCAGCTTTTGAAGTAAGCCTTGTTTTTGTCAGGGGATTGGACCTAAGGTCAATTCCATCCTAAATTATTTGTTGAGTGTGACAAAAGAGTGGTGAAGAGCAATCTCACTCTGAATGTTATTTACAGGGCAAGAAACTGAAGCCAGTTTCAGCATTCACAGTATTCACCAGTATTCACATCCTGATGAACAACAGAGGGCACCTGCATAAACCACATGACATGATTTGCTAGAGAGAACAACTTCAGATAGGCTCCCCTCTTTCTTACTTTCATTTTATGATACTTATTTTTCATTGAGGTGGCATAAACTCTCACTCTTTCCCCTCCCAAAATCAAATAAAAGGAGATCATTCATAGGGAACACACCTAATGTTTTCATGTGCAGTCCCACTTGGGTTAAATAAAATAGGCAAACAGAACTCCAAAAATAATTCCTATTCACGGGAAAATAAAATCTTTCCATGTTTTCATCAATGAGTGAGTAGTAAGGATGGAAGAAAGGAATGTAAGCAATTAAAAAAAAAGATTTGGTTTTTCATTTTAAGTCTGAAGAATAACAACTCTCTCATACATCAACAAGGCTATGAAAAGGCATTGCTGGTGCAGTCTCTGGGTTAGTTACTATGCCTGTATGTGACCTTAAATTCTTGTTGCAGAGGTTTTGCTCTTAGTCATTGTCTTTTTGCAGATCAAGTGTTTTTATTTCTTTTTACCAGTGACATCATCCTGCTCAAAATTTGCAGCGTGCACATAAAAACCATATCAGAGATAAAAGCACCTATGCTCTCAATAATGGAGAGGTCAAAAAGGAGTGGCAATTGTGGTCTTTTCACATTTCAATTTTGGTTGCTGCTAAGCTTCAGCTAGGGAGTGGTAAGCTGGGGAGAAGTGGTGTTGCAAAGAGCAAGGAAGTGCCCAATCAGTGTATTACAGAAAGGCAAGTGATTTTTTTCCTTTCTAAGGTATGGAGCTGACTAAGAATCGAGACTTATCAGCATTTGAAGAGCCATCTTCATGCATAAAGTCCTTGCTTCAGAAGGAAGTGAAATAATCCTAACTTTTCTTCAGAAAGACCTTTTTATTACAGATTCGGTATTTCAACAAAAGTTGAGGAGAAAGACAAATATCCTGCAAGATAACTGTTGGGTATGGGGTGATGGACACCAAGGTAATTGAATCAGAAGAAGTTAGGCAGAAAATTTAAAGTAGAAAAAGGCTGAAAGAGATGGACTAGGGGCAACATATGTTCTGCTGTAAGGTTTGTTATTTACAACAACCTAGAATTTAGACTAACTTATGTTAGAAGGGACCAGAGGATTCAAAATTCCCACTCAAAGTGGGGTCAGCTATGAGCTCAGACTAGAGTAGCTGGGGTTTTAGCCACTTCGGTTGTGAAAAGCTCCAAGAATGGAGATTACACATCCAGCATCTCTGGATAACTTGTTCCAATGCTTGAGTGTCCGCATGAAGGAAAAGTTTTTGCTTATATCAAGTCAGATCTTTTTAAAATACAGTTTATATTTGTCAATTTTCTCCTCTCACCATGTACTTCTGTGAAGAGCCTGGCTTTTCTTTCTTGGTAATCTCCCCTCAAAGCCCCTCTTACTTAGGCTAAATGAGCTCAGTTTCTTCAGTTTCTTCTTTATGGGGCAAATGTCCCAGCCCCTGTCCATCTTGGTGGCCATCCACTGAACTTGCTGCAATTTATCATCATTGTCAAGTGTATGGAAAATGGAGTCAAAGGTAATGGAATTCTTAGACAAGCAGTATTTTAAGGAGAGCCAAGACTAGGGACATATCTTATATGATTTACTGTCATCTTAATAATCAGAAGAAAAGCTCTGTGTACTATTTAAATGTCATCTGCCTCTCACTGTGTAGGATCTGATTACCTGACCACACCAGCTTTTGTAGGTTCTGTCTCCAATGAATGCAGCATCTGTCACAGGGCCATCATGGAGCGTTTACAGAGCATTTCAGACCAAAACCAGTTGTGCTCCAATTTTCACAGACTTGTGAGATACAAGAGCACCATTTGATCAACTGGCTCAGAAGCAGGGTATGTAAAATGGTGGTGGGTGGGAGAACAAAGCATCCTTTGAGCTGGCATATTATGAATTTTTCAAGGTAACAGGCAGGAGAATTCAGTCACCCACTCTTTTCCTGCTCCAATGAGCTACTTGCTGCCTGTACACTTCCCAGTGTTGCTCAGCATTTGATCTAAGAGTAAATGTGTCAGTTTGAAGAGACTGCAGGTTGCAGGTAGCTCCATGCTACTGTAGTGGAATAGGTTTTTCTTCCTCTATTTTAAATTTCTGTTGCACCTTTCACCATCAGGCAGCTCGAAGCATTTTGCAACCAATTCACAAGTCCACGTGCTCCTGATAGAGGTCACGCTGTTGCCTATTTTGACTCAGAAGGAAATGTGGCCTGGCTCACTACCTAGCAAAGCCATACAGGTATTTATGGCCTGGAGCAATGCATAGCCTGGGCTGGAGATGACTTCCCCAGTTACACACACAGGCTTGGTGTGCAGGTTTCTCATGCAGTACGGAAAAATATCTGTAAGAGGTGGAAAATGATCTAACACATCGGAGTCAATGCACCTCCCTCTGCTTTCATCTCCTCTGTAGCCTGAAATTGTTCTGGAAAGAGAGGATGGCAGTGGATTTCAGGATAAGGGGCCATAGCGGATGCATATTTTCCATTTCACCAGCTCTGTAAAGATGCTCTCCCTGAAAGTCATTGTAGAGACTCCAAGAGCAGACTTGCAAACCTGAGACTGCAAATGATGCTGCAGCCAAGGAAGCTTTTTTTGCACAGGTGGATGGATGATCTATAGCCAGAGAAATAGGGACTGGCGGTCTTTGGAAGCCACATTGTGTGTTAATTCTTAAAGGATGCATGAATATCAGGGAAGAAGACATGAGGAGTTCTACCCAAGAGTATTCATCCCTGCATTAAAGCCTTGACTTTCAAGGCAATTGGGAAGACACTGTGTAAAAAAAAACCCACAAAACCAAACAAAAACCACACAAACAAAATATCCATTCCAGTATAGGGTTTCCTCTTGGGAAATATCTGGACTTGAGTGTTTAGCCTGTTTTGCAACAAAAGTAATTTGCATGTTTTTCAGAAGAGCGCATGATTTAATTTTTTTTATGGATTCCTGGAGAACCTGCTGGGTATCAAATACCAAATTACACATCCTTTTTATTTTAGATGAATCTCCTGCTATTGCAGGTTCTGTTTGTCTCTGCAGCCCCACACCTTTGGTGCTCCCTATCATACATTTCTTTCCTTAGTGTGCTGAGGGATTCGCCTGGACAATACAAATAATTACACCCTGCTGTTTCGCACATCTGTTTATGAGAAGAAAAACTGTTTTCTGCATGATCAGCTCTTCTGCAGTAAACAATGTCAGATGCTTATTGTGAAATAGCTACAAATTCTGGCTGAACTTGCAGCAACACATACTTGAAGGCATCAAAGTATTCTTGGAAGAAGTTTCCACTCTGTGTGGGTGTCAGTGGTCTGGGAAACACTATTTTATATCAGTGTCTTGATTTAATCTAGCTTCTCATCCATAATTTCACATGTCATACGAATAGGAGGTGCTTTTAAAAATACTTTATATATAACTTTTAGACCTGCCAGAACCCTCTGAGCTACGGCTATGAGGAAACCTCTTCCCTCTTTACTCCCTGTGCAGAATTCCTCAACCCAGGTATTACAGTGGGTGTGTATTTTCAAGCTTCTCTAAACTTACACTTCACAAACCCATTTTGGATTCACCACACGCCTTTGAACAAAAGTGAGAAGCAGCAACTACCCCTTGCAACTGCAGCTCTGAGTTGCAGGTGGCAACTCCACAGATGCCATGGAATTACCTCAGATTTGGACTGGCTAAAGAGTCAAAGCTACTGCTTTGGGCAACTGAGCTGCACACTAATAACTAAACACCAGTTCTTTTCCTGCTGGGGCTCAGTGTTCATCTGCCTTTGGAGAAATCTTGAGAGACTTAGATTGATTTTTCAGCTAAATCATCTCTGTTGAGTTTCCTCAAGTCAATGCAAAACTAGGGCAGTCTGTCTGGGGTACCAGCACAGGCTCTGTACTCTTACAACAGTTACACTACATTCAGTGAATGTTTTCTTACTAGTTCTTTCTTTATTTCCACTCATAGGCTGAATATCTGGCTTCAAAAGGTTGTTAGAAATTATTGAAGTCAGACATCTGATGTTCAGGGGGTTTTACCACTGAGGAGGGGAAGTGGTCTATATAGATTTTTTCCCTCTTTCTCCCTCAGTTGATTTCTACAGCACTAAGATACTTCAACACTCCCCCTCACCAGTTTCTGTTTGTACCAAAAAGAAAGCTTTTATTCTTGCTTGTGGGGAGGTAAAGCATTTGCTATTTACAAGCGGTGTGTGGAGGAAAGATGGACCTGGAGGGTTTTTATGTGTCATTTGATGGGAACATGCAGTACAAAACAGTATTTTAATTAGGAAAAAATATTACTTGTACATTAATTAAGCCTAAATTAATACAAAAGTTATCACCTGGAAGGCAAGAGCTTAGGTGATGCAGCAACAGATAATCCTTGTAAAGGTATTTGCTTAGTTTATGGAGAGCTCTGTAACAGAGAAGATTTTTTTTTTTTGTTACCCTTAACCTGGCCCCATTTTCCCTTGCAGAAACAGTTCCAAAATCCAGAAGAATCCCTCAGCACCTCACAGTAAATTCAAGCCAAAAAACATTTGGCTTTGCTCTGCTGGAGCACATAGCTACAAGTGTTTAATTTCCAAGCTGTAAAGTCTATCCATAGCCCTCCAGTGAGAAAGAACAGCTAGATTATAAGCTCAGCACTGTTCCCTATCAGCAGACCTCATTTGTATATTCCATTAAGCTTCTGGCAGAAAGTAATAAACGCACCCATAACCTCACTAAACTCCCCTCTAGTCTTTGCCAAACTACCAAAATACTTATGAAAATACAAAAAAATATCCCCAGTCTTGCAGAGCTCCATAACCACAACTACTACCTGCTAAAGCTTTTGGGTAGGTGTCTCCTCACTTTTAGAATAATGTTTGGGTAGGTATAACAATCACAGGACTAAATCTCTGACTGGACAGTTCTGTCAGGATTCATCTTACCCAGGTAAACTGTGCAAAGGAAAATTGACCCTTTCTTGCTACTGCTGCATTTAAGCAATAATGTTACTAATTCAGCCCAAGCTATCCTCCTTTAGAAGGCACAAAGAAGGACTGCCCTAACAGTACAGTTCGGAGTGAAGAAAAATGTGGTTGTGGAATCTTGATACCACAGATATTTGAATGGAGAATGTCTACTTTCATATAAAGTTATGATCAAAAATAATTTAATATCATGATCAACAAAAAAATCTGGATTGGTATTTGATATTCTTGATATTCCTTTCTTTTTCTCTTTTAAAAAATTTTACTTATATATGTATATGTCTATGTACAGAAACAAAAAAATTGTTCTGGTTTTCAAGTAAAACCATTTAATATTCAGTTTTTAAAAGAAAGAATTTAGAAAGTATATGTTAATTCTATTCTATTATATTCTATTCTATTCTACTCTATTCGTTATAAATATCATGTTGTATTATTATAGTATCAGCATTTAGCGATCATATGCGAACAGCATTTGAATATTCATTTGTAGAATGGTGAGGAATGGCAAAGGAAAGGATTCTTGACTGCCTGTGAGAATCAAGTATGATGACTTATTCCTCACACTTGAATTTAAATTTCAGAAGAGACTTTGTCCAAACTGTTAGTCACTGCAGTTAAACACAGATGCACAGAAGAAATACTTTGATTTTATAAGGGTTTTTTAGTTAGAAGTTGAATTTTGAGCACTGATTGCCATGAAGTGATCTGACATGGTTACTGTAAATCCAGCATCCACGTGCTCACAGATGTACTGGAATGAATTGAGCCAAACTAACCACCTGTGGCTCCTGCTGAAATATGGAGAAGTCCTGTCTCCCCAGCCAGAGAAGGCTGTGCAAACTGAGCAGATAATAAAACCACCAACATCTTTCCTTTTAAAACAGGGATCATCCTGTAATGATTTTTCCTAACTCTTATCAGTTATGTGCATTTTGTAACTTCACTTGCTCAAAACTACAATTACTCTACTTTTTCTGATCCAAATCCCATTTTTTATCTCAGGTTTATTCAAGCAAAATTCTCACTAAAGCCACAAAGACAGATCAAACTTGGCCTACATTTTCTGTAAATGCATTTGTTGAGTTGCACACTCAGGTTTAAATTCCAGAAAAATCAGGCATTGCCAAATGTAGTAGACAGGCTGGAAAAATATGAGTAAGTGACTGCAAACATGCTGCATTCTGAATATCAAAAATGTGGTTTTGGCATTGCAATTCGAGAGAACCCAAGTGAAACCAAATAAAAAATCACAGATAAGACCAGCTTAATGATGTCAGTGCTCTCTCGCATAGGCATTTTGGCCCTGGCTGCCACTGAGAATGCTCGTCAAAGAAGTCAAAAGGATTTAAAGAAGGGGAAAAATGCAAATAGTTCTACACCCTCTGCCACTCAATATGTTGCTCTGATAGGTTGTTACCGCAGTGTCAAGATTTTTCCAAATACTTAAGTGCTCTTCCATTACCAAAATAGAAAATATCTGTGACAGACATTAATTCTGGAAGATGCACCCCAGCACAGTTTATTAAAAATAGAATCTAAGCAAAGAGAACACTATTCCTTGCAGAAGTTAACATTAGGTCCTTCTCCCTGCTTCTTCCTAAGATGCAAAAAATAAAAAAAGGCAAAAGGCAGATGTTGATTTAATACTTCAGCAGCCCAGTTTTCCTGCACTCACTGAGTAACATCAGCTCAGTGGTGCTTAAGCTTACAATGGTCACAATACACAGCTAATAGTGAGGTACCTGTGCAAAAGTAGAACAACCCTATGCAGCAGTCCCACAGAGGCATGGCTGGCTACACAAGCGTGTGCAGAAAAACCCCTGGAGGACAGCAAATGGAGCACAAACCAGAGTGGGACTTCACAAGAGCAGCTATGAATGCAAACCACATTTCATGTGGTTTCTGTGTTCATGGAAGCACAGTGAGCAAACCAAGAGTCTTTTGTTGGCACCTGGGAGGTGAAATGTAGAAAAGTGTTTCAGTTTGGACTCCAGTACAGGGAACACAGGGAGGAGACAGCTCAGCAGAGAACCACCAAGATAATTTGAAGGCTGTGGTGTATGAGAAGAGGCAGAAGCTGATCTCTCTCATGTAGATGGGAGTGGAGCTAAGTGCTGTCTTCCGGTGGGCACAGAGAGTGAAGCCACCTTCTGAACACTGCACAGGGAAAGGATGGGAGGCAAAAGTGTTACAAGTGAAGCAAGGGAAATTCCAACTGGATAAACAGAAAGACACTCTTTGTAGTGAGGGTGATTAAGACTGGGACAGGTATCCCAGAGTTCTGGATGACTGCAGACATTCACACGTTGCTTCCAACCGAGGTTATTCTCTGAGTCCATGAAACTCAAGAAATCTCCTACAGCAAAAGACTGCCTGCCCTGTATGAGGCTGGGCCTCAGAGACACTTGGCCTGTGTGCTTTTTCTCACGAAGAAAGAGCTGTCTCACTGATTATTCCACACTACTCTTCAGAACATGGGAAGCTGGAATCACTGACAGAGAAAAGATCTGTTGAAAAACTGGATCTTATATGATCTTATGTCATGCAGACCTGGAGTGAGCAGACTCTGTTCACCATGAAGGGGCCACTTCAGCAATTCTGCTCTCAACAGGGCTTGAGAGGGAGAATTACCCCTTTCCCTCATGGGATCTCTCTGCGTGGAGCCTTGCTAGTCAGATTTGGTGTGAAGGGCATAATTTTGCTCTGCTGGGAAAGCTTTATATCTTTCATGTGTGTTGAGTGGCTGAGGACAGTCTTACAGCTTATATGGGCAGGCATTTCTTAGAGCAGTACTTAGCTGAAAGCAAGTATGTTTTGGCACAATCTTCACTAAAAAAAACCAATCTCTCTTACTCCTCCTTCCCCCACCCTCAGTGGGAATATCTGATTATAGCCTTTTCACTCAAATTCCACACAGCTCCTCTTTCTTCAGGCCTTTCACACAAAAGCAAAGACTCACAAAGAGCAGACAGGCACCATTGTATCCCTGTGTTCCATGGCAACGTTTTAGCACTCTAAGAGTTTGCAGCAAATCCAAATGATGTTTCTGGTCTTTATTAATGATATTTCCCAGCTGTTTCTGGTTGACAAAGAGAGGTCTGGTCCTTCTTTGTTACAGGCTGTGCCCTGGCACTTCAGGGAGGGCTCACACAGAGCTCTGTAACTCAGGCAGCAGCAGCAGAGCCCCAGGGAGAGGCTGCAGACACAGAGCTTGAGCCTGTGGATATGGAGGTGCTGCATATGTGTGTGTTGTGCTCATATAATGAGAAGGAAGCACATGTTTAATCATACCTGTGCACAAAATATTTGTCTACAGCAATGAAGCCTAGAAGTACCACAGGGTTCTGCCCTTTCTTTTGTAACAGCAGCTAGTTCTTCACTCTTTCTCTCTTAGGACATATCTTTCTTTTAGGAGTTACTTTTCATTCCCTTCAGTGAAGTTTTCATATCATCTTTCTTCTTCATGCAGTCATTATCTCCTTCTTATCCTGACATGTACATTATGCAAACATGCTTCACATTCACACAAGCCCTGCTCTGAATATATTACTGTCTTCTCTGCAGTGATTCCAGTGGGGGCCGTGGGTTTGTACAAGAACACAGTGCAAGGCTCAGTGCTCACTACTCTCTACCTTAAGGTTTCCTTTGGATCTTTATGCCTGACTTTGGGCTTGAACTTTGAATTGCTAGTAGCAATTGTTCCTAGTAGGAACTTTTTGTAGCAGATTTTATCTGCATTTATTCTGTTTTAGATAAAATTGCATGGATACATATAAAATTGCAGGAATAAAAGTATTTGGAATAAAGGCTAAATTCAATATATTATGTTTATTTTAAACTTATCAGAGCTGCTTTGGCATTTTCCATTTAAAAGGGGCAATGTCAGACTCATAAACCAAATGCATATTTAAAAGCATTACTGGGCTGGACAGCCCTAATGCTTTCCTGCAGTCTCACAGATCCATTGGCTTTGGTTTATGTTCAAAAGCTGAGACAAGAGAGAGGAAGCACAGGAAGAGTCCTACTGAGATCCAGAACCTCAGAAATGTGCTGCCATTTGGCTCAAACTGTTGTTTGGATGTAGATTTTTTACTGAGTTTATAATTTCAGTCTTAGGGGTGCTCTCTGCCATAGATGGGTATGAAAAGAAACAAGATCAAGGGTCGTATGTTAATGCAAATAAAGACAGGGGAAAAATATGAGTGATGTAACTGTCCAAGCTGTGAACTTCAAGAAGTGAGGAGGTGCCATTTCTTGAGGAAAGCAAAATTTCAGAAAGAAAAGTGAGATTAAGCTTTTCCTATCCAATAAATGGGACACATAGCACAATGCCTCCTGTAGTTACAGATTTGGGTTGGAAACTGAAGGCATCCTTTTTCCTGAGCCCAGAGATGTTCGGTGGATTTTTTTTTTAACATGAAGAGGAGACAGCCATATTGAGAGTTTATACTCCTTTGTATTTCAGCACAGAAGATAATCATACTTTGATTATGGAGTCTAAATTTTCCTGGCACTTGGAGCCACCATGGCTTGCAAAACTTTTAATACCACAGTGCCTCCGGTGCATTATGCTTACTAAGCTTGATTATTAGGAATCTAGGATATCAAGATAGATATAACATACCCGTAACAGAATAGTTTTAAAATCATTGAACTCAAAGTTATAGGTCATTCATGTATTTTACTATTATTAAAATGACATTAAAGGAGAAAGTTCCATCACACAATAATGCCAGTAAGGGCTTTATACCTTGATGCAGTACATCCATCTTTACTATAAAGAAAGGGAAAGACAGACATTAAAAAAATTAACTGCTTCTATAATTTGACACTGCTGTCAATAGGTACAGAACCTTGACCAGTTTTAAATTCAAGCACCCTCAAAATACCTGAGGTCTTTCCACATACCTTTCCATATCATGCAGAGATTAAATGGTACATTTCAGAATTCTACAGCCCAGACCCTAAATAAGGCCTACAAATTATATTATACTTCCTAGTCTAAAGCCTGAACACCAGAGAGTTCTGTGACTTTGTGCCAATTTAACTCTGCACAATACCAGCAAGATCAAGGCCTCTCAGCAAGACTCACTTCCATGCAGCACTGCTCCATCACCTCCCCAGACCATCCAGACTGAGGTAGCTCAGCTATCTCTGCAAATGCCCAGCACAGAAATGCCAGGGAGTGTCAGTGATGCTCAGGCTAAACTGGGAGCAGGCACAAAGACCCTCTCACTGCAGAGTCCAACTCTGCTCATTTGTTTCCAACTCCATCAGGAATTTTCCCAGAATGTGAGAGCTGAAGTGCCTGTGTGATATTCATAAATATTATTAAAAACTTGAAATTTTAAGGTCCAAAAGGATTTTGAAATGTTTTGTTTAATTTTGAGTGAGCTAATCACACAGACAAACAGATTTTCACACCATATCAGCCTGGAAATATATAATCCATTTTTGAGTAGCAAGTATTTTCTTTGGTTAGGCAAATTTTGACACAGAACTAGAAATTTTTCCCTAAGCAGGTCTGGAAATAAATCAGGATATTTTGCCACTCTGCTTTTTTCCTTCCTCTTTTTCTGTAGAAGTCTTTTAGTCACACCCAGGCTCAATTCACACATAGTTCCAGACTGAGGCTTTTCATGTGATCTTCAACTACAAATTTCACTTAGCCTTTGAAATTACTCCAGTTATTTTACATACATGCCAGGAAGTATCTATTCCTACCGCCTCTGAGATTTAAAGTCCTTCCTTTACTGTTAGAGATCTGCCCCTTTCTAGAAGAAATTCTGGTTAGAAGCATGGAATTTCAATTGAGAGAATGGTCTTATTTCTCAGGACAGATGGTTAAAGCTATGGAGTGTTCACGCTTACACCAGTCACAAACCAAAAATGAAGGACACAATTTTCTCAATGCCTGGGACAGTTCTTGGCTATCCATGGGTTTTGCCTTTTCCATCTCAGCATTCTTGAGAAGGAATTACTATATCTGATACACCAGTTGCTAAGTATATTGACCATGCAGGGTCTGCAATTCTTTTTACAGTTTAGTTTTTAATTGAAAGAAACACCAAGCATGTGATAATAGCAGAAGGCACTCACTCACCCTATAACAATGCAGGAGATGGCAGTTCCCAAAAAGGCGTAGGCTAAAATTGATCCTAAGTTACGAAAAAAATGTCTCTGGGGAGGAAAGTTGGAAAGAAAGTCCTTTGTTATATAGTAAATAAAAAAGCATTCAGACCAAGTAGAAACACATCCAGAAGTGCCATTTGTTACAACACATACAGAAAATGAAGCGATATTGGCTACTTCAGTTATTTTGGAAAATACAACTTAAAAGTGTTTATTTTCTTCCCCTGGTGGAATGCCATCAAAGTTCCCTCTTTTTTATGTATCTGGCCAAATGTTCAGGGGCATAGCAAAAGTTCACATTGGAAGTACCTGATGCAAATGGCATCATAGCCCCATCCCTTGAACAAAGTCCTGATCAGGCAGGATATGAAACACAGGCTGCTCCTGCCTGCAGTTCACAGCATTCAAAGTGGTCTCTGAAAACAGGGAGGCCTAAGTGTTATAAACTGCACACCCAGATCTTTGCACAGGGACAGAAGGAGAGCAGAATGAGGGCCATGAATCATTCATTTTAATCCATTCCTGCCAAGTCCTTCCTAGGCAATAAAATTGTTAGCTGACTCTGTCCTCTGTCACTGGCCTGTTGGGTCTACAGAGCAGCAGCCACACTCAGTCCCTTTTGTCACATAAGGAAAAGACACATACCTTCTTCAAACTATATCCAGCATGAAATATAATGGGAGGCAGCAAAATGTTGAAGAAGATGGAAGGATCAAAAGTCATCTGCTAGGAAGGACAAAAGAGAGGGTAAGGACAAATAAAGTAGCATTTAATTTGATATGATAGTTTTTAATCGCATCTTCATATCAGGACTGATCTCAAGCTCACCTCCACTGTTTGCAGGATTATTCTGAGTTGTTTTTTTGCAAGTATAAATGTGTAGCTCCTTACAGCTTATAGATGCAGATTACTACTTGAAAAGTATTCCTTCAAGAAGGAAACAGTCAGGTGCTACATTACAGGGAACACATAATAGCAGCTTTACCTGTGACAGCAGCTGCCTTACCAACTTGACAGTTCCATGACATAACTCCTGGTTCAGACATGGATCTCCTGCTCACTTTCAGGAAAGACACATCAGCAGTGTTGTGCCTCAATTCTGCATGTACAGAAGGGTGATAAAAGACTGACACCACCAAAAACCAATGTAACATTTCCTTTGAAGGAAATGATTTATAAAACAGCCATTAAAAGAGAGGATTTTAGAATGAGGAAGTGCACTGATCATATTGGCCTTCAACTTCGGGCACAGAGGAAGACCAAGGACATTTCTCAGCCATTGCAATTCATTACAAATAGCTTTAAATGGAATAGAATTTTCTTTAAAATTACAGCATGGCTGGAGAAAAAAACCAGCCAGCTTAAATAAGCCTGTGTACTGCTTCATATTCTGTCAGTGGGCTATATTATATCAATAGTTTTAAGAGAGAGGAGGTAATTAGTGCAAAGACTTGCAGCTCCTTTGTTCAGATGAAATGATACTTTAAGGCTACAGTATTCTAGGTTATTTTCCTTCAAAGGAGTAAGACCTGCCTACAAAATTACTTCTGCCGTCTTACTAACAGACAGCTTGATTCTATAAACAGGAAGTGAGAGCTGAGACTTTTTTCCATCCTGCTCACTTTGAGTTATAAAGCTAAAAAAATCTAGCTAAATAACCTGCCAGCAACATTAGCTGTGCTGGCACCATCATTGAAAACCTGATGGAAAAATGATTTTCTTCATTTATGAGCTAACATTCTCAAATGTTAATTTTGGAATTAATTCAGCAGATATGTTAAAATATTTTTCTGGGGACATCAGAAATCCTGACTGCATTGTTTTATTATTCAAAATCATGTTCTGAAGAATACATGTTTGTAAGTCATGGCACAATCTATTCTCTCTGATAAAAGGCACTAAGCAAATGCTTTTAGTGCAGTCAAAAGGGAATTACAGTTGTACAAAAACCAGAGCGTGGTGTGATCATGCTTTCTGTTTTTTACATTAGTGCTTTTGCCAGTCAGGAAGGCTGCCAGGCATTTTATTGTTATTGTCTCCTAAATACAGCTGAATTCATCCTCCTTTCCTTTTTCATTTATTTTCTTTTGAAGAGGGCATCTGCCAGGTAATTTTAAAGGAAAAACAAGTGAAAGGCAGACTGAGGTCTCTCCAGTAATTTAGAGGAACTACAATTCACAGTTGACTTTCAAGAGTTTTCCAGCAAAGTGAGACTATGGAATCATGATCAGGCAGTTCCCTGTAAGGGCAAGAGAAATTTCTGTGCAAGTCATTGCTCCTCCTTTCTCCTAAGTCAGCTTCAGTGCCAGGTCTGATGAAGATGATCAAATGTAATGGATTAGTACATATGCCTTGGAAACTAAACATGCACTTTGACTAAGACAAAGCTGCAACTACAACCAACTAGCAGGAAAAAGGATGGAGATTCAGCAAAACTTGATTAGTCTGACTTCCACAGTGTTTTCCTGTCTCCACCCACCACAACTCTAATGGTCCTTGACAGTCTAGTTCTTTCTGAGAAGGGCAAGTCTGGCAGTAACAGCAGACAGGCACACAATGGTGCTGCATCAGCAAGAAATTTGAGCAGATGGTTAAATCCTAATTCTGCTGAGCTCTCCAGCCTACATTTTAAATATAACTTAAAAGTTTTCCTAACAATAACTGTATAATACACAGGATCATGCATTACTGTGCTAGACAAACAATAGTACTTGGAAAAAAGCAAAATAATACATTGCAATATTGTAAAAAGCCATTGATAAGGGCTTAGGAGCTTCATGTGAATATACAATGTCTTTGAGCAAAATTCCAGGTTTTAAAAAGTGTCTCTGCACTCCAGTGTTCATTTTAAAATGGGTGCCATTTAAAAAAAAAAGTGATCATTATAAGAAACAAATATTACATGGTCAGGGAAAGACCACATTAACAAATTAAAATATTTTGTTATACACTGGAAAAAAGAAAAGACCATGACATTGTGAAAGACTGCAAATTTTCTCCCACACTTTCCTTTCTGCATCCAGCCTGAATTGCCCCAGTGCTCTCTCCCCATGAGAGTGAAGTCCCTCCTGAGGACCACTGCAGGAGTGGAAGAATGTATGAGAATGATGTGATGAATTTAAGTGTACATCAGTTGTATATTTACAAGTTTGTGTTTTGTACAATGTTTAGACTTTGCAGTTTCCTGTGTTAAGGGGTAACCTCCCCTTGCATTATCCTGCAGAGCAAGTAACTTCGAAGACATAGGAAAAATAAAGATATCAGTGTCGTTTATAAAGGTTTGGTGGCAATAAATCCAAGTTAACAGCTGTGTCTGTAGTGAACTCAGTGTCTGCAGGAGCTGGGACTGTCATTTGAAATAGCTCAGGCAACCATTCTGTGAGTGCACAGTCAGCTTGGAGCTAAATGATGGTCAGGGTTCCACCACACTTCCTTTCCTTTACTGTTCTTCTTCCTCACCTACCCTGCCCACCCTAAATTCAGAATAGACTCTCTCTCTGTCTCATTTTAACTTGAAGCTTGTTTTCCTCTCTCAAGCATGAAAATAAAATAAATATGTTACAATATCTTAGTTTAGAGCAAAAATAAGTTAGGTTTTACCTTTTGAAGCATTGCATTGCCCTGGTGACCATTGACATTGTGGTGGCTGATCTCTCGTTTGTATTGATATTCATAGACCTGATTAGTTATATTAATAAGCAGAGTGGATGGCCCAGATTTCAGCTTTTCACATTCATAAACAGTCCCACTTTCAACATCTGGTGATTTTGTCACATATCGTATAATTAATCCCATTACAAGGCCTGGAGAGTAAAGAAAAAAGAAAAATGAAAGATATTCAAGTACTTTTAAGTATTTGATGCAGCACATTTAGAGGAAAAATTAGCTCTGCCAAAGCTAGAACACCTTCTCAGCGTTTCTCTGTTTACAGAATCTCTTTCAAAACTTCATGGATAACCACGAATTGTTCTTCCAAAATGGTCATTTCATTAGAATGCAGATGTTGGTTTGACATATACAGTCATACTCCTATTTTTGTGATCCAGTTGCTGGCATAATAATTAACCGAGTTTCTCAGCCACTGCATTTTCAACAGTTATTTAGAGCAGGGAGATGTCTGCACAACTCATGTGCTGAACATCAGCATATAAAGATCGTGAGCATATAAAGATCAGCTGTGCTGTTGAGTATTTTACACACTTCATTTGTGGGGACAAAACTCTGACACATCCTCAGGCACATTCTCCTTTCTGTAGAAGACTGCATTTTTGAGACTGTATAAATATAGAAAAATAAAATCAGGAAGAAGGGAAGGAATAATAAGACTATCTACTATTTAGGGCTCTTACCCAAGAGAGATATTTTGTTTCCCTTTACATTTTACAGAAAGGAAAACGTACTTCTGCAGCCATCCTCTGGACAGTATGGCTCTTTCTGCTGGCTCCTGTGGAAGGCTGCATGTTTACTATAGGAAAGGTAATATTTAGCTAGATAACATTACTGAGATTATTTCCACCCTCAGAGACTTCGATTTGGTTTCAAATTTAATTTCCATACTTCTTTTATGTCCTGTATGCTTTAAGTCCCATGCATAGAATGAACAGCTTTACAGTTACTAATTATTAACACATTTATAAAATGCTAAGAATGCTCAGATGAAATATTGATGGAAGACACATAAACATCTAGATAGATATACTTACTATTAAAAGATAAGAAAGAAATTAAATTACATGAGATATCAGAGAAGCATCTGCAAAATATGATGTTACAGTTTGATCCCATAATCAGAAGGGGGTACAAGTGATCACAAGGACCTTGAGAATCCCTGTTATGGTCACATCTTCTCCTAACAGAGACCCTCAGAACTGCACATTCCTGGCATACCTGTGAGTCAAGTTTGTAGCTTCTTGGAGTGAAGCTGAGTAACATCTGTATGGCTTGTTTTAGTGTGTGCATGCATTTGTACTTGTTTAGAATCTATTGTTTAGTATGGTTATTTTCTGTAAATGATAGAGGATTTCAATAAGCTGTAGAAAATCCCAAGACCTCTTAGGTTACACAGAATTTATGCAATAAATCAGATAATAAATCTAGCTGTAGTAAAAGACAGAATTCCTCAAAATGTTAGGGGAAAGTATGTACACGTAAAGGGAAGCAAGCACTGCATGCGCAACTATGAAATACAACTTCTGCAGTGGTCAGTGCAGATGTCCAAAATCATGAGACAGAAACCAGAAAACCATTCATTAGTTAAAACTGTCAGGGTTTTCAGCTTACTTTTATTACGTTTCCTCTAGAAGAACCACATATTTAATTTTTAAATTCAATTTCAGATACATTAAAAATTCAACTTAATTTGATGCTTGAATAGGACTTGCTATTTTTCATTCTCTGGAGCAGAAGACTTAGAGATTTTCCTTTACCATTTTTGTCCTTATGATTCAATGTTTTAAACTACGGCCTCTAATACACTTCTATTACCAGATATTACTTAATCTGCTCAGGTAACAAATATTTTGTAGACATTCAGCAAGGCCCATGCAAGGACATTGGCAGAAAGAGATTATTCAAAAAGTGTTTTAAGCATATTTATTTAAATCCAGCATTGAAACAGAAAAGGGTGTCACTAATGTTACAGATTTCTTTAAAAAAGCCTCAAGTGTCCTTTGAACTCAGATCTTGCAGCAAAATCTCACTTTAACTACAGCTCAGTCATGTTTCAACTGAAGACAGTGCAGGTTTTCTAGGTTCTTCAGTGGAAGCAGGATAAAATTGTTAATCATAGATGTGACCATTGGAGGGATTTTTAAGTCATTGTGCCAAACTCCTGAGCTAAACAGGAATATTCTTTCCTCAAGGTTTCATCTAGTCAGCTGTTAAGTGCTTTCCATAGTAATAGCACTCAGGGATGCAGTTTTTAGTCCTTAATTGATTTTTTCAAATATTTAAGATTTTCTTTCAAATTTCTTTGTCTCAAGAATGATGTTCCTCTCTTCACTACAAAATGTCAGTTTTTGCCTTAATTGTGATTTTCCCTTATTTGTGATACTGTCTTCTGAGTCCCAACAACCTTTCTTCATTGTGAATGTTGTAATCAGGAAGACAATGAAATACTCTGTTTTATTGAGGTTCAGAGATTCCTCTTTCTGGGACCTGTTCCATCAGTTCCTGCCTGTGAGAAATAGGGATACTCAGAGCACACCAGCAGAAGGCAACTACAGTTATTTCACACAAGAGGCATACTGGATTTATAATGTGTAAGAATCATAGTGTTCATCATTGGACACCTCCACCAAAGCTGAATCCAGAACTGAGTGTGCCTCATCCAAATGCACTGAATGGGATCCTCAGAAGGGCTGCAAAGGGCTCCTGTAGGTCAGCTTTCCCTCTACACACCTGTCAAAACCTGTCGCCTCAAAACCTGCTGGAACACCTCTAACCACTGCAACCCAAAGCCATTTTATGTTAGCACCACAATGGCTCTTCTGTCATTCAGCCTTCTAATGTTTTCCTTCCAGCCTGACCAACTAATCCGGTGGAGCACAATGCTGAAGGCTGGTACATCTGCAACCCAGCCTCACCTCCACCTAGGGGGTACCACCCTCTCCCTGGGGGTGACAATTACTCAAGCTGAGAACTATTTCAATTTAAATGTGGTCATTAACCTCCCATATAAAAGGCACAGCTTGGCTTGCTGCTGGTTTGGGTTTTTTTGTTGTTGGAGTTTAATTGTGGCTGTCTACACTTGCAAGAGTGTTTTAGCCTCTTCCTCAGAGCTGAGTGGTGGTACCTCTATGTGAGCCTGATACCTGAGCTCTGGGAAGAACGAGGAATTTGGATATTTGCACTTAGTTTGTCACTGTGTAGCTGTGGATTATTGCTGCTGTGAAGGGCCATGACTTACACCCTGTATGGGGAATTTGGTACCTAATGGTCTATGGCTGGGGCATTTAAAGATATCTGACCTTGCAGGAGGTGGCTATGGGCGCTTTGGTGTTTTATTGGCTCGTTGTGTCCTCTCCCGCACTAAGAGGTCACATCCTGGTGTTATGAGAGGGGTCACCTGTTCTGATCCCAGGCACGTGGCTTTTTTCTCATCGGTGCTGGTATAGATTATCTCCCACGCTATTCCTGAGTGTGCTCTTGTTTAGGAAACTCATTCCCACCTGTCTCCCTGGTGAACACAAATCAGGAATTGAGTTTACTATTTGTGGTCTTTTTATCAAACCGAACTACAATGTGTAGTGAAACTTGCTCTCTGAGACTCAGGAAAACCAAGGAATGAATGAAGAGGTAAGTCTGTATTCTTCCTCATTGTTTGTGAGTGATCTTTCAGTTTGGTCTCAAAACAAACAAAAAAATTTGAGTCTTTAAATACTTTGAAGCTAAATGCCTTGAGATATATATATACTTTGTGAAATAATGTTGAATTAATTCTTGTGAATTAATTCTGCATTGTTTGAAATGCTTTTGTTTTTTTTTTCTACTTTGTAGAAAGATTTTAAAATTAACTATAGCTATACTTATTGTTGAACCATTGCTTTGATAATAAAAAAATGCACCTCAGTTATTGAAGTTTCTAAATGGACAGTATGGCTGTTTATTTTTTTCCCCTAGCTGGAACTATTCAGCCTAAAACTGAATTTTCCTACAGAACCTATGCAAAAAAAAAAAAAGAGGCAACCCACCCTTTCATTTATTCTCTACTTTAAATAGGACTTTCTATCAGGCTGTGTTCAATTTGTGCCTGTTCAGCACTTTGCAGTTACTGTAAAACTTCCTGGTTTTGTTTTTCTATGTTGGTTTTTTTCCCTCGGTGTTCCTCATACTTTGCCTTCCCTGTCCTCTCCACTGCTACTCCCCTAAGGGCACAGTTGAGGAATATGGACTCACCTGTCATCCTGTGGAACACACTCTGCAATAAGTGCCCATATCCTATCACTTGAAGCCAAATTATCAGTTCATTGTATTGCTATCCACATATCTAATAAATACCTCAACGGGCTGGAGCAAAGCAAACTATAAGGACCTCTTTTTCTGCAGAAAAGCTAGAAATCAATTGTTTGGGTAGGGAAGGTGAAATTAAGTGAGGGCAGGACTTGTCCCAGTGTCAGTGCTTGGTGTCATGAAGACTTTCTCCCAAAGCTGCTGCCTGTTGATCTGACAACCTCTCTTATGACCTCTGAAATTTCACTTTTCAATATTGCCATTTCATGGTGTTAAAGATAACTACACCCATATACAAAATTTTGAAGGATAAGAAGGACATCATTACCTTTTTGGATCCTACAGATAAGATTTTTTTTCCCTGTTTGAAGGTTGCCATAAATAATGCAAGACTAAAGAGATAGTTTATTTACAATCATGAGGAATGTTTTAATAATTCAAAAGCTCTGACCTGCTGGAGCACTGATCTCTTAACCAATCAAAAGAATATGAGCAGGTTGTCCTCATGATGTGCAGAGTATGTTCTGAGCAGGCAGCAGAACAGAACCAAATGACAAGTAAAACTCTAATTCCATGCATACTTATTTTTGTTTTGTTATATTCTCCCATCTTTCATTTCTGTTTGGACTGGCTTGTGCCTAATCTTCAGAAAATGCCATCAGCTGCACACGGCAAACAGCACAATAGTGAGAAGGAAGCTACTGCAGTAGAGGCACCCATCTTAACAAAATCACTTTTCGGTATTACACTGCTGGAGGATGTGGTGTGCACCGAATGTGCCAGAACAGGCTGTCACTCAGATAATGACTGAGCTGTTGATTTCTGTCTTCCGTTTTGACAGTTTGCCCTCCTGTATGTATCTTATGGTAGCAAAGTCTCAGTGAAACAGCACTAACAGAATGACAAGAGAAGTCATTACATGTCTAAGTGTGTAGCATTAAACCAGAGAGTACTTAGGGGACAATGGGGAAAGTTCTGCGTGAGAGTGAAATGCAACATGGCAAAGCTTCATAGGAGATTAGAACTAGACAGACAAACTAAAGTTCCCCTACAATGACAGCATTGAGAGCAAACTTGAGACACATTGTTCAGTGTGTTTTCCAAAGGCACAGAGCAAAGCCAAAATAAAGCTCTCCAGATCATTTAAACTTTATTAGACAACATGTCTGTATCCACAAGGCTCCTTAGACTAACAGCTTTGAATGTTATAAAAACCCAAGCAAACTGTTTTTGTAAACAGTAAACTCCCCAGCTCTGCTGTCTGACCACAGAGGAGCAGAATGCACATACTGAGGATAACCATCTCCTCACATTGCCCCCCATCAAGGTGGCCTTTGGCTGCTTCAGGGGAGATGCTGTCAAATCATTATTTTACTGTACACTTATGGAGCTGATGACATTTAATTCAGCACATTTCTGAGCTTTGTCAGCACTTGATCTCAAGTGCCTGAGCATAAATATGCAACTAGTCTGATGTTATGCTGGCACTTGAATTTATACTCACCATAAAGCATAGCTCCTCCAGTTTCATGCAGAAAGCGGAATCGGTGGTTTTTAAACAACCAAATTGTTAATATTGTAAGAATGAGTAGAAAGTTAAAGATTAGCAGCTCCACAGCTCCCTGATGGTAAAAGTGATCTTCATCTCTCACTGATATATATTTCTTCAACTTCTCCATTTCTTTTCCTTTATAGCAACTATGTGAAAAATAAAAGAATAATAAAAAAAAAAAATCACAGGAAGGAACGTGTTGCCACCTTTAGTACAAAAACTCCAGACACTACAGAAATTCACAGCAAGCACATCTGTTTCATTTGCAGCCTCATGGTGAAGTGCCTCAGCTCAGAATTCAGCTGGATTCTAGTTACAGCTTCCTGTTTCTCTCTTAAAGCTGCCCTGTCTCATTTTTAATGTTTTGATTGTGTTGCTGGACTGTGCTTGCTCTGGCTGTGGATTCACAAATTGCCTCCAAGGCTCAGACTCTCAATTTCTAAAATTCTGTTGTAAAACTCAGAGTGTGTTCATAATGTTTTCTTCCTGTAGTTTACAGCCCAGTCTGAATCCTAGGAGTCCTATTTTGTTGTCACAGTTTAAGATAGAAAAAATTATGATATAAAAATGGCATGACAAACTTTACTACATTTTGGAAGTTTAAGGACCTTTCTACTTTCCCATGTTTAAATGTAAATGAAAAAGAATAAAAGTGGCCTTTTATTCTTTACCATGGTGCAAAGACAGAAGAAAACAAATCAATGGATAGGGATTTCAATATTTAGGCACTTGTATTGATCCTGCCAGAAGACAAATCTCTGTAAAAGCAAGGGTCCAATTACCTGGAATTAGAAGTACTTAAACCCTCCTATTGAACTGAATAATGCAGTGGAATATACTTTTCATAATTTCCGCTGTTTGCACATTTTGATTTATTCAATTCATTATCCCATTAAGCCAGAAAAACAGTAGAAAAACTGTGTATAGCAAATACTCCTGGACTTTTCTGTCTATGCTCAAGGCTACAATGCATTTACATACAGAGAATTTCAAAAAAGCTCTAATCGTCATCAGAAAAAACAGCAATTCTACTTCTCATTGTAAAAGATAATCTTCTCATTATTTGATGCTAAAAGTCTCATAACTATTTCTTTTTTTTTAAATTTCATTTTGGCGCAAACTAATCTGTAGAAAATCCATTCCAAGTCAGGTAGGTGTCAAAGGTGAATAACCCAGCAATACCCAGCTGTCTATACTCTCAGTAATTTTGAGGCTATAGCTCATAACAGAGAGTATTCCTGGGGAGGCAGTGTTTCTTCAATCAATCTAAGTATTTTATTTTAAATAATCAATCAGTTCTGTCCTCTGCATAAACAAATTTCATCCCCTTTAGAGGTTTCCCCTTTTTCTTTCACTTTGTAAGAAAATTATTTTCCTTCTAGTTCTTTGTAAATTTTGCTTACCAGATATTCTTCAAATTCTATCAGTGGTTTCACTTTGTCCTCTACATGTTTCACTATTTTCTCGCCTTTGTTTCCCTCATTTTCTCTTTCTTTTTGTAGGTTTACCTTATAATTTTCAAGCACAGTCAGGATTGTTTAAGTCAAAAATGTATTTCTGAACTAATTTTCAAGGTACCTCTGTGAGATGCAAAGTTGGCAGAAACCAGCTGACACCTCCCAAACTCCCAAATTGTGCAACTCAATTTTAAGCAAGGGTAACGATGCTAACTGGTATTTTTTGAGAATTATTCAATACTGTATTTTGAATTAAAAATAATGTAAGGGAATTGGGTGTAGCAATTTCATTATACAACTAATGCAACTGTTTAAAAAAATGTTAGTCACATAGCCAGGGCTATTAACTTTCATAGAGGAGAAAAAATAAAGGCTTGACTTGATTTGGTTTTCATATTCACAATTAGGAAATGACAGTGACCTCAAGTTTGTGAGTCTGATCATCCATCTCCAATGTGCAAGTATCAAAAGCAAGCAAAAAAAAAATTGAAAATAATAATATTTATTTTCTTTTGCAATAAACCCCAAAGATTTGTTTTTTATGAAAGTCAGTTCTTTCCCACCTTGCAAAATAAGTAATTTGCAGTACTTATAATAAAATCAATGGAGAGGCAGCCCAAAACAGTGAAAGAAGGTAATTTTTTTCGGAAAATCTCAGTGACTGGACTATTCACTTCAGATTTGGGAGGCCAGGCTCAGGTTTTTATTTGAATTTACTTGAACTCATATGTTTCACCAAATAACAAGGAGTTCCTTAGTCTTACTGCTAGAGCAGGTGTGGTATGAAATACTTGAAACACATAAGTGTGAATTTCCGAAGCTGCCTTTTCTCTTTTGCAAAATAGGATTATGATTCTGCCCTATCTCACAAGATAATGTGATACATGTTTGTGAAGCAATCACATGGTACAGCAATTTGCACCAGACCAGAGCTTAAATGAAAACAGAATTTCAGATTCTGTATCAGGCTTGCAGGTGTTGGACTTAGGGCTTAGATTCTGCCAAAGCTCCTTATATAATTTTGGGAAGGTCTGGTTCTAAACAGTGCTCACCATGTTACAGGATTGGGGTTTCAGGTGTTGCTTTCCTCTCAGAGGTATATGACAGTTTCAAAGCAGCTTTCCAGACCCAGCCACTCATCATAGTTGCAGCTTCTGAGGAATACAGAAATGACATCTAAAAACAGTTGTTTTTCTTTGCATTCTCAACCATTGTATTAATTATTACTATACACTATCTGAAATATGCCAAAGATAATATGATTAAGGCAGGATAATTGTTGCAAGATTTGTTTGTAAGTGATAATATTATACATGCATTGTTGGGGGAAATATATTTGAATTAAGTGGTGCAGGGCCTTAAGAATACTTTTTGCTTCTAACAATCTGGTGTCGTTTGGCACCTATAGGCTACTTAGAGGGATGCCTCAAATGTCCAGAGTCACACATGGAGAACAGCTAATGTGTAAGCTGTGGGTAACAGAAGAGCCTGTATGAAATATTTCAGTCCTGTTAGTTTTGTTACACCTTGTCCCACTGGTATGGCTGTATTATTGTTCTCTGTATGGCATGTGATTTTGTTAGAGGTACACAGAGCCAGAAACCTCTTGGGCCAAATTAAGCCAAATCACCTCTCCAGCATTTCTTTAGCAAATTTTTGTTATGTACAATTTTGTAAAGAATGATGAGTCTGAATAGATTAGGAGCAGCTCTACTGAGAAAATAGAGCTACCCATAGAAGATGTACAGAAAACCAGTATGGACTCAGAAAACCTTATCTAGGTTTGACATATATACATATATATATAATATCATAAGGTCTCACTTGAAAAACTGGTATTTTTTGTGCTCAGGTCTTTCCACATTATTTCAGGTAAACCTATTTCTAGGGGTATCCAGGCCCTTCAGCAATTTCCCTTCCTAAAAATGGATTAACTTCTCTCCAAGTTTTGGTCGGTTTGTAGGTTAAATAGGAAAACAATCTGTTGCAACAGCTGCATCATGTTTCCAATGCTGATAACAGATGATACATTAAGAAGGAAGGGAACTTGATAAAACAGAAAGGTACATTTTGGCTTTAAGAACAGGCTACCAGGTGAATGAAGAAAGTTTTCAGAGGGAAGATATTCTGAATATTACTTAACAGGCGAAAGAGACAAAACAAGTGAAATTTTTTGTGGAAGGCAATACGTCAAGTAATTATCATAATACTGTATTCTTACTACAAATAGTATTTGCTTCATCTCCTCTGACATGTAATTTTAATGAACAAGAGGTAGTAGTCTTACTTATTTCTGTGTCCACCTTATCAGCTCTATGGATGTCACAGAACAGTAATCCTTAGCTTGGCAGATGTAGAAGTTTGCTGTAATAGAAACTACCAAGATGGAACAGAAAGCAAGAGAAGTCAGTAGAGGGATTCTCACCTTGGAATATATGAAGTCAGAAAAGGAGCATAATGTAAAAACTGTAATAAATTATAATTAGTGGGAATTCCAAGATACTGTGCTCTAGCACCACTGGCAATTCTACAAGCCTAGGAAAAAGACAAGAGTAAAAGCAAACATTGAAAACAAGTGCATCTGTATATATAATTAAAAGACCAAACTGAACCAGCTCTGAAACTGAGAAATCAACCATTTTGTGAGTACACAGATAACAATGTTCTGTCACAGCTCGCTTGCCTAAAATCCCCAGACAGACTGGAACAAGATTAGTGGGATCACAAGTAGTTATCCTTCTCTAATCCATTCCAGCCAAGAAGATCTGCCTTGCTAGCTCCTGCTCTGATGCACAACTGCCCAGGAAATACTGTGGGCTAAGGCCACTTAAGGCCACTAAGCCCACAGTGGTGGGCTAAGCATCATTTATAACTGCTAGGCCTCTGTGCATTTTAAAATCTCTTCTTCTACTGCTTAGAATAGTCTTCCTATGAAACCAGCTTATTTGCTGATTCTATTGATCTTGTACTCTTCTTTTTTTCCTGAGGTCAGACTCTGTTTTTTTTTTTTATTTGATATTGCTGGTATTCCATCTACATGGGTCACAGAGCCTCTAGAGACAGAAATAAATCCACATAATCTATGTATCTTTATGTTACAGCTATTACACTTAGCTGAAAACTAGCTTTAAAAATAATTTCTGCTTACTGGAATACAGCTTTCTATCCAGAAGGTAAAGCCTGTTTTGGTTTTTTTCCCCCCTCCTTGGTTCAGAGACTGTTTTACTGACTTATTAAAATACTGTACTATTATGATTAATATACATTGAATTGAGTGGATCTGGACTTTTAATTGCCCAAGACTTGTGATCCTTCTGCCCATATGTCACTATCTAGAGGCATTGTATCAACATAGGAAAATCTTTTCTTCCCTTAGAGTGTGAATAAATGATGCACCCTGTGATGTAACAACCAGCTTATCATGCTTGAATATTCCTTCAGAGACCAAAGTCAGTGTAGACAGACCTGAAATGCTCCTGTGTGTTTTTCTCACTGAGAAAATAGAAATGCCAGCATGTCTGAAGAAATAAAAGCTTTGAAATACAGGAAGCACTTTGCTTCTATGTGTTGCTACAGGACAGTTAATCTGTTCCAGTTTAGACAGTTTTAGCTAACAGGTTCAGAACTAAACAAATTCTTACAAAATTGTGGAAAACTGATATTACCTGTTTATGCAGTTTAAATTAATCCACACAGTTGAATGTCAGGATTATGAAGGAAGTATATTTCCAAGTTTACTTCTGTGGGTTTAGTGCTCATTTCCAGCTTGAACTGCTGCCCTGCGGTATTTTTTTATATTTTAGTAAACTGAAAGCCACTCCAGACAATTTTTATTGTTACAATTTTGAGATAAATCTTTCTAAATTACAGTTCCCTGGTGGTAGACTACTTTGGGGAGCTGACTCATGTTCAGCTCTTAGAAGTGTGGACTTGTGCATATATGCTGGTTAAAGTTTAGTTTCCTATAAAAATCAGCCTCACAGACTGCTACGAGCTGAAATGTGTGCACTAAAAACTGAGGCAAAAAGGTCATTGAATTCCTTTGTCTTTTTCATGTCCTTTGTCACTGGTTTCTCTGCCCCACTGAGCCTGGGTCTTGCAGGAGCCACTTTTGCTGCCCTTTTCCTTATATCCCTACTGAGTTACAACTCTGTTTCAGTGTTTCTATGTATGCTCAGGCAATGTCTCTCTATTCCTCCCGGGTTACCTGTTTCTGCTTCCATTTCTCTACTTCCTTTTCCTGTTTGAACTCAGCCAGGTGTTCCTTCACCCCACCAGCCTTATGCCAGGTTTGCTTTCTGCATCTTGGGAGGTCTTGGTTTGAAGCAGCTCTCATGGAGCTCAGTATCTCCTGGGCTGCTGATATTAATACCCCACACTTCCATATCGATGGTGATACCACATAACTGATTCAATTGTTTTAACAGCAGCTACAGAAAAACTGCTGAATTCAGGACTGCCACACCACAGCAGAAAACATCCTGACTGTCATTGCCATTTAAGGCTTAAAAATTCCCCCAACAAAACCCCCACCGAACTCAACTCTCCCTCCCTCAAAAAACCCCCAAAGGCTTCCTGAAAAAGTATTTTAGTACAGTGCTTTTTGTTTTATTCAGGTTCATTGCTCATCAGTGTGTCATTTTGTGACTCCTGCTTCACATACAAATTATATTACATTGTATTGTGCTGTAACAAAATGCTACTAAGGAATGCAGGAAACAAATACCTGATGAAACTGCCTTGGATGACAAGGGCTGCTCTTTTCCATGAGTCGAATCTGAAAGCACATCCCACTAGAGGGCCCTCGTTACCCGTGAAATGGAAATCTGACTCCAGCACTGCTGGGTCTTTTATCAATTTTCCAGGTTAAAGATAGATTCTGGTTTATTTAAACAAAGCATTGTAGTGCATCAGTATACTGGATTGGATCCCTTTTAGAATTCGTAATTACTTTTGTGCCTTTATTTTCAAAGGAAGCGTGCTGATCCAACTGAATTATTTTTAGTTTGTGAACATGAACATTTTGGATAATTCCCAATTAAACTAACCATCTTGCCCCAATTCTTATTTCCATTAGATCAGTAGGAATCAGATTAGTTTGAAGTTGTTATTTTATGGGTTCTGCCAATATCACTAAACTATTTTTTGTGGGAACTTATGTTTACATATGCTGCCCTTTCTTACGTGCAGATAACTCTGCTTCCTACCTCAGAGCCTAAAAGCATATTTTACAGAAATAGACCTATAATTAACACTGCTGTTTTCATCCCTATCAGTATCCAAACAGCAGCTGTTCCTTTTTTAATTTCGACATTGTTTAAAACCTTGTAAATAAGTAACATTAAGAACAGTTAATCATCATTTCTATATAATTGTACTGTGCTATTCACAGCGGCATTTCAAGATAACAGATTGTGTTCTTCCATTTTGAAGACAAACAGGGCTATGTTTGTAAAGGAATGTGGGCACAAGACATGCAAGGAGGTGCTTTTGAAAATCCTGGTGGACTGTAACTCCTATTGCAGACAAAGTTTGGCCCTGCACTCTCCTAGAGTAACCAATTTTTCTTCAAGAGAATTATGTCTGAAACATAAGTACTTTAGATTTGGAAATATCTCTTTGGAGTGCCATATTGCTTTCGTTCCCAAGGGAAGCCCTCTCTCATGTCCAGCTGAGCCCTTGGCCTGTGCTCTCTCTTCCTTTGCCATTCTCTGTGTATGTTTGGGACAATCATTTCTCTTTACTCCAAGACATGTTTTACCCTTACGTTGCTCTTGCTTTCAACCTCCTTATTCACAAACCTCTTTTCTTCCAACTGACAGTTTTCAACTATTTTTCTCTTGTTCTCTGGAAACTCTAGTTGCTATAGAGACACCTGATGATTACAGAGACAGTGACTACCTTTGTTAGAACCTCAGTTGCTATAGCAATGACTGTTGGCTGTGGGTTCAATGAAATCTGCTACATGGTTCATGCCCTTTTACACAGCAATACAGCTTGTAAAAGCTTCTTTTAATTGTTACGCTCAGTAATGAGACTGTGAGCCAAATTCTGTTCTAATTGAAGTCAGTGGGAGTTTTGCCATTAACTTCAGTGAGGCCACAATTTGATCCTAAACTCCTCTGCCCACAAATAACAAAAGGAATCCACTTTCTGTACTGTGGCCAACAGGGTATGGCTTCATTCAGTCAGTAACAGCTGAACCTGGGAACAAAGCTTTGATGTCTGTGACTGTATTTCAGTAAAGTCTGACTTAAATGATAGTATTTTTCTTTTGAATATCATAGAAATTCTGTGAGTAAATAGTCAATTCTCAGATCAAACATACCAGAGTCCTTGTGGGGACCAATGTGTATTCTTTTAAATAGAAGAACTGTGAAACAAAAATGTAATCTTTAAAATACTTAGACTATTTATTTTTCTTCTAAGAGAAAAGTTTCCCTTTTGTTGCTTTGTGGAAATCGTGACAAGAAAGCAAACATTTTCAAGGAGATATCATCACTTCACAGAAGAGGTATCCCTACTGAAAAGGCAGATACAATGCTGCTCTTCCAAAGGATGTTATTTCTTGGCAGTATCCCTGAATTTTTTTTTTGACACTATGGGAATGACCTCTGAAGAATGTCTTAAAGTCAACTTTGACTTTGAGCTATTTCTGTTCTATTTAAGGTATCCTGGAGATACTTTCAAATTCACAGGAATCCCATTCAAGTAGAAGTTGGAAAGCACTGTATTTGATGTGTCCATCCACAAATGCTTGTTTTGTTAGGTAATACCCAAATTATCACATATTATGACTGTTGTAGTCATTAGTGCTTTTATCTGGGAGCCTCTTCAGGAACTCATTATTGTTTTCCTCTTTCTCCTCTCTCCACTGTTTCTGTGAAGTTATGGGGAAATTTGCTATGAGTTTGTATCACAACAGTTCTTACCCTTGATCCTGTCTATAAGGGTTAAGTTACAGGCAAGATTACAAAATGTCTCATTTTCAGCATGCCCAGAATAACAACTCTGACATGCCCACTTCAACAGCTGCTGCAAAATTAAAAACCTAAGAAGTCCTCTTACAGAGTTCTACCATGCATATTTTGTGTGAAAATTTGCTCATTTTAAGCAGTCATGACTAGATGAAAGAAAAGTACCTGAAATAAATGCCATTGATCTCTTTGGAAAGAGCTAGGCCAGAATGAAGAGAGTAGAGTTTTTTCTTTTGCTAATGGAAAAGTAAGAAATGGAGAAACATTGCCATTACAGCTGAAAAACTCAAAGTGACACCTTATATCAACACACATTGTATATATATTTCTACAAGAGTCACTCCCCAGGCACTGTCAGATACCTGCAGAACATCAGGACTCTGTGTACTCCCATGCTTTTGGCGTGCTTACTTCTCTGTAGCGTTTTTTGTACCCAGACCAAGATACAGAAGGAGTCCAGACTCACTTCTCTCCTTTCCCTTCATATAATTTCCTCAAAACCTGGCATTTTTTCTTGCTCCAGCAGTCATTTTTATTTCTCTTTCTTCTGCTCTCCAAAGATAAGCTGTAGAAGACTCCTAAGATGAATCATGAAAAAAATCTTTTCTTATGAATTTTGCTCTCCTCTGGTGATCAGTTTCATCTGCTGACCAAAGACCATTTAGGCATTCCTTTGTTTTGACATAAGCCTGTTGGTCAAAGTGGTTGTTCTTACTGTTTATGAATGCCAGGCTTTCTGTGTGTAGAGGCTCATGAATTGTAAACAATGATCTATTGTGAATCCTGTGCAATTATCTTCTTGAATTTCTGATTAATTTAGCACCAAAAAAATCAGAATGAAAGAATAATTCAGATTTGAAGGGACTTCAAGGGTCATCTTGTCCAAAGTCTGAAGCAGCTTAGATCGGGCTCCAAGATGCTCAGTGCCTCACTGTGTTTGTTTTTCTGGATATTTAATTTGCAGGCATAAGAGGGAAGAAGCAAAATTTACTGCATTCAGTATTGTTAGCATTTTGAGTTATATACACAAAAAAATTCATAATGTAGAGATGAAATTAAAAAATCATACATAAACTCCATAGTACTCAAAGCATCTTATGGTGACTCCAGCATATTCATTCCTCATTCAGTTTCGACATGGAATAACATTAGATCTGCTGTTTTCCTTGCTTAAGTTTCAGTTTCTTAGGTTTTACATGCACGTCTTCCACCAGTCTGTTATGGAAGACACAGGAGACTGAAATACTAAAAATACTTGGGGGCCATTAATTTTTGTGAGCTTTTATGCTTTGCTAGAAAAACTTCATGAATATGTTCTGTGTAATCTGTTCTATTTCGAAGCTGTATGAGAAATTTTGTCCCGTCTTCTAACATGCATGCACAAAGTATTTTAGATTATTCATATAGTCTGCTTGGATGTCTAGTGAATTCTTGTGTGATTTACAGACAAACTGTGTTCTGGTATTTGAAAGGGAGAGATTTTCTATGCCCTTCTAGTAAAAGTACATTATCTGACATCAGCAACAAACAAGGCTGTGTTTGTTACTATCAGAGGGCAAACAGATGTTTATTCCCTGTTTGAGGCTGTTCTTTGCATCCATGCCCCATATTAAAACTTGCAGCAGTTCTCTGGCCCTGGTAGGGAGAGGAACTGCAGGGGCTCACCATGCCAAGGTACTGAAGGCTTGGAACAAGCTAGATTTGTGTGTCTTCAAATCACATCTGTTTTCTGACAAGTGCTCCCTAGTAAATGCTCAACTGATTAAACAATGCACTCCCAGGACACTGAGACTGCTGTGGATGTTCTTGTCTCTCACAGGTTAGACACTGCTTAGGAGGATACAGCATATCTGCTCAACGTCCTTGGAAGTACAAGAAAACAAATTTAGGATAAATCAGCTAAGTATCCCAGACAGAAAATGGCAGGAAGTTATTCAAGCTGAGCCAGCACTTGTGACTTTTCTGCATTATTCTCAGATTTGCTGTTAATAGTGTTCTTTATCCACTTTGTCCTTTCTCTTGCCAGTCTTCTGCCTCCACTGCAGGTCAGGAGAAACAGTTGTCCCTATAAAGCAGCTCTAGCAAGAAAAAAGGAAAAAGGGCATTGGACTCAGATTTACATAGTATTGGTGCTTGACATGGCTTCTCTGGAGCACAGCTTGAACTCTTCCATTAATGTTCTCTCCACCACGTCTGACAGTCTAAACCTGCCGACATCTACCTGCTGAGCACAGCCCTGCAGGTGTGCAGAAGACTGCAGGTAGGGCCTCACCCCACAGAAACAAGATTCTCTAAAATGGAAAGAGCCATAAGTAAGGGATTATTAGATCAATGTCTCACAGCAGTCCTTTTAGAATTTGTTTTTGTAGCAGCAAACCCAGGAACTTTTCTGCATCCACATATTCTGTCACTTCAAAGAGGAATCAATGGAACTAGTCTTGGAAAAGAGGAGCACTTGGAACTTACTGACCAGTTGTCTTTTACTGGATGTGAAGACAGTATAGACATAAAGATTGAGCCTTCCTCTTGTTGCTTAGATCTTCTTCCCACCTTCTAAATGTATAGAGAAATAGTCTTTGAATGTAGTTCTTTATATATTTCACAATATTCCCCATGGAAAAAAAGAACCCCACGGTACTTCTGGGGTGTTAAATGGGATGTATTTCATAATAAAATATGTTTGCCGCTTTCCTGTGCAGGCTTAAAAGTTCTCTTTGTGACTCTGGAAGACTCTGCCAGCAAGACACAGACTATTATGTTTATCTGTTCTCTGGTTTTGAATATGGTCTTTTGTTGAAAGATCCATTTCAACATGGGTGAGCAAATGATCACTTACTGCCTCTGAAAGAAAGCAGTTCCTCGAGTTCCATTTACTTCTTGCATATTGATTTAATTTTAGGGGTTTTAAAAGAAGTAAAACTGAAAATACTGTTATCTGGCTTTGGGTGTTGTTCCTCTATCTAGGTATTATGAATTTAAAAATATAATCTTTTTACCAACAACATTTGGAATGTGGCTATCATTATGTTTTATAACAATAGGTATTTTTCATGTGTTAAAATAGTAGAAGAAAACTGTATGTTGGTATTCTGATAATACAGTGGGTTGCATTTTCCCAATGAAAATTTGGATTTCAAAATCTCCTCCTGAATCCCGCACAGAAAACAATTCCATGGAATTTAATAATTCCCATCTCATACAAGAGATAGACTTCTTAGGAAAAAAATTTAGCAAAAATGTTTTAATATATTATTTAAAGTTTATTATAATTCAGCATATCCTCAAAATGAAATATTGTGTGCTGAGAAATACCTCTCACTATATTGCTTTTTTAAAAAGGAAGTTTATAATGGAACTTTTCATGTAATATTTCAGTACATATACAGCATTTTAAAAGGTAGGTTACGATGCAATTTTAAACTGAATTGCAGTCATGGTAGACAAAGAGAGGAATATATGGATACCAAATGGGAATTGGCAAATTTTTATGTCCTTCCTTTACAATTTTAGAATTCATATTAAAACTAGAATTTTGTAAAGGAAAATAGTACAATTTCTGATATTGCAAGAACCCTGTGAGACAGTCCTCAGATTTATCACTCATTTGCAGTGCATGGGAAGGGACCATAAGAATAGCTAGCCAGATAAACAATGTATTTTAAACAGAACTTTTGCTCAGGAACGAAATCTAGACTTAGCTTGATTTGCTATCTGCTCGGCCATAAATTATTGTTGTTTTCAGCTTGGCTTTTTCTTTCTATGCAATCTAAATCTAAACCAGACAGATTTTTTGCAGTTCATAGAGGTGATACTGCCATGAAAACAAACAATCGCTACTTGTTACTTGTGTTCTGTCATTCTACCTGAATTAACTATGAAAATAAATCCTATTTGATAATTTTGCATCTCAATTTACCCATTTTAGGCCGCCTTTGTTTTTTTTAAATACCACCTACTATGGTTAAATAGAGTATGTTCTTTGCCCTATGGAAGCAGTAAAATTACTTTAAATAGTTCAAACATCTTCCTGTAAGTGAGATAACATTTTCAAAAGTACTGTAAATAATGGATTTTGTTTCTAGCATCCATATCTGTAAGCAAAATTTGCTTTCTGAGCTTCTGTTGCAATGCAAATAGAAGTCATTACAATGTGACTTAGTGGAGAAAAAGATATTTATTTCTTAAATAACAGTAAAAATCCATATAAATAGGATTTTTTCCTCCTACTCCTTTTCACATGATGGGCTTTTCTTACAAAACCCCAACCAAATAAAAAACAACAACAACCAGTCAGTGATTAAGAAATCTTGAAGGGAAATGTAAAAGGGCTTCTGGAATTAAACTACTCTTCACAACAAATCACCATATATTTTTCCATCTTGCTCTTTATGAGACATTGGACAACTGTTACAGCTTATGGCAGTACATCTACAAAGGAAGTGGGAATTGGTCCCATCTCTCTTTCATGAGGATGCAGAAACCATTTGCTTTGGGACAGTCACATTGGCCTGTAAGAAAACTTGTACAGGAAGGATAGGCAAATTCAGCTAATATGTAGAATCAAGGAAAAACTCTGAGCCCTCAATACCAAGACTAGTGTTGAGATGGAATTGGAAATAGGCAGCATCACTCAAAATATGGATCCTGTAAACCAAGAGAAAAAGTGTCTCAAAAGCATACAGGTGTTAGGAAGCCACTTCCCAATAACTGAGTGGTTTTGTTTTTTCTTTCAACCCAGCATGACTATTTTGGGAGCTATGGAACTTCTTTTTCAGAAATTTATCTTTTTCATAGGACAAACTCAGAGTGAAAATTGTTAATAATAAATGTATAACTTATAAAGTCAACTTCTTTGAAGTCCAGATATGAGAGAGCTGAGACATCTGAATTTCTTTCCTGACTTTGCCACATATTTTCCATAGGGTAGTTATAATTTATGTCTTTGTGGGATATAATTTATTTCTGTTTGCAAATGGTTTTTGGATTCCTGAGTAGTTACAGCTCAAGTGTTCAGAAGTGTAGTTGAAGAATTGCCAAATAATTCAACATTTTTCTAAAGTAGCACATCCAGCTATAGAGGGGGCTTCATTTTTTGGTGTCACCATGCCCAACCCTTTATTTGGATATGCTATTGAAGAAATGCTGCCAATAGCTGTACAGAAGACTTTCTTTCCAGCTGCCCTCTGCTTCAGTCCCTTGCAGTAATCTAAGGTGTCTTTGTTCTCTAAGCACTTAACTATGGAGTGCAATTCAGAAGCCACCACTTTTAAGTTACTTCCACAGTGTTCAGAGGTTTCCATGGGAAAATGGCATTTCTAAAACTGCAGAATCACAGAAAGCTGGAACCTTTCCTGTAGGAGTACAAAATCATGGTTGTCAAATGTAAGCATACACAATTTATTTGTGTACCTGTAAGTGTGAGATGTATATTAGCTCCACTGAACAATATTGTATCATAAATGGGTTGAAGGAGTGCCTTCTGTTCACTTAAATACTGAATAATGTACTGAGGAAGATGAAATCAACACCAGTCAGTGCCATACATAAATAAGTGTGAGGAAACACTAGGATGGAATCTGTGTATTAAAAGGTGTTTTTCAGAACAGCAGACCTTGATTTTTAGCGTGTCTTCATGATGCTTTTACTATAAACTCTGCAATGTTTTTTTTCTTGTAGCATTAGTGTCTAGGAAGCAACATTTTTACCTGCAACAGCAGCATTTGGACAGATACTTAAAAAATTTAATTGAAAGAAAAAAAGCTGTTGCAGTGAGTTGGTTTTCTGTCCTGTCCCTGCTGGAGACACAAGGTTGGATTCTGAGTTGAGTCACAAATGAAAGAGTAATTTTATGCCAGTCACCATCTGTGCAGCATCCCAGCACTACCACACATTCGAGCATCATTCCGAAATCCAAGTTACAAGGACACGCATCCTTGCCTGAGTAGCGAGCGGTACTGACAGTGCTGCTTGGGAACACTTAAGCAGCGACTGCATGATGGTTCATTGTGTTACTGCTTCACTTATTAAAAGCAGATCCTCATCTCTCTTGTATCAGAGGAAAACAAGATCACAATTTGGCACCATAGCAGTGAAATAACTCATCTGCTGCCTAATGCATTATTCTGTTAAGCACCAATATACCAACCAGTCCCAGATATAATCCCCTACTTTTTGTTTTAATCCTCCTGCACTTTCAAATGTACTTCCAATGTTGGAGATTTTTTTCTGCATGGAAATGTAATTACATCTTTAAGTTTGGGCAATGAAACATTTGTATCTGGCATGAGTGACTTTGATACCTACAGATAGATTGCATTAAGCTGACTTTGCTGCTGAAAACTGACAGGGTTTATAATTATGCCGTCACTGGATCTGCAGAAGCAGAGCAGGGAAGCAGCATTTGTGAGGCTGCTCTGAGCCAGATGGCACACCATGGCAGAAAAATCTATTTGAGCCCTTGTATTCTTGCATTATAACCAGCAGATTGTCAGCTGGAGTAAAGTACAGAAAGTATGTAATTTAACTGACCTTGTCTCTGTAGGAATTTTCAGATCAGAGGATGAAACTCTTGATGTTTTTCCTTGGTGAGGCCGTTTCCTTTTCTTCTTCTCTCCCTCGTATGAGATGTATCAGTGGTTGATAAGGACTGCTGCAAAACTTGCTCTGAAATGTGAATGATTTGTGAACTTGAAAGACATGCAATTTTAATAAAATAGTACTCTTTAATACTGCTGCTCAATCCTATGACCTCAAATCCCTAAAAGTAAGTTTCTTTGGACTGCAAATGACAAACTACAGCTCTATTCATTCTCATGAGTACGTGCTAGAAATTGTGTAATTTCATATTGTGATCTCTAAGTCAAACTTCAGACACAAAATCAGGCTGCTTTGTAACTCATCTGCAACTTCCCTGGATAAACCAGTTTAAAGACCCGAAGTACTTTGTGATGTAACAGAGTGGCTAGTTGGTATCAACTTTTGAGCTGAATTTGCTGTGGTTGTGATCTATCTAAACCCACTTGTGTGGACATAACTACCTTCCAGGAAAGCCTGAGGCATGAATAACCATGATCTCTTAATTCTAGTCATCCTTATTACAAGGTCTGCAAGCATGTAGGCCTTGTTACCATGTCCATCTGCAAAGCTGGGTAAGCACTATATGTTTTTCCATATGTGAAACTGTTGGCTGAAGCCAAAACCAGCTAGAACTGGCTTTCAAATTACGGCAACTTGACAACAATTTGTTATTTATTTCTCAGCAAAGCCTCAGTAGACTGTTAAGCAGATGACTACATATATAAATACATTTTTCTCCTTCCGGTATATCTACAATTGCAACATAGAAAGTTGGGTTTTCATAAGCTTTATAGTCTCCTAGACCAGAAAGGACACTAAATCAGACATTTTGGTGCCTTACATACTGCAGACAATTAAATTTAAGAAAGCTACGTCTTGATTAAGCGAAATCCATTGCTTAACTGACCACCAGCTTATTTGCAAGTGTGAATTGGAAAAATGACAGAATCATAGATTAATTTAGAATGCAAAGGAAGTCAGACGATCAAGTAGTCCATTTCCCTGATGAATACGTGCTCAGTGTGGGTTGATTTCAGCTGATTCCAGGACACCCCAACCCTTCTAGGCTTGCTATCAACTTGTTATGAGCCCGTGGGACAGCAGTGGAATGGCTCTGTGGGACTTTGCAGGTAGATGGGAATGAACCGTGCCTCCATGGCAAGAGCTGGTGTCAGCTCTGAACCAACAGGCACTGGCTGCAGTAGGTGCTGACTGACACAGTGGATTCCAACTCTTAGCAAAAATTTATTTTCCAAACTTGTAAACCAGCCTGCAACACTGAAAGAAAATTCTGCTTCTAATACACCTTGGTTGTTTTATTAAATTTTTAAGAATCCTCAATGGTTGCTTGACTAAGAAGAAGGAAAAATCTGCTTGCATAAGCCAAGACAAAATTGTTCTAGGGAATTATTTCCTTGCTGGAGATAAATTTCTCTTTTATTAGACAAACACTTTGGAAAGATTCTTTCCTAGACTAAACTAATCCATCTCATGAGACAATGTGGATCTTTTCATAGCTCCTATGTAGTAATAGTGCTGATTCTGCACTAAAGAACATTTTTAACAGTTAAGGAAAAAATTTACATTCTTTTTTGATTGCATTTTTTGGAGAAGAGGTGTGCTAATTTCTTATGTGGTCAGACTTTTATTTGAAAGCATGGCGGTTACAATTTTTTAAAATCTGTGTATTCTGCTGCAGTTTATTATTCTCCAGGTTGCTTCTCTATGTGTTCTCTTTCATATAAGAGCAACAAAACTAGTTTGGTTTCATCTACTACTGTAGGATGTAAAAGCGTCATTTCACCTATTGTGGATTTTCTCCACTCCATAGAAATTAAAGCTTTAGCCAACACTTAGCATTAAAGCAGAAATTTAACAGTGCTGTTTTCAGTGACTCAGTCTTTCATGCCTTTTCAAACACCCTCTGCTGTTTGTTCCTTTAACACATACTTCCTTGATGCTCTCACTTATCAGATATAATTGTGTTTAGAATGAGTGGTTCATTTATCAGTGACACTTGAACCTGTAAGGAATTAGGACTGGTGCCTCCAGAACACTGCAGCAGTGCTGACAGCTGAGACATCTGTGACTTCAGTTATGACCTACACAGGAGAAAACAACTTGGGAAGAGTCCTCACAGGAAAAAAGAGTAGCCTTAGTTAAAGAAGGACATGTAGGCCATTAGTGGATCCTGGTAACGCTTTCACGGTTTAATCCTTTACTTTGGAAATCTGATTTTGACTGCAACATTTTCTAATTAGAAGCTAATTTCATATCTTCCCTTCCTAAGCAAATATTCTTAAAATGGTGCAGTCCTCTGACTATAATTATTTACAATAGTTTGCAGTGTTTTCAGAAGCTCTGTTTAAAGACACAGTTATATCGGCAGCCCTATGCTAAAGCTTGAATTTATCTACCAACTCCTACCTGTGTTCTATCTTTTCTACATGAAATCTCAATTTTTAAACATATTTATCACCATGACGTTCTGTATTCATTCTTTGTATTTAACCCTCCTTACAAAAACTTAACTCCTATTATCATAGTTTGAAATTTAGTTTTATATTTCTCATTACTATTATTCTCATTAGCTGTCATAAATGATTTTAGCTCGAAGTTTATACCACAGTAAAATTTATTTAATTTCTCTTTTACTTTAGTTAATTATTTGTCTTCTAGGTGAAGCTTTAAGATTGTTTGGCAAGTATAGCATATTCAAATATTTAATTTTCTCAATGATTTGTATTTGTGTGGCAAGATTTTGCTTGCAGGGGCATGGTATGTGTGTCCTGCAGGGGTGGTATGAACATACCTTAAGTGATAGTGATAAAGGAATAGAAAAAACCTCAGCTATTAAAAAAGTAGCATCCTTTGTGGAAGCTATTTCTAAGTCAAGTTCTGCATTTCATGACTGTGGTAAGTACTTTCAGAGCCACCAACTGTTTCTTTGTTTCTTCCAGTATGACTTAATTTTAATGAGCTCTGTGATTTCACATTATGTTCCCTACTCCTGGAAATTATCAAAATGCAGTTAAGAGAACTTCTACATCCTTTAGAAGATTCATCCCAGTGGCAGCAAACTTTCAATTAGGTTTTTAAAAATCAATAAACGGACATGAAAACAAGTGTTTTAGCCCTTCAATTCACACTGAAGTTGAAGCGTTTGAAGATGCAATGTTTCATAAACAGAATAATAATGGAAACTGTCAAACAGTTGATCTGCTGACAATGTTCAAATATTTGCATTTGTTTCATGTGTGAAAACCAAATACAGTAAAATTAAATATCTTATAGTTGTTTTATAGTTTGAAAGGTGATGCTGTTTGCAGGGCATGGAGACCTAGGGACAAGCTACTGCAAATATTCCAAGCAAATATCCCTGTAGACCAGTAGGCTGCCATTAAATGTATCCAGAAAATGGATGTTTAGGAAGCAGCAGGAATAAGGTGTACATGTACTGTCACCTAATACTTCTGCAGACCTTTTGCACCTGAGCAATCCTTTTCAGCTCAGCGACTTCCAAAGTCAGTTTCTTCTCTCCTGTGAACTCTGCATTCTTTCTTAGAGCCAACAGAAACTCTGGCCATCTGCAATGCCTTTGGCATGGAGTTCCACAGCTCTGTCACCCAGTGCAGCACTCATTGCTCTGAAACAGGATCCTATGAGCCTAATTTGGAGGGGCAGGGTTAATTGGTTCTTGTAGTTCTGGTGGTAGAAAAGCTGGAGAACTTCTGAGACATACCCAGCCTTTCCATCCCACTCACTCACTCATCTCGTACTTTATCATATCCTTCCATGAGATCTTTTTCTCAAACCCAACAGTCCTAGTTTACTTCATGGCTCCTAGGCAGGAAGTTGTATTTTTGGTCAACCTTCAGCTCTTCTCTGAATCTTTTCCAGTCCTAGTTTATGGTTTGGTTTTTTTTAATAGGACCAGCACAACAAACAGTAAGTTCGGATTTTAATTCTTTCAACCCTCTTCTATGCCACATAATACTCTACTTCTACAAGTAATACTAAAGATTTCAATCTGACTTGTAATCTCTCTGTGTTATATTTTCCTCATCTTTAAGGAAGGGATAACATAAAATACTTATCTGACAAGATTTTTAAGAAGATGAATGTGATTATTTTACTCTTATTGACATGAGGAACACATTTCATATTTCCTGTGCCCACTGGACCAAAATACACTCTGTTTAGGAAGTGTCTCATTGGCACAGCACATAGCTCAGATCTAAAGACATCTCTGAAATGTAAAACAGAATACAGCACAGAACTGGAGGACAGCTGACTGGATTTTATTTCTTAGAGTATGGGACATTAAAAAATGGAACAGAAGCCCCAGTTATAGATTTCTCCCAGAAAGGCTGGCAAGGGACAAAAACTTCCTCATAACTATTGACTGTAATTGTTATAACAATAAGTATGGATAGCAATGGCATTTTCTGAAACTGAATTACTGGAAAATCTTCTAATGTTTTGAATTTGACAAAACAGTATGTAATAGTAACTTGTCATGGCACAAAATCATGTTAAAGCTAAGGTTCTATCTATTTTTCAACAACTCTAAGACTGAAGCCAAAAAACTAAATAAACCTAACTCACAGATTGGCTGCATTTGACATCAGATGTGTAACTTTTGAAATGCTGATGCCTTTTTTTCAGGCTACACATGTTAAAACTGAATGAAGAGGCATTGTCAGCTTTAATGTATATATGCAACAGCTTTGAAGAGCAAGCAGCTGCTGCTGTGGATCCCAGTTACCATAGCAATGCATTCCCATAGACATTTTCAAATTCATTTATAATAACAGTGCCTTTAGTAAACAAGAATGCAAAGTTGCTGATAACATTCATGTGGTTTCCTGAATTATGGATTTTAGATGTTTGCAATAAAATAACTTCATTATCGGATGGACAGTCCCCACTGAAGGACCATGATGAAGTAAATTATTGTTTGAATCAGTTACTTCAGACACAGGACAACTCCATTGAAGTCCAAGCCAATATCCAAGCAGTGATATATTAAATTTGGTGCAGTTTTATCAGGTTCATACTTATGCAAAATAATACAAAAAACAGAATAAAGTTCACAAGCCCACAATTTCCATGCCATGAAAATTTTGATCAGTATAATATAAAACAGTCTGATCATAGAGTGGTATACAGGAAAAAAGAAATAATCCAACCTAAACCCTCCCAGCAGACAAACATGAAAATCCATAATAAGCAATGATACTTCTAAATAAACAGATTTCATGATTATAATACATGTAGAGCTAATTGAACAATATAAAGTTACACATAAAAGCAGCAAATTTTCCACTGAAAGTAAAGATATTATGTGTTTATGTTATAACTATTGTGTAAAGTTCAAAATGAAAACAAATTATTTAATTGAGAATCTCAAAATTTCCATCAGAAACAAAATGATTAGAATTCACACAAGGACATAAGCACTGTCACCCTGTTCTTACACCAATATAAAGAACATACTGATGAAATCAGGATAAAAATAGATGTTGACTTTAAAGGACAAAGATCATCCTTAATCTGTACTTGAAGGTGTGAGGAAAGAGAAAGGAGAACTTAAAAATACTTTTGCAGCTTTTTATATTCAATTTCAATGCAATAACCAGGCACTGTCTGATTCATGATGATAAAGCACATTTGCTAGGATGTTGATTCAGCAAAATAATCTGTAATGTTTTTCAGCTGCTCAAAGGCTGTAATAGTCAGCCAGCAATTAAAAGGAAGGGAAAAAAATGAGGAAAAATACCAGATTACTAAAGGCAAAAATTCTACAGAGCTGGTATTTCTGTTACACTGCACCAACTACAGTATTCTATGTGCATACAATTCAATGCAATTAAAAATTTTATTATTATTTATAAAAATTGTCATTTTATTGCTTTTTTTTTCATTTTTGCTTGCACTCTAAGCAAGAATTAGTATTGTACGCAGATAATTAAAACTCCAATTTACTGCAATTTTTTATTGGTTAAAGGAAGATACTCCCTTCCACTAATAAGATTAACAGACTAACCTAACCCACCTTTTAGGTGTTATTTTTCCAGAAGCACAATACTAATTTCATTTTGCCATCAGTAAGTGGCACAACATAACAAAACAGATTTTCTATCTGCAGAAGGTAGAGCACAGAACAGAAGTTGTTCTGAGAGAACATCCTCAGAGAACTGCAGTGTCCGAGTGTGATGGTTGGTTGGTTGGTTGGATAGATCCTCTACACAGTCCAGCCATATATCCAGATTCCTTCAGATACATTCTATTTCCTGCTCAAGGATCAAATCTGAAAGAGTTTGAGGATATTGAATGTTTGTCCCAACCTGTGGCTATCCCCAAACATAAAAAGGGGAAATATTCAGAAATTTCAGGCATGCCCACTGCAGCCTTTGCTGGGACACAGGTTTCTGAACTATGTGTATGCAGTCAGTCTGATGCACATGAACATAAATATGTAAACTCTGGGTTATAAAGGTGCAGAACTTAGAATTGTTCTTCCCAGCACATCTTTCAGACCTGCCTGGCTAAAGGGACAAAAACTATTTTGAAAGTGGCAAAGTGATTTGGTGATTAAGTGTGGGAATGAGNTCCCCTGCCCTCCCCCTCCCCGCCGGCCCCTCAGTAACTTGGCCGCCTTTTATCGGGCGGGCGGCGAGGCGGGGAGTTTATTGGAGCCGGAGCCGCGGCGCGGCCGGGGCGGGCAGCGAGCTCGGCGGAGGGCGGGGGGCCCGGCGCGGCCNGTTATAAAGGTGCAGAACTTAGAATTGTTCTTCCCAGCACATCTTTCAGACCTGCCTGGCTAAAGGGACAAAAACTATTTTGAAAGTGGCAAAGTGATTTGGTGATTAAGTGTGGGAATGAGTGTCTAGACAATTAAGAAAAAAAGATACTCCAAACTCTTTTGCAGTATCTGTAAGGATTTTGAGAAATCTGCCATTTTGAACAGCTGCTTATTCTGTAGTTTGAAATAAGAGCTCAGAGTGAAGTGCCCTAGTAAGCGAGAGTCTGCTATCAGACTTTTCAATAGAGCTGCTGGAGTATCTTTTCTTTGTAAACTGCTTAAATTCTGAGCAGTTATTTGCTTTCTCATTATGGAGACTGGGATCTCTTCAAGTCTTCTTTCAAATTCAATATATGAGATAATTTAACGTTGTGTAGGATGTCTCTGCAGCTATAGAGTCTGTGATCACCATGAGGCCTCCATGTCTCTGAAAACAGTCGGAATATATCATGTCTGCTTGTATAAAAGGTCTGTGCATAACTCCAACTCACCATTGTTACAGGAGATGTAAAAAATCCCCAGATGGAGACAGCAGTGTTAGGGAATTGTTGGAATGGCCCTCCATACCACACAGCAAACTGAGACCCTGTTGCTGTGCTATGGCCCAGCCCCTTGTGAGAACCTGCTGCACATCAGAGAACGTCGAGCACTGGCACTCCACTGCTGTTCTGTGTTTGCATCCCAGTCACTGCAAGCTTTGATGAATTACACTGTCATATATAATGAAGCCTTCACAGGAAAACTACTGTAGTTGATTTTGAAGGCTAGTCAGAAGGTAGCAAGTCTAGAAAGACAGGAAATGCATGTATTATAATGCATTATCTAGTTTATTTTGCATTCCCCCACACTTTGAAATGGATCATTCACAAATCAGGCTTTTAAAAACTACAAGATATATCTGTCATTGTTTCAGAATTAACCATTTTTTACTCAATTGGTCCCCCTCCTTTGCTTTTTCTTTCCAACTCTGCCTCAACCTTTTTTCCCCACACATTTTAGTTTTCCAAATGGTTGCATTTTCCCCTCAGTCTCCTTTTTTTCTTTCCCAAAATTCATAAATCTGTGAAACCAAGTTAAAGACACGTTGTATAGAAAGGCAGCCTTCACCTTCCCTTATCCCTCACAAACAACCCCCACGGTCTCCAGTGAATGCCAGTGAAACCAGAAATAGCTACAGAACAAGTTTCTGATCTGTTTAGAAACAGCAGATGTATTTGTTTATGAATTTGCAATGTCAAATGCTTTAAGAACACTACATTGTTGTTGAAAGAGTGTATTAAACTATTTAAATGATTCTTTCTACTTTAAAATGTTTTCATCTAGTAAAGATTAAAATATTCTGTTCGTGTTCAGATGGATCAAGCTGTTTCCCTATAAATGAGCAAATGAGAAAGCTTGAGAAATAAGCAATGCAGAAAATAAACATTAATTCAGTATATTTGTTTATATTTGGATTTGTTGGTAATTTAATAGCATACAGACTAGATATTGTTAGATGAAAAAACCCACTACCAACATGTGAAGACCAAACATGTTTAGACAGTGAGTTTGGAGTTTCCATGCAGAAAAAAACCAAGTTCATCTTTTAGGATCAATTATGATTATTTGAAATATGGCATCAAGCAGTGCATTACCTAATGAAGACTCAAATTACGGGAGGTGATATATATTTTTGTATAGACTTGCCTTGTAATAAACCCACTGGTTTGTAGACCAGAATTTGCTGATGGAATCTTTTCACCCTACCAGCAGCATTTAACAAAGCATATTGAAACAGATATGGTCAACGAGAAAATCTCAGTATGAGAAATACTTTAGACTTAGACATAGAAATATCAAAACACAGTACACAGGGATATCAGTACATGCCAGTATTAAAAGACAAATGTATGTTCAGTATTCTAGATACGAAGCAGCTAAATTTTTGTAGAGTGTATATAAAATAACTGGAAATTATGCAGTCTGCTACACATCTTTCCCAACGACCATATCCCTACAGCACTTTTGGGATTGAACAGGTAATAAAGTGAGTTACTTCTCACAATATGAAAGTTGTCTTTAACTTGTGAGAGCATAGTGTCAGACTTTGAACCTTCTTGTTAATCTCTGTCTCTCTGTTGTTTTATAGGATGGTTCTGAGCCTGAGGCAGTGCGGTGACGCCCCTCACAGCCGGTCCGTTCCTCAGCACGGTGTCTGGACAGTTCCTCCCCCGGGGCGGGCATAGGGTGAATGCATCGCAGAGGATCGGGTGTGGTGTTCCAAGAATAAAACGAGACACTCGAACTGCCCCTTGCAACATGGGGAAAGAGAGAACCGGTCCCGTGGCACAGCAAGCCAAGCTGGGACGCGGCGGGAGCCGTGAGGGCGGGCAGGGACACGGGGGATGGTGGACACTGCTGGGGCAGCACATCCGTCCCGGCCCGGGCACACAGACACGGACAAACACACACACACATTCACACACAGGACGCAGCCATAGGCAACATGGCGGCGGGCAGCGCCAGCCCCGCGCCCCTTCCCACGGCGGCTCCAGAGTCCGGCGGGGCCGGGGGCTGAGGGGGCGGGAAGGGCGCCACGCCCCGCCCCCCGCGCGCGTGGCGGCCCCGCCCCCGGACCCGGGATGAGGCAGAGAGAGGGCGGGGCCGCACGCGACCGCGCCGCGTCNGGACGATGCTGCGGCTGGTGTCGCTGAAGTTGGGGCGGCTGTACCGCTACGTGAAGCTGGCGGTGCTGGGCAGCCTGGCGGCGGCGCTGGTGCTGAACACGCACTCGCTGCTGGCCTCGCTGCAGCGCAACGAGCTGTCGGAGCGGCGCTTCCTGCAGCTCAATAAGTGCCCGGCCTGCTGGGGCACCAGCTGGTGCCGCAAGTTTCTCAACGGGCAGCTGCGGCTGGAGAGCTGGGGCCGCCTGCGCCTGCTGGACTTCTTCAACGTGAAGAACGTGTACTTCGCGCGGTACGGGGAGCCCCGCGAGGGCTCCCGCCGCGTCGTGCTCAAGCGCCTGGGCTCGGCGCAGGAGCTCGCCGACATCGACACCAAGATCTGCCGCCGCGCCACCGGCAGGGGCCGCTGCGACCTGCTGCAGGCGCTGCCCGCCACCGAGTTCGCCAGCCTGAACGGCGACGTGCGGCTGCTCACCCCCGGCGCCGTGGAGGGCTGGTCCGACCTGGTGCACTGCCCCTCGCAGCGCCTGCTCGACCGCCTGGTGCGCCGCTACGCCGAGACCAAGGACTCGGGCAGTTTCCTGCTGCGGAACCTGAAGGACTCGGAGCGCATGCAGCTCCTCATCACCCTCGCCTTCAACCCCGAGCCGCTGGTGCTGCAGGTAAGAGCGGCCGGCAGTGCCCGGGTGGGCGCTTGGGGTGCTGCCCGTCCCGGCGGGACCCTCGCCGGAATGGCCCTGCCTGCCCCTCGTCGTGTCTACGGGCAGGGGCCGAGGGCTCCCGGGCAGCTGTCCCCAAACCCCGCCGGGTCGCGGGGGCCGCCGCTGGCTCTGCGACCTGACTGACTGTTCTGCAGAGATGCCGCCAGGGCGGGCTGAGCACAGGGTCCCCGGTCCCTGCCTCCGGGCAGGAGGCGTTTCTTCAGCTCTCCTCCTTCTTTCCTCCCTCGAAGACTGCGTGTGTTTCCCGGATTTGCCGTCCTCCTCAGGGTTTTAACTCCATGCGCATCCCGCTGTGCCGTCGGGTAGCGAGCGGCAGCCGCGGTCCCGCAGGAGCGTGCGGGGCAGTGCTGGAGGCTGATGCTCCCTGCTGACTTGTGCCTTTCACAGTTCGGTGTCAGCGTGTTCCACAATTCCCATGTTCCCAGGCAGCTCTTGGGTGCCCGTGAGTCATTTCTTAGGGTGTAGTTTAAGAGGGAGTGCATAGTGACTGTGCTACGATGCTGTTGTGCTTTCCTTGTCAGAAACTGACTCATGTGCTATGTCATGTTCTTAATGTGAACTAAATATAGTTAATGCTGGTAAAAATTAGAGATAGGTATTTGTAGCCTGAAAATAGACCGAGAAATAAATGAGCAGTGTTCTCTTTTCAGCGATTACATGTTCTGTAGCCTTTAATTAGGGGGACGGGTTATGTGCACACACTTGAAATTTGTGCTTTAATATGTTATGTAAATTTTTAGGTAAAAAATGCGTAGGAAGCTTCTGTTCTGTGGCACCACTCAGTTGTTTCTATTCCATGTCTGTTTAGATGCGGACCTTTTCATTTCGGTTTTTATCATTATCAGGGGAACTCCCAAGTGTGCCTTTAGCATGTAGGTTTGGAATCAGAACTGTTTTGTCTAACTACTGAACTGTCCTTGCCTTTATCCAACGTATGATTGAAATAATGTTTGCAAATGTGTTTTGAAAACATTACCTCATGATAAGTTTTAACATCTGCTGTTTCTCTAGTGAGAGGCCAAGAAATTCTTAAAAAGCAGTGCTGCAGGTTTTATCCTCCAGAAAGTGTGCCTACTGACTAATTTCTAGAAAATCAATTTATGAACTTAATTACAAGTATGTTTTCCAGTAGTGTGCCTTCTGCCCTTCAGTCTCTCCGTGTACTCCTCTTTAGTTTTGTTTCTGAGATATTTCCAGTTTGCTTCTCAGCAGACTTGTGGGTAAGTCTCCCATTTTGCTGTGAAGTTCATCCTGAGCACAGTGAGAAAGGAAACTCCACTTAAATAAGAAAATCAAAACTGCTTTGCTCTGCTGAGCATATTCGGAAATTCTTTGAGAAGTGATTTGTTTTGACTGTGTTTCATAAACTTACTTTTTTGGTTTTGAACAAGTGGTTGTAACATACTGAGTGTAGACCTCGATGGCCAGGGAACAGCTGTGTTTTCTTCGTAATTGTTTACAGACCAAGGCTATGGCACACTTGTGCCATTTACTGTAATGGGCTGGATCATAAATGGTGGGCAGTGGGTTGATTAGGAGCCTCGATTCCTCTCAGCTTTTAGATGTACTGTAGATAAGTCCTGAGACTGTCAAGCAAATGTGTTGAAGAGAAGAAGATCTTGGGTGGACTTGAGCACTCCGCTCGACATGTATCTTAGTAAGGGTGCAGCTGAGAGCAGAGCAGGTCACATTCGTGGGAAGTGAGGCTGCCTTTAGCAGCTCAGAGCGAGGTAAAGCAAGCCACCTTTTAGCAGATCAAAAATGTTTCATAGAATCTTGTAAATTTTGATGTTTAGGCATATCCTGGACAATATTTCTGGGGAGGTTCAGACCAGCTTTGTGTGCTTAAACACTCGTAGTGGTTTGGTTTCTCTAGAAGAGTGTTAATTAACTTTGGCATTGGGTACTTGAGGTTTGAAGACCTTCCCTCAATTAGGAATGAAATATATAAAATACATGGGTCTGTATGAACTTTTCCATTCTGTAATACTCCAAGTTTAGTCTCCATCTGAGAAACATGTAAGGAATGGATAATTCTGTGTTCTGCAGCTCTTGCAACAGCAACATGCCAGACACTCTGAGAGGTGGTTACTTTCTAGAATTGGTAACTCACTGTTGAAAAGATTGTTTGTGTTTGTAGGTAACATTTGTAAGACATTTTATGGTGTAGTTTTTGCAGTATTGATGAAGGCAGGTAGTACTATGGGAATGAAACTTGTAGGCTTGTTTTAAAAATAAGCTTCTTCCAAGAAAAGAAACCTGCATGATGTTGTATGAAGAATCAGATTTTAATTAAAAATAAAGCAATCAATAAATTGATGCATTTGACTCGTGCTGTCTGTCACCAGAGGGCACAAGGAAAAATATTACTTGTTTTTGCCTCAAGCCTTTCAATGGAACATTATAGTGACTGAGCACTGTTATTCATAACAGTTTTGGTTTAGAAGTGGATACTGTCTAAACTCTTGGTGTACAGGGCATGCAAGTTCTGTGTTGCTTATTGTGTTATAGACAAATGTAAATAGGCAATTTAGTAGGAATTCAAAGCTTGGTCTTTCATTTATAATAGAAAATTCACTGTGGTTGTCTACAAGAGCCAGCAATTTGTGGATTATGAGGCTTCTCATCAGAAACTGGGATTTTAGCTTGAAGCCTGTGTGGAGTATGGATTTTGCCTGAAGTGGTGTTGTTTGTGAACTGCATTGTCACAAGTGATTTACAGCTTCTGCTGTGGGAATTTTTCAGGCAGGGCTTTAACCCATAGCATGGTATTACTGTCCAGGGATTTGTATCAGAAGTATAACACTGCACAGTTTAGTATAGGTTACATTTTGTAATCCTAACTCACTATTTCTATTTTTTATAACTTTCTTGTTAACCTTCTTTGTTTGCACTTATTTATTCTGTAGGTATACTTAGGGAAGAACTCAGCCCCTCTTGCCATTTTACTTTGTTAAGCAAATTGAATGACAGCTCCAGTATTATTCAAGTACAGTTGAAATATTTTTTTGGGTATTACAATACTAATTTTTCTTCTGTAGACTCTTGCAAAACTGCTTACTGATTAAATCCTCTCACAACTTTCACCTGAATTCACATTTGAACCGAAGAATTTATATGCTAAAGATTTAACTTCTGATAGGTTTGGGTTTTATTCATCTGCCCTCCTAATAGTTGTTTTCTGCAATAAAGATCATTACTTTTTAGTAAAATAAGGTGAGATTTGTAATCCAAGTGCTGTATCTAAACCAGTGTTTCATATAAGCATGAACATCTTATTTGGACAAAAGCAATAACAAAACTTGCTGCTATTTCAACTAATTCAGTGATATACGGAGTTTTAAATGGGAGTCACCTGGAGGGTAAGATCTATGCCTTGGCATTCTATTTCTAGCTGAATATGATGATGGTGTGCATCAAACACTTGCAAAGATAGGTTGGCTGAAGTTGCCTTAGGAAGAAATAGAAAAATTGTGAAAATAACTTGGATTAGAGATTGAGTGCAGTGTGACTGTTCCCTCTTTGCAGAATTTATAGAACCATTGTAGAAGTAAGCAGATTTATCCTTGTCCTGTGGCTTTCTATAAACCACCCAGCTTCTAGTTTGTCTTGTAAAATAGTTGTAGTGAAGAAAGTTTTTGAAATATTTTCAGCAGTGATATCTGCTTAAATAGTGGATGTTATTCAGCTTGGTCAAGTAAGTTGTTTAATTTTCATCTTCACTTGCAAGTTGGAGTATAAACTTATTGTTAGTAGAACTGAAAGGTGTGATGCCTCACTTTCCAGAGTGCTTCTCTGATCCCTGTCAGCCTCCAGATTTCCTCTTTGGAGGCGCTGTAGCAGCCTCCTGACAGTTTTGGATGACAGTTCCTGAGCTGCTGCTGCCGTGCCACTGTAGCAGCCGTGCTGTGAGCCATGGTGTGCGACCACACAGTGTCTGACACGTTTTGCCAGTGGCAAAGTTCTAAGTTGTGTACTTAAACACGAAAAAACAACAATGCCCCAAATCCTTGCTCTTGGACTTAGGAAAAGTGCAAGGTGATTCAAGACTGCTAAATAAGAAATTGTTTCAAGATGAGAAAGCTGCTTTTCAGTAAGGTGCTTGTATTTCTCCTAAGAGCTTCCCTGAAAAAACAATTTACATCTGTACTGGCAAAACTGAAAGACAGAATTTCAAAATAGTTTTGGCAAAAGTACATCTAGAGCTGGTCTTGCAACTCTCAATCTTGCTTTTGTGTTCTCTGTGGTGTTGGTTTACAGCATTGCCAGGTGCCATATGAAAATGTCCGTTTTGTTTGCTTTGTTTTCAGATTGTTGTGGTTTAACCCCAGCTAGAAACACAGCCCCATGCAGCTCCCTCCCCTCACATGGGGTGGTGGAGAGAATTGGGAGAGCAGAAGTGAGAAACCCTGTGGGTTGAGACCAAGACGGGTTTAGTAAGGAAAGCAAAGCCGAACAAGGGATTCATTCAGCAATTCCCATGGGCAGGCAGGTGCTCAGCCATTGCCAGGACAGCAGGGCTCCATCACATGGAATGGTGACTTGGGAAGACAGATGCTGTCACTCTGTGTGTGTGTTCCCCCTCCTCTCTTCTCCTTCCCCCAGCTGCATATGCTGATCACGATGCCATGTGGAATGGAATATCCCTTGGATCAGCTGGGGTCAGCTGTCCTGGCTGTGTCCCCTCCCAGCTCCTTGTGCCCCCCCATTCCCCTGGCTGGTGGGTGTGGAGCAGAAAAGGCCTTGGCTCTGTGTAATCACTGCTCAGCAATAATGAAACATCCCTGAATTATCAATGCCATTTCCAGCACAAATCCAAAACACAGACCCATACCAGCTACTGTGGAAGAAAATAGACCAGCAGACCAGCACACAAAGCAAACTTGAAATTTGCACACATACTTTTGCAATTAAAATAAAATGCTTGCATGTAATAAAGATTTTTCTCAAACTCTACAAGGTATTTGTCAATTAAATCCAGAGTGCATTAATGCAACTTTGTCTCGAGCTGCAGCTTTTAACAACCTGTTTAAATGAACATTGTTCAAAGAGTGATGGTGAACATTTGTGTCTTGTATGTAAATTGCAAGTCTCAAGGACTTTTTATTTCTCTGACTCTAAGAGAAATGCCAATCTCTGTGTGCCAAATAGCAGTATTTCTGCATTTTTAATAGACTGTAAATCATTGCCGCTCCCTCAGATATGGTTTTAGCTTTCTAAATGCTTAAGCTTAATGGCTTTATTTTTTTCACAACTTCTGATCATTCTTATTCCTTCTGGAGAAAAAGCAAAACAAAACAAACCCAACAGCTGTATCTCTATTCCTAGTATAATTACTCTGCATGAACAGTCTGTTGCCACATATCCTAAAATTCTTCTGGTTTCTCTACATGTCATCGTTGGGCTTTCTGTTTGGTTTTGTTATGGGAAGAGCAATAGTTGACATCTGGTAAACATATATTCAAACTTCAGCTGATCAATTTGAAACAATTTCTTGCACAGAATTTACTCAAAGTAGCATTTTAGCCAAATGGTCCACAAAATCTTTTTGCTGATCCATACATAAGAAGTAAATGGGAAAATTACTCTTTTCTGTTTTTTCATACACACTCTTCTAATCAGAAGTTAGTTTCTGTAGTTCTCTTCTAAATACATTGATAGAATGTAGAATGGTAAGTCAGTTTTAATCCTTGGTGCCCTTTTAACATTGTTCATTACTGAATTTGATGTTTCTGTTCTGTAATTCTGATGCCATAAACCAAGCAGTGGATTTAAGGTGGTTGTCTGCACTACCTGATGTGCCTTGGGTGGACTTGTGTTATTTAAGTCCTGGATTTTAATCCACTGAATTGCCATTGTTAACCTTTCAAAAGGAACGAAAAACTCCTTGTTGAATTAAAATTGACTGGCCTCATGTTACAAGAACGTTCCACTGATGTGGTTGGATTGAAAACTGAAGAATCATTTTTTGCAGTGACGTATGACTGTACATATTAGACCAGAACTGGCTTGTACTTGTCATGTTAACTGTCATATTTAATTATGTTCCTTAAGTTATCAAAACTATTTTCATCCTTCTTTCTTTGTGAAAGTTCCCAAGAGTGAAAACATGTAGGGTGAATTATAAGGGATATTTTAAAATAGTCTAGAAATTCTTGAAGTTATTGCGGGGTGTATGTTATGATGAATGGCTGTCTGAATTTAAAGGCTGCTGGGAAGTCACTATACAGACTTAAATAGAAAATCTCTTGAGAATTCGCACTCCTGCAGTTTTCAGTAGCAGAAAAAGGTTTGTTACCCCACATTAGAAACCTTGCAATCCAATATTGTTCTAGTATGTCAGATGTATAGGAGAAGTTGTGTTTTGCTTCCCTGAATTAAGTAATTGAGGCTTTATTTTAGACTCCCAATTTTGCAAAGTAACTTTAAAAATAAGGCCATCTCTGCTAGGACTCCTTTATAGTGAAATATTCCGGGCTCATTACTGATGAGAAGTAAATACACAGTGATTATTTTCATCTGTTGCAAATGTAATCTGAAAAATCTTTTATGAACTACAAACCAATTTGAACAGGTGACAGCCAATAATGACATCAAATTTGCTTTACTGTGGCTCTCAAGTTTAATAATTGTTCATTAATTTATTTGGAAAAGAGGTGTATCTCTGCTGACATTGTGAAATACAACTTTACAGCCGAAGTGTTCATCTTAACTGAGTAGAGTTTTGTGTATTTTTGTTCTATAGTGTGTCAATTAAGCCTGGTGTATTTTTGTTCTATAGTGTGTCAATTAAGCCTGGTGTGAACCTCTTGTTGGCATGAATTGTATGTAGTAACTGGTTGAAATGTAGTCAAACTTGAACAAAAGGAAAAACATGGTTTCAATGGGAACACCATTATCTGGAGTACTCAATGAAATCCACTGTTCATGCTTTGTATGTAGGCTATATAAGCATAACTTCTGTGGGAGTTCTAGGTAAATGTCAAATGGTGTAGCATATAATTTAGAATTACATGTTTTTTTATTGTACTCACTAGCATCCAAAAAACCATTTGAATACATATTTTCCAGAATGCAGATCAATTCCTGACAAAAGGAGGCATCTGTGTTTAGACTGTACTTTGTAAGTTCTTGGATCCAAAAAACATCATTGTAAAATCTGCTTTCCAGCTCTTCCTGCTTCCAGAGCTTTGCTTATTAGCCTTGGTGACTAATACAAGTGCTACTTTTGTTTACACTGCAGAATCAGCAGTACTCTGAGAGAGAACTGATTTTCCTTTTGAAGAAGAGCATGTTATTTGAGTTCTCCTTGCCTTGCCCATTTGTCCCTGGGCAGATGCACTTCAGCAGGATGATTTAGTGAAGGTGGCAGGGAGAGGATCATCTTGCCATGAAGTTCCTCAGGGTCCTACAGAGACAAGTCCCTGTGTTTGTATGTTTTTTGAAACTTCATCACATGGAAGGTGTAGCTCTTTGTTTGGGCAGGCTTTGTCTGGGGTGTTTTTTCTGAGCTGGAACTCACTTTATGCAGACATTGGAGGTGACAAATAGAGCATCTTCTGGAATAGTTTTGAAAATGGAAAGCGTGTCTTTTAGTGGTACAGTAGAACAAAAATGTCAGTTATTTAAATTGATTTGGCTTTTTGGTCTTGAATATGAGGATGAATTATATGCTTCATTATGATAAACTAATATTCTTTTAAGTGTTTAATTCAAAGGGGATTTGTGTTACTGCAGAACACAATAGGCCTTATCAGCTTCAAGCTGGTGAGTCTTCACTGCCTGATCTAATTCACAGCTCTGAACAAAAAGCACTGGCATATTTGTGTATCTTCTCAGGTTTAGACAGATGGAAGTGAGGAAGACAAATGCACTGATAGTGTGTTTTGTGCTTCAGTGACATGATAAATTCGCTCTGTTAATTCTTAATATTTATTCTGAGACTACAATGTATTTTTTAAAGGCGTAAATGCAGTATTATTCTTTGAGGAACAGCATGTCCGTTGTCCCTTTGACATGGTTTGTGTAGGTTTTTAAGCCTTGCTTAGAGAGATCTTGGAGCTACACTAATCAGAGCAAGCAGAGTATATTTTGGGGTGTATCACTAGGAATGGACGTAGCAGAAGTTTTTGGCATCTTTACTATTTTCCATCTTTCTGTTAGAAGATTATACATATTTCTCTGAATACAGAATGACAACAGCATTAATGAGGGGAATCTTACTAAGCTACCTGTTTTGATATTTTCATATGCATTACTTTATTTTAAAACACTTGAAGTTTGTCTATGGTTTCCATGGCACTTGTGGGTATGTTCACAGATAAAATGTGGGTGAGTGCATCAGAATCAGCTTCTTTTGTTCAAACAGGTTTTTTACAAGAGCTTAGTTTCTTGCCTTGATTGTCAGATGCAGGTTTTTAAGCCTGCAAATAGCAGATTGAAGTACAAAATTATCTAATTAAATATGCAGACTACTAAAATAAAACCTAAAATAAATTTATGTATTACTCCTCAGAGATCAGATTTTTGACAGTGATCTAAGAAGCTTTTTGTTTCTAAATGCAGCTTGTTCATGGAAAACGTATTTATTAATCATATAAATTTGTTTTCGTTTCATACTGGCTTTCAAATTTTTAATATGTGAATTAAAAAATCCTGGTCAAGTTAGCTGCAGTTTCCTCTTATAAAACAGCTTTCAAAATAGAGTAGTCCAAAAAGTTACAAACCGCTGCTTGCAAAGACAAGAGATCTGCACTTCAATTAATATTCTTGTCAAATTCACCAAGTGAATATAAAAACTACTGAATGAGGCACTTGTACATATTTTTATCCCCTCCTTCCGCTACTGACTTGGGTAATGAAGTGTAGATGTGGCTGTTACATGCCAGTTGGAAGGGAGCCAAAGCAGAGATGTTGTTTGTACATGTGCAGATGTTGGCAGGATTCCCCGCTCTCCCGTTGTCAAAAGATGTTTTTATTGCCACAGTGTTACAAATATATCTGTTACAGCATGGCATGCAGCTATTCTACTGGTAACAGGAAGGTGTTCTGAATAAACCAAACTGCTCCTAGAATTTCTTGTCTGGAATGAAATTCAGTGTACACAGTGCAGGAAGCATAATAGATGTGTTTGGAAGATCACTGACAAACACTGTACTTTGAAAATCAGTATAATGCATTACATAAATCCCTGCTGCTGCTGGAAAGGAAAAGTCCTCTTAGCTCCTCCCCTCTTCTGCACCCAGCTGTTGAGGCCTTCTCTTTACCTTTCAGCCCTACATTCTAGCATGAGGTGGTGATGTGGTATGGATCAGACTCTGATCCAAGGAAGTACCAGCTCTGCTTTCCTATTGATGTGCAGGGGTTTGAAATGAGTCTGCGTGGTGGGTTGGGAGGGAGGGACACCTTTGCTTCCAAGGGTAGCACATCCTTTGCCAGGTTCAACTGTTTGAGGTTGAATTAATGTTTGAAAAGGGATGCAAAGTCATAAGCAGGGCAGGATTGGAACATAGAAAAGAGAACTGTGGAAAAGGAGTGGGGTGGTCCAAAGTAATATTTAAATAAAAATATTAAAGCATCATTGAATTTAGTGCTGATAAAATCCAGCAATATGAAAATGTCATGCACAGTTGGTGAAATTAGTTAAGCATGTGTTTATCAGGAAATGTAATCATGTAACTTTTCTCCAATTGAAAGAGAAGTTTATATGATGTAGGTAAAACAATTTCATTCGATGGACAGCAGCTATTTGTTTCTTGTTTTGTTTTGGTCCAGGACTGAATACAGTCATGATAAATGCACATGAAATACCTCTTTGGTGTCATTCATTGATGCCACAGCCATGTTTTTATTATATAGTTTGTTCAGAATAAGTAACAGGGAACACTGAATTAGCACATACATCAGTTGTTGGAAGGTTATTTTGTTAACCACAAAACAAGTGAAACCCCTCCTCCCAAACCCTCATAACTGTGGCACTTGACTTGACCTGAACTGGTGGCTAATAATGTTTTCCCTATGGCATGGTAGATTTAGTTACTGAGAGAGTTTGTTCTGCTGAGTTACAAGGTATCGCAGCTTGAAAATACCGTACTGCTCTCAAACCCATCAAATTAGTTCATATTATCCTTAGGATTTATCACATCCTGTTTTGCTTATGTAGATCATGTGATAAAAATAGAGTTGAAGTTCAGACATGCAGACATGTCAGAAACTTTGAACCTCTTCTGTTATTACTATGGCTTTGATGTCCTTTTGCCCAGCCAAGAAGGGTGGTTTTTGTAAGGGTAAACATGGTTACTTATCCAGAAATTGTCTTCTAAGGTTTGCCACCTTAGAGAGCAGCTTCATGGCTCTTGCCATAAAAATGGCAAACATTGTCAATTATATATATTAATGATGATTTTAGTTTCTTCAGGTGTACTGTATATACAAGGTTGGTTATATTAGGCACCTCTTCCCTGCATGGTCTTGTAGTTCAGACCTGTTCTGCATGGTGTGCTTCCTTCCGGTTTCTTTCCCCAACTGACAGTAAATGTTTTGTGCCATTGTGGATTCCAGAAGGTATAAAGCTTTCATTGATCCTGAAACCCACCATGCTGTTCACGCCAGCTGTGGTAAAACCTTTGCTACATCATTATTGCAGAATTGATCATGAGTGGTGTCTGGTGATGCCACAGCAAGGCAGAACAGGAGGAAGGAGCATGGGTATGTGGTGGTATCTGCTAATAGTTACAGTTGGTGTACATCATGTTCTTCTATAAATGAGGTTTCTTAAATGAGTGCTTTTGCAGTTTCTTCCTGTTGCATTCCTATTCAGCATTCCTCTGTAGTTTGGAGGGTAGCTTTTAGGTGCTTGTCTGTTCATATTGAAGTCCTAGGGCACGTCCAGCAGAACTGAACTGGGAAAACCATACTGGTGTGTTGTGGCTTGTTTTGTAATTCCTTGCAGTGTGTAATTTCTATTCAGTCTCTTATGTTAACTTCCAAGACAGGTACTGTTGGAGACAGATTTCACTGTTGATAAAAATGTTATGTGGCTGTGTCTAATAAACACACCATATATATGTAGCAATTAATCAAGAGACAGACTGTTAAGGTATACTAGGAAATTAAGAAACCTCAAAGGAATCCTACCAGCTGTGAAAATGGAGGGGGTGGTGGTAAAGAGAAGGGGTGCCACTTTGTAGAGCTTTTTCTTTAGGTTATTAAAAGAACTGGTTATAATTAAAAGATCAAATGCAAAAATATTTTGATGGGAAATATACTTGCATTACTACAACAAATATGTAATAAAACACCAAGAGAAAAAGATGGTTGATGACACTGTGTGTGTAAATATATGTGGGTGTGTGTATATAGCTAGAAGGCTAGATATGGGTTATGTATTGTTTCAGGTCATCCAACTTTTTCCCTGCATTAGTCCAGCAAGGCCTCTTGGTCACATAAATACATTTTGTATCATTTTTCCTTTCCCTTCAAAACTTAGAAATATATGGATTATTGTGTTAGATGGATATTTGCAGCTTTCCCTTCTTAGTTTTATTGAAAAGCCTTTTAAAATCTGAGCTGTTTTGTATTAAATAAAAATTTTAAATTTTTTTTATATGCAGAGTTTTCCCTCTGATGAGGGTTGGCCCTTCGCAAAGTATTTGGGAGCATGTGGCAGAATGGTGGCTGTCAACTACGTGGGAGAAGAGCTGTGGAGCTACTTCAATGCACCATGGGAGAAACGAGTGGATCTGGCCTGGCAATTAATGGAAATAGCTGAGCAGCTGACAAATAATGACTTTGAATTTGCACTCTACCTCCTTGATGTCAGCTTTGACAACTTTGCAGTGGGACCAAGAGATGGAAAGGTTATCATTGTAGATGCAGAAAACGTTCTGGTAGCAGACAAAAGGTTGATCAGACAGAGTAAGTGTCACTTTCACTCCTCTCACCCCATGTGTCTCACCTCTTTCTCTGCAGTATTTAAAGTGTGTGTGGTTGCTAAATACATTTTTATTTTTTTTTGCTTTACGACTAGACTACTAATTAACAAATGAATTAGCTTTCTTCTGCAATTAGACTACTAACTAGCTTAACCAATTTGTCAATTTCATGATCTGTTGAGCATACCTTTAAGTACTGTAAACCTGCATAAAGGAAGAGATGGGGGTGGGAAGAGAGGATGTTGGTGCAGGGTGTGTTTGGACAGATGGGTGGACACACAGATAAGCAGCATGACTGTCTTGACCTTAGCTAAGAGAGAGGTTTTTTTGGTTCTTCCAGGCACCTGTGTAACAATGGTAGTCTTGGAATTCTACTTTCTGTGAATGGCAAACAGCATTAGTGCATGCTTTGCCTTAGTCCCATAGCCTGGCTTTGCTTCCCATTGGTTCACTGTAATAATGGAACCGAAGGAATGGGTAATTTTAGTGCTGTTTACAAATTCATTTTCTTTCTGTCAGCTGTAAAAGCTCAAAGCAGTGGCAGCAGGAGAGGTTTTTGACAAAGTGGCAACACATAGGTTTATATTCTTTTTGAGCTTATAAAGAAAACTTACAGACCTAAGGGCTAGAGACATTAAACATGAAACTCTGGAATCTGCAGAAGTTCATGGCAACAGGCCAAGTGATTCCAGTTTTCTTTGGGTGAAGGGATTTTTCTAAGCTTTGCAAATAGGCTTCATATGTTGGGCTGGAGAATTAATTTTAGACTGCTTTTTTCTCTCCACACACTTTCCTACAAGAATGTGTGTTTTAGGGTTATTTGGTTGGGGCTTTTTTATTAGATTTAGTATGTTCTCAAGCAGCTTAGATTAAAACCTTTAGGAAAACCTTAAGGAAACCTTTTAATATATTGAATACTCAGTAAATTTACTGTAGAACCCTTTCCTCTCAACTTCATTCCTTTCTCTTCTGTTCCTTTCCCTCCCTCTTAATATTACTGAAGGCTTTCATTTTTGGAGCATGTCTGAATTGCTCAGGCAGAAAGATGTCCAGATGAGCTTTGAAAATGTTGATACATTTGATACATCTGAAATGTTGAAAATGTATGTGGAATAGGAACGAGTGGGTCCTTGCAGAACATGAATGCTGCAAGTGTCACATCTGTTGTCCCAACAGGACAAAGAACAAAACAGGGTTTTGGTGTGATTTATGATCTAATAATCAAGACAGAAAACAAAAGAGGATACAAGAAAATTCTTAGTCTTTTTATCAACTTGTGCTGTGGTTGACATTTAATACTGATTTCATGGATCTTTTGGGAAGTTCCATTATAGACAGCCTCTGTCTAGATCAATATGCCTGTTTAGATATTTCAGTATGTACCTTCTGTCCAGTTGCACTGTACACTAATACCTAATTGTTTTCTGTGTGGGATGTCACATTTGAGTTTTCCCATTCTCCTTTGCTGGCTTTTTTTTTTCCACATTGAATTTGCCGTTAATTCTACAGATCTTACATCATGTTTTTGTAGTTTTAGCTGTCATCTTTCAATTCTTTTTTTTTCCTAAACTGACTCTCAGTGTGCTATGAATGAGAAGACCAATAGTCAGCTCAGAGACTAGCCAAGCACAGATTAATTTTTCTTTGTACCTCACGTTGCTAAGAGCGATCTGCAAAACTATGGGACTGCATGATAAGGACCTCTTCTCAAATCTGGCAGTAGTCTGGAATCTTAAGCTGAAAGTCTTCTAACAAAAAGTAGTAAGAACTCGAGAGAGCTCACACTTAGTAACTTAAGTGTTATTACTGCATGAGGTATTTTATGTAAATCAGATTTTAAGGTAAAGAAAGCTGTGACAAGGAGAAGGGTTTGTACATGTACATAAATACCATTAGCCTTGTTGAATTTTACTTTTTCCAAAGATAAGTAATTTGTCTGCTTTTTTATGCTCTTTCTGGTTACTGCCATGTCGAAAGTAAGAAGATAAAGTTTCAGAAGTTTATAGCAATTACTTTGCAATGTTGTTTTAGTCTTTGGTAGACCACTTGCCAGCAGTAGTTTCCCGGGCAACTGGAGAACCCAAATCTATGTTGCTAAAATAAATCATGTTGCTTGTTTGTTTTTCTCTCAGCTTTGGCTCTGGATTGTTCTCTTGTACTTGCTCATGCTGCATATTTTCCTCTGGGTATGTGTGAATGTAGATTTCATGTGTTTACTGTGCTGCTTTTTTTCTTGCCCTCTCCTTGCTATCTGGTTTGCCCTCTTTCTTTCTTTCCCGTATTTTTTGTTTTGCCAGGACCATTTCAGCAGAAGGATGTATCAGACTGTCAGATACAGTTTTAGGCTCAAACATTTCTGAATTTATCTAAAGAAAACTGGTTTGTAGTTTAAATATTACCATTTTGCTGTGTATTGAGCTTCTGACTGTGTTCAGACACACGTGCTCTTTCTTCCCCTCTCTCACTTGTTTTACTGTCTCCTTGTATTTCCCAGATAAACCAGAGAACTGGGACGTGTGGTACGAGAGCAAGTTTGATGACTGTGATAAAGAAGCTTGTCTGTCCTTCTCGAAGGAGATTCTTTGTGCTCGTGTCACTGTGGACCACAACTATTACGCCATCTGTCAGAACCTTTTGTCCAGACATGCCACGTGGCGGGGCACCTCGGGGGGGCTGCTGCACGACCCCCCGGCTGAGATTGCCAAAGAGGGGCGCCTGGAGGCCCTGCTGGATGAGTGTGCCAACCCAAAGAAGAGATATGGTCGATTCCAAGCCGCCAAGGAACTCCGGGAATACCTTGCACAACTCAGTAACAACGTGAGGTAGTCCACAGTGAAATTCTTTTGCGACACTGGCTAAAACGCTATTGCAAAGACACATAGAAAACAGAAGTTTTGGACTCCTGTGTTAAAAAGAGAGAATAAAAACCCCTAGTTTATCAGTTTTCTAAATACTGTAAAAATAGAATTTTATGGTGTTATAATGTTCCTTTGCAAACAAACAAGGTACTTACTGAATTAAAACTTGAGCTACTATTGACTGTCCTCCTTAACTGTTTAAAAGGGAGTAGGTCAAAAAAGACTGATAGCTTAATTGACAGCTTGTGTGTCAAAGGGTACTTTACATAAAACTGCATTAGTGTCACAGTTTTGTGAAACTGATGTTCTTACTTGGAAAGTCAAGTTAGACTGGTGGCCTGTTTTAAAGGCCTTTTTCCTGACATCGTTGTCTCATTTTTGTGTTTGTTTAAACACCTTGAAGTGGCATTTACATTCAGGTATCTAGCTGTCTGCATTGTTTCAAACTGAACAGGCTTTCATGTTAATGCTGTGCAGAACGTTCCTACTGTGAGTGCAAGATTCCTGAGTTTACTGTCTTATTTTAGGGGGTTTTACACTGTATTTTACTATGCTTAGACATTGTGGTTTGTTTTTTTTTAAGATTATCATAAGCTCAAATTTCACTTGAACTAACATTCGTTTAATGTCTTCTGTGGTTCTACCATTGGAAATATCACTTAATGTAACTATTGTACAAAACTTCATGCCAGTATATACACATGGCTGTTTAACAGGAAATCATGGTATGAACAAACTCTTACTTTTAACAGAGATAATTTGAAAATTGGAAAGACACTACAATAAAAAGATCTGTGTTAATTTAAATTGGGGATAGAAGATTGACTAAAAATAAAAAATCACTAGTCTGGTGTAGTTTAAGTATAAACCAAAGAAAATGGTTTTGTTTATTAGTTTTTGAACATATAGTAAACAAAGAATGCTATACTGTGGTGAAGCTAATAATTTTCAAAATTCAGATTTTGATGGTCCTTGGTTACTTTCTGAAGAACTTCTAAAACTGTGTACTTATGCTAGAGAAAACCCTAATTTGAATAATAATGTCAAGCAGGTTAGCAGTTTGTTTTACATCCTTCCCAAGTGTTGAATGGAATTTTCTGAATATTCATCTTTTGGTTTACGAGCTGTACTCACTCTAGGTACCTTTTCTTGAGCTAAATTTGCCTATTCCCAGTACAGTTGAAATTGACTTGTTGAGGTTTATGTAAATATGGAGTTGTTCTCATAAATCACAGTTTTTATAAAGCCTCAGTTACTGCTAAAAGAACTCACTTGAAAGCTTGCTCCTCAGTTTTTGGTTTTGATTATTTTTTTTTTTTTTACAACTACTATGCTTCATTTTCCTGAAATCTTGTACGTACAAAGATACTCTTAGGAAATGTGTGCATATTACTTCTAGTAACAGTAATGAAGGAGACTAATATTCTTAAATGCGTGTATAAAACACTATTTTCTACAAGCTAAACTTAATTCTGAGCAAGGTAATGGGTGCTACTTGCAAGAGCAGAGCTGCTCTGCCTCCTTTACTGCATCGAAGCCTGATGGAAATTGTTCTGCAAGTGAGGAAAATGGCAAATCACTGACTTGCCCTCCTTACTCAAAGCTCAGAGTGGAGCCACAGAGATGCAGAGTGCTCTTTGATTTCTTAGGTCACTGTATTTTGAGGACACAGTTTAATGGTGAACATGGTGGTGGTGCTGGGCTGCTGGTTGGACTTCATGACCTTAAAGGTCTTTTCCAACTTTAAAGATTCTGTGATTAAGGGTATTTTAGAATTGAAAATTCTCACTCTTATGTCATCATTGTCTCTGTAGTCTTAATTTGTTCCCAGTCCCTTGTCTTGTTTTCTGAAGTTAGAATGCCCAGTGCAGCTTTTAATTTTAATTTCTCTCATCTTTTGAACAGTTTTATGTGCTTGTTCTGGCACAAGCTGTTGAAGAAGGTTCATGTTACTTTTCTTCATAAAATCCACTTTTTTGAAGAAAATAGACTAACCCTGAGACTAGGTACTACTGATGCCTTAAGTTTTAGCTTTCATATTTTCCAGGTTCTGTACTGCATTGGTGTGTAACTCTGAACTTCATATGAAGTGTTAGTAAGTTCTCTTCACAGTTACTTAAACAAAACAATCCTTTTCCAGTCTGAGAACCAAGGACACCCTTGCAGCTTTGGGCCCAAAAGGTGTAAACAACAGTGAATTGAGGAGAGCAATCTGGGAGGATAACCTGAAGCTGTAAATGGACCAAAACTTACAGAAGTGTAAAAACTCATGACCAACTGTCCATCTTGGGTGGAGCCACAGCTGGGTTCTTGTACTGCCCAAGGTGCATCCTTTGAAGGCTTTTTAAATAAATACCTACTTTATTCCTTTAACTCTGTCTAGCCTCTGTTATAGGTAGCCTCTCAAGGCATCACTACCACCCTACCATAAAAGCCTTGACTTACCACTACAGTTGATTTTTAAACATCTACCACATTTCCCAAAGAAAGAGTGGACTACGATTGTTAAAGTTGTGAAAGAAATAAACACTGCCAGTTTTGGTTACTACTTGAGACAGTTCTGTAACTGTCAGAATGTTCTCTTAGATTTTGTTTGGGGTTTAGTCCTTCTAGAAACAAAACTAGAGCTGCTTGTGAAGGGAACTTGGCAGTTAAAGGAAAATAAACCCCAAAAACCCCCACTACAACAAAAAACACTACAGGGAAAACATTGTGGAGAGCAATAAATCTTGTTCCATTTGCACCTGCCAGATATTTATTGTACAATAACAATTTATATTTTTAGTCATTGCCCATTATTATTGATGAACATGGTGAAATATTTTTGAATGAGATGTTTGGGGTTTGTATGTGCATTAAAATTGTCCTTTTGTACTGTAAGTTACTGTTTGTTTGGAATATTTTATCAAAACTGTCTCCCTGTGCCTTTATATTACAAGAAAGTTGTTTCTGCAACTTCTAATGATATTAATAAAGAATACTTTAAGAACCTCATCTCAGCTATTCATTTTCAGATCAGTAAGTCTTTTAGAATCAATTGAGTCTTCTAGGATTGTCTTAGTCTAGGATGCGTTAAAATATACATAGAACTAGTTATTGTAGTGTTTCAAAATGCGCCATCATCAGAAGTGAGAGATAGGATCCTTTTTTCCTGTTCTCCTCTCTAGTTTGATCCAAAGTGTGAGTGGTGTGTCAGGGCTCTTGGTTCCCATCCTTGCAGGCAGAGCCCTTGGTGGCCTGGCTCGTGCTGTCCCTGCCCCGAGGAGCCTTGGCTGGGTGCAGGAGGGCCCTGTGCCTGTGGGGTGTCTGCAGAGGGACAGGGGATGGCAGCAGGTGAGTCACTACTTGTCCTGCTGAAAGTAGCAGAAAGTAGCTGTTCTGTGTGGCTGGAAATCAAGGCAAATTTTAGGGGCATTCCTAATGGATCTTGGCAGGGAATATGGACTTGCATGTTCAGGTCAGAGTAGGAAAGTTCTGACTTTAAAAGGAAAGATATCTAAGGCTGGTTTTTATATTTGGTGAGTTAACTCCAGTGTTCTGAAAACAGCACTGTGAAAGCAGAATATGCTTCAAAGCAACACAGGCTGTTTAATGAACAGCTTCTGTTCAGACAGGAAGAGCTTTTTTGGGTGGGAGGAGTACTAGTTAAACAATATAATACACATCTTTCTATTCTGAACATGATGCTTTTGTATAAGTTTGACTTCTACTACAAATTCTATCTTTTGGTATTAATGGAGGCAGCATCCATTTAATGCACCCTTGGTATAACAACACATTCCTGGATAGATACCCTGAATAATTTTAAAGGAATGGGATTTTTGAAATGTAGTGCATTTTTATTTTGTGGGGATTTTTCCTCCAAAAGTAGATCTGAAACTCCTTACTGTTTCAAATTAATTTTCATTTTTTTCTGTGAGACAAAGGGCCTACCTCCATCAGGAGAGGGTATGGCAAAATAGAACCAGAATTCTGAGGAGAAAAATTAGGGGAATATTGCTGGGGAATTGAATGAAGGGAAACTTGCTGACTTCAGTGCCTCACAGTAGAAAATCAGAATACCAATAATGGGCCTAATTATTCCACTTCTTGCAGACTACTGGGAGCAGTTCTAATTGTTTATTTAGATACACTCATTTGAGAAACTCTTATGTGGTTCAGCTTAGCACACTCATGCTTGCTTTCCTAAGGGTCAGTTTAGAGCTCTGGCAAAAAGCAGATTTAACTTTTAAGAGCTGCTGTCTTTATTGACAGGCAGCACGCTTACAGAGAGGAGTGGAGTTTGTTCAGTGAGCACACACAGTTACAGGGATATGGCAAAGCACACTGCATTTTAGTCTTGGAATTCACGTCCTACTTTTTATCCAGTTCTAATATGAATCAGTATACTTGAAAAATGTCTCAATTTACTTACTGTTTTATAAAATCTAAATATGTAAACACCTGGCAGCTCTCAATTTGTTTTAGAGAAAGGTGAGACTTGACAAAGGTTAGGAAAACACATTTCTTTCTCAGACCACCTTCTTGCATTCTTTGACTTAGATGTTTCTGGTTGTGTTTATTTTTGTTGGTGGTGATGTTTTGTTTAAAAACTTCCTAGTTTACAAAGGAGGAAAACTTGACAGGGAAGATAAAAACAGTTTAATAGCTATCCCTTCAGCTGTTTGCCTTCCTGTCCTTCTCAGCTGTACATATTTTGCAGTTCTCCCCAGTGTCTCCTGTAGATACTGTGAGCAGTTCATTACAATATTTTCCTAATTATTTTTCTAATTACTTTTTTTCCCCAAAGGTATTATACAAATCTTAATATTAGGGTTATTGTTAACATCTTCCTAGAAGAGATGGTGTTTTGTCTCTGCCAAATAGTAAAATTATGTATACATATGTTATTAAATTATGTTTGTCTTTGATCTTTATATAACCTGTTTGTTTTCAGCATAATTTAGCACTATTATAGTGTAAATAGACCAGATTAGCTTTCTGCTAACATTGTCTTATTTTCTAAATAGTTAATTGGCAATTGAGATAGAAGTATTGGGGTCACCTCATTCCCTGTTCCTTTCAGGAAGGCAGGATTTGGGTAAAAAGAAGCTGGCTGGTGTAGTGTGGTGGTCTTCACTGTTTGTAATGTGGAAATGCTATGGAAGTGCTACCTGGCCCTTAACTTGCTATGATGTGTTCCTGCCCCAGGGCCACGTATGTTGTCAGAAATAGTTCTTTTCAGACTTTTGTAGAAATTCTTTGCTTGTGGACACAGCTGTCTGAATTTATAAAGGCTTGTAATGTCATGACTGCATTATCCAGGTGCCTGACCAGCAAGTGCAGTAGGAAGGAGACAAAAGCTGAGGGGTGTCTGTGCCCTGAGCAGGGCCTCCCTCTCTCCCCTGGCACTGCCCTCTGCTCCCTGGGGTTGTGGTTCACCCTCAGTGCAGGGCTCAGCAGGCTGCAGCAAAGCCTCTGCATCCTCAGTGTGTGCAAGTCTGAGACCTGCCTCAGCCTGAGCTGGGACTTGTCTCCTCCACTGAACCTCCTCAGTGTATTTGTGCTCAGTTAACAGTTCCAATTTGTATTTGTTAGGGCTTGGAAGACATGGGGTGTGCACGTGGGTTAGAGCTGGTGGCAAGGAACCTGGTTCATGTGCATCAACACTGCTCTGCAACCAGACCAGCACTGGGAAGCAGGAAAAGGACTGGGACATTCATTTCAGATCTGCTTTACTCCTCCTGAACAGGGCTAATGAAAACCTAGGCTCTGAGAGCTGAATGTATTCTTCACTAGGCAGAATGGGGACCCTGCGTTTTGACTGAGCTTCCTTAGACTTAAGTTTGTATATTACTTATCTATTCGTTTTAGCTAATGTCCTATTCAAATTTTATCTGAATATCAAATGTAGATATAAATGTACATATACGTGTGTATTTAGCATAAGCTGCTGTTGCAGAATTCAGATTGGACTTCAGGCTCACAACTAATGATGCTTTGCTCAATTGCTCTACTTGTGGAAAGTCTGATAACCTAATTTCCCTGCCTTCTTTGTGACTTTGTTCATCAGATCTGATGTCTTAAGGACCTAAAAACTGATCTGTAACCAGCTATTATTTGGAACAAACTAAGGATCTTTCTATTCTTATTTCAAGTTATTTTCAAGTTTAAATTTTTGATTTGCAATGTAATAACTGAGGTTACATGGCACTGTTGTATTTATATTTTGGTGTTTTACTGAAGAGGAACTGTGGTTTCTGGTTGTTTTGGTAGTTACAAAGGTATTTTGACTTGGAATATTACTCTTACAGACTTGCAGATGTTTTGCTAGTACTGTAAGAGAAAGATTGCAGCTCTGGCTCTTGTAATTCACTAGATGTAGAATTGAGGCAGACTGTTTTGTTTGGTGCCTGGATTTTTGAGACGAGAAACTGTAACCCATCTCCCTTAAGGCAAAAGCATTCTGAAAAGGAGAAGATATATTCTTATAGGTGATTTTATGTGTTTGTTTGTTTGTTTTTCATTATTCCATACTTATCTGGAGTCCAACTGATTAGATTTTGTGAGATGCATCTAATTGTGCTGCCTTTATAATGTTAAAATCTTGCAAAAGTCACTTTTTAGCAATTTTTATTAGTGCCTTTTAAATAGAATTTTAAAATTTTATTGTGATGTATTTCCATAAATAAGCAGTGATTGTAAACATTTTTGCCATGTGTAACCACATTTTTTATCTTATGATTCCTATGTGCTTTTTTCTGTGTGTGGGTTAGCAGTTTATTCTGTACGTTGAACATTGGCTGCCCACCAAAACCATCACTAGCATCGCTCTTGAATTTACCCAGGAGGCACTGTATTTTCTCTGTCTGCTATCACTAAAATTGATGTGTAGTAAGGACACAATTGCAGTTTCACATGGAGCAGTGTGTGTTTCTGGTCTGTAGCACAGCTCTTTAGTGATACGTTACCAGAACTTCTCTATCCTACAAACAAACAAACAATGTGCTGCGTTGTTTGGTCCCAGTGCATGAGCCACAGTCTGAGATGTGTTGGTGTGAATTGAAAGGAGCTGGTAAAGTTAGAGAAAGTGGATTAATGAACAGTATACAAAAGCAATGGATTTGAAGTTTAACTCTCACTTCACATATTGCAGGCAGAGTGGACCATGTTTAAAATAACCCACACATTGGAAAGTCATCCAGAGAGAAGAGCTTTTGTTCCCATGAACTAAACATGGTAATTTGTACTTGGTATACAATTATATCAGCATGTGAATTGCAGGAAGAGCAGTTATTGGGGGGTCAGGAACTGTTTTTAAGATTTATTTGTGCTTAATATGTAGCAAAAAGAAAAGAAGTATAATTAGAAGACCGTGAACCAGGATAAGAGTATTTTTTCCAAAGCAGAAACAATGAAAGGAGGATGTTTGCTGAAATAGCACCTCAGTCCAGGCAGCTGACAGATGTCTGAAGAAGGAAATCTCTTCAGCAGCCCGTGATCATCCTGTGTTCCAAGTAGATGTTGATTTTTTGTTCTATTGATTTCATTTTGGTAGCTGTTTTCTGCTTTGCATTCAAGAGCCAGAATAAATTTGACTTCTTTTTAGCTGGCACCAGTTAAAAAGAAAATGGTGTTTAACTGTGGGATAGCCGCATGTCTTGATAATTCTTTTGCAATTCCTGTAGCTAGACTGAGCCCAGTTTCCAGGGAACTTTTTCTCCACCAATATCTATCAGATATTCACAGTGGCTGAAAGGTATGGTCAGATGATCCCCTAAAGGCAAACCACTTAAGAGTATTCAGACCATATGTTTGTATTTCAAATATCTGTGTTATTTAATGTATTTATTGAAGCCTATTCTTTAGGCTTTTTTGAAGGCCTCTAGGTTCTTGCTAGTTGTGTTATTTACAGATAGCTAAGTAGCCCTTGATATTTGTAGGAAGCCACAGGGGAAAACACCACCAACAACCCACCAATGCATTTTGTGATTTGGATAGATGTCCAAGGTGTCAGAAGTGCTTTGAAGTAATTTGGTCTCTTAAGTATTTCATGCATTCATTGGCTTCAAGGCCAAGCAGTGTTTCTAAAATTTATTTATTTTATACGCTGAGTACAGTTTTGGGGTTAAAATGTTCACAGATACCCTTTATATTCATCCTGGTTGTACATCTGCAGGTATTTTTCCCAGTGTGTTTGGGAATGTTTTAATACTTACAGACCACATTTCAAAGCTGAATGGAATCTGGTAACATTTACTGTACTTGCTGAACATGCTAAAATCCAGTCATATTTAACTGCTTTGATAGTGTAAATTCTAGACTATAGCCTCTTAACTGTCAACTTGTTTTCGTAGTGAAAAAAGATAGAATAAAAGAGTGTGTGCATTAACTGCTGGTTAAATTGTACAAAAGGCTGTGATAAACCTCTCACTTCTCCTATTTGCTGTGCATGATGTCTCTATACTACTCTGTACAATACAGTGTAGTATTACACTGTAATAATGTGTGATAGAGAATCTTTTCATTGCAGTTAACCCATGTACAACAGTAAGATTTCTGTAAAAAATATTTTTATACCACCATGGTTTTCTGTGGAACAAAACAGTGCCTGGAGAAATTAAAAAGGAAAAAAAGATAAAGAAAAAATAATCTGCTCAAGTTGAATATTGATATGGCCGTGGATGGATCAGCAAACAATGTGGGAGGAGGGACAGCAAACAAACCTGGTGAGCTCTGGAAGGTGCTGCAGTTCATGGCTGAGCTCCTGCCGTGTTGTCCTGTCACCACTGCACAATTCAGCAAGGAAAGGGTGAGCCCAGCGGTGAAGGACACAAAATCACTGCAGTTGTTGTACAACGTGAGGATTTCAAGTAGACTGTTCTAGGCTGAGTCTCTCCCCAAAGGGAACTCTTGGCAGTTGCTGAAGCTGTGTAAGGCACTAAGCAATCATTTTGGGTGAGTAAAGTGCCACACTCAGGGCTTTGAAGTGTGGCTCAGCTGTGAAAATCTCTCACAGAGGACTCAATGTTCCAGGTTTGTGCTACAACATCTATATACTTCTTTATTTTTGAAGAATGAAGTGTTTCCAAGTCTGGTAGGAAAGGCATAATAATCTCCCATCTGGTTTCCTTTGTGCATTCCGGGTTTCACAGAAGGAAGATACAGATGTGTGGGCTCAGAGCAGTCCAGGAGTCCTCTGAGAAGATGGAATATAGCTTGTGGTTTATTGTAGCAAGTAAGTCAAAGTGCAGGAGAGTGGCTGAGAGGTGGCAAAGAACTGGTCAATCCTGAAATGTAAAGCACATGAAAAATCCAGAACATGATTCTGATTTTCTGAAAATATTTTGCTTCTTCCCCACTTATCTCCCAGGTTATGTGTTCACAGTTTTCTTTATTGTTTTTCTTCAGCTTTTAAATCCAGATGTACAATGCTGTGAAGTGAATGCATTTATGTGCTGTGCCATAATAAGATCATATTTTGCTGTACAGAATTTCACAATGCAAACCTCTGTGGAAAAAGGTAACTCAAGAGCTCCAGCAGAAACTTTTCCTTGTTCTGTTTTGGGACAAAGATAAACTTTTGTGCTCCCAATTCCATTTACTCCCGTGCTTTCCTGTCAGCTTGAAAGGATCAGAAGAGTTCTGTCCTACTAGAGCTGGTTTTGAAAGATTAAGATTTGAACACTAATCTTCCCTGTACCACAGGGCTGAATAGATTCAGCTAAGGACTTAAACACACACTTTAAGTTGAGGTATAAATGAAGTTGCAAAGAATGCAGTTTACATTTGTGTTTGTTTAAAATGCATTTGAGGACCATTAGCACATTCATCCTTTCTGGAAACATAAATTAGACACCAGAAAAAAATGATTACACCTAGTTTTTGTGTAACCTTAACATGTACTGGGATTGCTGTCCATTAGTTTTTGGGTTTAATGATCAGAACAGAAAATTAAAAAGAAGCAAAATATTTAGGAAACTATTATTATGACTACATCAAGCTAATCATGCAGGTAAAAGGCTTTAATAATAGTGAGAAGATTATGGTCTGCAAATTGTAGAGTGTGTATGTTGCATTTTCAGCTGTTGAATATCCAGAAGCTGGTAGTACCATTCAGTTTTTCTTCTCTCCTAACTTAAGTCGATAATCAAACAAATATTTAAAGAAAGATTGATCTCAAACTTCCTCTTACAGTTGGAGTAATATTTGACTGAAGGGGGCCAGCAAATTGAGTAGCCTGATTTAACAGAATGCATCATCCTTTTCACATATTTGTAGCACCTGCTCAGCAAAGAGCTCCTGTATCTATGAAATAAACTTGCAGAGGGAGACAAGGTCTCCTTAGTAGGTGGTATAGCACAGTTCTTCCTTGGTTTACAAAGGAGAAATAATTTTATTGATTCCATTTTTTGAAACTCTGTTTTGGCAGTTACTGTAAAACTTTAGTTATTGTAAAACTTTAACCTTAGTGAAAATAAAACTTGTTTTAGCTTGGCATGACAGCAGTCATTTTTTAAAATATTGGCTTCATTGAAGGTGCATCTCAATACCACCCCTTAACTGTCTAAGTTCTTATACTCTGGTCCTTACATACATAATGGAGAGGCTCTTTCAGATAGTGATTTAAAACCTACTTCTAGAAATATGAATTATTCAATATTACCTAAAAAATAAAATAATAAAAAATGAAACAATAATATTCAGGAAATTCTGCTAAAGGAATAGACAAAGCAAAAATGCTGCTGCATGGATATCAAATTTAATGCCATGGATTGTCTGACATAAGAAATATATGTGAATGTGGGACTGTCATTTAATATTTCCCAAATGGAATTGAAAAGGTAAAAGTTAAAAATGATTGTTCTAGTAGTGTGTGCATAGAAGAGCTGGCTAAAATTGAAAAAGATTCTTCAGTATTTTGAACTTTGAAGATGAATATTTCCTGAAATGTCACAGTTCCATTACATATGGCTCATAACCTTTAAGTGTGGTTACAGTAAACCAAAATGTATTTCAGATTCAGCACACCTTGATGAGAGACGTGCAGAGCTGTCATTTTCTCCAAGCATTCACATATGGTCACTGGGGTTTTCCACGGGTCTGTTCCACAGAGACACTCTGTCTTTTAGCATGTAAACACAGATATTTTTTTTTCTCGCCCTAAAGAAACTGAGAAAAATCTGTCCTCAAAAAAAAAAAAAAAAAGGCAGCTCCATACAATCTGCAGTGCTACCCTCTTGTTTCTGTTAAACTTTTAAGAGCTAAGAAACCATTTTTTAAAGTGCTGCTGTAAAACTTTTTGTTTGTTTGTAGTTTTTTTAAACATCTTTGGTAAACACTGTCAGTGAGGCTGCATGTTTTCACCCAAGTGCCATCTGGAACTGTCCATCTTTCAACCTGACTGTTTAAAAAAGAGGAGATTCGGCCAAGAAATCTGTTTTCTCTGTTGGTTTGAAAATTCCTGCATAATATGTGCTAGCCTGCATCCCGCCAACCTTTTTCAGTGTTTTGGAGGAGTGGCTTTTCTGTTGAGTTTATTATTTGCCAAGCATCCTCTGTGCATATATAGGTCACTGCATGACATGGCACTGAAGCTGTATTGCTTTGGGGGGATAGAAGCATTTCCAGAAATATTTTTGAAAGAACAAAGACAAATTGTTCTGAGGCAGAAATTTAACAGCAGTTGGATCCCTCTGCTCCAATGACTCTTATTCTATAAATTGTGACAATCATTTCTAAGGGAGGAAGGAAGCTGAATGCAGAAACATCTGTGCTAAGTGTCCAGTGGCTTTGGCACCTGAGCACTGAAGTCTTGTGATATGAATAAGCTCTGGCTGGTGGGGACAACAGGGACAGCACAGGCAAGAAAACTCCTGGGCTGACATAAAGACATTTTAGTGGGTGGAGGAAAATCCTCAGTGACACAAAGGGAGTCACCCACCATGTCCCACCAGCCAGTCCCGGAGCAGCAGCTCCAACCCCAGCTCCTGCCTGTGCCACCATGGTGCTGGGGCTGTGGGGTGTCCCCAGCTGTCCCCTCCCAGCCTCCTGAGTCCTGGGGGACAGAGTGGGGGCTGCAGAAAGCCTTGCCAGGATGCCAGCACGGCTCAGTCGCAGCTGGAACACTGGAGCATTATCCAGCCTGGTTTAGTCACAGCCCCAAACCTCACCACAGTATGGGCTGCCATAAAACACTAACCCAGGCCTGGCCAAAGGCAACCCTAAATTAATCCAGGTGGAACCATGGAAGAGACACTCACAAAGGTGGCTGTTACAAGGGAAAATGTGTTTATTTCAACAATTTATGCTTAATTTAATTCTCCTGGATTTTGGGGGTGATATTGTCCTGTTAGGAGGGCTCATGAACGAGCTCAGATGATGAGTGGTTTATTGAACATGACCTAATTATACTGAGGGAAATGGGAAATATTTTCTGACAGGTTCAGAAAAGCTCTGTGGGAAAGAGCTACCCAAGTTTGTCTTGGTGTGGCTGGAGGGGACGAATGGAAATTAACTCCTGAGAGACTGGTTCAGGCACTTGGGCATCTGGATGATGGGTGCTACCCAGGAACCCAGATGGAACAGTTCAGTTGTGTTTGGACTCATTGGAGAATTAAATCCCTTTCAGAGCAGCAGTGTGATTTTGAGTTTCTTTGGAGTGCCCTGCAGTGAGTGAGTTTATAGCTCTCGAAAGCAGACAGATAAATTAGTGCCCACAGTAGTTTTCTCAACTGGATTTGTGTTTGTAGCAGTTGAAATTCCCTCCACAGAAAAGAACAATTACCCATTACCTCAGAAGTCCCAAAGGGCTGTGCTTTGTTTTCAAACACGAGGTCCCCTGGGCTGCACAGTTCAGTTCTTACTTCAAATACCCTGAAATATGCCAGTAATCAGTGGTGGAGGATGTGATCTTCCACTGAGTCCCACACATGATACACATTTCCTACTGGATATGATAGTAAAACTGATGGCAAATGGCCCCGAAGCGCTGGGAGCTGCACCAAGGGAGGAGTGAAAAGGAGTGGCTGTTTTGGGGTTCTTTTGCTGCCAGGTCTGAGGGGTGACATGGCTGAGGAGCTGCAGGAATGGAGCATGAGGGACATTCAATAAAAGTGTTGCTTGTTTATTCTGGCCTCTATTGTTTATCAACTAAAGCTGAAAAACCTATAATCACCCAAAGGAATTACAGTCTTACCTCAAAACTCTCAGGATCTCTCTCAGGATCTCTCAGTTTAGCAGCTTTTCAACTGATTTCAAGAGTGTGACTGCAAGAAATAATGTAATACATAAGAGACTCTAATTCTGGAGACATCTGAAGGAGAGAATACAGCGAAATTGGCTGCAAATATCTCCCTCTAGTTTGTTTAAGAATACAATGTTCATAATACCTTGACTTTTAAACTGTAGAATTTCAATTACTGTAAGCATCACTATCATGGCAAACAAATACATTTTTTCTTTTTATTCTGATTTTAAAATAATGATATAGCTATAACAAAACCAATTGCACAGAATAACTGCAGATTCTGAAAAGAATTTTGATAATTGTTAATATTTTGAAAGGTAAAAGCTGGAATTTCTGGATCACTGCACTGTAAATTCTCACAAAAGCGTGTTTAATTTATCAATTATGGACATTTTAAAACTCTTGTAGTCCTATATTTGAACACCTTTGTAGAAGCTACTATATTACCACTATGATTATTATAATGTTATTGTGATGGCTTGATTTCTGTGTCACAAAACTTTGGTTTCTATTGTTGCCCATGTAAGATCATATTAAATTAAATGGCAATTTAAAAATTGATTCTGATAATTTTAAATATGGATTCAGGAAAAGTAAGGTTGGAAGAAGTGCTAAATACAGAATTTCAAAAGCATTCTTATTGGGGATCACAACATTTTATCTTTCTCAATTTTTATTTTTTTCTTAATATTAATGGACTGGATTCTTTTTTTTTAGCTAAGAGAAACAAGCTGTTTCTTAAGTTCTTATGTCAATGAAACATGTTTGCTCTGGACTGTGTTTGTACCCTAAGCCCCCTGAAGCTGGTTTTCCCTGTTTTCCCTCCCACAACGGGGCAAGAACAGCAGTGCCGGGGTTTGGAGGGAAGACTGCTGACACTCCAATGGTCGCTGATGGGAAAATACCTTTAGATTTTGATTCTGATAATCTTCCCTCTTGAGATTTACTAATTTGGGTCTCTCTTCTCTACAAACCAACTTGAAAAGAAACCTTGAGAAGCACAGTTAAGTTTGAAGCCCCAGCTCCTTTAGAAAATAAAAATCACTGTTCTCCCCCCATGTGTGGATAGCATGGCTCAGGACTGTGTTTAGTTGACACTTTGCATTTTGCCTGAACTTTAGGTGTCTTCTGGCATCTAGGGAACCAAATGTGATCGATCCTCTGTTGTTTTTGTGAACTGACTTAAAATACATCCCTTTAGCCTCATGGGGAGATTAAAACTCAGTGTGTTTTATAAACTGGACATGATTTCTATTCAAACAGTAGGGAAGTTCAAATATTTTAGTTAGCATTCAGAGCAATATTTTTGTCTTTTCTTGTTGTACTTGGATTTTTTTTCTTACTATAGTTGTATAAACATTTTTTTTCTCTGAACAGGTAAGTAATCTTGGGTAGTATCTTAGAATAGATTTGCCTCCCCTAGTGTCTAAAATGAGTTTTTTCACGATCCTGTATTAGAAGTGTTACAGCCTCTCCTCTGCAAAAAGCACATTCTGTAAGAAGTTAATAACAGTAGGAAATTAAGCTAAGAGGCAGGTGCCAAATAACCCAACTGTACTTTTCACAGTAATGACTAATCTGTGCTTCTTTTCCTAATGCCTTGACTAAAAAGGCTTGTTTAGTGTGTGTGCTTCACACTGTAATATAGTGCTTCATTTCCCTCATAATTTCTGGAGCTGGGAGCTAAAGTAATGGTTTTCTGGGCCTTAGCACACTGCTTGATCTTGCAAAGTCTATTTCATGGTCTGCTAGATCCTAATGGAGATTGTTGGTAATGAGATAACATTTATTTATATAAAAGGAAATTTACTGCCAGCTGCCTAAAACTTGCAAGCAATTGAAGTAATGAGTTGTTTTAAGTTTTTAGTTTATTTTATCCGTATGTAAGAGAATATACAGAGGTCACAGTTTCAACTCCCTCAAATAATGCATAGGTCAAAATAATACATAGGTCAGTGTACCTGACCTAAGAGATAGTGTCTTTGCAAACTTTTAAATGAGGCTGTATATTAATGATTCTGCTGGAGATGCATTTATGTCTGGAGCTTCTGCTTCCCAGGCAATTAAACAATTTGGCGATAAATGTTACACCTCATTCCGTAAAATCAGATATTATGTACATCTGTTAATGTAATCAATCTTAGAGCTGAAGCATGAGCAAAAAGGTGTGGAACTTGTGCATCTGCTCTTGAGAAGCTTTGAGGGTGACCTTGGTGTCAGCTGTGCTAATGGCATTTCTAGCAGAGCGTCTGCTCGAGGCTTTTGCCTAGAGCCACGCTCTGAGTTATCCCTGCATTGGAGATTGCATATTGTTAAGAGAAAAGCTATTCTTAATTCCCAGGTAAGATCTACAGCACATCAGTGAAGGCCAAACTGGTAAGTCTAGCCTGGCAATCTAGATGCTGTGCAAACCAAAGAGAATCAAAGGATCATTCCCCCCAAGAGCTTGTGTGCAGTGCTCACCATCTCGGCTCTAACTGATGCAATGTGTCTTTCTAGTATGCACACAGAGCTTTATTTTCAAATGGTGTATATGTGGATGCACCATTTCAGATTTTTGAGGAGGTTTTGTTTAGATGTTGGTCATTTTTGGTTGGTCAATGTTTTCTAATCAGAGACATTTCTGGTTTGAGAATCGTCAAAATTGTATTCCTTTTGCAATCATGAAACAAATTATAAACAATGAAACATCTAAAATCTATCAGCCCATGTATGCATTTACAGTAGGGGGAAAGAATATTGAGAAAGATCTCTCTGTTTCTCACAAGGTTAGTAATTGGACTATATATTGATTTGAAGTTCAATTCTCTATTTGTAGAACAGAATAATAATGTAATGAGTTCAGAGGTTTCATGAGTTCAAGTTTGAAGTAGTGAAGCTATGGCTTAATTTTGTAGGTCATATCAAATCTGTGCCAGTAATTCTTTAGGGGATGGCACATTATGTGTGCACTTTTACAGGCTGGAGACTCTTAAAAATATCTATTAGCCCTGTTTTAATAAAACCTTCATATCCAAAGTGTTAGAGACACGAATGATTAAGATTTCAAGTGTAGTGGCCTTGGGCACTGTATCTAATTTTCAGAAACCTTTCCAAGTTATCTAAAATAATAACAACTTCTTAACTTTTTACTTTCTTGTTAAAAAATTCAGGATCTCAGGGCTTTCTAAGGCTATGAAGTCGGCAGACTTTACTACACAGGAAAGTTTATTGAGCAACTAAGTTTTACAACCAAAGCTTATTAGATGGCTTAAGATATGTGTGTTACCTTTTCATTTGAATTTATACAATGCACAGCCAACGTGGAAAATATTTTTAAGAGGTTGCAAGAGAAAGTTGATAGCAGTAAGAAGGTGGGGCAAAAACTGGCAACCTTTGCCAGTGTTATGGGAGGTGAGATTTTAGGTTTTGACATCTTCAGGTTTTGCTTTGTCTTGTTCTTTGTAAATGGCATTAGGTTGAAGCTATGGAGTTTTGTTTTTCTGGCTTTTTAATATTTTTTTTTTCATGGAGAGAGCATTTGTTTGGGTTGGGTTTTTTTGTCCCTGCTTGATTAGTTAAGAGAGAGAGAAATTGTGCTTTCAATTATACTGATGTGAATCTAGAATAATTAAATATTCATGTGCTGTTAGTCTAGGCTAGATGGGACAGAAAAACAGAACCTAGCTAGAGTATTTGTTGTTGAGTAGGATGGAGATGAGACTTTAGAGAGGAAATATGCCCAAATACTTCTGGTACTACTGATATTAAATTCAGGTTCATGTTTTAGAAAAGATTTAAAATACTGGTTCAAGAAATAAGAGAAAGGAAAAGAATCCTCTTTGATCTGCACATATTCTACTGGGAGAAGAGCCTTTTCCTCCTTCCCTGCCTTTGTAGCTGTAAAAAGCCAACCAAACACAGAAGAAAGTTTCCAGAAAGCAGCTGAGCCTGCAGGTTTGACTCTCCCCTGTGGCTCTGTAGTCCTGCCATCGTCCTCACTCAGGCACTGGCAAACCTGCAGTTGTCTGGGCAGCCACTCCATGCAGCTGAACTGAAAACCCGTGAGGAAAACCAAGCTTTCCAGCTCCAGGATTTCTGAATCAGCTCCATGAAGCAGTTCACTTGGCAGTTACATCCTAGGTTTTTTTTCCATTGCTGGGAAAAAGGCTGGGAGGAGTTGGGTAGGGCTGGGGTAGGACACAGGACACTCCTGGAACTGGCCTGAGTGAGCAGGGATGGTCAGCTGGGAGCTTAATGTTATCTCTGGTGGAGAATATGTTAGTGATTCCTAAACCCAGCAGTGTGTGCTCTGAGCCCACAGTGGCTGGCTGCTCAGCTGGGGTGGTAGGGGCTGGAAACATCTGGAAACATATGGTTGGCACTTGTTCCTGTCCCCAGAATGGCTTCTTCCACTGAGGGTCAAATTTTACATTGAGGATAAGATTTTACCCTGCATCAGGAAAAGCACAATTAAAACTGCACATCAGCTAAGCAGTTCACTCTTTTTTGGATGTAGGTTAATGTCAGAGCTGATTTATTTTGTGTTAGTTTTTCTTCTGAGTTTATAAAAGAACCAGAACTCCCTGTTCTCTGGATATGTCAATCAACCAAATTAAAGCACAGAAAACTGATGAATAAACACTACAATCAGTGTAGAAAGAAAACAAGTAGAGTAGCAAACACCCAATATATCACTGAGTAACTGTGCAGAGCCAATAATTAACACCAATGACCGGTTCCTGTGGCACAGCTGTCCTTCAGCACTTCTAAAACACAGTACCCAAATCCCTCACGGCACATCCCCCGGTCAGACAATGGGCTGTTTCAAGTCAGTAAGGCAGAGGTATAGTAGGGATGCTGAAGTAGCTTCTTATTTTTACAGAGCAGGGCTGGCCTTGGGGCATGAGCTCTGACAGGCCTTAGGTCAGAAATGGCACCTTGGAAAACTGCAGGTCTCTCCTGCTTGCTGTGAAACACCCACTGAATGTGTTCATGTCACTCGCTCGCTTGCACTCTACAGAAATTCCTTCTGAGTTGCTGTCTTGTCCTATTTAATTTGTTCATTTCTGAAGATGGATATGTGCCCTGTCTTTGGGCTTGTAGAAGATGACTAGACTCTGCAGAAGCTAATGTGAACAGCAGTTGATAAATCATATGAAAAAAAGGTGTCATTTTGTGCACCAAAAACATGCACAACATTCTAAGCATATGGGGTCACCAATAGAGGAAATGCCACATGTGCTGCCTAAAACATATAGAGGTGCCACTGGCATCACAAAATCATTTAGGCTGTAGCTGAAACCCATTCTAGCATTGTAACAGCCAAGGCTCTCATCCATACTTGTGGCTTTTGGAACAATAAATGACATTTGAGATTCTGAGTTTGTTTTCCAGCATCACTATGACAGAGCCATCATCACCATGACAGCCAGTCCCAAACAGCAGCACAAACCTGTCACAGCAGCAGAGGCTGCACAGGCTCAATTTTGGATGCCTAAAGGGGAGTGCTTCCCGAGGGTTACGTGCAGGACATTCTCCACTCCAGTATCAGCCAATGCCCCAGTGTGGATTTAGGGTACTACACTAAATTAAATTATTGAATTTCAAGCTTCAGCTGGATAAACTATTATATTATACTATAATAATAAACTATTATATATATATATATACTATAACTATTTACTTTCTGTGAGAGGTTGCTATCATTAAATGGTCCCTGTATTCAACATTACTTTGCAGGCAGCTAACTGTATGATCCATAAAACTATTCTTAATTTTTCTTCATGAAAGGTATTATAAACCATAAATGATTAATAATTTCTCATATATCTGGATTTTTTTTTATGTTAGAAACTGGCTTATACTTAGAGTGTAAAATCACTAGGGCAGATCATACTGAAGTGCTAGACTAACAGCTCTAACAACTAAGAAGGTGTTGCATTAAAATGTTAAGTATATATTTTGTATCAGAAATGGGGGCTTTTCAAAGTAACAAAAGTTCCTATTTTAGTTGGAATAGGGCAAAAATAACTTTATGTGTGAAAAGCATGTTCTAGGAACTACAGTACTTTGATCATTACACCCTTTATTAAAATACTGCATAATAGAAATTTCTATAATAAAAATTAAATAATTTTTTCAATAATCAGTTTAGGTTGATTTGGAGCTCAGCAAAACACAGCAGTGTTGAGAAACAGATGAGATGACAAAGCTGTACTGGAAAAGAACTGGTATGGTAAAATATTAATAACAATTATTTTAATCTACTGTGCATTGCCAAGAACTGAGATCTTGAGAGAATGTTGTCACAAAGAAGTGATGTAGCACAAGCGGTAGCTGAAACTGAGACTGTTAAAGAAAAATCTACACAAACCAGAACTAAAATGACAATTCTACAATGGTAGCTGTGTGCGTGAAACCCAAATTGAAGGTTATGGATGAGCTTCAAACCAACAGATCTGGGACTGGTGTAATTATTGTGCTGAGATATTATTGCAACCTCTTCATTCAGCTGAGCCTTCCAGGGTACCACATGTAATGAAGTTCAGAGGCTCTTACTTAATTTAAAGCTGCTCATAGAAGTCGATGCCTCTTGGCAGTGCTGCCAAGTCCTGTAGAGTCTTTAAAGGGAGCAGCAGGCTTCAGGCTTGAGGTGTTAAACTGGGTAACTTCAGTGGATTCCCATGGATTCAGAGGTGGTTTTGATGTGAAGGAAGGTAGAATATGCTGGTGTCTCCCAGAGCCTGGGGATGTGAGCAGGGGAGGTACACACAGCCCCCAGCTGTGCAGGGAAATCTGGGTGTTGGTGCATCTGAGGACAGTGCCTGACCAAGGTGCAGCTGTGCAATGTCCCCCTGCTGCTACTTGGATTCAGTGCCCACTGCAATTCCCTACAGTGCCTAGCATGGAACCTAGAGCAGTTGATAGATTGGAGATATTTGGGCCTTTTATAATTCTTATAGTATTAAACCTTGACAGATACGGTGTTAAACTTCAATCTGTTCCATTCCAGTGTCTCCATTATCACCTTATACATTTGCTTTATGATAATTCCTAAATTTGTCAATGGATTTTAAGGCCTTCCCACTCAGGAGACTGTACTTCTGTCCAGATACTCAGCTTGCAGAGTTGGGCTGTGTTTTAATGATATAATAAATCCCTATTTAGCGTTCCCTCTTAGTACTGAAAAAATTGCTATGGGCACATGGTGAAGATGCTGAGTCTGTCTAAAACCTGTGCATGTTCTGATAAATTATTAAATTATTGACAAGTTAACATTGTACCAGTTCATTTATGCTGAACAGGTATTATTTGTCTTTTGCAGCCAGAGTAATGTTCCATAAAAGTGTAAGGCAGCCTGAACTTTAGAATTGCTGCTTTGGCTAACTTGGAAAATGCATCTGGATGGAACCAGATTCAGGTCCAAAGGCTTTGGCACAATGACAGGGACTGTGACAGAATACTTCAGCACCATATATGTAAACAATATGGGAACAGTGGATAGCTGCATTGACAATAATTACTGACATATTTTGATGTAAAAATTATTACAATGGAATTTTGACGTAATTTTAGAAGCCCCTGTTGTTTGCCCCTCAAGTAATATGGGAAATGACAGAACTAATTATGAAGTGTTTATAAGCAGAAACATAGTGTTTCTATTGAGAGGGGGGAAAAAAAGGATATTTAAGAATGGAAAGGCAAAACCACCAGTGCACTTTGGTTTAAAAGTTGCTCTTTCTGAGCACAAGTGGAGTTGGGACTAGTGTTTACATTTACATAAGGTCATGGTTTACTTCTGAAAATTGTATTGCTACATCTGACTGGAAATGGGCTTGCTTTGTGTGTCCATATGTTTTTAAATGATCTATATGAACACAAATTTTTAGAACATTGTGAAATACTGATGCTTATGGCAGACAGTAATTTCTAGAGATGTATTTTCTTCACTACTAATGGACTTGCATAAACCTTACACTTTGAAGAACTGGTCCTGCCCTAGTTGCCCTTGTCACATTTTCTTCCCTGGTATAATTTAGCTGTGTAGCCTAGCTGTAGTACTTCTGGATGTTTTTCTATTTCATGAAGAAGTGTGAATGTTCTCCAAAAATGTGACCATGCGTGACTCCCTTGCAGAAAAGAGGAGAGGCCAGGTTACATCCATTTTGTTTGGAGGAAGAAGTAGTCTGGAGAAACAAAGTAAGTCTTTCTAAAGCAAGATCTTGGAAACAAGACCCAGCAAGTTGTTAGACTTCATGTTTGGCTCCAGTGATGTGAGAGGCCTCTGCAGGGCAGGGGAAGTTCAGCTCTTCCTAATTGCTGAACTCCCTTATGTTCATCAGAATTTGCTGGTGGTGAGAGGCTGCCAGATTTGATAGAAATAACTGGAAACCTGAAGTGAAGGGTGAGAAGTCTGTAACATGGACTCGTTGTAGTGACTAATGTAATCAGAATGAAGGCTGAATGACATTGACTGCTGTATGATAAACACTAGTGGGTCAAAATCTGAACACTACTGTACCCTAGGAAAATGCAGTTATATTTAGGAGAAAAGAGAAAAAAAAAGCCTGAAACATTCCTGTCAAGTCACATTTCTCTTACTGATGTTTACTCTTTCACTGTTGTCTCTCCAGCTTTTCCTTTTTTTTGGCTTTCCTTCTAAGCCTTGACAAGATAGGCAATATTGTTACAACGACACATTAGGATGGAATAAGAAATATAGGAAAGCATTGTGAGAAAATGGTTGTCAGCACAACTTTCCTGGTGTTCTTCTAGCCTTTTAGTTAAAATATTATGTAAATTTTTTTCTATCTCTTACCTCATGATCTAATCTACGAGTTTACCCTCTGGGCCACTGCACCAGTTTTCTGTAGCTGTTCTTTTTCTCATTTCCTGGCTTCTCTGTCACACTTGGACACTTTGATGCAAGAAAAATCAGCAGTGCTGCCTGTAAGGGCCATCCCGAAGTGTCCTGCACTTGTCTGCCTTTGATGGCATGTGCTGATGCAACAGGGGACACAGGGGATGCATAGGGGATACACTGTGGGGCTGCTGAATGAATAAGTGGATTTCATGCAAGTTACTTCTTTATGCCACTGCCTGCTCAAGTGCTCAGCTTAGTTTTAGGATAAGCCAACTATTCACAGTGGCATTCAAGCACATATTCAGTACTTGACTGAGTCAGAGTTTCAGTGTTCTTTTTTTTCCCTGAAATTATACCAAATTATAGAAATTACTTACACATGGCTTTGGAACATAAGTCACCTTTCTGAGATGTTAGCTTTGTAAAATAAACAAAAATAAAATTCCAGAGGGAAGAAAACCCACAATGCTTTCCTACATTTTAAGCACAGGATTCTACTGCTAACTTGATCTTGGTCATTTGGAGAACTTGCATTCACACTCCTCATTGGAAAACTTTTAAACCTCATAGTGGAATGGCACAGGGCTGCAGGCCAGGAGACCTGAACACAGCTCTTTTGCCTCTTGTAGGCCCAGGAAATGTACTTTCACATCAGGCTTTTTATCCAGGACGGAAGTGGATCTGAAGTCCAAGTGACATTGTTGGAGGTTTGTCTCCTTGCAGCAGGCTCTGGAGGCTCTGTGCTGGCTGGTGGTGAGCTGTGGGTTGCAGTGCAGTTGTGAGCACAGCCCCCCGTGTTTCACTGAGAGGTTTGGGGTTGAACACACACTTACACTGAACAGCGTTTACTCACTTGGCAGTGTTGCCAGTCAAGGATCATCTCATCCCAATACTTGCCTCTTATGCTAAAAAATTACTATTAAACAATTCTGCTTCTGACTTTTCCCCAGTAACCAAAATGAATACTTTAAAATCCTTATCAATATAATGAATCTCATTCTCATACAAAGCAGGCTTTTATTAGAAAACTGTAGTCATATGTCTTTTTGTACTCAAGGCTGAGGGTTCTGCAAGTACAGACAAGATGAATGTGCTTCACTCTCCCTGGGATTCTGTGTGCTCCTTATTTCTCACAGCTCCTTTGTTTTTAGGATGGACATTGGTTTAATCAGAGCAGTCCTGCCAGTCATACTTAGTTATTTTTGGAGATGTAACCTTGGCTAGTAATTAATTATGCTCTGAATTTCTTACTGAATTCAAGTTCAGAACATGTTAATATGTATTCTTATATCACACACTGCTTCTATACTCTAATCAAACACACATGATTGTCTCTAGTGGTCTGATATTCATGACAGAATTCTTTGAAGATTTAAGGTTAGGATCCTTGTCAGCTCCTGGACTAATGGCATATTATCTGAGAGAACTGCTCAGCAGCTTATAATATCAATGCTTTCAGTGCTTTTATCCTCAAATCCCTACATATTGCATAAGGTAAATATTACTCTCCTCGTCTTTTGGGAGAACAAACAGAAGAACAGCAGTAATGCCATTTGCAGAAGAAGCAGCACCTTTCTGGCTGTCTCAAGCCAGGAATTCACACTTAGTCCTTGTTCCCCCTTTATTTGGTGGAGGAATTCCCTGTCCTAATTGGTGCAGTGCTGCAAAAGAAGCAGAGCTAACACTGTCCTTGTTTTCTGCCCTCCATTTAGTCAGGGATTTACCAGTCTGGCAGGAACTGCTTTCCTTCTCACTGTGCAGCCTTCACAGGAGAGTAAATGCCTTTTTATTCTTCGGTGGGAGTTTATCTCAGTTTCCAGCCTATGAATAAAAACATTAGTTAGGAAAATGAAAGATTTTCATATTGATAAGCCATGAAATTAACCTCCTCTTTGATCTTTGCTGGAAACTACCATATACATAGGTTTCTCTGTTCAGAGAAATTGAAGAATTAAGCATTAAATATCTAGAAAATAAAACAAAAGCCATGACCATTTTTTCTGGGAAAGAATGGTGTCATGTTATGCTTTATCAGTATAATTTAGCTACGCATTATGTAGAAAATAAAACCTGTTAAGGGATTTTGTGACGAATAATTAAATAGATGAAAAGTTGAAAATAATCAACAGAGATTTTTGTCAGTTGTGGGCAGATCCAGAACCTGTTGAAGTCAGTGCAAGGCCTTACAGTGATTTAAGCTGGCTTTCCTGTTCCCCCATAGAACCAGGAGTGTGCTGCATGGAGGCTGCTGTATTGGTTTTCTCTACCAGGTCAAATAGTAGCTGAATATTTTTAAGTCAGAGCAAGAACCAAAGAAGTTCATAAACCAAACCTCACTGTCAGTTATGACTTAATGCCAGATTTGGGATGACTTAAAGACCAGCTAATGAACACACTAGGCTTTCCCAAATCATGCAAATGCTTTCCTGTGTGATCCAATGGGCGGCAGGCCTGCGCATTGAATGCTGGCGGTACGTTCAAAACTGGGCTCCTACATAAATGCCAATTTCATTTCAAAAAGGATATTAAGGCCTTAAAATCACTGAGGGGCAATTGCAAATTCTATCAAGGAAAGCAACTTCTCATACTAGAATATTTTTAGATTATCAGTAACTGCAATATGCAAATTTCAGTCAGACTAGGACCCTGTCTCTGTTATGAGTGGTCAGCAATCATTCTGGAGTATATTAATGTAAAGCAATATGACTTATAAATCACGCCAAGCAGAAATTGTTTCTTTTATTTTGTTTAATATAGTTAGTATTCTGAATGAATTCTACTTTAAGAGGAAGATTAAATATTTTAAATGGTCTTGGAAAAAGACTGCAAAAAATATTAACGAGAAAGATTCTTGTGTCATGAGAAAATAGAAAACTTGCTACTTGATACTTGAAGCAGAATAAATAGTTTTTCCTCACAATAGTTTTGGCTCATTATACTGATGGTAATGGAAAGATATCTAAAAAGTGCAACTTAGAAGTTATGCAAATTCAAATTTTAACTCATCTTGGAAAATGTCCTGGGAAAAGTCTAAATCATGAAATTCTAAATTAAGAAGCAAGCAAAAAAGATAATATTTCTGGGGTGGTATTTGAAGGTTTTCAGAAATGCTTCATTATCCAAGAGCTGAAAATTTGGAATCTGTGAAGTCAGAGAATGTGTAATACAATGCTACCATTTGTGGGAACTCAGTTTGTGTGTAATCAGATATTCCCAAAAAGTCTCCTGGTTATAAAGTTTAAAGTTAAATAGAAAGTCAATGTAAAAGCAATTTTATGTTTAAAACTGCAGAATAAGGAACAAAAGCTGTCAAATGCCCAAGAAAAATGCAGGTCCTTTTTCATATTCATTTTCAGGCATATTCTAAGACTTTTGGATGCTGTCTTAAACCCATAATTTGAGATGCAGTTTAGTTGTCTTTATCTTTCATTGTGAACTTATGCAACAAGAAGATTTTGCTTCAAGGCGGGTGGAATTTACTAGTCAAATTAACAACTCAGGGGACATTAAAGACTCTATAGAATTAAAATATTCTGTATATCAAGAACACTATTATTAGTAAGCAAAGGTATGTATTTAAGCTTTCCAAAATGACTTTATTCTCAAGAGAAACTGCTTTTCAACAGAAGCCTCATTTTCCAGTATCTGGATTTAGCTGTGTGTATTTAGTAATTTAGCATAATTAATGCAACGTAGCTTACAAAGTTGATGCACTAATAAAATGTCATGGTGTCAATAAAATGTCTATGATGAAGGTGTGAAGCTATGCACTCATTATATTATTCTCAGATGTCACTCAAGTACAGTAGTTCACGGAAAAATCTGATCAATGAAGCAGAGGCTCTCTTGCCACTATCTCAAATATACAATATGAAAAGGAGCCAGCACTAGGGAAACACTGCAACCCCCAGCTGCCCATCAAGTGGCAGCTTGTCTGCTTGAAAGGCTGGTTAAAAGGTCGAGCTCTGTACAGAGCTTACCTGGTGGCATTCCTCAGCAAGAACTGTGTCCGGGCACAGCAGTGACTGGGAAAGTGAGTACAAATCACCACTGCTAGAGAGGACTTGTCTTTGGAGCTCAGAGGTAAGGAACAGAGCTAATTTATGCTCATTTCTCTTTTATCTTTTTTCTTTCCTTTGAGGAAAGGAAAATGAAAGAAGGCTACATTCAGTAAATGTGGAACTAAATAAGCAGTGGCTGTTTGGCTGTAAAACTCAATCAACTGGTCTTACACTGACTGTATGTACAAGATATTTTATTGTTGACAGTAGAAACAACTATCTGGTCAAGTTCATTAAAAATAGGTTTAAAGTCTCACATAAACCTTCTGCTTCTCCCATGCAGAATCTTAAATTAATCCTGAAGGATCCTGCTGAAATTTGATCGTTTATTTCTTAGCTGCTGTATAGCCATTGACTGGTGGCTGGAAGCTCTGTGATGAACAGAAAATGGCTTGGTTTAAGAACTGGCTAAAAAATTACAGAGTATGGGGAAACACAAACATCCAAGTCTTTATTAACATGAAAGGAAACAGTCCAGAGTGCCCAGAGATAGCTGTGGAGGTTGCCAGAGCCTCACGTAGGTACCAGTAACCTCTGTGGGATTTTCTGCCTGAGGAATGGACAAGTGGTGCAAAGTTACCCATAATTTGAGAGCATTTTGCCTGTGAAAATGGAAAGGTTTTACTAACACAGAATCTAAACACCAAATCTGTGATTTAATCTGACATGTATCTGATTTTCATCCATAATCAAACAGTAGAAATGCATGTGTCTTTTGCCTTTCTGTATCCATTATCCATGAGGAAACTGAGGGCCAATCTGACTATGGAGACAGATTTGTAATTAAAGCATGGTGATCTCCACTGTCACTTATTCAACGCAGGCTGGAGGATACAGCTCCTCTAATGCGCCACTTTCCTATCTAGGGCACAAGAACAAACACAATATTTGTCTTTAGCAGTGGCTGGCAGCATTGCAGCTTGTGCCTGCACTGCAGTTATCTTTAGACTTCGTTGCAGAAATGACCTACCTAATATCCCAGACATCCTTTCCTTAAGGGTAGGGTAGAACTGGATGTCTCTGAAATAAAATAATCATGTGTATTATCTAATTCTGCAGGCAGCTGAAGGGAGTAAATTTGTACCTTCCAAAATGTCCTTCTCTATGTAAATTGAACAATGTTGACTAAACCACTAAAAGCTAAAATGTGATGCAGTTATTGCTTAGCTGTGTGAAGTAACATCACAAAAATGCTTCAGAACAGCAAGTGAAATACTTAGTTAAGATTTTAGAAGAAATACTTACTTCAAAAATAATGTACTTAGAGACTTAGCTAAACTGCTTTTTCATTGTAAAAAAATGCTCTAAAATCTTTAATAACTTCAAAGGTTGAGGGCTTCAGTTTTAGAGTAGCAAAGTGCTGACTGAGCCTTTCCTCAGAATGAGTTCAAAAGCAAGAGCACAACTTTCTTTGATCAGAGACATCTCCTTAATTATATTATGGTTCTAGTGAAGTCTGCATTGCCTTGATAACTGCAACTGGTAAGTTACCCTTCTGTTCCTCCATCATACTATACAAAATAATCACTCTCCACATAAAACTCATGAGGTAATAAATTATGTCCTTCATTGCATGCCTCTGGTTTCTGATTAGATCAAGGTTTTCAGTATACTGTTGGAAAGCCTTCAGTCCTATACATTCTAGCAGAAAACAGGAAGGAAAACTGCCCTTCGAGACAGTGTATACCTGGATCAACCACTTCAAATTTCTGAAACCTGCAAACTAGAGAACGTATTGTTGTTTTATTTAATAGCTAACAACTGTGCTCAAGTCTGGCAGGGCATGGCTATATCCACCAACAAAGGGTTACATTGGCACAAGAAGGGAGAAACAGAACCCTGCTGAGAAAAAGCGAACAGAAAAGTGCTATTATGCAATTTAATGCCCTTGCTAGGACTAAATACCTGCCAAGGGGTTGCTTGCTTCTATAATCCTTAAAAAATCCCACAAAATATTCCGTCTGTTATGATTGTGAATTAGGTAAAAGGAGATGCTGATGAACTATTGATCTCTTTTTTTCAGCAGATCACTTCCTTTCAGGTGAGACTGAGCACATTGAAAGACTTTAGATAAACCAGACTGGACCCAAATCCTGCCAGTTTTGCCAGAGTAGAAAGGATGTGAAGCATCACAGATCCTCACATAAATAACAGGGGTCCAAAAGCCTGCATGTGTTAGCACATGTCTGTCTGGGATATCACCTGTTCTGAGACAGCTGCCTCAGGTGTCCCCAGGGACCTTGGCAGCACCTTCCCTGCCCTGTCCTGGTTCTGTGTTTGTACCTATTCTGTCTGTACACCATTTCCTACTTGTTTTCATGCCTTCCCTTCTAAATGGTATTATTTTTATTTTCTTCAGTCATTCTTACTAAACCTTTTCTTCTCCCCGTCACTGTCAAATCTTTCTAACTTCTTGTCTTTCCAAATTGTCCCAGATTTTTTCTGCTGAATTACACAGCTCGCTCTTGTCTTCAGAGCCAAAGCTACAAAAACATAGGAGGAGTTTCTCTTTTCTTGTTTCTCAAGTGTGGTGTTAAATTAACTATGGCAATTGTGCAGTTGCAGAAAAAAACCCTTTCTTTAATTCAGGCCAGAAATTGCATATTCAAGGCATTTTACTGTCAGGCTGTACCAAAAGTCTCAACTGTTCATGTGAAACTGGAGTTTTGGAAGCTTATATTTTAAACAAATTCAGGCGGATTTTCACACCATGACACTGCAGTGATATTTTCCTTCTTCCACATTTCAATTTCTTACTCTCTAGCTTGAAGGTATCAAAAATCAAACTTTTTTCTTTCTTTTTTTTTTTGAATTGTAGATCATTATTCACTTGCATCTTTCTTGAAACTGGCACATTTGTTTAAGCTGACGCTTTCCAAAATCTTTCAGCTTGCGGCAAGCACCCAGCAGCACAGGAAATTCCTCAGAATGGTCAACACTGGCAAAGTTATAAACAACTAAAAATAGGTCTTATCATGGAAAGCTTTGAATGTGCTGACTGTAAGAGGTACTGTCAGCTCCACATGCAAGAGACAGAGCAGAGATCCTGGCTTTCTTTAGAGGTACTTTGGCAAAGACCTGCTCATCTCCTGAGGCAGTTCACATACACTGTTTCTGGGCATGTTTCCAAACAGAAAGTGGAGTAAATGCTACTCCACAAGCCAGGACAGGATTGAAAAACTGGCTCTGTAGCCCCTTTCTCTCATAGCAATAAGCAAAAATGCTAGGGTGAGACTGTGGTTTGTATCCTTCTTACAGATCCCAGAGATTACTGTCTCCAGCTGGTCATCACCACCTCCTTTGGCGTTCATAGTCTTTGTTGATTTGCCAGTTGCAGTAAAAGTGTTAGTTAGACCAGAGGGCTCACTCTTATATCAAATATGAAGGTAAAAAAAATCCATCAAAAAGCTGGAGAAAGTTTGGTTTTTTTTCTGGAATGACAGTGGCATAGTTACTACACTGCAGTGCAGAGGCCATCTTACTACTAATTTGCTTTAAAGAATTTATTCTTATGGAAATGTAAATGTTACTCAGCTAATCTTCAAGTGCCAATAGATCAAGCACTGGGGTGTTCTTAACCTCAGCTCTGCTGCACCAGATCAATATGAGCCAATGGTTTTCTGATTAGCTCTATATTGATTGACCTTAATCTAAGAGTCATGTTCCTCCCTAGTGACAGTAATCCCTCAGGAATGCCATGGCTTCCTCGATGATAGATGACATAATAATCTTCTTTGCATTCTTTTCATTGTTTATTTTGAGCTGTTTCTCTGTGCAAGTCAAGCCTTATCCTTATTGCTTTACTTTGGGTTTGGTAGCAGCATTATTAAGATTAGTTAATTAATTTGTAAAACTTTTTATGTAGATACATGTAGTTATTACTTCTGTGGCATGAAAAATTGTCAGTTTTTTTAATATTCATTGTCTCAGTAAATGTAGTTTCTAGAAAGAGAATGTGGTGTGCCATTGTGGACAGGATAAGAGTATACTTTTGCCTTTTAGAGGTAGGTATCTTAAAAAAAAAATCTCTCAAGCCAAATTCAAACCTGGTTATTCTAGGTCTGTAAAGGTGTCAATGATTCAAGGAGACTTTTTCTTTTGTCATGGAATTTTATCAGCTGTTGTCTCCTTATTCATAAAAGATTTTCTACAATTCCTGTTAGCTCTGTAAACCTCACCTAAATCTGAAAGTCAGGGTGGATACTTTCCTTTCCAACTCCTCTGCTGTTTGCAGGAGCACCACAGGCTAAATGAGGCCATCATTAAATTTTTTTTGCCCCCATTTATTTCTTTCTTAAGAGACAACTTTGAATAAACTTGTCCAAACCTATTAGCTTTCAGCAGGATTTGCAGAGGTGTAACCAAGGACAGCCTGGCCTGCAGCAGTTTATGCTCTGCAGGTGACAGCACATGACAACACACATAACCAACACATGCCCTGAACATCTCTGTCTTTTACCGTGCCTTTTGAGTCCTGCAAAATGAAACACTTGTTACTGCTTCAGTGCAATTGCATTGTTGTAACTTACAGTAAGTGGAATAAATATTAATTCTCTGTAACCAAAAAGATTATCTTCCTCTTCTAGATCAATTTCCTGCCAGAAGAAAATTGCTATGTACCATCTTTGGTGTTTTGGCTAGGGTAGTTTTAAATTCTCCCAGCAACAGAGATGCGTTATTACTTTTTAAAGACTACTTCTTTTTGTTAGCTTCTATTAGAGGAAATTTGCAGCTTCCCTATTTTTTAACTTTACATTAGTAAAACCTGTTCTTGTCACAGGGAGTAATGAACTAAAGAAACTTCATTCTCTGTTCTCAGCTCCAATTACTGTTAAAGCACAGCAGTTTGGTGTTCCTGGGTACTCACAGAATCAAATGTCTTTAAGAGGTATAGAATACCTACAAAATGTGTTTGTGTTTTGTTCTCTGTAACCCCATTTAGCTTATTCGCTTATAGCACATCTGACTAGAAACTGGCTTTTGATCCCAGATTGGCTTAGCAGATTTTGGGACTGCCTAATCAGACAGCTTGGGACGTTTCAGAGTTACCCCAAGTGATAAAATTATGCTGTAGGAAACTGAATTCATACCTGGGAAATAAAAACTGCTTCAAATACAGTGACTATTTGAGTGCTGCAGGTTTTGATGGGAGAAGAAGATGCTGGTAATTTGTGCTTGCAGAATCAGCTGTGCTGGAGAAGGGGTTAACACCTTTGTGGCTGGCAGCTGTGTAGCTAATTCCTGTTAGTTGGGGTTTTTTTGCTGTCATCAAGAAGGTTTAAATTGTGCCTGCTTAATTGGGAAGGTTTTCTAGGTGGCTGCCTAGAAGGAGTCCGTTTAGGCATGTCCTAGCTCTACTTCTCATTTGTTGTTTAAGAACAATACATTAGATAAATCAGAATACGGAGCTGCAGGTAAGACCAAGAATGCTTTTTGTCTTTTGCTATTGTGAGAGGTAATTCATATGTGTGCACATTTAACATTTTGGGATGAAATCCCTGGAGCTACGACCAATTTGCAGAAAGCACTGGGAGCATGTTGGTCTGGGTCTCCCCAGCTCCCAGCTGGAGTCTGCCTCAGCCCCATTCCCATTCATTTGGGGTTCAGCCCGAGGGCAGGAAAGTGTGTTGGACCCTGGCTCCTTCTTGGTTTTACCTGGCTGAACAGTCCTGATAGCAGCTCAGAGATGTTGCCTAGACCCTGGCAGAGACAGTTACTGGGGTCACCCAAGGTACTAATTGGTTTTGTCTGGGCTGTGTGTGGCTTTTGGCATTGGCTGGCCTTGGTGTGGGGAAATGTTGTGTGTTTGCTGCTGTGGCTTTCCTGGCCTGTCTGCAGGGAGGCTGAGATAGAGCTTAACCCTCGTGCTGAGGTGAATCTTATTACTGAGGTCTACATTAATCTCTCTGACAAGTGTGCTGTACACCTCAGTGCCTTTCTACTGGATTCAAATGAATTATTTTTCCTATGGACAGTAATCTGCTTTAAATATAGCAAGTACCCACACAGCACATGAAAAAACACAAGCAGGAACTTATGCCAGCGTGCTTCAGCTGTACATTAGCGGGATAGTTCTTACTAAAAAGCTAGCTCAGCAAATAGGAAAGAAAGGATCTTTTGTCAATCGTGTAGTGGATCTGTCTGCCATTACTGTATGTGTAAGGTTGTGTAAATAATAAATCAGGAGAAAGTAAATTTTATAAAGGCAGAAAGCCAGTCAATCATTTCTAACCATCTCATTATGCTTGACAATACCTTTAGAAATTGCTTCTGTTATGATGGGGATGAAGGGATGCTTCCTAGCACAGTTACCAGCTTCTGTGCTTTTAGAGGTCTAATAAGATGACACTAGGTTTGAAAGATAAATAGCAAACTTTAAAAAAAAAATGGAAGATTTTTCTTTAAGGGAATAAGTAAATCTGACAAACGTGGTGGTTGGTTTGAGAGTGATTTGGGAACAAAGCATGTGGTAGCATTTGTTAGGCTTCACAGAAGCAGAAAATCAATTTGCCTCCTGCAAGGGTGGTTATTATCTCTGTTGTGCATACTTACTGCCCATGTCAGCCCATCATTTCTGGGGCCTCTTGGTTAAAGATACTATCATCTTTAATGAAATTTAGCTCATTTCTTCAAATGATCTCAAAGTCAATTACTATTTAAAATACACAATAGATGCAGTTCTGTTTTACATTAAGGAAGATTGATCTCGTTCCACCAGTTTAGAGGGTCTACCAGCAAGCACGTTTTATGGGCTGTGTAGAGAAACATGGATCAGTAAATCCAAAATGCAATGTTTCTTTTGCTTTTCCTGTCTAGTTCTCCTTCCTGAGATCTGATTTTGGCTGGTTACTGTGCTGCCTGTATGTTGATTGTTCAGCTGGATGGACATACTGGGTGTGGAACTATTTATAAGTTAAATTATGAACTATAAAGAAAAATTGGTCTGTGTAAAGATATTTTACTCCTTGGTATTGCCAGCATTGTGTACTATTGTATGAGATTGAGGTCAAAGCATAGTGCCATATGAGTATAGAACTTTAAATCTTAAAAGAAAAATAAACAAATTCAGAATGACAATTTAACTGAAATATTTTTTATTATTAACTTGAAAAAAGTGATAACTATGTTTTGCCTTGCCTATTGATTTTACAGAATATTTCACAATTTCCTATTAATCCATCATCTCTTCAAAACTATGCCTAATGAAGCTTATGGGAATCCCATGAGATATGTTACTGGAGAACACAATGCTCCATTTTTTTTTTTTTAGGATTCAGTTTGTTTTGTATCAGGTACCAAATTTCTGATTTATTTCAGGTAACACAAAAATGAAGAAGGAAATAAGGAAATGGCCCTCCTGCATATCAAACTAACTTAAAGTATGGCAGAGTAAATCTGTATTTAAATACTTTGATGATTGATCCTCTTTATAACCTGTGACAGTTTAGTTTCACAAGCTATTTGTGCTATGACTTTACTAGTTTCTAGTTTGGCAAAATACCCTGAAGACACATCACCTAAAATTTGTAGTAAGAGCTGTCTAGCTTGAATAGAAGAATCAACAGTTCAGCATATTTTCATCAACATAAACAAGCTCTGAAGAAACATCATGATCTTCTCAGAATTATTTGTCCAAATCAATTAGCTTTTTGCCTTGCTCTTTCCTCTGTCCCACCTCTTAGCATAGATATGTTGTGGAGTCAGGCACTGTGTGCCAACTCCATGTCTGTGCTGCACTGGTTTAGCTCTGTACCAGCAAGGGATGCTGCTTGACATAATTCCAATTAAAAAAAAAGTACTGGAAGTGAGATTTTTGGAGATGGCTGATGAGTTTTCCGGTAGTAATTTTGACTGCTCAGAATTTGATAACTCGCTGACTGAGTGGGAAAAACGAACAGTGCAGCAAATCCTTGGTTAAGCATATGTTTGTGTAAAAGATTTTGGTTCATGCATCCTTTGATTGTCAGTCACCTCTAGGAACAATTATTTTTGAAGCAAGGTGGCTATTTGTTTGTCCCTAAAGGGTACCATTGTTTTCTCTGCACCATCACTTGCACTGCGCTGTGGTCAACACTTCCTGAGCGTTCTGGCTGTTAATGCCTTGCTTTTCACACCCTTCTCCTCTTTTTATCTGTGTTTCTGTTTTTCTTTTTTCTTTTGTGTTCCTCCTGGGAATCCTGCAGGGCCAGGCCTGGGGTGTGGAGGTGCTGTGTTTGCCTTGCCCCAGCAGAGTCGAGTTCTGGGTACGCAGGGACATTGTGGTGAGGACATCACAAGAGTGCACAGAGTCCCAAACCCAGCAGCCCAAGGAGTGCCATGGCTGGGAGAAGGTGGGAAGGGAGAGGAGCATGACCATGAGTCCTGCTGGCACTTGCAGCCCTGTCACACTTGTCTCACCTGGAGAGGCGTGTGCCCCAGGGAGGGGCCATGCTCTGCCCTCCCTGTGGGGCTGTGTAAGATGCTGTTGCTGTGCGAGCTGCCTGTGTGTTCCGTGGTGCCTGTGGCACTGGTGAGGGCGAGCAGAGGGAGATCTGGCAGCACAGCTCTGGGGGACAGGTGCTGGAGCTCTGATGGAGGGCAGTGTCCTGTGTGGGGTGCTCCTTGTCACCCGTGTGACAGCCAGGCCGAGGAGGGCAAGGCTCAACTCCTAAGAGAGCTGCTGGTGAAGGTTTGTCCTGGCTCTGCTCCAGAGCTGTGCTTTGCATTGTGCCTTGGCTTTGTTTGTGAGCGCAGAAGAGACACGCTGGAGGTGACAGCAGCACTGAAATCCAAACCTCTCTGCGCTGAGGCCCAGCCATGGGAGTCCTGGGGCGAGGCACAAACCACCCAAGTCCCTCACTGTGGCGGCTGTTCTTTCCAACTAAAAACATTTCGATTTTTAAATTTTTTGTCTACAAACTTTCTAAAAAAATAGTCATCCCAAAAGCACACAGTGAAAGTGATGCACAAATACATGGTGAAGTGGTGCTTCAGTTTAAGCTCGTGAATGCTTCATCATGAGTGTATTCAGCACATAGCCTGGCTGCCTAAGCAGCTGTCAGAAAACAAAAGTACTCTGGAGAGTAATTCACTCTTCAGGCATCATTTCAGATTATGTAGATAATTTAAGATTAACCCTTCCATGCTTTAATAAGATTCAGTTTTTTACATGCTATCACAACATGAATGAACCTTTTGGAGTGATGCCAAAGGCAAGATGACTTAAATTGTTAGTTTCAAGTGACAGCAGTAGGTTCTGATATTGTGTCAATATGTTAGTATATCTAGCTGTCTTATTCCCTGGTCATGTATACCTGTAATATTTCTAGTCTGAGTTTTATTTGCAACCTTGTCTGTCTGTTTTGTTTTTTAATATCAGAACATATAGTATGTTGAATTACGTTATACGAAATTACTGTTTGTACCAGGTAAAACTTTAAGACATTTTTTTTGTTTGGATGTAACTGCATGACCTAAAATGTCAGGACTACTATCAAGTATAACTTGGTAAAATAAGAGATAATTATTTTCTACCTGAATGATACTGTTGGGATCACTAAAAAGAGACAATGAATTTTACTACTTTGTATTAACTCCATCTGCCTTATTGTCCTTCTATTTTGATTGTGGTTGCTGATTTGCAAACAAGATACCTTTTGTACTTTGTATCCTGTGTCTTGTTAGTAATCTATCTAGACTCTAGTCTTAGATTTTTGTTGCTTTTCCCTAGGGCAGTTGTGGACAGAATATGTTCAAAGATTATTGATAAAGCTACAAAACTGTCCTTTTATTGAAAATGATCCCAGGGGTCTGAGCAGCCAAAACACACATGGTAGTCTTCTCTTATGGAAATCTATAAAGCCATGCTGCTATAATCAAAGCTCTCTTGGTTATTACAGGCTGATATTCTTGTCTGTATGTTTAAGAGGAATCTTACTGCCTGACCTTATATAATATGTGTGAATATTTAATGGATAGCTCCAGTATCATGCCCACTAGCTAAAATATTGCTGATCTTTAATCTTCAGTTTTTGATTTGAGACATGGTGAGTGTTGGAAGCCTGCCACATACCTTGATAAGCTGTTATAAAGGTTAATTGCACATTATTTTACTTTCTTGAAAATCTCCTTCATTTTCTGGTCTGAAGCTTCCAGCTGCTGTCACAATGGGGCATATTCCTGTACAAAATGTGTTCCAGTGGGAACATTTGTGGGGCTAGAGTTCAATATATTAATGCCTTTCCTCTAAGGTGAAGTCAGGCAAGAAATATGTGAAAGACTTGCATTAGGTAATGTGGATCTGACAGGGAAGGCCACAAGAAGCTGAGAGACCCAGACTGGAGGTAAGGAGGGAGAGTAAGATGCTAGATTTAGGATGAGCCCTTTTTAGGATATATCTCCATTTTAATTTGATTTGAATTTTTACTGCGCATACCTGCAGATACCTCACTGGGTGGCTACTGAGGCTCATGGCATTTTGAGCTTTATATTTGAACTAAGTACAAGCACACAACTGCAAAGTGCCCTGGCAATGCAAAGGTGCCACTTGTGCTGTTGCATTTCTTGATGCGGAAATTTTCTGAATCTTAAGGTGGTGTACTAAAATTTCCCATCTTCCAATAAAAAACCCATTTCTTCTGGATATCATAATACAACTTGAATTGGAAGGGAGCTCAAAGGTCATCTAGTTCAACCCAAGTGTGTTTTGTGGAAGCTATCATGGAGGTGGGTGCAATTCACCTACAAGGTTATACAGTGTATGCTACTTTTGAAACATCTGTTAAGAAGCCAGAACTGGTTGCCTTCATTTCAAAGATTAACAGAGGGTAATTGTTGTAAAGAGCACAATAGTGCAGTATACTTCAACCTGTGATCTCTAATCTGACTGGACTGGCAAGTGAGCACAGAGGTGTCAAAACATTATCTGTGAAATGTTTGCCAAAAACTGAAGTGCTGACAGGATTAGCTGGAATCTGGCTCCTGGTGATTGTTAGCACTTGCTGGCAACAACAGCTACAAATTGCTAGAAATTGCCAGCAAGCAATTTTAATGCTGAAGTTACAATGCTGTGAACCAAATGTTTTCTGTTTAGCCTGGTGATAAGTACCATGGAATTCATGTTTCCAGCAAAGAATGAGGACAACAACTACTCTAAGGCAAGTCAAAGCAATGAGACTTGACCCTGCCTTTTCCTCTCTCCCTTTTCCCCTGTCCTATTTTGAGGTTTCAGCATAAGTGTCCAGAATAGAAAATTATTTACTTGCTGATGCTAAGTGTGCATTTAATTTCCTGTTTAATTTGGAGTTGTGTTGGTACAGGAATGGGCAATGGCAATTTTAAATATGCTCAGGTTTTAAATGAGAGTTCATGCTGTAACTCTACCACCTCTTCAAACTAATAGGAAACTAGCAATGAGTGAGGGGGGAAGAAAAGGAATATGTATCATAAAAATTGCTTTAGACGCTTGCATATAACTTCAGACATTACATTTCATCTTGAGAAATATATACAGTGTCTCTCTGGTCAAAATCTGTTTTACAGACAGTTCTACCTCCAGTGATTTCTAGTTGCTGTAAGGAAAAAGTAATTAATTATTTGTTCAGCACAACTGTAACACACGAGACATTTTTATCTGTGCACAGCTCCTTGGAACCTTAACTGCATCATGCCTGACATTCAAGAATGTTGTGAAAATACTGAACAGGTTGCTATTTTTATGAAGTAGATTTGTATACAAATCACGTAGTTCTTTCTCTTTGGCCTGCTGGTTACTCATCCCCTGTCATAATCCTCTTTCCCAACAACTTCTGTTTCTTTCATTTCCCCCTTCTCACAAATTCTTTTTGTAGTAGCAGCACCTCTGGCAGTATTTCTCCTGTTGCTGTGCTTTGATAGTGTCACAGCTTCCCTGGAGGTGGTGGTGTGATGCTGACTTGTGACCTGCTTAGTGCATCAAGGTCACTCAGCTGCCCTGCCCACGCCCTGTCCTCCTCAGGGAGAGGCAGCACTGCCAGGGACTGGAAATCTGCCACTCCCTGGTGGTGATTCCTGACCCAGACAGATGTGCTTTCAGATCAGTACGTTCTGTACAGCTCCCACACAGATACATCTTGCAGGCATAGTTTAAGTCTGGCTTCCAAAAATCCTATAATACTCTAAGGAGGAAAGCAGATCCTATTAGAGTGCTGAATGGTTTAGTAATTGGAATTGTCCTTCTCTCCAGAAGTTCTTCACAGGTCATGAGAACCATCAATAATATAAATTTTCTTCATTTAAGTACTGTTTTATCAGTGATTTTAGGCCCACATGGACTGCTTTTGTACAGGATTAAGAGTTCTAATTTTTTTGGAAGGAATTTGTTTTCTGAAAGGGAGACTGAAATTCAATTACATTACGCCATTTTTTTTTGAAGGGGTGTTAAATAGACAAATATGTATAATATTGAGTTATAAGTGAAAGTGAAAAGATTTCTGTACTGTGCTTTTACATTTTCATCCAGGAACTAGTGCTGCAGCTTGATCCAAGCATTGAAACAATGCCTAATGTTAAATGCACATGGCCAGTTGTGATCAGCAAGGACTATCTCCAGCTGAAATGATTTCCTGGATTTGGTGCAGGCAGGCAGGGGTGTGTGTTTAATTCCTAAGGAATAAAAATGCCTCAGTTGCCTTGATGTAATTCCAACCCCCCCACCTTTGCCATCCACAAGGGTGGGATGTGGCATTGGAATGACAACAGTGTGCTCCTTGCAGTCCTTAGCTCTCATGGACAGAAGGAGATTTTAAAATTGCTGAGGGGTTTTCATTGCAGATCTTCCACTGAAAGCCAGTTATTCAGAACTGCAGATACTGTTAGGAAGTTGACAAAATCATTTGGCCGCACTGATGATTAATTTATAAAGGGCTTAAAGGCATTAAACCAGTGACCTGGTAAAAATCATTGGTGTCAGATAAAGGGATGCCTGCATTAACAGAGCTGAGGCCTTTTAACAGCTTTTAGAGGAAAAGTATGTGTTAAAAGCATGCTAAAAATGACACTGTTCAGAGAACAGGGCAGCCGAAGTAATTTGCAAGGAGAAATAGCATGATATTTTTACATACAGATTTTGATAGTTGCAAATACTAATCTAGGCCTACAGCAGCAATGAGAGATGAAAGCTAGAGAAAAATAAATTCCCAAACTCTGTTTTTATAGAAAGACCGTTCATTTTTCATTATTATTAAATGCTTGGTAATAGGAAGCTCATCTCTTCTTGCAGTTTTGGATCCTTGCATTTGCCTGCAGTCCCACTGAAGCTATTCCCAGCAAAAGTGGTCTGTTGGAGAGTTGTGCCTTTTAGTAAAGGGGCCTTATTCTGCAATTTATGCATATTCCCTAAAACTGTTTGGTGTTCTGATGTTGGTGGTTGTCTTATGGCTCACATCTGTTAATGACATTTATGTAAAGAATTTATATAAACTCTTCACCACTCAGTCTAGACAGTAATGTAAAAACTGAAATCCTTTTAATATTCAAATAGGCTTTTTTATGTTCTGCAATGCCAAAGACTTTTTTTTGGAAACAGTGACCTACTGTCTTTTGCTAAATGGTTGAAGAAACTCACTCATATTTTTGATACATCTGCCTCAATTCATCAGCATGACTTCTCAAATACTTTGGCAAGCAGTATTCCAAACTGGCTTTTTTGGGAAGGGAGGTAGTCATTATGCATTTATTTACAGATTGACTGTGTCATGGGTGGTGTTGGATAGGGTCTGCCAGGGTTTTTTGCTTGCAGGCAGCACTATGCCATTGTGACAGTACTGCCTCACATGTTGAGGTTAATATTACCAAGCTTTGCAGACCTGTGCATAGCAGAAAGGACCATCTCCAGTTCCTCAGCACTGCCTATTCAGTAGATATTTTGGGAGGATTCTGCTCCTCTCCAATGGTCATATTTTGTAACTTTGTCTTTTAAGATTGTGACTATCATAACAGTACCCCTTCCTTTGCATTTAAAATAGCTTGGACTAATGTAAGTTTTAAGCAGTAATTACTACTATATTAAATATCTTGTCTGCTCTATGGAAAGATCACACAAATTAGATTTTAATGATTATATGTGAAATTAAATCCACTGGTCTCCATATAGAAAATGCCTACTGAGATAATCAGTTATTGCAAGCAGGGAGGAAATAACAATTCATATTTATAGTGGTTAAATGACCACATTGTTTTCCTGAACCTGTGTCCAATTTCTACTATTCAACAATGCTGTAACAGACTATCAAGTCTTGGGCAACACCTGCAATAAAAAGAGGCAATTATCACAGTGCTGCAGTTAATGAATGACCTTGCTGATGGAAACGATCCTTACAGTTAAACATAGCAAGGTTGTTCTTCTGTTTGGTTTTTTATACCCTTCCTTCTTCAAAAGAAAAGTGCCTTTGGTTTTAGGAAGGAAATAATAATCAGATTGTAACTGAATTGTAAATGAAATAGTGCATTTCCTTTACCTTCAAACATCACTGCTGGTTTGTGTGTATTAGCAGACAATATGCGTTTGCTGCTGTTCTCAAAAGGATTTTTAGCCACTGCTTAGCCAGCAAGTCTAGAGTTCTTTCTCTAGCACAATCTGTCTTGGAGGCACTGACATGGAAGATACATATCCAGGAGTTATTTTTCAATTGTGGTTTAGGCTTAGTCAGTTCTCTTTGCCCTGCCTTCTCAGTTCCCATTTTTTGAGCAATCAGCTTGGTGACAAGGGTGGAGAACTTGTCTGAGCTAAAAACAGCCACTTCCTTGCTAGGAGAAAGGTTGTGTTAGTCCAAAGGTTCTACAATGAAAAGATACTTTTGCTTAAATATGCATGTATTGCAGTAGATAATTTTGCATTATCTTCCTACAGATGGGAAACGGAGTCATTATGTCCAGTGACATTGCCTAGATTGAAACACAAGATAGATATTTTTTTTATTTGTCTCCTAATTGAACCATCCAATCTCCCAAAAACAGTGGAAGCGAGAAACAGTACTCCAAGAAAATATTAATAGTATGGAGTATAGAAAAAGAATTGCAGAATTATTTCAAATGTCAATACTGCAATGTTGTGTTTAGTTCATGGGATCCAGGTTAAATGGAAGAGTAGCAGTATTAAAAGATTTTGAGGAAAACACCCGTTTTCCATTGTGCTTGAATGAAACTGCCTTTTCTAAACGTTTCATTATGTATTCTGTACATAAGATGAAAGAGTTTTTTTGAAATGTAAATGGATACAATGTAAAAGTTTATATTGAATGGGGATATTATATTCAGTGTAGATAATAGGGTTTCTGAGACAGTTTTGCCCATGGAACATTGAAATTGACTTTCTATGCTCATTCAAAATTGTTTTTGTTGCTGAGGCTGAGCAAAGTAAAAGTGTAACTGGATGCATTAACTTATGAGAAAGGGAAAAATATTTTACAATTTTACTTTTATTATGAAGGTAAAAACTGGTGACTTAAATACACGAGTCCATAAAATTTCCACTGGATAAATTCTCTCCTGTATTATCCCAGTAAAAAATTGTCCTGCTTACTATGTATCAGGCACCCTTATGAGACAATAACCTGACATCTGTGTGTTGTCTCTACATGAGATTTTGTATATGTTCTTTCAGGGAACATTGCAATTGGGGTTTGGGTTACAGTTTATCACAGTAATCCTTCAGAGGAACCTACTATCAAGAGGTTATGTGGTTTGAGGTTTTTTTAAAAAAAACTGAGTATTTTGAAACATTTGTGCTGAGCAAGCACTATTCTAGGCTGAGTTTTAGAGGGGAAAAATTGCCACACTACGTTCACTATGCACCGTTGTCTAAACTTAGCAATTACTGAAACAGCACTTCTTGTTGCAATCTCTTCCTTTTTTTTTTTTTCCCCCTCTCTCTCTCTCTTTAAAAGCGTATTCAGGCTTTGGAGAGCCAAATGATTTTTGAAAAATTCTTGCAATTTATGACAGCCACCTGCTCTCTTGGTCATAGATTAATAACACCTGACCAAGCATGAAAACATGCTGAGTCCATCTGCCTCTCCCCATGCAGGGGGCATTGCAGTGTTGTCTTATTAACTCCCCAGCACAGCATCCCGTTCAGAACAGTGTTATCAGTCCTGTGCAAGCAGCTCATTTGACAGAACGTGGGATCTGCTCACACAGCACCTTGGAAACAACCTTTTTGTCTGGACTTCTTTCACCATAGTGCTGCCAAGTGCTCTGTATGTCCATTATTTGCGAAGAGCTTTATTGTTAGTTAATATTCCCTAGAGATTCTTATTGAGCCTCTTTCAATGACCTGCAGGGATGCTGCCTGAGTTTGTTGGACCCTGTCTGGTAGGACTGCCTATGGATTATATGTTCTTGCTTAGTTCTGAAAAGAGCTAAAATATGTTTTCAATTTCAAGGACCAGAAGTGTTCCTAGTGAAATAAGTACTAGGATGGAACAAAAATGATCACTAAATTAAACTTTTATTGTTATTTCAAGATAAACTTAAGAAAAAAAGAAGAAAAAAAATCCACTGAGATACCTGTAGCTGGCAAAATGTGTGAATAAGTGATGGCTTACATCTGCACAGAAGATATTTCTTGAAATAGTAATGATAATTAGTACCTTCAGGTGCCATCAGCCTGTGCTGTACTTATATAATACCCAGCTGTATAATTAAGTGATCTTATTTTCAGCTTGATCCTTTCTTTTTCCATAATTATCTGTTAAAATCTTACACTTGTGGAGCCTGACACTTGTGTTTGCAGTGCACTTAACCCTGGCTTAAGCCGTGCAGAACAGCTTTCAGCGTTAGTTCAAAAGTTTAAGCTCTTTGGGCCAAAGGCCCCTTCCAAAGTGCCTTGTTCCAGAGCAGACCTTGTCTGTGTTCTTATGTGCTCTGACAGTGCTAATGACTGACTGGAGCTCTGTGTTCCAAAACTCTACCAAATCTGGGTAGAAAACAAGGAAACAGATGAATTATCTGCATAAATAACGCAAAATATAGGTCAAAGTCAGATTCTAAGACTGTTAAAGCTGAACCATAATGTTGGAAGAAGACAGCAATCTGAAATGAAGTAAATACCTGCCTGTTTTTGGAAGACTGTAACCCCTGTCCTGCCCTGTTTTTCAACTCATGTCTGTACTGAAATTCCTTTTTTGATGAAGAGAAATATGTAACTTCTTTTAAATGAAACCAGAAAATGCAGTAATTTCGGAGGAATTAGAAGGACATATGCTGATGTTTCCTTATCTGTCCAATGTAGTTTGTAGGTACTAGATGGACTCTGAAAGGATTTATCTTTCTCACTGTGTACTTCTGCTTTTCACATTGCTGCCCTTTGGAACTTTTAATGCTCAAGCTTGTGAACAAATGAACATCTGGACACAAGCACTGTATGTGATTGTATCTCATGCTGGCTACTTATGTCCAAAGATTTTTCTGCTGTTCTTTAAATGGTAGGAAAGGAGAAAAAAATAACTTTTTGGGAGAAAATCAAGTACTTTGCTTGACTGAAAACAATAACTTGATTTTTTTAAAAATTATTTAATTTCTGGGAGCAAAATCTTCTGTGATAAACCTTCAGTTTTCTGTCGCCTCTGATCAGAAAACTTATGGTATTGGGTTTTTTTGGGATAGGGTTCAAGTTACTAATATTGTGATAGCAGCCTAACTGAAGTGCCTATAGAACAGGAGAAGTTAGTAAAGAAAGGTTGGTGGTGTATTCCTGTGTCTACCCTTATTTAGATTTGCTGCACAGCTGTTTTTATAGACAGTGGAGAAAAGAGACCGTTCACTTAGAGGGAACTTCACTGGGGAGAAAAGGTGATTAAAAGGAAAATGCAGTTACAAGCAATATGAATATAAGCCAATTTTAGACAGGTGCTATTTTTAATATAGAAAAGAATATTAAAAAATAATTTTCTCCTCACTTTCACCACATCTTAAGCAAGCCTTTTGTACTGAGAATTTGCAGAATTAAATTCTTTTGACAATGGATTTCATTTAACTATAAAAAATTAAACCAGTTTCTTATAAGGTTTGTATTATGCAGTGCCACCTCTGCTAGACATAACTGTTCCTTTTCTCTCCTAACTCCCAGTTCTCCTCCTCCCTTTTTCCTTCCACTTTGGGGACTACTCCTTCTTCATCTTGAGCAGGTGATGGCTGTGTCTGAGAGCAAAACACCTCCTTAGCAGTCCATGAGGTCACACTGGTTTCAGGTTTGCTTTCAAACTCCTTATATTTGAATCCCTGGGTTTAGTAAAACTGTAGGTGAAAATTAGGTATACTTTTGAATAACCTTCAGCTGCCTTGCAACACTTAAAAATTATTTTATCCCCTGCACAAGCTAAATTATTCTCGCTTGAAATAATTGTCACTATTTGACAGATCACAATGAAAGCTGCTTTTTCAGTCTTGAACTGCTCTCATTCTCTGCCTATGAGGAGATATTTACCATGCCTTCTTCAAGGTGGAATAAGATTTACAGTCTCCATCTTCGTTGTTATCTCTCCAAACATGCACTCAATGGCCAGCTTGTGTTGTCATGATCAAACACCAGAAACGTTTCTTTTTATATGCTTGTAGGATGCAGATACTCTTATAATTCAACTCAGGGGGCTTTTGGAGTTGGCTTTGATTTGGAGTATATTCTTTAAATTTTGTTTGCTAGCTATATAAATCAACTTTTATGCCCATTTTTAAATTGTTTACTAAAATCAAGGTGTTTAAATTAGAAAACCATACTTGAGAAAGCAGGTATGCCAAAGAACCTATGAAAATGTCAAGTCCTCTCTGCCTGGGGGCTTGTATTTCATAAGTGGGCTCTAGTGTGTTGACATTTCAGTCTAGGATCTCACTGGCTGCCCTTGGGTGAGGCTGCAGGCTCTTGGCACATCCCCCAAACACGTCTGTCAGATCCATCAGACTCCAGTTGCTGGTTGATCTTCTTGGCCTGTGTTTTCATCAGTGCAAACTCACTACAGATATTTAGCCTCTGGTCTATCTGCTGCTCTGCAGTCTTTTCTCTATTTATGGGAGCCTGTTTTGCAGCTAGGTGAAGACTTGCATTGTTTTACTCTAAAGGAATGCTTTTCCAGTTCCATTCCCTATTCTTTCTTGTTGCTGACCTGCAGTCAGTTGTGGTTGGAGTACAGCTCCCTGCAGTTCCCAGTGGCAAGGCTCCTCTACAGAGAAGGAAGCTCTGTTTTGCAGCCACCTGTGGAAAAATGTCTCACTGTTGTGATACACATAGTCTGGGATTTGTTTTCCTCTCACTACCTGTGACCTTTTCAAGAATGTTCCTATTTGTGTAAGCAGAATGTAACCATCAATGTGGCACTATTTACCACTTGTGCTCCTACATGCAATGTGTTAAGTGACACAAAACCAGATGTGCATAATAATAATAAGGGGGTTTATCACCTAGAGTTTGATATAAAGAATGCTTTAATTATTCTAGTTGGTGTAGAATTACTGTAAACATTAAATGTTTTAAAGAATGAAAGACACATCCTTAGTTTAGAAAATATATGGTAGAGAATTAATGCTTGAATCCAGTATTATTTAATCTCTGCCTCAGGGTCAGAATCTGGCATTCCTAATAAACACTGATTTTTGAGCTGCCTTTAGGGAAGCTGTAGAATGAAGTGTTATTCACTGTAAGGAAGAATTGTGAAACATTTCCCCAAAATAGTAAATGTAAGCAAGGATTGCACAGGTATTAATCTGACATGCAGTTACATTGTTCCAGGGGAATCTGTCTATCTTGCAGTTTCTAGATGGAGGAAAAGTCCAGCAAAGCACTCAGACTGTCTGCCATTTTCTGAATGATTGCCAATAATTATGTCCCTCTTTTGAAATGATCTACAAGTAATTCAAACTGATGAGAATGTGAGATATGCCAAATGATTTGGCAAAATGTCAGATACCTCTGAACATGGTGGTTCCTGCTGACCTGCTATATAAAATGACACAATGTGGTGTGACTGACACTGCATAACATTAAGCAGCATGTAGGAAATTGGAAAATGCAGTGTTTTCAAGGCCAAGGTACTGAGGAAAAATGCATTTTTGATGGATGCCTACTTAACAACAACTTGCTGTTTGTGAAATGTCATTTTGGCCTTTTGCTGTATTGGAGAATGGATTGTATGTCTGGATATTAGCCTTGGCTCTGATCAGCTAAAATATGCTGTTGAAAATATTGGGAAAGGTGGTAAATTATTGGGTAAACAGTTGGATCTATGTAAGGTCTGTTTTCTTAATAGGGAGGGAGAAGGAAGTGAAATTTCCCTTATGAATCAAAAGCTTAAACAAAAGCATCATAACATTAGCTATTATCCAAGACTGGGATTCTCTCTTGAATTCAGAGTTTTGAGCTGAAATTTAAAGAATAATCTCCAAACAGTGAGATTTAAATATCCTCTCTTATTAGTATTTGCCCCATGCGCTGACCTCCCTGTCATGAACCCAGCTGTCCCCAGAGCAAGGGGACACAGGGACACAGGCTGGATCTGCTGGCTTGGAAGTGAAGAGCATTTACCAGTTATTCACAGGAAAAGGCTCACCTGTGAATAGAGGCTGATGGAGATCATTTGCCAACTTGCCAAAATGTCCTAAGAAATACTTAATTGCCTCTGTAAAAGGTCTCTGCAAAATTTTTATAGTTTCATTCGTCTTCTGCTTAGAATAAAGGAAAGGGACAAGTAGAGGCTGCCTAGCTAATAGGATCTTACAGACTTGGGTTCAGATTAAGAGCCTGTGGAAGTGGATAGAAATTTTGGACTTAAAGCTTATGAAGGCATCTTAAAATGTTAAGACTAACAGCTTGGTCATACAAGGAAATAAAACGATTGAGTGTAGTATTCGTATACTACAGCTAATTTAATTTGTATTTCTAATAACTTTGATTTTTCAGTAGTGCAAAGAAATAAATGTTTTTGGCTGTGGTGGAGATGTTTTATAATTTTTGATTGTGTTGGAGCAAAACACTGAGCAAGTTGCAAGTACTTCAGGAAAAATTCAGGAAGCACTAGTTCAGAAATAGTCCCAAGTGTCTTTTCTACACTTGTTTAGGGCTATAATGATTTACATGCCAGTGATATTTAACTCCTGTGCTGTTTCAGCTGCCCTTCTTGAGAAGCAAGACTGGAGCCAAACCTTTCTCCAGTGCTCACCTGGCTCTTTCAGTACTTTCATAGGTATCCTGCTGAATTTTGTGTTACAACTTGAGGTCTGAGTACAGCACCAAATGAAAGGGAAATTGTACCTTGTTCTTATTCCCTAGGAAGGGAGTCTACATTTCAGTTTAGCTCAGTGAGATTAGACTATTGCACGAGAGATTCCTGAGGGAAATGGGAGCAGTTGAAAGAGTATAAATGAGGTGGGAAGGGATACTGTCATCTACATCAAAAAAATGCCCTCCATTGGCACTGAGAACAGAAGTGAACTATGTGATAGCAGTTCACTGGCATTATCCACCTCTGATTTCCCTGACTGGATACCTTAGCTGGAAGATCTGCAATGACTATAGAGCTGTCTGAACAGTATCATACACCTGAGAACACTTCAGGGGTTAAAGGCAGTTCATTAGGTAAAGCAAAAGCTGAGTGCACAAGCAAAGTAAAATAAGGAATTCATTCTCTGCTTCCTGTGCAAAGGCAGATATTTAGCCATTTTCAGTGAAGCTGAGCTTTGCCATATGTAATGGTTGCTTGGGACTCCTAGGACTGGACTTTGGAATATCACCCTCTTCCTCCATATGCTGAGCATGATGTGGGATGGTAAGGAACATCCCTGTGGTCAGCTGAGGTTGCTGTCCTGGCTGTGCCCCCTCCCAGCTTCTCTTCCACCCCCAGGCTCCTTGCTTGCAGGGAGCATGACAAATGGGAAAGGCCTTGATGCTGTGCAAGCATGGACCAGCAACAGCTGAAGCATTCATGGTCAACAGTCTTCTGATCACCTATTCAAACCATAGCCACACACAATACTATAACATCATTATGATTTGCTCTACTTTTTATATAACAGCAAGCATTTCCAGTGGCCTTGCCACTGTCTTCCATCACTGCCATGATCTCACAGGACAGCAGCTCTGGGAGTAACACTTTTGTTTCTATAAACACAAAATTTTCAAACAGCTTTACAAAAACCTGGTGCTGTCAAAGATGGTAAGATCAAAGTGCTGCTGAACCTTCTTTTTGCATATTTTGTGAGTTGTTTTGCTGCACAGCAGCATATGTGTAGTGGAGAATATGAAGCCAAACAAACAGGGAAAAGAAGTCATATATCTTATGAACAGTCTTCAGAAAAAGAATGCTAATATTTGAGGAAAGCTAATCAGTATTATTGTGAGGTTTTATGTGTTTGCTCTCCACCCTGACTTCCTCATTATTCAATCCTGGTTTATCTGCAATTTGGTTTTAAACTTGCAGGTTTCCACAACCTTTCCTATCTTTCATCGTTGACCCAAATTTAACCAAGAAATTGTTCATAATTCTGCAGTTTTACTAGCAGGTCATTTTTAATAAATTTTGATTCCCTGTTTCCTAATCACACTTTTTTTTTTTTACTGGTTCCAAGACTATGTTTCTGTGTAGACATTATAACTTTTAGAACTGCAAATTTAGACAGTATTTTTTTCTTGTCTGTTTTTTGTGCAATTCATATCCCTCTAAACCAATGCTTGTTACTCTGTGTTTGTAGAATCTCCTCAGGTGTATGGAATTCACATATAGGTGGAATTTGATATTAAAGCTGACTTTGTGTATATTGAAGTCAATGGGGATAATCTTGGATGCAGAATTATTCATCCACCTAATTTTTTGCAAGATTGAAACCTAAGGTAGCAGCAATTATTTTAAGCTTTTGGTTTTGTGTCAGTCAATGTTGAATAGGCTGAAGTTTTTTTTAGGGTGAATAAGTAGATAGCTTATATTGCCTGGAATAGGGGTGGTAAAAGTGGTAATTTTGTAAGCCAAATGATATGAATGGACACAGATTTTTAGAGTTTTTTAAGAGAAATTGAGAACTTCATTAATATTTTTTATTTTTCTTCCAGTTTGTATTTAAGTGTGGCTGCAGTGCAGTTTCCTGGTCGATTGTAAAGAGAACCATGTTTGGAAGCTGCTTGCCAGACTCCACCAGGGAACTTGCTCATCAGGTTTTTTTGTCCAGTCAGCATGGTTTCAAGTGTCATGAGTGTCAGTAAGCCTGTCAGCTCAGCCTCATTTCTAAGAAGTACGAAGTACTACAAAGCCTTTTATTTTCTGACACGAGCAAATGGAAAAGTTCAGTTTAGTCTGTAACCCACAGCTTTATGAAGCCATTAAGTGTGAAGCCAACAGCTCTGACCTGCACAGCTCTAGATGGGGCATGTAGGCAGTGCTCAGTTACTTCTGACACCCTGCTTTGGGTACCTGCCTGCAGGGCTGTGCTGAGAGCTGCCAGCACTCTCGTGGGGACTCTGCTGATGCTGGTCTTCACTGTCTTGAAGGTACAGCTGGAATAATAATTGCTTCACATCAATATTGCTGTGGGGCAGTGTCATTAACATGGAAACTCTGGGTTTAGCTTTACCATGGACCCTTCCTTCTGATTGATTCACCAGCCCAGTGGAGATATGTAGAGGCTCTGTGCACCCCAGCAGGGCACTTGCAGGAGCTGGAAATACAAGTGCAGATGAAGTATGAATGCCCAAAGTGTGATCATGTTAGCTTACAAAAATTAAGCCATAATCTATTGTAATCATGGGTGTAAACAAATTAACTTATTTTTCAATTCGAGGAAAAAAGAATTTACAACTTTTTATTGTCCAGGTTGGAACAACACTCAGGTTAATTTTCTTTCTATTTAGTTCTCATTAGCCCATAGTAATGATGGATTCCTGCCAAGCAATAAACAGTGCCATTCCCAATTGCTTTTGGGCTTTTTGTTTTTTTCTTACACTGATACAAATAGTGAAGGTAATTTTAGTCATAATTTTGGTTCATGCTTAGTGATTTTGGCCAGCCAAAACCTTATGTTCCATTAACTTCTGAGTGAAGACTGGGCTCAGTCACGCCTGTGAAAACTTGTCAGTTTTCCAGCCATTCATGTTCAGAGCCAAGGAGTAGGAAAAATGTCTGCAGCTGAATGCTGCTCCTCCCCCAGATTGCTTTTGTCTCTTGTTTTGAGAACTCTCCTTATGCAACATGCTTTGGCTGTGATGTAGTGCTAACTCCTGAGAGGCTTTCTCCCATCTAAGTCATTACTGCCTATTATATTCTTTCTGCCTCGAGAGCTGTTCTAATTATATAAAGAGAACTGGCTTTTCGTATAAATAGACATACAAATCACAGCCTGCATAAACTTCCATAAGAAAAAAACCTAAGTTTCTGTCACTTGGTGTTAATTTCCACTGTACGCTTTCTGTATAAAAGGGATTTGTGGTTTTGGTTTCATACAGTGAGATTCTTTTAGTAGTTATAGTTCTGTTTTTCCCAGTCATAGGAATGGGTATGTTATAGTCATGCTGAAATGCCAAAATAGTCATTGCTGGTTGGTAGTTGTTGCAGGATTTGTTCTTTGAATGATATATTTTAGCTTCCTTAAGAATAAAAGGAACACTTTATTTATTAAAATACTACTACATAAAAGGAATAAATAGAAATTTTAAGTTGCCATTGAATATCTGTGGAAGATCAGGCATCTCTGAAAAAGATATTATTGTAGCTGCAATGTAGAAGGGCATTCTTTCCAGCTGGGAAGAATGTTAATAATGCCAATTACCCATTTATGACAATGAATGAGGAAGGCTGGAATGCAGGGCTCTTTTCCTGAGGATGATGTGACAACATCAGTGTTGTTCCGATAACTTTCAGTAAGATCCACATTATAGGGCTGATTGTTAAACAATGCCACTCATTCCCCTTTATTCTGTCTTTGAAATGAAAGCGTTAGAAGGTCAGATAATGTATCCATTGTTGGGAGAAGGAATCCATAAATGATGAGTTTTCACTTAAGTGCTGTGACAAGTGGCATGAGACAGTACTGGCAGCAAGGATGTTCTGAGGAATAAGCATTGGTCTGTGGTGTTGGCAATGACACTTTGCAGCAGGATGGTGCCAGAACTTCCCAGCACTGGGGAGGTGCTTGCTCTCCCCCAGGTGACCAAGAGGGTCTAGACTGGAGGAACTGTTTTGGCATTAGCTCTTCCAAAGGCTGCAGTGTTGGTATTGCTGGTAAAGCCTCTAAACTGAGCAACTTCTTACCTTCCTGCAACTGTCCTTTGGTAAAGCAGCTAAATCAAACACTAAATAGGAGACTGCAGTGTCTTTCCAAGAATAAATGAGAAGATATTGAGACTCCTTACATGTAGAAAAGCTCTGCTAAATGGCACAAAAGTTTGGGGTGTGGAAATTGGTGAAGCTCCATTGCATTAAAATAGTGACTTTAAACTTAAAACATAACCTGTATTCCACACGAGATTATAGACTTTTTTTGGTAGTCTCCTGCCTGCGGAGAGGGAAGTACAAACCCCATGACTGCAGAAAGTGGCAGAGGATTGGGAAAAGAAATCAGAGTAGAAATTGTTTTTCCATGTGGGATGAGCAGTTTGAGAGAAGCTTGAACACGAAATGTAGAGGAAGGAAGTAGTGGATGTCTCACTGCTCTCCTGGTGGTTATGCACACAACACTGCATTTCAATTTAGAAAGAGTATGTTAGCGTGGGCTGCACTGATCAAATTAAAAACAGAAACCATAGAAATGTACTGAGACTTCTGCCTGATTAAACATTATCTCTCATTCTCCAGCCTGCTCACTGCCAGGACAGTGTGTTAAGAATTGAGGGCTTGAGAACTCCCATCCATTGTCCCTCTGCTGAAAACCTCCCTGACAAATCCTTCTCCTGAGTGAAGGAATCCCCTAGCAGATTCCAGTAGCGCTCTGGGTGGTTGGGGTGTTGTGTAAATTTGTCTCTTAACCCCTGAACTCTGCTGTTTCTGATCTCAGCTGAACATGTGTGACAGGCCAGGGCTGTGGCTTATGAAACCAGCTGTTCTGTGCTGCACTGCAGCTGTGCTAGGCCACCAGGTACTGGCTCTCATTCCTTTTGTAAAGAAAATGTTTATTCATCTAGTCTTGAAATGACAGGATTCGTGATGGAGACATTTCACGCTTTGTATAAGCTTTCCTCTCTTTTGCTTCTGTGCTTGTTACAAACGTATGTATAGTAAAATGTAGAGAAATGGTTCAGTAAAAATACAATGATTCACTTTAAAGCCAATCATCTTCTGGCTACTGTTTATGTCTAGTTGCAGCAGAAACTTAGGCATTAAAAAGAAAAAAGAGGAAAAGGGCAGAAATTTTGCTTTTCCATCTAGATTTGGTCAAATGACTCCAGTTTTGCAAGATCTGTGGTTTCTATTATTGGCATAGATTTGCTGTTGTAGCCATTTGTCTGACCTTTCTGTTTAAAGTCCGTCAGAATTCCATGCTTATTATTTGAATTTGATAACAGGAGGTATTAAGTTATATTTGGACATCATAACACATTTAAGTTCCACAATTATTTACATTTCCTTTTATTCTTGGTAAGTTATCTGTAGCTTTGCTGTTTTCTATACAAATGAAAGATAAAAGATACGTTTTTTTTTCTGAACTTTTTTCTTAATTTCTCCTGGCCTTTGGTTGAATTGAGTTTAATAAGTAACAGTATTCTTTTGGAGATAGCCTTTTTCCTATTCTAACTCATGACTCAGCTTATTTCCAAAGATTGCATTTGGTGCTCATACTCCCCCCACCTCCTGGGAGTGAAGAATATTTAGAAGGAGAGATTTCAAAATACATTTTTAGTTCAGTAGCTTCGAATGCTGAGCTTTAATTGGCATGGCCAAATTCAAGTTCATCGCATCCAAGCATACAGAAGTGACTCACCCTTAGCTAAAATTGCACATACCAGATATGGCATGTCTAGATGCTATTTAAAATGCTGCTTATTAAGCTGCTCTAGACTATTGCTAGTTTAACAGTCCTACTGCTCTCCCTGTTTAAATATGCTGCTTATTTATTTTTATTAGGGAGAGGTGTTCACCTGTTTTCTACCCTGTCCACAAGTGTATTTTTTTGCATTGAGGCAGGCAGTGAGGTGGGCCCCTCCACCTGGCAGGGAATCTAGAAATGCTTGAAGAACTCTTTGGTTTTGTGTTCTTTGTGTTTTCGATTTTTTGTTTGGTTTATTTGGGATTTGGTTGGTTGGTCTTTTTGTTTTCTTTTAAATTTATTTTTATAAGAACTGAGGTGATTTTGTCTTTTTAATTTTTAATTGGCTGTCTTGGAGGTGAAAACTCTTACAAGCTTAGGAAGAAGACTGTCAGTAGTTTCCAGCTCTCATTTCTTTAAAGCGTTTCTTTTCACAGTGCACACCCTCTGCAGAAGAAAAATAAAAAAATCCCTCCAAAAATCAAACAAAAAGCAAACAACAAAACAACAGCCCTGTAGAAATGAATTGCTTGCTGATGCATATGTTTGTAGTCTGGTTTGAGTGCTGCATGTTTTTCTGAGTCTTCAGATGTCTATTAAGGTCATATGTAGTAGAGAGAAAGGAAAAGGCTGTACTGAAGCTGTTTTACTTTTCCTTTGTGTGAGTGAAGAATAGAAACTGGACAGCAGGGCATGATGGTGAAATCAGAAAATAATGCAAAAAGGATTTCAGTGTTAGAATAAAGGAGGGAAGTACCAAAATGAAGCAGCTGTATAACAGCAGCAGCACATACCCCTGCTGTGTAACAGGATTTAATGCTGACCTCCAAGAAAGGTGTGAGGCTCTAAGGACCTCAGAATCCTGACTTGCCTTTGCAGCAGAGAGTTGGGTGATAGTGTGGTTTCTTTCCCCACTGCTTGCAAATTGGTTGCCTTTGGCTCCTTATATGTGGTTTCGTTTTTTTTTTTTTCTGCAAGAAACTTCTCTGTTCTGCTTGCCTTGTGTTCAGGCTCTGCCCCAGGTGGCTGATGTTTCTCTGTAGAAAAGCTTAAGGCTGCACTTCTTATTTAATCTTTGCAAACATGTAGCACGAATCCACTAAGTTTTCTGTTTTAAAATACAAGCATCCCTTGAAAGCTTTCTTAAGTATAGATAAGTACATTTGAAACCTTGTACCAGTATCAATTACCTCTTTCTTTGTCTATTTAATGGTAACTTTCTTTAAATAATATGCTGTGACATCTTTATTATCCTTTAGTGATGAGGACAGTGAGCACAATAATGATTTTAAGCCTCAGTAGGTTAATGGAGTTAGGCTTGTCACCATACATTATAAAAGCAATCAAAAGTGTTTTTAATGGTCATCAGTGTGAGTGTGAATCCCAGCTTTATACAGCTCAAACTAAAATGACCCTTAGAAGGTGTCTTACTGTTTTTGAAACTTAGTAGAGGAAGAATTTTCATCTGTTCCCGAACAGAGGCAGTTTCATTGTACCTCTGAGTACTGCTTGTGTAGAGAAAAGAGAAATTAAATGGAGTGATATTTTAGGCCGTATTTTACTTGGCCACCTTTTTTCCTGTCTCTGTATTTGTCATGACTTAAAACCACGGCTGAAAGGAAATAAATAGATTAAATCAAGGATTTTTTTTTTTTGTTTAGCCAGGAGTCAGATTCTGTGTGGTCAACTCAGGCCAAAGCAAATCTATAAACATGGTTAAACAGTAGTGATAATGGGCCCTTTTCTGCAATATTTATAATACTCCAAGAAAAATTCTGCTATTTTAAGTTGTGAAAATCTCCTGAATGGGCATGTTAATTTTGGTTGCTTTATATCAAGTCCCACTTTGCTCTCTTAGGATATTTATAAGTGATCCTTATGCAGAGGAATGGCACATTCAGTATTTAATATATTATGTCTGCATTGCAGCTATCAGAGTGCAGGTGTATATAACACTGCTGACGTTGGTGGTAGAAATGCACAGTCCTGTAGTGCTTAGGTATCTACAGATTTCAAAGTTTTAGTCTTGTGGCATTCCCAAGGCAACAGATTTGGGCCTATTTATATGCAAACCTGGGCTCATGCCCAAACACACTAGTTCTATTTTCCTGCTTCAGGGTGATGCATCTTTCCTAAACTTTGTAACTGGACTTGGTGATGTCTACACCTTGCCAATTTGCCTTTCTCTGTGAGGTCTTATAATGATCCAGCTTATTTCTTTCAATCCATCTAACCTAAAATATAAAACTGCTCTGTCTGTGGAGAGCGAGGAGAGAAAGACCTTACTGAAATAACTTGCTTTATCTAGTGACAAGCAATGAAACCTAGGGGAACAGGTCATCATTGGGTAGATATTTTTAATGCTGCTTGCCATTGCTCTTAAGGCATTAATCCTGCATTTTGTGCTGTGTGTTGTGTCTGAGGAATCTTCTGACTAATGTGTTTTGATTCTAGATTTGTGATTATAGCATTGCAATTGCATATATATAGGTGTGGAGATGGTTGAATTGTTATTCTACTGTAATTGAGGTGATAAAGTCCCTTCCTTTCAAATTGCTTTTCTGAGATGGTCATGATTTTATGAATAACTTATTTGTCCTAAAAACTTGTGTATTACTTGTGTACCACAAAATGAGATTTAAAAATTAAAGTCTATCAAAGTCCTTATGCCATTTGGAATATCATGACTCTGAAAACTTGTTCATTGAGAAAATGATTCAAAAACTCTCTTTATACTTCACTAAGATCATAATCTCTATAACAGTTCAAATTTTACATGTATATCGTAGATTTATTCTGATACTCAAACTTCAGGTGACTGATGCTGAGGATGATGTATGGATTTAATGCTCAGGTTTGGACTGTGAGCACTGGAGCTCAGCAGATTTGAAATTACTTGAAGTCACAAGTTAGAAGATATGGCTTTTCTGCATATTTGGTTTCTAATTCAGTTGGGTGAACATATTTGCTTGTCAATCAGTCCCTGAAAAATGTTCAGATCTCACTGTTTACAGTGTTATTATCTGTTCTGCAGATGCTGATGATCTGTTATCTACTTTCCTGCTAACAGCCTTCTCTGTTCCATGGTTTTGTCTTCCCTTTCTCATATGCCAACTACTCTTTCTCTCAAATTTTCCAGTTAATTAACTTAATTAGGTTAAATCATGGTCTTGGAGGCAGTGATACTGAGGAACCTTTTCTTGGCAGTTCTTTTTCTCTTGAGCAGTTCCTGTTCTTGTTCTTCCTGCTTCCCACCACTTGTTTTCCTGATGTAGCACATTGTAGCCCGATTCATGCAAGTCAAAGAATCTCTGGTGTCTTTTTTTAAAACATCAAGCAATTAATTCACTCTTCAGCTGCATGGAGTAGCTGCACAATGGTTAACTGGAAGGAGGCGGGAAGAGGGTGGGTGGGCAGGAGGAAAGGAATGACCTGAGCTACCCCTGCTGCTAAAGGAGAGAAATCCTAAAGCCCTATTTTCTTCAGAACTTCTGAACGGAGGCATCCCAGAGCTTGGTACTTTTTCAGATGGTTTAATGTTAAACACTCCGCTCCCCCCTATCAACCAGCCTTCAAGTAAACACCACCGCCACCCAAAAAAAAAATAATGGGGGAACCAGAAGAAACAAATCTTACTTTACAGAGCTTTCAGAACTTGGCTTTCTTCAACATCACATTCTAGTCTGAGTGGAAGTGCCTTAAATATCCCCTGGAATTGTACTTTGACTTGCTTGCAGTTATGCCATACGCTCTTCTGAATTTCCATCAGTGCCACTGCTGATTTAAGCATCCCCCTCTCTGTGCTGATGGCACTGGGGAATAATCATGGCCCTTGATGATGCCTTGTTCATGTGGTAGCACAGTGAACATGTGCAGGTTAACTTCTTTAATGCATGGCTCAGTTAAGGGGATTATAAGAAGGTAGAAAGGCACTACTCAAATTGGCACTGCCACTGGAAGAGGTGCTCTTGGAACTACACTTGTAGGTGCTTCTTGCTTGGTGTACTTGGTCTCTGCAGGAATTCTGTTTTTTCAGTTGTTTTCCATGAATAGCTCCATAGAATGCTTAATATAAAGCAAAAAAATTCATTGCTTTTGACTGGTGAAGCTTGACTTTCCATTGGAGTTGATCTACCTTTGAGTTTTACTGCTCTAAAAATGCTGTTTGGGAGTAGGGATAGGTCCACATTATGAGGCTGAGTCTGCATTGTTCCTCTCCTGAATAACAACCCTGGCATGTGCTGCTCCAGGCAATGCTCTGGTGTGTGCCTAAGAACAGCAATAGGTTTTTGAGTCTTTGTCTTGTTTAGAGGTTTTTAAGGGCTATCCTGATGAGGGCTAATGAAAAGCACTCCTCCTTGACAGTAGCTGTGGGAAATTTTAAGGAAATCAATGGGAATCGTGACCCACAAGAAGGGCACAGGTAACATAGGTAGCCAGTTTACTTGAGGGTTTATTCTATGGTGCTCTCTCTTCCTGTAAAGCACCACACTGATGTCAAAAGGAGACAAAAGAGAGCAAATAACTGTTTTGGTATGAAAGAGGTGAAAAAAAAACCTTATGTCTACATTTCTCATTCCAAGTCCTGGCTTCAGCAAGTGTATTCCAATCTCTTTAAATCCCTGCAATATGGGTGGGATTGAAGTTAAAAACCATATTGCTTAACAAGATTACATTGGTATTTACCCTCATTACCTGGGCCCTGCCAATATGACTGGGTCACCAAGTCATCAGTGTGTTTGATTATACTACACTGAGACTAATTACACTGTGGCAGAGCAGTTGGAAGCCATAAAAAGGAGCTCTTTCTTAGAAGATTTTAATGGTAGCCCTTCTTTGTGACTTTCTGGATGAGCACTGATTGAGTACAATATCTGCTTGTCTGCAGATGCAAAGCCACAAATCTTTATTTGTATTTTCTATTTTATGTTTGGGTTGAGAGAGCACTGAGTCTTTCCCCCTCCCCCCACTCACATCTCTAATGTGAACTTTGAGGTCATTCTTGTTGCGCAGAAAACCAAACATTTCATTCTGGAGGGCAATTTAGAAACCTAAATATTTCTTCTGCTTGCTTTCAAATTCTGAAGCCCTTGTTTACTTTATCCATGGCTGTTATATATATGATTTTGTCTGAAATAATGTCTGTGCCACAATAATTGCACCTTAGAAACCAAGTGAAATATGGGTAAGTTATTGGGGAATTTTCTTTGTAATTCCTCTCCTTTGTCCTATGGTTAATAACTTTTTATGCATACCTGTGGTCTTGGTGCAATTGGAAGATTTATCTTGCAAGATGTCCTTGCACTCACACCTATTTTCATCAAAGCTGAATTCAGATTTGTGTTTTGTAATTTGGGTGCTTGGGAGACAAAAATTAAAGGACTTGGAGCACTATAGTACAGAGATTTAGGAATGAGAGGTTAGACCCTTCCAGCTGCTTGTCCCTCTGTCCTGTCAGTGGGGCTACAGGCAGCACAAACCATGTCTGCAGGCAGAGCACCCTCCCTCTGGTGCTGTGCTGGCACTGTGTGACCATGCCATGACTGGCAGAGCATCTGCTGGGATGGGACCTGCAGACAGTAACAACTGTGGCTACCTCAATATCACTGGGTTTTATCTTTGGAGCTCCTGGCTTCGTTTGCCTTAACACTGCCTCTTTCAGTCTGCCCTTGAAAATAGGATGCAGCAAAGTGAGTAACAGAGAGAACAAACTTTGATCTTCATATTTTTTACATGCTGATATAGTGTCCAGTATTTCTAATTAATTCTTTTAGTAATAATTCTAGTGCCCTAGAATTTCTTTGTTAAGTGAAGAATTCAGTGTAAGTTTCATTGCACATGATTTTTTCTTTATGAAAGACAGCGATGTTTAAACACTGATTAAAAACCCCTTATTCTTTTCCTGTTCGTGTAAAGCTTTATGTAGGCTAGTTTTTAACCATATCATTTTGTGATATCATACTTCATTTTCATTGGATGTATTTTGAAAGGTTTTTTCAGTCTCTGGATAATCTCTGGAGTTTTTTTGTTCTTGAAGCATTATTCTTTCTCTTCTATATCTTTTTTATATATGCACTGACATCCTAATCCTGCCAGATCAGAGATCTGTAATTTTGTTCTTGCAGAGCATTTAAGTACTAATGGCTTCATAGCAGCAGAGCTAAAGAGCTGGCATCTTTTAGTATAGAACATAGTCCTGCAGAGCAAGGACTTCTGATTTGTACAGAGCTGAACAACTTCTGTCTGTCAAGGAATATGCAAGACTAGTGCTGGTTTATAACTATGGTAACCAGCAATGGGTTGGTCCTTACAAGTCCCACAGTTTGCCCTATTATGTTATCATGCTTACACTGGCAAATCTTCCCTCAGCAAACATCACGACTGCTTACCCCAGCTGAACTTTTGTTTCTCTCCTCCTTTCCTATCTCTCTTATCTCACAGGCAGTTGGCTGCAGGCTGGAGACTTATCTGTGCACACTCTCTATGGGCAAGGCAATGTAAAATCTGGGGCTTAAATACTTTAATTCTGAAACCTGGGCCAGTTTTATCACACGTTAATCACTCCAGCCATATTGATATTCAGAGAATTCTGAGGTTTTGGTACAGGATTGTCCAGCCTTGATCTCTCAGTGTAATTGAAGCTTGTCTGTATTACTAGTATTTTCCAAGATAATTCTTCTAGGAACTACCTCAAAATTAGCCTACTTGCTTTCTTTATTTTATATTTCTCTCTTTATATGCATCCTGCATGCATGCTTGTGTGAGCAGGAATTGATATCACTAAGTAGTGTATGAGGTGATGATACACCTTTATTAGATTAATGTATTTTCACCAGAGGTTTTAAGAACTTCTTTGAATTCATTTGAAAAGATGATTACTCCTACACCTAACTAGCAGAGGGCAAAGCCTCCAAGTACATTTTGATTTCAATTTTTGCCATCTTGTATAATAATTTACATTACACTAAATAATATATTACACTAAACATGAATGCTTCATTCCAAACCATCACAGACAAATGTGTCTGAATAATACTCGATATATCATTGTTTCTTTTGCTTGTGAACTCTGAGATGAGAATGAGAAATGTTTCTTCATATGGCTAATTGCATAAATCCCCAGGATCTAATTTATGTGGCTGAGTGTGGATTCAGCAGTCTAGTTTTAAGCGTCTGCTTTTGGCTGTTCTGATCTTTAGCATTCTTTTCTTATTTTAATGAAGAATTTAACCTTTTAGTTGCTACTTCTTTTCAGTTGGGCTCATTTCAAAAGGAAGTGGTTGCACACTGTTTCATGTAAACAACTTTTTCATTGTATTTTTCCTGAGACCAAAGTAATGGCATATGAATGTGTCTTTTTTTTTTTGCCAGAGGACCAGATAAAAAGTAGTCAAAATCTATGTTAATGTTATTTTGTTCAGCTTTAAGTAGTTTTCCACTCTTCACTCAGCAGAATAAACCAGACCCATCTGACCCAGAGCCAAGAATAACAGTAATGCCTCCTCTGTCTTCTCCATTCTGCTCCTGCCCTCACAGAAATAAGAACAATATTTTTCTTTATTATTTGGTAATCCCAAACAAGGTAAGGCCCCGCATCAAATATTTTTTGAACCCTTTAACGTTTCTGAAGCATGATGACATATTTAGTGTTGATAATGTGACGAATAGTTTACTTATGTCGTGCTTGTAAAAGTTTCCGTTGCCTTTATTGGTGGCTGGAACCACTGCCAGAACGCCTGAGTAATCACCAGAGCAGCTATTGGGCTGCAGATGAAGTCAGGATTTGCTTGTGCTTCAAGTTGTGCTTATGTTTGTGTGGGAGCTTAAAACAGTGTCAATAAATGCTATGAAGCCCTCTTTATGTGGATCACAATAGTAACTAAGGCACTGTTCACTGCATTGTAATAGTACACAAGGAATACGCTCCTTACTTTTGTCTAAAACATGACACTGAATTAAATGTGGACTCACATTATTTTCACTTTAATAGTTAATGAAGTCTCAAGGGTTTAAAGAGTAAAAAAAATTTCAAATGTGCCTGTGTATTAATGCAAGAACTAAAACTTACTGTTCTAGCTTAATAAATCTGACAAGAAAAGTACTTCTGGGGTTTTTTTAAAAGTTTCCTTTTTTCTTTTTATTATTTTCTCTTTATTTTTGCATTAAAAACCCAATTAAAAATACCGGCTGGTGCACAACAAAAGAAAAGCTCTTGAGGCATATTTGGATTCTAGCTTATGGTTTAGATTTCACTTTTGGAGAGGATGTTAGGGATGAGGTGACTGGAAGGGTCACAGGTTCAGTGCTCATTCCTGCTACTGGCAAGAGAAACAAAGCAGGACTTTTTGATATTTTAATTGTACATTGAAGTAAGAAGGTGGAGGGGAAGAGGGAGGGAAGAGACTCAGTATATACTGCAATGTAAATTTGCATACATATGAGACCTCTGGTTATGAACAGCAGCTTTCACAGCCATCTGTTCTTTTGTTGGGGCTTCAGCAACTTGCATCAGTTTCAAATATTCACTGATGTGGGTGAAACATGTTTAATAAGCCCCTGCTGAAACCATAGGTTACAGGAAGTCAATCCTGTGTTGTTCCTAGACAAATCTGGATGATTATTGTGGTGTACATCCAGTCAGCAGGCTTTTGTCCATCCTTTCTATGGGGAAGACTGTGTCTGTTTTGACATGTTTATCTGCTTGTATTGGCATATTTAGAGATTGGGAGTTTTATTGCAGGGAGAGGAAGAGTTCTGCTGTAGCTGGGGTCAAGGGCTTTGCCCTTTTAAGTGGGGACAAATCTAGGGAGGGAGCAGAAACTGACAATGTGATGTGGTATTTCGTTAAAAAAGGAAAATGGGTTTGGGAAGGATACAATCAAAATAGTTCTCAAACTCAACCTCTGAAACTCTGGTGGTGTCTAGTAGCTGACTTGGACTCTCCAGTCTTTAGGAGTCTGTAATTGTCCCTTATCTGTCAGCCAGCCCTATGGCAAGAGGGTTATGATGAAAACATCTGGATCTAGTGCTCTCCAATGCAGTCTGCATCCCTTCAGATAAAATCCACCTCTTTTGTTGTTCCTATAAATTAACTTCAGGGAAGGATTTAACCCAGATCCTCTCTCATTGAATTTTATCAAGTCCCTCAAGCAAAACATCCAAAGCAAAAAAGGTTGTTTGAATGCTTGAAGGTAACTTGTGTTGGCTATTGATTATTCTCTGTGGCACGGGAAAGGATGGGCCCCTTGGCTTCATTATAATTATGTCTTTTTCAGTCTTGCCTGTCTGTGTTTTGTGTTGACACCACCCCCCTTTCAGATTCCTGTAACATATTTCATTCTGGAAATGTAGAATATTCAGGCAGAAACCCTAAATTGAATGCTACTTTCTGGGGGAATACTGACTTGAACATATTTTCTCTTCAGCCCTTTGCTCTGGGCTAACATAGGAAGGGGAAGATAATATTTTTATCTTTAGTTGGTGTTAGCTTTCTCCCAATTTCTAATTTTCAGTAGTTACCTCAGATTTCAGAGTATCTGTCTGTAACTGTGAATGTGTTGTCAGAAGTTGCTAACAAGCATGTATAAGTGTGAAAACTTAAATATCAATATTTTTAATCAAACTCATTCCTAAATGATCATGGCCTGTGAATGAATAAGTATCTAGCTTGCCATTACAATTTTTCCAGTGATGTCCCTGTTGGGGACAACTATGACCACTCTATGACCCAATGACCAATATCTGGCTACAGCAGATGTTTGAGTATCTAAAATACAGCAGAAAGACTGAATTGCAGAACTCAAACAAGCAAAGAATTCTTCAGAGATGAAAAATGTCAGGCTTACTTTTTTTCCTAGGCTTGTATTTACAAATTTCTGAATGCAATGTTGTCTTTTAAACCTCTGACCATAATTTTCTTAAAGGTCTTTAATCTGAGGAATGTAAAATATTACTCCATGACTGGCTGTTCATTTAAGACAGATCTGAAGATGTATAAATGTTGTTGCCTTACTTGCAGACATATCAGCAATATATGGCATGTTAGAACACAGGAAGCTCCTTACTTAAATAAATGGTATGGTGACAGTTTTTTTCATATTTAAATCAACATCTATGAAAGGACTAATAAATCCATGATTAAATTAGAATCTTTCAATCACACATAATCAAGCCTTATGTAGCTGCTGAAAACATATATGGTAAATCCAAACTATTTTGACTATTTGTGCTCTGCAGGATACAGTTATCATATAAGAATTAATATTTTGTTACTCCAGTCAAAACAAAATTAGTTTTTCCTAATGCTGAAATTATGAAGATTATAGTTTGGAAGAAAGCGTAACTGATGATTGCTTTTGATGAGAGTGACTTTATCTCCATGTCTCTTTATTCAAAGGATTCATCAGTGTAAAAGGCAGTTCCTAGACTTAACTGTAAAAGTTCACAAGTTTGAAGCTGCTTAATTAATGCAGACTATCATAAATCAGTTATCCAGTAGCTGTATGAGTGTATCCAGTGTGGTGAGGATTTTCAGACAGTGTTTTGAAACATATTTTTGATTTATAATTGGTTGCCAAAGGTTTTTGTATACTTGCTGTCCCCCATGCAGTGGAGTTTTGTGCTGTGTAAATCTTAGAAAATCAATCAAAAACTAAATAAATGGGCTTGTTGCATTGGCAACTCATTCCATGTGATGAGGGGTTAAAAAGGAAAACTGCTGCTCTTGAACACCTGCCTGAAGTATGAATAAACATGCAAACCTGAAGATGTTTGAGTAGTCTTTGAAAGGTATTTGGAAGAGTAAGTCCTTACAATATATATTTCAGTTTTAACTTAGATAGCATCTAGTTACATAGAAAAATTACGTGTATGTGGCTGATCTGTATTTAATCATGGAGCAAGCCAAAGTCACACTGATGAACAAGCAGTTGTACATGCACAATTTAAGCCTGTAGGTCACGAGAGCTGGAGATTTTAGGCTTTGGGATTAATCTGATTTTGTGTTCTAATTTCCATATTAATGAATATGCACCATCATTTGCATATATGACATGATCTCTAACATCAGGTCTTAGCCTAACAACATATTTCCTCAGTGAGAAGCCAAATGACTGTGCTTTAATCTTACAAATGCTGGAAGCCAAAGCACTAGAATTAGATAAAATCTCTGTACTTTGAGTAACTGGAGAAAAATGACCCTGCACTTTTCAGTCTGTAAAAGCCATTTGTAATTTCTTGGAATGACTCCCTTCCCACAGAGGTAATATTTGGAGGTAATACAGAAGGTTAGCACTCCTACATATCTTAGGTCAATGTTCTTTTGTAGCTGGATGTCCTTCTGCCTTCTCTGTAGTTCAAATCCTGGAGCAAATTGGACCAATAACTTTGTTCAGCAGTTTTCTAGAAAGGCTCGAGTTTAGCTGCCTTTGGGAAGAGGATGATTCACTCCCAAGAGCTGTCCTGTTAGGGTGCTTCCTTTAACGAGGTGACAAATCCTCCCTTGTATCTGTGCCCAGCTCACAAGCTTTCAGAGGTCTGTGTGCACAGGCTGTGCCTGGGATGGCACGGCAGGCTGAGAGCAGGGATGAGGGGCTGGGATGTGATGAGGGATGGGGATCTTCAGTGGTGACAGTGGGGACTGTGCTGTGAGGAGCCCTGTGCCTGGAGCAACTGGGAGACAGTCCCACTAGGCGGCTTGGAGGTTGTTGTGTGGGATTCATGGCTTGGGAGTACTGAAGAAGTGGCTGTGCCTCTCTGTTTGTGCATTATGTCCTGTTCTCAAAACACTGTCCTTGTTTTTATTAGTTGCAATAGAATTTCCTCACTTTTCACAATCTATTGTAACTAAAGAAATTCAGCTCTGCTTTGGTCCAATCTTCACAGGTACTGGTTTCCCATGACTCCTACTGTTTGTTTTTCCCAATTGTTATTGCTGGTGTTTGGGTGCAGCCCTTAGTCTGGGTTTTTCTTGAAAAAGTGAAGCCCAGCTTCTGCTCCAGTAGGTTTTCAGAGACGCAGGATGGAAGATGAATGTACCACGGACTTTGCAAGACTCAGAAAGGACTATGTGAAGAGCTAAAAAAATGTCACTAGAATAGAATTATTCTGATTAATTCAGGACTTTCATTGCATTTCTAGACTGTTTAAAAGTGCCTGAGACAAAAGGCCAGGCAGTGGCTGCTACCCTGCTTCTAGAAAAGCAAGCAGGAAGAGGAGTTGGAAGGGAAAAGCACGTTCAAGCCTTTGGTTTAAATGAGAAGTTTAGATGGAAATAAAGGATGTTTCTTCATACCTTATCTGACACAGGAAGAAATGTGAGACTCAAAATCTGATATGCAAAAGGTAAGGAATGTGACTGACATGAATACTTGTATTGTTTAGCTGGTGTATTGCAGAAGAGTGTTTTAAATTTTTTTTTGTTTGTCTATTTATTTTTGTGTATTGTGTCAAGGAAGTCTGGAATGTTAATATTTTCTGTGAGATAATGAACAGCTGCTTAAGGCTTATTTTCTTGGCTTTTCTAATGAGATTACTGTTTTTCAGATCTTTTAGTCCCTGTAGAGTTGACAAGAGGAGAAGTTTCATTGTTCCAATTTGTTTAGGAGCTCTAAACATGACCTAGGATTCTACTTCTTAGGTATTAATAACCATGGAGCAAAAGCACAGATACTACGTCCCTTCCTGCTCACCTCCAAATGTTTTACATGTAAAGAATACCTTCCTTCCCCACTTCCCAAAACAGGAACTCTGGTTGTAGCTCTAGCATTTCCTGGTTAGGGTTCATTGCTACAGCTCTTTTCTGCACAGCAATGTTTATAGGCTGTCCTGGCATCACACTTGATAATGGAAGTTGCTGTTTCTGCTTTGGATAATACTCAGCTGATTTAGTTAAGTACTTAACTAATAGTGTCCAACAGATCAAACCTGAGCATTAAAGTCTGGTTTTGTGGGGTATTTTTCTGTCCTGTTTTGGGTTTTTCTCCCACTGCCCCGCTCCATTCCTCTCTTGGAAAGTACTCCCTGCTCCTGGCTTTGCTCAGTCCCTGACAGCTGTGGAGGGATGGAGCCTCTTCAGAGCCAGCAGAATGATGGGCTGTAGGCAAATACTTCTTACTGGAGCTTTATTTCCTGTAACAAATATATTTGGGTGCCCTCATCAAAAGGTCAGGCTTTTATTTATTGGCAACCTAATCCCAATCACCAGGCCAAAAGAACTCTCCACATTCTGGAGGACTGAGGCTGAACTTGTTATATTTTGACCAGAAGAATGGTATTTAAGTTGCTGCTAATTTTAGGATTCTGGCCCATCCTAATGTCTCATGTTTATTTTAATATTTTAATGAAACCCAGCAATAAAAAATGCCTGCAATTAGAGCCAATAATAGGAAAGAAATCTTTATTGTTAGAGAAATATGTTCCAAGAGAAACAAATATTCTTCCTAGCCTACTGAGACATTTGACAAAAAAATGCTTCCTTAGTATGTCTCTCTTCTGTAGTCTATATTTAACTGATCTACTGAGCATCCAGCCAGAAAGGAGGAAAACAGAAATGCACCACACTTGGAGTATTGTATTATTTCCTTCATTATCTAAGCTGCTGAACTGTCTGTCAGTAGAATTTGTAATAATGTTCCATCAGTCCAGCCTTTTTTTTGGAAATTATTGAAAGCTTGTGAGTTGGATCATGCCTATTTCCCACAGCAGCAAATTGTGTTAAAATTAATGGTCACATTATACTTCAGAAGAAGATTGATTCAATTTTTTTTTCAGGTAGGATAGTCTGTTTAGACCCACATAGCATCACTTGTAATTTAAGTAATGGCCCTGCCCGGTACCTCATTAAAGACCTTTTGTGCTGAAAGATGGCAGAAAATGGCAGCATATGAAATAACCTAGGCATTGCTGAATAAGACAATTTTCTAGAATGCTTGGAAATTGGACTAAATGCACTGTCTATGAAGGACAGATAGCAAGTCTCATTGCAATGGACTATGTTAGAAATAGTCTGAGTGATGGGACCTGAACTGACAGATGCACTGAAAGATATAATATACTTATTGTTTAATCATGTGGATAGAGCAGAAGATGGAAACATTGAGAATAAGAAGATTACAGTAAGAGCTAATGCTTAATCTGAGCAATAGCCTCTGAGGCTTCTTAATCTACTAGAGGAATTGTGTAGATGCAGTAAGTCTGACAGGACAAAAGAATAAAGAATCTTGTAAGTAAGTGAAATTCTAGATTTTAATTTCTATTATTCTACAAGGGATTGAGGAAACAGAAATAAAAAGAGGCAGACAAAAAAAGTCCCCTATGTTACTGCTGTTCATGATGTAGGAAACAGATGAATGAGTCAAAGATGTGCCATTTTTTGCTTTTGGAAGTGTATTAATTGCAGGCTTGGAATCCCCAGCTTTGACTGAGGAGTCAGGAGGACTGTGCTGCTGACTGATGTAGTTGGTGGTCAAACATTGCCATGGTGTCAAAAAGCCTCAGCTACGTCTGAGGAAAATGTGGTGAATACCTGTCTCTGTCCCACAGAGCTTGTGGTTTAAAAGTTTGCAAGAAATTAAAGGCTGTAAAGACGTGCTGGAGGGTTGTATGGCTGCTGCCCCTAATGATGTGTGTTGGGTAGGCAGGAGTGAAGTAATTCAGTTTTAACCAATGGGGGTGGGTGGGAGTGGAGTGGGAAAAAAAGCAGTAGGTCTTAACATGCCCATCTTAATAATGTTAAAATGTAAACACACTTACAATGCCAGGTTGAGCATGCTTGTGCGGGAGTATATCAATATTACACTTGTGGCCACAGAAACCAGGACAAATAAATGCAAATGAATGCCAGTAATCTACTGGTAGGTACAGGGACCTCAGATAAAGCTTCCCCTTATGTACTGCAAGAATACACTGCTTATTGTAATGTGTTCAGAAAATCATTAATTAGTGTAATTTTTATAAGCTAGAGAATCATATATTTACTATCCCTAAAATAAGTCAGTAATGTTGGAATTTGTGTAAACAAGGTGCTTTCCCTGACTCATGTGTCATTTCGTTGTTGAATAGCGTGTTCACTTAAACAATTCCAGCAGCTTTTAAATGTTCTAGGAAACATCTAAATTACATCAGTAGGAAAGGTATTTTAGGAAACTTAATTAGATACAAAAGCATGCAGGTGCTTGCAATTTAATTGCTGAAAAAGGAGGGATTGCTAAACATTAATATTATCTTTATTCATCAGCTTTTGCTTAATGCCCACTGGTTCCACAAATGCTAAGCAGCAGAATTTCTAGCAGAGATGTTAATGAACAATGCAATAGACAGTTAAAAACTATACAGGCTTTAAATCTGAAGTCCATCGTATGTATGTGATACAATAACTTAAATTCCTCTTCATGTTATTATGAGATTTCTGGAACAGTTTCTATCCCATCCAAGTCCAGAAAATCTTGTGCCGTATGTGACTTCCTGCAGTGTTGAAGACTTGTAAGTCATAAGCATTCAAACAATATAAGACTAAAAAAAAAAAATCACTTCTACTATGCTTTCCTTGGTACGTGTTTTAAAAATTTCAGCTTCTCTTTCTTTTAATTTCTCTCAATCCTATGTTCTTCTCAACCCTTCATCTTCCTGTCATCTTGACTTACCCTCTGTCTCTGCATTTTTCTGAGTTCCTACCCACAAAAGCCTGGCTTGAGTTGCCTCTGGAGGCAGTGGTGAAAGGAAGCATGACTGTATTACCATGGGGAACCACAGAAACTTAGGATCCTTCTGTGGCTGTTGAAAGAGATGGCCAGAAATCATCTTTGTAATTACAGTAAACATCGTTGAGCTGGCAATTGAAGAGAAATTTTCTCTCTCCTAGATGTCTTCTCTGCTTGTAAAGCAAGGACTTGAGTGTGTTGCTTTGCAGACTGTGGCCACTGCCCTACAAAAATAACTTCAGGACTCATTCTTTAAGGTCTAAAAAAATGAATCTAAAATATGTTTAATTAAAGCTCACAGAACTAATGATTTCCTAAACAGTGCTGGAATATCTTCCCCAGGAGGGCTAACACCAGTGCGTTGGTTCCCTTATTGCCATTCTGACTTGCTGAATTTGGTGCTTTCAGTACAGATCCATCATCCCTGCCAGGGAGTGCCCTGCAGAAAGCAGCAGAAGAGGAATATTGCTCTATTTCACAGTGAAATGTAGTAAGACTCCCTTCATCCTGAGAGGAATTGTTCTGATTGTGGTATTTGGACAGTCATTTTAGAGCATGAAAGTGTTTCTGTGTTGAAAGATGAGAGGAAGATTGTATTAATGAAAAGATGGTTCAAGGTTAATTCTCTGTCCAAGCATTTGTGATTGAATGACTACTGAAAATATTGTTAAAAGCCTTCAAAGTTACCCATCTCACTGCAGTTGGTGCCACTGCAGTTGGTCTGAGTGGCTTTGTTTTGTGCTTGGCCAGCTTTGCAAACACAGTTCTTTTAATACCCGCCTCTTTTCTTTAAGTGTCATTTTGATATCCAAGGGTTTCACACTAACAGTGACCCATCTAGGAGGAGTATTTCCTCCTCCCTCCTGGCATTGCCATAATGTTCCAGTGACTTCTTTTGGTAAAAAATTAAATGAAAATATCAGAGAAAAGGTTTTTAGTTTCAAAGCTATGGTGCAGATGAAAAAAATTACTTAATTTTGTATTGTTTTTCTTTTAATTTGGTTATGTCTCTTTAAAATTAGAATTATAATGAAGAATGAACTAATAAGGAGTGATTAACTATTGAGTACCTATAATCCTAAACTGCTTTGCTATCTGTATTAGGCTCATTAAATTAAAATACACAAAATATTTATATTTCAGGACAAATGAGATGAAGGAACAATAGATAACGTGTTTAAAAAAAACCAACCTCCTCTGTCTACAAGATACTAGATAATCACTGTTCAAGCACCAACAAAATTATTCATTCTCTGATTGGTTTGGTTTGTCAGTTCTTGATGTTTATACAACTAATTCAGAAAAATATAGCAACCATGGGATTATAATATTCAAAACAGGCTTTGAACTTCTAATCATGTAGGCTTTTAAATGTTTATCTCCAAGTAATGAGAGTAGTCAATATAATGCAGGCATGTCTTTGACCTATAGAATGAGAAGAGCCAGGTCTTCTGTGGTTGTTAGCATTATTACTTAAATCAGATATGAATAACCATCTGCTTAAAACTTATGTTAGCAGGGGAAAAACAAAGCCAGATGATTTAAATTGGGTTTTCATGTTTTGAGAGGTACTGTGATTATTAGAAATTATTTTTTAAAATTCTCAATAGATTTATATATATAAATCTTATTTACAAATAAATATATGAAAAGGTATTTTATTTCTGTAAATAGTTATTTCCAAAAGTGATGTAGATAGAGGATCTGTTAGTTCTGTAACTGTTTTGTAGAGCTGGGCATGGTAAGATTTCATTGTAAAGAATCTTTTCCCACCCTTAGCTTAAGGCTCTTTTCTAGTGTACTGTGATACAGAAATGGGAAACCTTTGGTTTGCTTCCATTTTTTACTGAATTCATATAAGAAATCCCCAGAACAATGAACAAGGAATAAGTGCTTGCCATTTTTTATTCTGGTCCAATCAACTTTGAATTCCCGTCCAAATACTGATGCAGTGGAGAGTCAGTTCCATCAGCTGTGCAAGAAATTTACAGCTATAAAGTGCACCTGGTGTACTCTCTGTTCCCTCTGCCTTTGTGGGGAAAAGTTGTTGATCCATGACTGTTTTCATGGAAAACTGTACAGCTGGGAAGATCAATCTTTCTTGCCAGCTATTTAATTTCTATGTCTTTGTGCCGTGTAGTTGAATTGTTTAGCTTAATGACTCAAGTGCTTTTTTTTTTGCTTGGGTTAATTTTACTGTTTTTTTTTTTTGGGGGGGGGGGGGAGCTGTGGCTTGGGGAGGTGGGAGCATCTTTGTTGGGCTTTTGTTTTGTTTTGTTTGGAGGTTGTTTGTTGGCTTGTGATGTGGAAAAGTCCAGTTCAAAACTACATATTTAAAGCCATGAAAAATATTTTTTAAAAAGATCCTGAAACAAATATGTCCCATCATGTTTAAACCCAAATGAGTATCCATCCGTGGAATCTACAGTGTCTGCTTTGTAAACACGGTGTCAGGGTGGGTAAACTGGCAAAGAACTGTTGTTTGACCACAGAGAATTGTACCAGTGAAGATTCAGTTCATTTATGTCTTTGACAAAACCAGTGGAATATTTTCCATATCCCAGAGCTGGTATTCTGAAGAAGAGAGATGAAGATGACCTTATCAGTAGATAAGACTTGATAAGCCATAAACAAAATGCATGTAATCAGCTCCCAGGAACATTCCAGTTGTTTAGTGCCCCTAATCAGGGTTAATGGTTTAGTGAGATGAGTATGAAGGTTACTAAAGCCATTGTGAAATAAAGTAAAATGGAGATAGTAAAAGCAGATTTGTAGTTATTTGTGATATGTGGTTTCGCAATTAACTTGTGCTGTTTTCTATTTATGAACACAAAAAACATACTGGCTCTGTAATGTCGATTGACACATAGCAAATTGAATCTATTTACCTAATCTTGTTAATAGTTTCTGCATTAAATGGGGGGCAAGACAGCTGAATATAAGAAGGTAAATCAAAGCAGCTGTCTGCTTCCATTTGTGACATATAGAATTCTAAACTGCAAGGGGTGTTTCACTGCTGGACAACTTATTTCATAAGGCAACCTAAAGAGACACTGTGAGATAAAATTTTTTGTTCATTAGAAAACAGCTTTAAAAATACTGCCATAAAAATCCCTGAAAATGACTGGTTGGAGTAAGATGAATTAAGATTTATATCATAGTTAAGTCTCATTAAGTTTGATTATATTTTTTGTGTTCTTACTGAAGATTTATAAGAGCCATTAACTTACATGTTGCAATTCTATGAAGATGCATCCTTCTGAAAAGAAAGATGGTTATTTTTTGGGTTGGCTTAATGCCAATTGATATGTGTCACATATTCAAGGCTATTATAATTCTTTGTGCTCTAATCATGTCCCAGGTTCTACTCCTTACTGTACAGTTAAGCTGATAAAATTGTTCTTAAGATGTTTCTAGCTAAAATACTTTTAGCAGATTAAAATGAATAAGCAGGATGAACATCTGTTTAAGTGTACAAAGAACCCTGTATTCAGCAGGCATCTCCTGCAGCCACCTTGGGAGATTTCTGCTCACTGAGTTTTAACAAATCCTAGTTACAGATGATACCTGTTATCATCATTGTACAGTTATTTATAATAAGGTCATTATCCACAAGAGTTCTCCTACATCTAGGTGTGTCAGAGGAAAAGGAAAAACATATGTGGCCTTGTACTCTAATTGCTCCAAATTAGGAAAAGCAACTTGGATATTCTGGGAAATGTATCAATAAAAAGAGAAATCTAGAAGATAAAACTTTGGTGGTTATTATAGGATCATCTGTGCCAACAGTTGGAACCAAGGCATGTCCCAAAACTACATTTGGAGTAGAGATTTTTCTCTTGAGGGTGCAAAAGGGTTTTCAGAATGCCTTGGGAACAGAGGGAATTTTAAACACTAGAATTTCAGGACTGATTTAAGGAAGATTTACTGAGATGCTTTTTTGTTTTGTTTTGTGAAGAAAATGTTTCATTTTTTGCTTGCAAATGCCATAACTGCAGTTCAGATTATTCACAAGTTATATAATGTATTTTTTTCTGTCTTGTAGAAGACAGCCTGTTGCTTCCCACTTTCTAACCAGTGGTCTCAGGTTTTGTTTTTTCACATGTAATAATTGTCATAAGTGGCTTAGTTTTCCTTTTTTCTTTCTTTCTTTTTTTTTTTTTTTAAACATAATTCCTGTTGGAAAGCTTATGTGTTAGTTGTGTCTGGGAAATGGTAATACTTTCCTGAAACAGATATCTGCTTTTTCTGGAAATTACTAGGAACGATTTGAGTGCTTATGTGCAGCAGCCTCCTGCATGTCCTGTACCTGAAGTATCCAAGTTTTCAAAGCTGGTCAAATGGATCTCCATCCATTATTACCAAGGACAATACAATATCTGTTTGGAAAGATCTCAGAAAATCTTCTATAATGATTCATCTCCATTTCTTCTGAAAATTATACTACCATGATCTGTTTATGTAGGATAGAAGATCAGAAGGTTCAACAACTAAAGCTGATCACTTCAAAAAAATTTCATTTAGAAACTGATGCTGTAAGCTAGGTTCAAGGACTAGCTCCTCAGAACTGAGACAGCTGCAATAACATCTTTTGGGTTGATGTTGTTTATGAATTGCATCTCAGAGCAGACATGAAAAAGGTCAGGATGCCCTAAGTGCTCAGTTAGGGTGTAGAGCTGTACAAGAGAGTACTGGCTGTTTAGTTTATATCTGGAGAGAATGATAGAAAAAAATGTCTTCCTGTACTGCTTCTCTTTCTTTTTCCAGCTGGTAAATCTCAGGAACTTTAGGGAGGTTATTTTGAGCATGAATAAGAGATTTATTGATACCTGGGCTGAGCAGCACTGCCCTGTTGCACAAGTGACACCTGTAAATCTGCACTGGCACATCTGGAGGAGCTGAGCAGCAATGCAGGGGTCAGCAAAAGCTGATGGTGTGACTGAGCAATGCCTCTGCTCACACCCACACCCCCTCACATCTCTGCTGGCACTGACAACCAGCCCAGCCCCAAAGCATTTGGCTGAGTCACCCTGCACTTTCTGAGGTCCTGCAGCTGTATGAAAAAGACTGAGGAACAAAGAAGTGACCAAACCTTAAATTTGGAAACGATGTATGGAGGCTTTTACATAGGAAAGAATCTCTGTGTCTGCTGATTCTGCTTAATTCTGGGAGAGGAGGAGGCTTCTGGATAGTGTTAGATTTACTGTTAGATTCCTTCTCTGAGGCTTTCAAGAGCATGGTACATGCTTCCCCAAGCAGGCTGCAGAAGAGAAGGGAGTGTTTTCTATGCTTTTAAAATGCACTCAACCACTTCTAATTCTGAAATTTTCTGCCTGCTTTTAGTTATTGGCATAATATTACCTGCTGATTTGTTGCTGCTTGGAAAACATATAGATCTCTTTCAAACCACCAAGAAGCACTTCAAGCAATTACTTCTTTACTGATTTTGTGATGCTTGTCAGAATGGAGGTGCAAGACCAAGGAAATTGATGATGGGGAGTAGGGAATTTTAAAGCACTCAACTTAAGCAGATGAATAGCTGTCTCTGGAAAAGCTGGCCCCTGCCCAGAACATTCTGCAGTATAAAAAGATCATCCTACTCACCAGGATTTCAAGTTACTTAAGAGAAGACCTCCTCCCTGCTCCATGCTAGTGAAAACTAACACAACCCCTTTTACTCTCTCGAGGCCAATCAGTCACTCTAAAATTACTCACTTTTCTCTTGAAACTACTTTTAGAAATTGCGTAAGGGGAGACAACACACTAAGTAGGAAAAAAATATGTTTTTTAAAGATGCATTTCCAAATGTAGCTGGAACCATTTTGGAGAAATTGATCAAAATTGACTTTTTTGACTGATCAAAAATAAGACCCTAACTTTAGCCAGTTTCTTTATATTTAGAGTTCTTTCTTACTCTATAGCACACTGACCTTTTATATTTATTCACTTTAAAATACATGTATTAATACATGTATAATTTAGACCTCACTTGTTCTGAAGGGTCTAGTTGTCTTATGGTCACAGGATTAAGTAAACATTTTTCAGAAGTGTATGTAATTTATCTTTCAATAGAGTGAAAATTTGTAATGTTTTGGAAATCTAGAAAAGTTTTTATTTAGTGAATTATTTCATCTCTTGGCTACAAATATCATATAAGCCACACTTTAAAAACGTGTTTCTTTTGTACATGTGATAGAAAAAAGTGACAACAGAGCCAGCACTTGTATAAACTGGAAAATTTTGAAATAATGCATGAAAAATACAACTCTCCTGTCACTGCTCTTCTGTTAAAGCATGACTAGTTTATTCTGTCTACTAATTTATTCTACTTGGTGGCAAAATCCTTCACACAACTGAACAATATCTGAGCTGCTTTGCTGTGGTAGTTCTGTACCTGCAGAACATATTTATTTAGGTGGTACCCTGGCTTTAGTGTGTTCCTCAAATAACAGCATACTGTAACTGCAGCTGAGGTAGACTTGACACATGAAGTACCTGAAGGCCACTTGAGGATATTTGGTAGCACACACCACTACAGGTATCATGGAATACTGCTTTGCACCACCTGGGAATAGCTTTGCTCCTCTGGAGGTGCCTGACACGGCTGTTACAGCATGGGGTGTTTATCCATTCACTGCAATGAACAGGATAATTGGAGGCAAAATTAACATGTCAGCTTGAAACAGCACAGAAATTCTTTTATTACAGAAGGGTGTAGAACTTCTCAAGTATAAATAAATACCTGCTGGTGTTTAAGGTTACCAAGAGTTATATATTTGCTGCTCCCTGAATTTAAAGGCATAATTTTACACAATTTTCTTTGAGAGTGGAGGTAATTTAGCTTTCAGAACTTTAGTTCCGTCTGAATTTTGCTTGGTCTCTTTTCTGACCTGGGAAAAAAGTTGCAGTTGATCTGAAACATGTTTAAGTATTTTCTCAGAAGTTGCAAAGAGATAAGTACACCCAAAAAGAGAAATATTTCCCTTTATTGTGGTGCTGCTTTTTTACATGAACCTTGAAGAACTTGGTGCAGTACCTCTCTCCAAGCCCTGTCGTTGACTGACTATGCCAATAACTCCCTGCAGCTGATTACAGTGGATAACTATTTTGTATTAACACTTTGCAATGTATGCAAAAAGCTGGCAGGAGCCCACACAATACCCCCACACCCATGAGATAGGTGTTATCAAGATAAACCAACTAAACTTTTTTTTCTGTTGGCTGAAAACAAACATATGTGAGTTGGAAGGGAGTGACGTGGAGAAGGAGAGGGATTTTATGTAGGTTAGTTTTAGACCAGGGAATCCAGTTTCCTTAGACTTTTCTGTGGATGAGGATGATGATGGCAGACACTATTTCAGGAAAGCATAATATGAATCTTAACAGGAGGATCCTGTCTCTTTATCCACTGAGTATATTAAAAACATATGTCTGTTCACATGCTTGGATTAAAGTTGGGCTTTATTAATATTACCATGCTGCTCCTTCCATTCTAGGAATCATAAATAGCACGCTATCCTGTTAGATGAGATTGAAAAAAAGCTTAGACATATAGATAAAATGTATGAGGCTGCTTACCTCTTTGAGTAGTCTGGATCTCATTGTCAGAGTGTGATACAATTTGTGCGGAAAAAGTTATTTTCACTTTTGTTTTTTCCTCTCTGGTGGCTAAAAAATGCTGTCCTGGTGTTTTATAAACATGCTTGTTTACAGTGATAACTAAGTATCCAGAACCAAAATAGTCCTGTTTGTGCTTCCAAATTCAAATCAGCATTGTATTAAATAATTTTCTCTATATGTCTGGATTAAGATTATCCTGTCTCACAGAGCTCCTGCCTGTACAAAACTGCACTGTGTGCATTACTATGTGCAGGATCTTCATGGGACTGTACCACTGAGTATAAAGGCAAAAAAAGTTAAAATATAGCAACACTTTATTAGAACTTAAATATAGCTACTTTTTAATATATAATCATTAAAATTACTCTCATCAACTGAAATGTCAATATTCATGTAATTATTAGAAGGTACTCATCCTTATTCTCCATAAAAACTTTAAATGAGACAGTACAGGCATTCTTTGGCGAGGCATGGGATAAGTTTGTGTGTTTGCTACTTACATCTTTCTTCCCCAAAGTTGCTGACCTTGACTTTTGAGACCTTTTCAAAATGGGCCACAATCATAAGCCCCAGAATTTAGCCTTGTCTTCATCAATGGGGTGTCTGTTATCTATGTTGACATTGTAAATTGAACCCAGTCAAACACAGCTGTCATCTGAGCTGGTTACAGTTTATTTAAGCGTTTTAGTATACATGGGAAATAATTCCATCTGTACTACAATAGTTGACTGTATAGCAGGGAATAACAGTGTTCTGATCAGCTTCCTGGGTATTATTTATATGTAATATCCCACATTACATCAGTGTGTTCTGCCTTTATTGGTGTGACTGGTATGTCTGGTATCTTTGTCCCTCCCCTGCAAGCCTGCCTCCACACATAATTCCTCTCCCTTTCAGTCATTTTTTTCTCACTGCCAGTAAAAGAGCCCCAGCTCTGGACATGAACATTTCCCCGTTTGAGCATTAGAAACAGCTGAACAGGCTGCCTGCTTTTGTTCAGCTGTGAACAGCAGTGCCTTCTGTTGGTGTGGCTGTGTCCTAAATGTGTAGGGCCAGACTTAGGATCTTTGGATAGAGGTGCTAAAGTCATTAGTCCATCAAAAGCAGGAATTATGTGCAGAGTGAGCAGTGTGTGTTGTGGTGGTAATCACAGTCATCATTATCTTGTTGCTGACACTGAGTGACCTATGGAAATTCACTAGCAAAATAACTTGCAGTTCTAAAGTGAATACCTTTAGTCTGTTTTCCTATAATTTTCTTGGCTATGAGCTCCATGGCCTGTTTGACAGTGCTGCTGCACAACATGGAAAATTTTGCTTCCTTTTTTTTTTCCACAGGTGTAACACTGGCTGGCGGATAGGGTAGTGAAAAAGGAGTACAAAAGGAAGCTTCAATAGTTCTGTGTACAGATGGTTTGGGGAAAAAAATCCCTTTGTGTCAAGGGCAGAGCTGTGCATATAAGGAGTAATTAATTTTATCATTAATTTGATTATAATAAAAATTGCAGGACTTAACCATAAGAACTGGTTTCGGTAATTTGCAAACTAACAAAGTGAAGTCATTTATTCCCTTTACTCCTGATTAACACATTATCATTCATGTAGCAGCTTGTTTCTAATTCTTCAAGAATTGCTCCAGTTTCCCCAGAGACTTGCCAATGAGTAACAGTGCAGCCTGCTTGGGCAGGTTGCAGTTTGCCTCCCACACCAATGGAGCAGCTGTGACAATAGCGTGGGCTCCTGGAGCTGCAGAAATCAGGGGTCTGCTGCACCCAGACTGACACCTCTGCTGAGCTGCGCTGGGACTGAGCAGTGAAGGCTTCTTCCATTGTGGCTTCTCGTCCTGTCCTCCCCCCCTCTGGAAGTTCATTGACATGAGCTTCAGCAATATCAGCTGCAAAGGTGACTATGGACACTTGGCAGGACAAAATCCCCAGCCCCAAGTTTCCATGGTGGGTTGCAAACTCCAAGAGATTTTCTGTGAGCCAACCCTGGCTGTTGCGCAAGCAAATGCAGCTGTGGTTTGTCATCTTCCCCCCAGATTTGCCTTTTCTACTAAACAAGCTGAAGACAAAAAATAACATGCAGACATGTTGCAGTGAAACAGAAGTCTAAACTTCTGCTTTGGAAGTGTAACAGTTATGACAGGGAAACTAAAACATGAGTTTAGAGCACAGGAAGCCAAATATTTCTTTAAGATGCTGCAGCTGTGCAGACAGTGACACAGTTAAGGAGAACTTAATTCTTTGAGTGGACTGAAATTATTGTTAAGGCCAGTTTGGGAATGAGAGAGTACTGGAAATCCAGTTCATGCCTCCTTATGCACAGGCTGCCAATGGTTAAAGACTTAAAGACCTTTCTCTCTTTCTGAAAGCGTCTTCATTCTTTATCCACTACTAGTCTTTTTTTTTTTTCCCTCCATAAAATGAAAAGCCTCTTCTTTGCAAACCATTAAGTTGTATCTCTTCTGTGTAGTAACTAGCATGTTCCCTCCTGCTTAAATGCCTCCCATAGTGGCCATAGATCTATAAAACATAAGATATGTTCATTGTTCATGCATCCATAAATTCATTATTTCCTCCTCACACTCAGCTCTGATGGATGCTGCATGTAACTCACTCAAGGTGGAGTCAGTATCAATGTGCATTAGTCAAATTAATTTCACTTTTTTTTTGGCTCCTGGGGTCAAGAATGCAGTGTTTTCTCTCAAAATGTGACACACCAGTGTTTGTGTTCTGGCCGTGGTTATCTTCCTTTGCACAGCTTGGAGTAGAACACGCTAATGGTTACATTTACAAAATGTAGCTGTAACTGCAATAAGTGGTTGTGGAAGGCAATTTTCCTGATAGTCTATGTTCTTAGCCCAGATTAATGGCTGACTAAATACAATGCTTACCCTTCTCTTATCCACAATTTCTGTCTCAAGCTGAGAGCTTGCAGCACTCACTCAGTTGCATGTCACTTCTGGAGGTAGATGTGATTTAGCAGCCTCTTGGTGAAGAGCATCTTATTAGCTGGAGATTTGGATAGCAAAGAGTTTGGGGAAGGAGAGTGTAGTGCAAAATTTTCTTTCCATTCTTTAAGGATATCTTGTATATGCAAAGCAATAGAATGCTTGACAATTTGAAACAAATGTGGAGGGCTACCAGGAGAGGAACAAAAAGAGAGGGTAAACAGAAAAATAATGGTAAGAAACAGTACACCCCATCTAATTTGATCTAAGGTTTTTTTTCTAGCTGATATTTCTTAAAGTTGTTTTAATTAGTGTTAAAAATTGTATTTCCCCAAATGCTTTACTTCTTTAAGGTTTTCTGTTCCACTTCTCTCTAGTGAGTGTTTTTCTGTGCTGCCCTGGGTAACTGTAGAATCCTTGCTGAGAAAGAGGAAACAGCAGCTTTTTGGTGTGTTCTTCAAGTGTCAAAGACCTGCTGCTGCAGACATTCTCAACTATGTGCTCTTCCCCAAGCTGAGAAAATAACCAAGCAGGATTGTGCAGGCAAGATTGGGAAATAAAGAACAGTGCCTGCTAGAGAAGCAGTCTCTCTTTCTTTGCTTAGGAAAATGACTCTTCAGATTTACATGAGATTGGGAATTGAATTCAGGTTTCCTGGGTTTAGTCTGATTCCTAGTCCGCAAACTACAAGTAGTTTGGAAATGACAGTTTCCAACAAATCTACAGTTAGACTTTGGAAAAAATCATTAGAATGATTTCCAGTATTGTTACTCTGGGATCAGACGTTAGATTTCTGTTTTATTTTGCTGTGATTAGAATCAAGTAAGTGTGAAATTCTGCACTGTGAAATCAAACTTATTCCTGTTCATAACTAATTAAGCTTTAAATCCCTAATACCTGACAGGTTGGAACCATGTTGAGATCAAAATAACAGGGAAGAAAACCATAAAACTGATGATTAAAATTCTACTGGTTGGATAGAGACAGTCATAGTATATAAACCTGAGAAACCTGTGATTAAACTGAGGTTTGTGCCTCTGTTTAATCTGCTGCCATGGCTGTTCTTGCTGCACTGCTCTCCAGGCGTTCAATCCTTACCTTGTTAAGTCTTTGTTCTGATCTTTGTTTTCTGTTCCTGCTCTTAAGCTTTTTTAATTCTTTCCACCCTCTGGGGTCACCAGCATTGGCCAGGGGTACTGAAAGGAAAACATTACTGTTCTGGAGAACAAAGGCTGGATGAAGTGATGGCTCTTCCTTGTCCCGATGTTCATTAAGAAATCCATAATGTACACTGCTGTTGTGGTGTGAAGTGCCAGCACAGGGATGTGCGGAGCACAAGGGCTCAGGTACCTGGGATCCTGAGATGTTACATACAAATTCCCAGGGTACAGGCCGAGTTGTTTGTGCCTGAGCCATTGTGTCATAGAAAATTTTCATTCCTGACTACAGAGACATATAATAGAGAAAAAACCCAAACTTTTTAATGCTTGATATCTTTTTAGTGCAGGTTTCTTTTGTGTGGCCCAGGGGACCCCAAAAATGTGACCATTCTTAGGTGTCTCAGTGTCAGGAAGCCATGAGCTTAGAATAAAGAATAACGTAACATAGGAGTTGAATATTTATATAATTCTGCTTTCACTTGGTATACTTCTGTTAGGGTAATAGTACCTTAAATTTGGATCCCAGAACTGCTGTTTTGACTTGAGGAATATATGCATTTAAATGAAGTAAATAGAAAGCCTGGAATTTCACTTCCAAGGAAAAGCAAAATCATCCCACAAAGAGTAATATTTGTGAATTGGCTTAATATTAGGGTCAAGCACAGAAGTTTCCATAACTCTCCTGCAAGGTCAAATATTAATGATGATTTATGAATTGTTGCTTATATAACATGTACACTGGAGTTTCAACAGATTTAGCACAGCTTTGTTATGAAGTGGTTGTGATCTTACAGTCCCTGGAGAGTTACCATATGTGATGGATGTAGAAATAATAGTCTGAAGAACTGCAGTGAGCATAGGAAGAATTTGAAATCACAGCTCCTGTGAGTGGCAATTAAAGATTTTTTGTAAGTTCTTGGGCTAGAGGACCAAGATCTTATTACTTCTACATGCTCCATCTTCTGCACAGATATTGTCATCTGGTTACGGTTTTCTCTTGACTGGATCAAGAGAATTTAGAGCTGATCTGGTTTGTATGGGTCTGTCTCGCTTCAGAGCCCAGTTTTTTCTCTTTCTACATCTCACTGAAATTTCAAAGAAATAGTGTTTGGATTTCAACCCCTTTTTCTCCTTTCTGAGGACCTTGCTGCTTATGAGGCTGCTGTTAGCACTCGGGAGCCTGCAGGAAACAGGCAGTTCTAGCAACGAAGAGATTGTTTACATATTGCTGTTTTCCTTCCAATGTTTTCCTTTTAAATGACATAAAACTGTGCTTCAGAAGGCATGGCAGTCACACAACATCTCTTCTATTTAGTTTAACTTCCCAGTTCACTGTGTTTAAAAGCACAAGCAATTCATTTGAAGAGAGCTGAATACAAATGTCAGAAAACCCATATTTTCTCCTAAAAATGTGTTAATGTGTGTCTAAATAAGGTGTCTATCTGTTTGCACACTGTTTATTGTATGAGGGTCAGAAACTTGATGTTTAGAGTTCCAATATGGTAGGATTATTTCATACTGCTCTTGGTTCAGGGAACTTCTGGTTCAAATTAGTTCAATGTTTATGTGTCAGTCATAGAATCACCAACTTTTGCAAACAAGGACAAGTCTGTAGTGAGGGACTTTTGCAAACAATTATTTTTTTACTCTATATATAATTCTCTAGAAAAAATGTGTAAAGAAGGCTTTGTTTGCTCAGATGCCTAGAAATGCATTAGAAAGCTGAAATCTTGAAATGCTTTAGAAAACTAGATCTAAATTATTTAGGGTTGTGCTCTTTCTCTTTTTTGCTAATACCAGTGAAGCTGCTGGTACATTCTGCATTGTGAGGTAATGCTCTGCTCAAGTGCAAGACAGATTTGGACTCAAATAACAGAGTTTGAATAAAGGAAGAGCTTTAATATCTCTACTTTTTTGATCTCTTGCCCTGAGCAAGATAGGAAGGAAAAAGTTCAACAACAGATTTGCCCCCTAATACAAATACAAGAGGTTGTTTTTTGTCATCTTTGTCTTTGGACTTCACTGCTTGATTCATAGGCTTTTTTATTTGATGGAATGCACTGGAAGCAAAGCAAAGGTGTTGTCAGCAGAATTCCAGATACTGAAAATTAGTGATTGTCAGTGGTGCCTAAGTTGTGGCTTCCAGTTCCATGTACTGCACAGTAGGACAATGCATGTGGTATCAGTGTAGCTCTTTCCTGAACTCTTTGGCACTCTTGAGCTGTAATGTGCAGTTCAGCTGCTGTGTGCCAGGCCAGCCAAGGATGGTGAGGTCTCAATTCTCCCTCCTGTGACCTCCAGAAGTTTGTATTCTGACCAATACAGTGCAGCAGCTTCAAAAGAAAACCAGCTAGTGACTCTGGTGGAACCAGAATTAACAGTTAACAAGAAAAAGTGCTTTCTGCTCATAAATAGCAGTCTTAAGAAAATGGACTTTGTGCTTCATGGTCCCAAATGAAGAACTTTTTAGCTATAGTTGGTAACTGCCTGTGCCTTTGTTTTGTGTGCAGCTAATCAGGATTTTGAGTCTCACAGCTACTGTTCCCAGTTTCCTGTGAGAAAATGAAAGCCAACTGCATATGAATTTTTATATAAAAGTTTTTTGCATGGAGCAAGTTAGAGTACTCTGTTACCAATTAAATGGAGACTCCCATATTTGAAGTGTTTCTAGTGCATTCCAGACAAATTAGACTCCAATGATCCAGTTTTTAATATATAAAAAAGTTCGTTACTTATTTAAGCATTTATAAAAGAAAAAGACACATTTAGAATATTAATACCTAATTTGCTGAACTCTGATAAGAAGCTTTCTTGCCTCGCTGGCGTCTGGGACCTGATCTTGTGACAATATGGAGTGCTGATTATGGGCTTTAGGCTTTCTAAAACTTTTTCTCTCAGGGGACAAGCCTCCTGCAATAAGGATTGGTGAAATATTGTCTTTTCATTTAATAAAAACAGGTGTATACATTATGAAATTAAACAAGCATGAGCTTTAAATTAAGCTAAATTTGAACGGAAGGATTTTAATCTAAAGACAAATTCCTGTGGGATGCTCCAGAAAGAGGAAAAAAAAAACAAGCAGCTATTATCTGGCACTGTTTTACATGTGTTGGTGTGGCTTTCAGAGACTAGAAAATAATTATGAATTTTCATTCCCAACATCTCTCTGGATGTTTATATTTTTGAAGGTTCTTTGCTGGTTATCATGAGTGTTTTGACCATTTTCAAGCAAGAGGTTTTTTTTTCTTGGCAGAATGGCCCGATGACATTGATTGCAACTGCAAATTAGAACTTTCTACATGATTTTCAGTACTGTAAATTGAGGAAAACAGATAAATTAATTGCTGCTACAAAATAATTCCTGTTCTAGAAAAATTGGTATGGTGGGAAAGAAAACACAAGGGAAGAATTACATGATGGGTTAAAGGAAGAGTGGGGCTAATAGAAGGTTCAAAATTTGATTTTAATTACTTTTTCCAATATATTCCTCATATCTTCCCCCTCAGCTGAAGTTGGCTGCTTTGCAGGAGAGTGATGCTCTCCACTGCCTGTATCTGTCTGGCCATTGACTTGGAATGATATGCAATAATATCCAGGTACATGGATGTTAACAGAATTTTTACCTCAGATTAAAACAGGCCAAAAGTTTTACCCTGTATATCCAAATATACAGGTCTTTTGTTGTGTCCTCTTGGAGAGTGAGCAGAAACTTTAAAACATGAGAAATATGGTAGAAATTTACGCCACTTTATGGGGTTCCAAAAGACCTCAGTGGATTTATGTGCTTGTAATGAGCATAATATGAATACAAAAAAGATGGATGAATTTTGGATGAATTGGTCATAAGAGGTTTAATGGAATACAAATGACTGCAAAATTTGTAGATATGAACTTTAACAAAATAGAGAACACTTACAAAAAGAAAATTTTAAACCTTTATTCCTACACAAGTTATTTCTGTATCATGCATATATTTTTCACTTATATAATCTTGTGTGTTTTTTTCTATGTACTTTCAACTAATATAAATTAATTTAACTGAGTAAATGCTAATATAACTTAATGGAATAGTCAGGATTAAAAGTGGTAACATCATGGGATGATTCAGGTTGGAAGGAAATTCACTCCCATCTCCAGCTGAAAGCAGGGAGACCCTCCAAGGTGATTATTTCACCACCAATGCAGCTGTAGAAGCTCTCTTTGCTCTTGGTAATTAAGTCTCAACTCCAGCTTTGCTTTTGCTTTCCCAACACCAGAACTTTATGCCTAGACAGTCTCATGGAACTATGTCTATATACATCAAGAGGAAAAAAAAAAAGTAGAAGTTTTCTTTCTACAAGTGTAAGATGTCTGTAGAATTAGTTGAGCAGTCTAGAATGCTGGAAACATGTTATGAACACTGTGCAAAAACAGGACCCAGTTTCTTCACCAGTTCTCTTTTTAGTCCTAATATTGTTTCTTTCTGCATTGATCCTGCAAGATTCTGAGCTTTATGACCTAGTTTCAGTAAAATATTATTTTAGGCATGTGAGCAGACCATAAAAACATAATAATCTTTTCTCCATATTTCAATTTTATGCCTGCCTGGTTTCCTGTATCATACACTGTACCTGCAATTTTCATGATGATTTCCAAATTTCATGTTTGTATGTGATAGCTACTCAATGTCTAGTTTTGATGCAACACTTCTTTTACTCTCGTGTACATCTGGTGATTTAGATGATGCAGCAAATTGCTTTGGGGCTGAAAATTTTTAAATCTGTGTCTCCTGGTCAGCAACTGATTGATTCTCCAAGATAAAATATTGGCAAACACAAAGTATTTCACCTCAGTATTTACTTTTGGGGCTGCAGTCAGTGTTCCTCACTAAAATCAGGATCTGACCCAGTGTTCTGTTTTATTCTGGTGCATTTGCTCACTTGTGATCTGTCATAGAAATCACATGAAAAATAGCACAGATCCTCTGGGTAATGTTAGAACTAGGTCTACTTTCACTCATCTGGCTACTTTTTAGTGATTTTTTTTTTTCCCCTTCTTCTCAGCTGCCAAGCCACTGCTGAACTTCATGGTTATCAATTTTTTTATGTGTTGTCTCTAAAGTGTATCATTTCCCCAGCTTTCCTGGGATCTTCACAGAATGTTATATAAATGTGAGCATCCAACTGTTTAACAGCCCAGTTTTAGCACACTTCTACAGTGTTCAATGGTGGTATCACAGTAAAATTACTTCTGGAAGTCTTCAATACAACAAATAGTGATATTTTTTTCTTATACTGCTAGCAATGATGACTGCTTTTAAATTGTCTTTACCTTTGGCTTCTTTAAATAACTCTTTATATGAGTTTCAAGGGATTTAAGGGTTTTCAATTAGTTTGACTTTGTGTTCATTTTTACGTGTTGCATCAGTAGTTTTCAGCTTGTGCTCCCACACCTGTTTCCTACCCAACTGAGGTGTCACAGGGACTGGCCACAGGCTGTCAGGCCTGGGACAGTGGAACCAATTGGCACTTCCCATAGCTCCAAATATCGGTGAAGAATTGCCTGAGTCTCTGTGAACGCTCAGCACTCAGGTGAGTGGGAAGCAGGTGTGTGACAAGGACATGGCAAACCTCACCTGGAAGTCAGATCTCCTCTTTGCAGTTCTATAGGCAGTCAGGTAACCATTGCTTCATCAACAGCAAATAAACAGAATCCTGCCCACATAGATTAAGCTCTCTGAGGGACACCAGGGGGAGATGAGAACAGGCTGTTTCCTGACATAATTTTGAGGTGTCTCTGATTTGCCTCCTCTTCTGAGTGTGCCAGAAGTCAAAGCTGAGGAGCTGGCCCATGAATAAGGTAAAGCACTTCTGTCAGCTCTACTCCAAACCTACTACCTTACATAACACGGGGGAATTATCTGTCCAGTGGCTGATCTTTCAGTGCTGCAGGGGAAATAAGGGGAGTGCTCACACTGGTCTGAAAAATTCAGCCTTGCCTCTCCATGCACACTCTGTAAATTTTCTGTTGTTTACACCTGTATATTTTCTTTTTTCTCCACAAGGTCTTTGTGTTCATACAGTTGTTTTTATTCTGTGATGTTTGTTTATGCTTGTGTGGTCAAAGGAGTCTCAGTTTGTCAGTGTGATGCTAGATGTAGCAAGGTGGCAGAAATCTAAGGATGCTAACAGATAAAGAAATATGTTTTATGCATGTGCCTTGGTGGTGTAAGGACTAGGAAATGATGATTGCTTGTGACAGAGTAGGTTGAACAGCACCGCCCTTCTGCAGTACATTTTTGCATTTGAAATGTTAATTGCAGGTTACTGGTTTACTGAAAATGTAAAGAGTATGTGCACCTTAAATGTAGGTCACAGTGCTACACACAGAAACCTCTGCCCTTGCAGCTGCAGATACGCCAGGCATCCTCTCTGGGGGCAGCAAAGACAGGGCACACTTGACCTGATCTGCATCGTTCACTGGATCCAACATCTGTGCTATGATACCACAGTTCAGGTGTTTCATTTTTCCCTTCATTTTGTCACTTCGTTGCTGCCAAAAGAGGGTAACAACTGAGTATGAAATAAACCAATGTCTGCATATGCCAATGATTTTTTTACAATTGCATCTGTTAGATGCTGGTGGCTTTTTTTTTAATGGTTATTCAGGAGTCACTCAGCAGCTAAAAGGAAAAACTTTTAAATATTTAATGTCTCTGGACTGCTCTAAGACTGAAATAATTGTGTTTTTGCAGCTTTGGGTTAACATAATGGACTGTGAAACAAGGCCAATGATGATGTGACCATTCAAGAGTCAAAATCACACCCAAATCAAGTATGTCAGCAAACAGTGACTTGATAAAAATCAGGATTATGAAAGTATAGCATAAATATCATCTGTACAGAAGTAAAATATGGAGTACACTAAACTTGCCTTTGAGTCAATATTAATTCAATAAGATGAGGCTTTGCAGACTGGTCTTCTATTCATTATTTTTCATCTAAAAGGATGTGGAAAATTTGAGATAATTTCTTTACTCTTCCTGTTCTATACTGTAATTGGATGTGCTGAGCAAAAGATAATAAATTGTCTTTTTGCCAGTCTTGAGCAAAAGGTACATAATGGACTTTCCCACTCTGAAGCAAGAGCTTGGCGACAAAGGTAAATTTACAATTAAAAGAAAAATCAAATTAAAAAAAAACTCCACCAAACTTCTGTCAAAGCAGATTTAAAAATAATCCTCCCTTAAATCCTACACTAATGCCTTTTATTTATTTTTCAACAGACTTTCTTTTTTGTTGTTGTTTGTTTTTTTGGTTCTTGTTACAGAATCCATTCAGCTGAATCTTGGGCTGCTTGTGCTGCAACACTGAATAAACCCCACATATTTCCAAAACTTTTTCGTTCACCATTCTTGCAGGGCCTAATTTTCCTCACTTGCTATTGGACTTCAGTGTCTGATTTTAATTTAGTTTTTGATTTATTCTCCTTGGGCAATTCATGTTTCACATTGACAGAAGATGATGCAGATAAGGAGGGCCAAAATAAAAATTGTTCTGGTATTTCAGCAGTTAACTTGCATCCGTAGTGGAAATGACAGCAGAATATATTCATGAATCATCTCAGTTCCCCCAGACAATGAACGAGAGCACTACAACTGAACAATTGCCTGCAGATAAAACTTTTATTTCCTTTCAAGCACTTAAATTTCCTTTTGATTAAATAATTCCACGTTTGAGTGCCGTTTGCAGGTAGGACATGCTTATGTAAACCCCGTTGATTAGAGCAGCATCCTGAGGAATTTATCACTTCAGGATTTTTAGCTTCAGTCTGTTGTGGCAAAGTAAAGCCTGCTAAGTAGTCTGCATGTCTAATCCTCCAGACTCCTTCACACTGGCTTTAGCACCTCTAGCTTTAGCACAGTGCTTCAAGTTTACAAGCTGCTAATTGCTGTGGGTGCAGCTGTCTGGGTTAGATTATCAACTGGGATTTACTGCTCGGGTTCTGGGAGCACAGGAGGGCACAGGGGAGCACATGGGGGCACATGGCAGCGCACGACAGCACATGGCCCCAGTGCTGCAGCCTGAGCAGGGACCTGCAGTCCTGGACCCAGCCAGAAGCCACCAGCCAGGCACGGACTGAGCAGGGGCTGCACTCCCCTGGCTGGGAACAAGGAACCACACAGCTCAGCCTTCAGCCAGATTGCCAAATCACACATTGAGATTTGTGATTGCACTTGAGATGGGAACGAGCTGGAGTATGTAAATCAGGTATTTGTACAGTCTTGGCAAAGGACCACAAGATGCTGCTGGAAGCAAGGCCACTGCCCAGGCATCACTGGACACAGGATGCTTTTATTTTAATTTGTGCTCAGGTGTTCAGTGTCTGTAAAAACTTCCATTTGCAGCACCCAGTGTTTCAAAGGACCAGGCTTACAAAATCTGGGAGTAACACAAAAGTCATATTTTAATTGAATTTCTGAAATGTTGGACAAGTATGCCAACAACACTGCAGCTTTAAAAAATTAAGAGAAGCTATATTTCTGTGGGTTTTTTATCTTTTTCTTTTTTTTTTCTGGATGGCTGTAGTCTCTCTGAGGATATTTTGTGTTCATATTGCATATTTATGAGTTGTAATGTATAAGAACACATAAAGGTAGATTGCAAAGTTTTTATTTGGTCGTTATTCACGCAGGACTCCCACAGAAATCTGAGAACTGTGTATTTATTTGAAAGTAGAAGGTATACCTGTCTAAGGTGTCTATATTAATTTCTTTATTTCATTTAATATTTATCTCCTACACCATATATTGCAAATACACACTGAAATCCAAGAAATACTTAGCTAAGTTCAAATTCTAGCTTTTGGAAACTTGAGGAAATGCAGAATGCAAAATACACGGGTGACCTGGGCTCCTCTGTGCAAAGCAGTGTCCCTGCTGAGCCCTTGCCCCTCCTGCTTCTCCTCCTGGGGTACAAAGTGGCAGAGCCAGGCCACCAGTTCTGTCTTCCTCTTCCCAGGGCCCTTTGGGAAGCAGTAGAAAAGCATCATGTCATTTCACAGAGCATGGCCAAGTAAGTTTTCCAAGTTAGTCACTTTTGTGTTTGCATCCCAGCCCAGTTGTGCAGGAGCAAGGCTGAAATGGTGGGACAGTGCTCTTCTCCTCCTCTGTGGCACACAGAAAGGAGAGGTGACGGCATAAATTACTCTTTAGCTTCTGGTAATGAGAAAAGCCTGCATCTGAGTACTCAGCATTTTCTCAGCCAACACTAGACCCAAGGACTGCTGTCAACAGTGAGTCAAACTGGTGTCTGTGTGTGTGTATATGTGTATATATATATACACTTATTTATGTACATATTTTCTTTTCCTGTTTGTATCCAAATACATTTATGTATTTCTTTAATTATATCCAAGACACTTGATTGGAAACAGAACCATATTGCTTGAGAGTCTGACCTAAGCTACAAAATGAGTCAAAAGCAATGCCAGTCAGCTCTGTGTCATAACAAACTTGGGCTGAATTTATAGCAGGAAAATGTGTATTGATGCTGTTTGGGAAGTGTCTGTATGGTCTCATTTTTGTGGGTCTTTTGCTTACCTGAAAAAGGTAATAAATTTTTCCAACTTTGCTTAGAGATACCCCTGCAGTGCGAATCAACCTTGGTGGAAAAACTTCTGTTTTTACCCACTGTAGCACATGAGGGGCAGTAACAAGACCTAGACATCATCTACTTCTGAGATAAGTAAATGCACAGTAAGTCTTGCTGTTTGGGAATTAATTAAATGCTTAATTGATTATTTCTGCTTGGTGTAAAGAAATATCCTTCAAATGTAAAGGTTACTGATCCCATTTGTGTAGATAGAATAAATATTTGTGCGTACTTTTGGACAATCTCATTGCCAAAGCAGTTTTGCAATGTGACGCTGCTGCCAGGGACACGGTGTATAACACCTCACACTACATTGTTTCTGTGCTGCTGCTTTTTAAGTGGCTTTGTATGGCAGCACCTGTTCTGTAATGGAGATCACAGCTCTGTACCATGCTAACTTTCAGAAACCTCAGGGAAGTGAATTTTGTTCCCAGGCACTTCTCCATTTTCTTTTTTATGTTCAATTTTGGCACAAAACTGTTGTACAAGAATGCTGAAGCCTAACTTACCAGCTTTTGTTCCTGGTGAAAGCTGTTCCCTGCCAGCTGAACAGGGATTGCTCACATGTGCTGTCCTTACCTCCCCTCCTTGTTTGTTACTACAGGTTTCCCTCACTCTTAAAGAGGTATTTTCCCCTTTATATGCAAAGATAAATTATGGATCTTGCAGTTTCCTTTGGGGGAATTATATTCTTCTGCTTGTGTCTGTATGTGGCATGACTGTCTTGGATGCATTCAGAGGCTGTGGAGTCAGGGGTATGGCTGCAATTGGTGTGCATGATCTAAATTCAGGAAACCCTCCTTGCTGCATAATTTTATAAAACTAATCTGAAGTTCATTTCACTTTTCATTTTTAAATGTAATTTTGGTATGTGTTAAGTGTTAGTAGGAACAAGACTTTATCTATTAAGTATATGTGTATTGAAAGGAATCTCATGTCAGTACTTATTAACCAGATGTACTGTGGTATCATTCCAGGAATGACTTTATAATACCATGATATTGCAATTCCCGTATATGTTATAATTTTTTTTTGTTTAGTTTGAGTTACAGAATGATGGTGAAGTGTCTTGTGGAGGCTCTAGACAAAGACAAAAGCTTAATCAGCTATAAGGAAGCAGAAACTGTTATGCAGACCAGTGCTGTTTGTGGTAGCATCTATGTGCTTGCTCTCCTCCCTTGATATTTGATGATAGTAGGGCCTTCCTTTGCAAAGGGGTATCTGCCTTACAAATCCAATAGAACAATAGGTTACCTAATGGAGGTGACTGATTCATTTTTCAAGAGCACAGAAGGTTAATTTTCCATTAGGAAATAATAAAACAAAGTTTACTTGACAGGGACAGATGGGAGGCCATGCAAATAAGCTTATGCAGTCAATTATATTTTGGGTTTGATGAGCATATGGACAATAGAGAAACAGAGGAGTCCATGCCAGACAAATGAGTTGACTACATTAAGAGAAACATTTACAAAGAGTACTAAGTAGAATGAAGACCATAATAAACAAGAGAGATGGTATTAATGGCAAATCTAAAATGGCTGAAATTGTTTTGTCTTTGGCAAGAAAAAATGTTATTTGGACATCAAAGACATTTTGGGACTGCAGTGATGTTGTACTTGATGTACCCAGATGAGCTTGTCTGTATCTGGTAGCAAAATGCAGAAAGTCGTTGGTGGCCAGGAATGGTCACAGATGCTGCCAAAGTCCTTTCCCCATGTGTGTCACACACAGAGTCTGCATCTTGCAGCAGGGGGTGAAGCTGCCATTTGAGCAAGGGTGAATTTCATTTCTCTTCTGAATTCCAGACAGCAAACCTGCCCAGTCAGATATCACCCACCCTTTGTGTGCTGGGGATACCACTGCTGTTCTTTGAGATTTACAGAGAATGAATGGTAACAAAGAGTAATGAAGAGTTCAAAACAATAACCAATGCAGTAATTTTCTGAGCTAAATATTTCTTAGTTAAATAACTTTTTGTGTTATGCGGGTTTTTTTTTAGCTTTAGTATTAAATAACATTAAAATAATATGGGGAGGATGAAAAAATATTCATAAATATTTCTGGAGGTTTCTAACCTAACCTTCCTTTGCCTAATATTTCTCCTTGTAAATAATTGCAGAATTCAGTTCAGTGGATGAGGGGGAGCTAAAATGTGTATATGAAAATGGAGATTAATGTTAACAGGATTTATGCCAACAAGATATATACCTACTTAAGATGTATTAATCACCTGGTTTTTGTAATATCAGGTATATTTTTATCTCATAACTTGAGAACTCATTTTTGGCTGTATTAAGATCAGTTTAACATAAACTGTGGTCTCTCTGAAGCCGGTATTTCATTAACTTCAGTTTGAAGCAACTGTACCTTCTGCTAGGATTTTGCCTATTAAATAATACCAGGTGTGGTGATCACTTGCCAAAACCCCTGTGTTTTATGGTTGCCATGCTCCACTTTTTATGAGATGAATAAGTTTCCACTTTGTCTGTAGCAGGAAATGCTCCATTTCTAGTCTCTGCTTTTTGCTAAATTTGCAAATTATTGCAAATAAAAATCAATTTTTGTAATCACAAACTGGAATTTATTGTTTATGTGATGTATTTAGCTGCAGGAAGCTTTTGTGTAAAATAATCTCCTCACTAAAACTGCTAGAAATGCTTTTTTCATCTCCATTAAACTTCTGGCTTAGTTCATTAACATATTGTTAATTGTTGTGTGATTTAGTTTAGTTCCACATGAATGGCGCTTGTGAAGCAGAGATTTTTTTTTAATATTTGTTTGGAAAGAAAATCATCTAAAGTTATTGGAAAGGGACGGGTGTATAGAAAACATGTATTATAGCTCTGTGTTTAATGGGAACAAAACATAAATACTAAAGACTTCATAAAAATTCAGGTGGAATGAAAAAAATCTGCAATGAATGGTTATGGGACTTTATAAAAATGTCTTTCTTTTTAAAAAAACACTAGAATGTGAAGTTGAAAAGTCCACATTTCTATTTCCATGAAAAGAGAATTTTTTAACAGTAAAAGCTTCCATTTGAAACTACTCAGCTTTTTTTTCCACACTGCAACACTCTGAGCAGGGTTGGGCTCCTCACTTCTTGTGCCCCATATCCCTCAAAACACTCTTTTAAGGAGGAATGTTTTGTTCTGTAGTCTTTTAGTTGGATTTAGGAAACACTGTCATGAATACCTAATTCTTAATAATATATGTTAAATATATTAAATTATTAATATTATTATGAAACATATATTAAATGTTTCATGTTAAATCTTTACAATTTTGAACATAAAATTTGTGGTTTTCCAAATTCTGATGAATTGTTCAGCAGGGTTTGTGCTGACGTTCCCATCTGCTGCTTTGGCATTGCTGTGTCCATCAAAAATCTGCCCTTTTAGGAAAGGTGCTTCTTGGCTGATACCAAGCATGAGATAAGAGAAGCTTGGACACAGATCTTTCAGAATTCCTAGAAGAGGTTTTTGTTCTTTTCAGTTTTTTTCCCCCTTAAAGAGAAGTGATTTTTTTGGGTATATTTTGTGTATTTTTCCACATTTCTCTGGGATTGTATTAAAAGCACAAATTATAGATTATGCACAGTATGCACAGATGTGTTCAAAAATAACAGGAGAATATACTTGTAAATGTTAAAAATCTGTTTTGGATTTTTTTTTTTTAATATGTTAAGCCCTTAGGCCCTTGTTATTTGTTATTATTTCTTGAAGGCTGTTAGCTTAATTGTATCTTGGAAATACACATCAAGTTCATGCCTTAGCCTGTTAGTGATTTTTGTATTGAGCAAAGTATATGGAATACAGAGAGAGAAGATGAAAGAAAGTGTTTAGAATATTAGACCAAAAATACAAATTTGCTTAAGCCTTTTTAAAAACCAGACATCAGAGAACATGAAATAGAAAGACACATTTTTGCTAAAAAAAAATTGTTTAATGTTTGAAGCTATGGAGAAAAAAGTCCCCATTCAGGCAACTTAGATGAATGCATTTATGAAAAGTAAAAAATTCACAGTCTATGGGGGCATGAAATATTCTAATATTCAACCACAACTAGTAGTTGAAAGTCAAACATATTCCTAGTCTTCCTTGCTAGGCCTTTCAGCAACTGCCTCAGCAATTTTGCCTGCTTGTGAACATCTCCCTCCATCTCTGATTAGAGAAAGGACAATCTAGAGTGTTAGAGCCAATTACTACATTTAAGTGAATATCTATCTGTTTTCTTTAAAGACTTGGTTGTTTTGTGGGTCTAAAGGAAAGGACCTTGAAAAAGAAATTATTATAGCTAAGAATGGATTCTAAATGCATATTAATGAAGATTAATATAAATAACTGTTCTTTTAGAGGGTCTGAAAAGAATTTCTTTTGGTGGGTTTTGTGGGAGACATCAGATTAGGGAACCTCATGGACAGCAGGTGGGGGGGGCTGTCACTTCACAAGAAGCATGAGAGGTTTCCCCTGTCTAGGCTCACTTGCTCCTGCCCTCACTTTTGGAGGCATCTTTACACAAAGAGAGCTCTGATCCAGATTTGGACACAAACCTGAGCACTGGCACTGCTGAGAGGGTGCAGAGGGGAAGGCTCAGTGCCTCTTGTGCTGCCTGTGATGCTGGACTAAATCTGACAAGAAGCTGTGCTCTGTCAGTGCATGGGTTTATCTGCTGGGGTTCTGGTTAACGTAGTCTGCTCCTCCAAAGTGTTGGTATTTATTCCATCTAGAGGATTTGTAATAAAAACGAGCCACCCAGAAAATACGATCAACTTATCATGAAACTTAGGACCTGCACTCACTCCTGAGGATGCTCTCTTAGAGTTTACCCACAAGGGAAGCTGTTTTGCTCAGTATATGAAGCATTTTCATTTCAGTTTGTAAGTGCTCACGTAAGTTTGTTCAGGATAGCACTCTCCCCTTGCATTTGCATCCTTCTTAGAAGTCACTTGCTTATGTGAACAGCTCCTTAGAACATTGCTTACAAGTGAGGAACATTCTTTTTTTTATCAGGTATCTAAAATCCTGTGATATGCTGTTTAAGAGATTAATTGGATTCAAAGCTGTTTCAGCTGATGGCTCTACTTAATGCAGGAAGATATCCTAAAAGTAGTTTGCTGAACATGTGCATATAAGAGCATAAAGCATATCTAGACCAGCGTACATGGGATAAATTAGGTAGAAGGTATATGTGAAAATAAAAAAAACATGTGAGCGCTAGTAAAAAATAAAAGTGAAATCAGAATTGCTTTTCATGCTAGGGGAAAAACTGTGGAGTGATGGCTGAAGAATGAATTTTAGTATTATATGGTTAAGGTTGAATACGTATATTTTGTCTTTTGGATGCTAAGTCAGAGAAGAGAGTCTGACTTAAATCTTCATGATTATTGAAATTTAAAAGAAAATTCATATTCCATGTAATTAGTATTATGTCGAAAGATAACATATACATTTTTAAGCACATGCATTAGCTAGTCAGTTACTACCATTTCTTTAACTCCAGAGCTTTAACTCTGCAGGTAAGAGTTAATGTCTTGGGCTGTGCAAGGTGCTTGTGTGCAGTACTTTGTACACAGAGATCTGAGAATCCTTGCTAGTGACATGCTGCTGCATTGTACTGGCATCTGTAAAAATACCTAATGCTTATTGCTTAAATCTGTAAATCCTACATTCATGTATCTTTGATGCAAAGCAAGACTAAGCCAGTGGCTTAGTCCCTAATTTAGAGTCAATATTTAGGTGTTATATTTAGGGTTTTGGAAAGGCTTGAAGGCTGGTAACAAAAATTTCTATCTCTCTAAAGAGATAGAAGGGAAAATAGATACAGGAACACTAGTAACTAATGTAGGGGTAGTATGGGAGAAGAAGAATCCTGGGGATATAAAGAGTTCTGTAGAGTCAGGAAATGCTAAAATTCTCATGTGGATGCAGAGACTTATGTACTGCTGGGGAGCCAGAGAGTGATGTAAGGCACAAATAAATTCAGCAAATGCAAGAATGTTTATTACCTTCACATGCAAATGAAACACCATTTATTTAACCAGTTTTTGATGTCTGTAGTAGTGTGTATACTGTGTTTTATATGGTTCCTGTGTGGCCATAAATAAATTTTATTTAGAGCATTGGAGGGAGCTGTTATTAACAGAGTTACTCACAGCCAACATCAATTATCTCTGGTACTCTACAAATACTTATTTATGGTTACAATAAAATATTCTTGGGGAAGTGCAGTTCTGTAAAACTACCTAGAGTACCTAGGATGGAGGTTTCATCTTGTAGCATAAAGCCGCTGTTGTACATGACAAAAATATGGAGAATCAGTGAGTTGCTGAATAACCCTCAAAGTGTTCACTCTTATGAGTTAATGTATTCTGTCATTTGTCTTTCTTAGGGCATGGGCCTCTCCCATCATGAATAAATTTCACAAGTAGAATACCTTTGTAAGCAGAAAAATGTATAATAATTTAGAATGTGGTAGTATAGATGGTCTTTAAAAAAATTGGGTGGCCAAGGTTCTTCAGCAAACTAATTATACATATTTCTTCTAATTAGTCTATTTTTTCTCCATTTTTGTCAGAGAGGTAATTTAAATTTTGACATATTAATACCTAGCCTTTTACAGTTTCAAAGATCTAATGAATTTCTTATTCTGCACTTTGAATATCCCCTTAATATAAGGCTACATGTATGAGATGTTCTTTGTTCCCTTATGTCGCTAGTAAGGAGCATCATAGATACCAAAAAAATCTGTTTTACAGTTTGTTTCTCCATATTGCAATGATCCAAATAAAGGACCCCATGTACACTAACAAGTTTATGCCTGTCAAAGAGTGGAAAAGTCATTATGAGCTTTCCATTATATGACAATTCTATGACTTCTTTTGTGACAAAATGATTGGAAGATGATTAGTGGCAAAACTTTCCTCTTCATCTGAAAGGGGGCTGATATAGTCATTTGCACACAATGAGAGCTATCAGTCTGTATTAGAAAAGAGAATTTATGACCCATAGCTGGTAATTTGTAAATCACCAGAGGCCCTGAATTAGCAAAGACGTGTGAAGGCATGTGGGTTCATAGTAGTAGTTGTTTTTTTTCCCCCTTTAAAAGTGGAAAGAGTACAGATATCGATATGATATATATCTAAGGAGCACGTGTTGTATTAGAAATTTTTTTGACTGTTACAGAATTCCATTCTCATTGGATTTTCATGAAGTGTCTTGATTTGTGTCGTTATACCTTTTGGAAGTACTGTCAGTAACTGTCTGTTATATGTGGGACTGTGCAATTAATGGCAATGCCCTTCTAGTGTGTTTATCCCAAGTTCTTGAAGGTCTGGTGAGTGGTGGAATATCATCCAATTCATGTTTGTCAAATCACAATTTCACTGCCAGAGAAACTGGAATCCTGCAGAAGTTGAAATGTGTTTCTCTTCTGTGTTATGTAATATGGGAAAATAAAGAGAGTCAGTCTAGTAGCAACCCCCAAGAAAGGGTATATATCATCAATCTTAGGTGTCAAATTTTAGTCTGATCATAAATGAAAAGCTGTTAAAGAATAATTTGAGGTCATCCAGATAATCATGCAGAGCTTTCATAATTCTTCCCCTGGGAGTCAAGGAAATTACTTTATTATTGATTATTTTATTATTTTAAAATAAGAGTAAAATATGATGTTTTCATCATGCTCTGGTCTATTATTAAAGTTAGATCTCCAAGCAGAAGAGTCTTTCCATGTTTCTGGAGTACAGATGTAGAGTATTAATAAAGTCCATGTGGAAATGAATGTACACTGCCACGTAAAACACAGCTGACTGGTCACAGTATGACAACCAAATTGCATTGAACTGTACTATGTGTTTTGCAAAATTTTTCCCTCCTTTGTCAAATACTTCTCATTGTTGTTGGTTGGACTGCCACAGATTTATCAAGGATATTTATGGGTGAGCTGGAGGCTAAACTGCCTGAGATACTGTGAATGTGAAATAGTGTGAAAGACAGGAATGTTATTTAGCAGATATATTAATCATAGGACTGCAGAATAAGCTGAGTTGGCAAGAACCCATCAGGATCATGGAGTCCACGTCCTGGCCCTGCCCAGGACACTCCAAGAGTCCCACCCTGTGCCTGAGAGCTTTGTCCAGGCACTTGAACTCTGTCAGGCTTGGGGCTGTGACCAAGCTGCCCCAGGCTGCCCTGGGGAACCTGTTCAGTGCTGGCCATGTCTGCCAGTTTTTAAGGGAAGGCTGCTGTTTCTCCATACCTCAAATGCTTCAAAATTCTGACATTACTGGAAACCAAAGCAAGCTGAGGAGTTAATTTTTGCATATCTGTAATACTATTTCAGCTGCAGTTTTAAAGGTAATTTCACTGTTAAATGAGCTCCTTAAGTAAACAGATCATAATTTTTGAGGACCCTTCCATTTACTGCAGTTAAAACTTCCCAATGCAGAGCCAATCTCTGCATAGTTCAGTTGTTCTGCTGTGTTCATCCCAAGAGAAAAAAGCCTTCCTTCTGATCTCAGAGCACCTAATGCAGGTGCAAGAGGCTGCCCACGAGGTAGCTTTCTGCTGCCTACCCTTTTAGCAAGAACACTATTGAGTTGCTTTTAGCCATAATTTTGTAAAATTGACTGGGCTGATAAGAAATGTATCCACTTGTGACAATATTTGAACTGTGAAAACTCATTTTCTTGAAGAGCAAAGTAAGCAAGAAGTTGAAAAAGATGAGCAAATGCCATAAAAATAGTTAGGAACTTAATATTTCAAAGTTTTTTGTTTGAATTTGTTTTTTGTGGGGTTTGGATTTGTGTGTGTTTGTTTTGGCAGTTTTGTTTATGCTCTTTGTTTTTATGTAGAATAAAACATCAGTGAAGGGTTTTATCCTGCACTGGATATTGTTCCTGCAGCATGCTGCTTATTATAGCCGGAAACTTTAAGGACAATTCTGTTCCTATGTTGCCATCATTACACGGAACACATTGGCATGGCAGAGTAAAAGCTCTTCCGTTCGATGAACCTGGAGATTTTAGCAAGTAAAAGGCTTGGATTTTAATTGGTTCGTTTTTATTTATTGTGCTATTTCAGACAGACACAAGGCAGGACATAATGAAAGTTCATACAGATCCTCAGGGTATTTGAAATTTAACCGAGGTGCACACATATTTTTGTCCTTATGGCTGGCATATTTGCTTTTGATAGCAGATTTTATTGGTATCTTATTAAATCCTTCATATGAATAGAAACATGTACAATTACAGGTCCTCCCAGCTGAGAAGAAAGCATTAAAACACAGATGATGCTCAAACTTGGCTTGTGTTAAGCAAAAGAGCAAATGAGGTACAGAAATACACTGTAAGAGGAACAAAGTGGGAAATTTTCCCAGTAGAGACCATGGCTGATGAGGGGTTTTTTGATAGCAGTTGTTTGTGTGTTTTGCCCCCAGTCTCTCTCCCCCTCCCATCCCCTGACACTTCATCCCTGTGGGGTGTGGATCTGGCAGTCTGTGTTAGGGAATGCAGTCCCAGGGCCCCTGAGGGCAGTGCAGCTGCTCAGGCTCTAGAGATGCAGCAAAATCCTAAAAGGAAGTCAGGTTTTCCTTTATGCCATGGGTGTTTGCCCATTTTCCAGTGGCACAATTCCAGGTCTCATGCAGCTGCTGTAATTGCTTCCAGGGAGAGGTTTGGTTAGTTACCCACCAAAGGTGTAATTAGTCTTTTACCTGTTAGAGCTCATCTAGTTAGTAAAAAAGATTGAAACAATTCCCTGTCCTCTCACCATTTCAAATAATTCTGTGTGGAGTGCTGGTTGAAAAGGGAAATTGTCTTTTTGAATTTAAGTGATCAATTACTAATTCTCTTGAGTTAGTAAGTGTTGAGAACATATGTAGCATATTCTATATTCTTTACTTAATGGGAAATGAGATTTCTTGGGCTAAACCATTCTAGAGGGAGAAGAGGAATATTTTTACTTGAATTTTATGTTTATGTTCTTACCAAGTCAGAATGTTACATACTACGTGGTTTGAGTCCTTTGGTTATTTAAGCATTTCATAATCTCGACTGCTGTACCCAAAAGAAGCTGATAGAAGCTGAGTTGTAATTTGTCTGTCAGAATGCATTTCCTTTGCAGAAGCCTTACTGCAGTGGTAAAAATTAGTGGTTTGCCTTGGGTGTTTCAACAAGTGTGGCAAATTTAAGATGCCAAATCAGAATAGATTCCATAATTTTAATGGGATGTTTAATAAGTCAGTTAACTAATACCTTTTGTATATTTATTCAAAGAATTCTTTGTGTTAAGAACTGAGGTTAGGGTGGTTTTTTGGGGTTTTTTGTTTGTTTTTTATTTTTTAACAAGCACGGAAAATCTGTCAGTTTTACTGGGAGTTTGAAGGTCATTTTAACACTCACTGAATGAACTTTAATTGGAATAAGAATGGATGGAAATCCCTTCCATCGATGGAATTCTGGTCAAATACTTCAGTGTGAGTTATCATGTGTGTCATGATACTGTGTTCCACAGAGAAGGATCTGTGAAACGGGTTAAGAAAAGACTGACTGGACTCCTACTATGCAGTCTGTTTGTTGGTGATGATGTAAGCTGTGCAGAGAGAAGGATGAAGCTGAAGGGTGTCAGACTTGCTTTGTTCTTTTGAATCATCTCCATAACACTGTGAGCTCCAATCCACTCCCAGGTTGCTTCTCATGCTTACAGCATGGACAAGAACCCCACCATGTTCTGCACTAGTTACTGCTTAACACTTGTCTTTTCATTCCCATTTCATACCAGGCAGACAGGCTTTAAATACTGCTACATTTTGGAATTTATAGTTTGAATAATTGTTCATTTCATTTGTATGGTTTTTACTTTAAACAAGCTTCAACTGAGATTTTGGGTAGTCAGTGCATCTAGAATTCATATGATGAGTGTGATGCAATTTAGTCTTAGTAAATTGTCTTTTCTTGGATAGAATGGGATAAAATTGTACTGTAGTTCTATATCAAACTGAGATTGAGGAAGAGAAATGAAGTTTTGTTATAATCGGCTTAGTCAAAAGCCTACAAAATTTTTTCATCAACTGTAATGGGCTCAGGTCAGGTGATAAAGGATAATTAAGTACTGTTGTAGTAATAACTAAAAGACATTTGAAGATGACAGTTGCATGTGTGGGGCTTTTTGTGTTTATTTGTTTGTTGGGGTTTTTTTGTTTTTTTTTTTTTTTTAACGTAGATGAAGGATGCTTTGTTCAGAAATAATATTAGGACAAAACCACCCTAAAATCAAAGATGAAAAAACACCTCTTACCCCCTGATGGAGTGGAACATTTCAGTCTTGCAGCTCAGGAAATTGCTCTTTTCTCTACACAAAAAGAGTGAGGATCCAATACTGTTCTCTTACCTCCATTCTACCCATCACAATTAAGGAAAGCAATCTGTATCTATAAAAAGTCCCATTGAATCCAACAGCATTCATTTCAGTACATAATGGTCTCATCAGAATCAATAGGACTGTGGCTGTAACATCTGTGTCCAAGGGGAATTGTGTGTGCTGGTGCCTTCCCTGTCTTGGAAGGTCTCTGAACCTTCTTGCTCAAGCCTTTAATATAGAAGGAGCTTATTGAAAGCCTTGTTTGCTCTATACTGAACTGCTTTGATTTTCCTTCCTTTCTGAAGTATTGTGAGACAGTGTGTACCACTGTCCTTGGGGTGCCTATTAACATCTATTATAGTAGAAATACTGGTTCATTTCTTTTTCATGTCAGTATAAAGGTTTGCATCCTCCAAGAAAAATAATTATTGTACATTTTCTTTAATGTTTTTCACTTAGGAAAAAAACGCTCAGTATGTGGCACATCTTGATGTAATTATTCAGAAACGTGGTTTAAATCTGACTCTTCCATTTTCTGTATCTTTTCCCAGTCTGATTAACATACACAATGAAAGTATTTATCTGTGTGGTCGAAAGAACAAAGTGCAGCTGTATGCTACCAAATCTAATGAAAGACATCTTGCTGTCTATGGAGGTTGGTTTGAATTTTCCATCCTGCCTTATTATCCTTGAGAGAATACTCTCTGACTGATTATGACAGTTGAAAATGTAGCAGCAGAAATTCTGAAGGGGAAAAACCCCAAGACATTAGAAATGCAAATTCTTCTTTGCATATAAAATTTTATATTACTATATAATTGCAGTGAACTATAAACTTACTGAAGTAAACATAACAATAACTTGTTTTCACAAAATCCTGCGCTGACTGACAATTTAAGGAATCATTCACAAAGCAGGAACCTGAGCTGATGCTGGCAATGTATTAATTAATGCAATCAAGCAGCAATAATGACACTTGAGGGCATCATGCAAATCTTATATTTGAGTTATGCTTATAGTCAAATTAGAAATCGCTCAAGGGACTTCACATTATTAACATAGTCCTTTTCAGATTTTTAGCAGAAACCTTTATTTTCTTTTTCTGAGGATAGTAAGTACAGGGTTTTTTTAAGTCACTCTTTGACTACATCTTTCACTATAGAATCATGGCCTTTGTTATAGAAATGTTGTAAACCATTTTGTCAATTACCTGAGAGTCAGCAATTGGTATGTTCATAAGGATAAAAGGAATAATTTTTTTTTTAGAAGGGTTGATTTCAGTCTTGTGAATAGGAATTGTCTGTGATGTCTCCTTCCCTCATAAACAGTTTAACTGCATCAGCTATTGTGGTGATCAAGATCCTTTCATTTCAAAGCGTTTAAGCCATCTCATCAAATATACACTAAGAATAGAACTGATGAACAGCCAGACTCTAATTTTTCTGATTTTTTTTCCTTCAGTTCTCTTTTCAAGTTTTGAAATCTTTGGGGATAATTAGCTTGCTCTTGGGATGGTATCTCTCCTTTGGCTGTCAGCTTGGACTAACACCTAAAGATAATTTAGAAGTTGAAAGCTGGTTTATGACTGAAAGCAAAAGTGCAGTGCAATAAGCAACTTTGCTGCCTATGACCTTTACCTTTTAAGAGTTTTTCTTCCATGTAATGCCAGGTGGGTCATATTAGTCTTCATTATCTTTTCTAAAAAAACCCACATCCCTTCTACTTTTGAAAACGAGTTATTTTAATAATCTGCCTAAGTGAAAGATCTTTTATGGTCTGGGAAACAACTGGGAAGGAGAGAAGGAGTAAAGACAAGCACAGGATGCTCAAGAGAGGAAGGAAGGAAAAATAGAATATCAATTCTAGAAGTAGCCCTCTCTATTGGGTTTGCTGCATTATAGTGCAAGTGATAGCTGGAACTGCTGAAACTCCTATCAAAATTACCTCAAGAAAGTAGAGTGGCTGTTCTCTGTTTACAGCCTCTTTGCATTAGATAAACTTTCCCCTTTTTTCTTGATACATTTGCTTACTCAAAATTTTAGAATTTTTGTAAGAGGCAAAGACTAGTTGTGGGAAAGTTGGGTTTTTTTCCTTTTTTTTTTTATTTGCCACACACAAAGATTAACAAAAAGAGTGAGGCAAGATATAGTTAAAGCACCAAAGTTAGGCTGCTTAGCTTTGGTGTCTGAGTGAAGAGGCCAGGCTCTCTCAACTCGACAAACAGCCATATGATTGCAGTCTATAAAATCATTAGCAACATGCAAAGTGTGGAGGGGGACTGGCTGCTGCTGTTTTCTCCAGCAATGCTAACTGGAGGGCATTGAATGAAGCCAGGATGGGTGGGGATCAAAACAAACAAGATGAGCAGGATTAAGGAGTAACAGGCCTGTGATCTCCTTGACAAGGAACACTGGGGGTGCCAAAAGTTCAAGCTGGTCCTGAGGCAAATTCGTTTGAAGTTTTTGCATGAAAGGAAAGGCTGCTTTATTAGTAAAATGAATTTGTGATCTCTCTTAAAAGAAACTCTACATGATTCTCTCTATTTTTTCCAGTCACCATGAAAGAAAAAAATTATTTAGTGTTTTAGAAATTCCAACTCTTGAGAATGCTCAGAAAGATGGCAAGGTATGAGTAGCTTTGCAAACAGACTTTCTTTTGAAGTTTGAATTTTGGAAGAAGGTTCCCATATACTGATGACAAATGAGATTGTAAGAATCTAAATGAATGCAGAATAATAACTACTGGGAACAATAGTATGTGTGGGTTTTTGTAGTGTCCCATTTGCACTGCACAAACAATTCTTTCACTAGACTTTAAAAGAAACACTCTTCAAGCAAGCATCTCCTTTGCTGTAACTCCTATTATTTTCTCCAGGCTGCCAGCATATTTCTTTCACGTACGCATTAGATCAAACTAAATGTAGAAAGCAAACAGTGATTTATGTCTTTCCACTGAGTTTTTAGTGTGGAAAAGTTCTCCATAGGAAAGCCACATTTGCTCCTTAACTAGTATTAAAGTATTACATCTTACTACATGCTCCATTTGTCTATTGCAAATTTTAGGTTAATTTGGCATACAAAACTAACATATCACTCCAGCTTCTTTAAACCTTCCAAAAATCCCTCATAAAGCAAGTAAACGGAGTTTTGCATCCAATGTACAGTGAATAAGAGTTATTTTTCTCTTCATTTGCTTTTTTCTTTTTTCGTCAGTGGATGTTATGTGGTGGCTGATTCAGGTTGGGGTGGTTTCTCTTTATACAAAGATATAATTATCTTTTAAAAGTGAATACATTTTAAAGTGAGACATACAATCAAATAGTTTTACAGATGAAAAGCCATCAATGGATTTCTAAATTGTACAGTTTTCTCATGTGTAGGATTATTGGATCAGGTAAGTGCTAAGTTCTCCACTAAAAAATATAGGAAGAAGAATATAACAATTGTTGGATATGCATCAGTCTGTGGCATGCATGAAGAAAACCCTTTTTATAATATCTATAACTATATATAATGGTGAATGTTGGCAGAGGTACTAAACAATTTCATCAGATGCTTTATTGAAATGTAACTTCTTAGTAGAGCTTTTTTTCAAGCCTACTGTGGAGTTGGAGTTCCTTTAGAAAAACAATTTGTACATTCCCTAATTAGAATTCACTACCCTTTCTTTTCAAAACAGAATATAGCTTGAGTGTGACAACTCTCTGACTCAAAACCACTGAAACTTTCTGCCTAGATCACACATTTAAAGTGAAAAATGTTAAGCAAAACTACAGTCAGACAAAGTAGTCTTGCCTAAATAATATATTACAGTGGTCAAAAGCCATCCCTGTTAAAACATACAGTATTGGAAAGAAACTTTATCTGATAAAGGACACTAATGGAAATATGTCAATGGCTAAAGGGTAGGTAAAACAATTTTTAAAAGCTTCTTAGAATTTAATTGTGATCAAAAGGAACCTTTACTGGATTCTTTTCTTGATACAGATGGTGAAATCCTGAATAGTGATGCAAAAGAGGCAAGAAATGTCAACAACAGTTTGTGTCCTATATTTGGAATGAAGCAAGAACATGCATGCAGGAGGCAGATTTTGAGAGAATTGAATATTCACCAGTTAGGACAAAAAATAAAAAAGGAGGTAGCACTTACTGAATCTAAGTTTTTTTTTTTAAAGCATAGATTCAGAAAATTTGTCAGAGACCTAAAAGACAGGATCAACAGTGTTTTCTTTCATTGATGTAAAAAACTGGGGAAATTTGGTTTTTGAAGAACAGGAAACTCTCATCTGATTAGCTACAGGTCACGCAGAGGCATAATAAATACAATAGTTAAATAGAGACTGTAAACACACAATTTAAGAATAAAAATGGGAGATGTCAATTAACATGGCTTCAGGACAAGTACTTTTTGGTAAACAAATCTGTTATCCATTTTGCAGAAATGCAGGTTTGATGGATAAAAACAGTTGGGTAGTAAATTTTGTTTTAACATAATTTAAAATCACATCACTAAGTAATGACTTAACAAGGTTACTTAATACCTTCTTTATCTCAGACTTTAACAGAAAGGCCAGTTATCCTCAGAGCCACCAGCCCCCTGAGATGGCAGAGAGGGATGAACATTAGAACCCCTGCAACCTGGAGGGAGTAGGTGATGACCTGCTGAGCCACTTAGACCCTCCCAAGTCTCTGGTACTTGAGAGTCCACCAAAGGGCAGTGAAGGTGCTGGGAGAAGAGCTTGTCCAACTGCCCTCCATCATTCCTCATCAGTCCTGGTCAACCCAGCATATCCCAGGTGGCTGCAGTGAATGAGTTCAGCAGGAGCACCCAGGGAGCTGCAGGCTGTCAGCCTGAGCTCGGTGCTGGGCAAGGTCAGGGAGATCATCATCATAGGGGCACATACAGGACAACCAGGGGTCAGCCAAAGGGAGAGAAAAGGCAGGTCCTGCTTCAGCAGCCTCATCTCCTTCCATGGCAGGGTGACCTGCTTTGTGGACGTGTCTGTCTGGACTGTAGTAAAGCCTGTGTCACTGTTTCCCACAGCATCTCCTGGAGAACCCAGCTGCTCATGGCCTGCACAGGTGCTCTCTTTGCTGGGTGAAAAGGGGCTGGGCCCAGAGAGTGGGGAATGGAATTCCAGCCAGCTGGCACCTGGTCACTGGTGGGGGTCCCCAGAGCTTAGTCCTGGGGCCAGCCCTGTTTTATGTCTTCACTGATGATCTGCACAAGGGGATCAAGTGCACTCTCAGTGAGTTTGCAGACAGCGTCAAGTTGGGTGGGAATGTGGATCTGCTGGAGGGCAGGAAGGCTCTGCACAGGGATCTGGACAGGCTGGATTGATGGGCTGATGGCAGTTCTGCAAGATTCAGCAAGGCAAAGCAGCAGGTCCTGCAGCGGGGTCATAAAAAACCCCCTGCAGTGCCACAATGTGTAGTTATTAAAAATGGTAGGACGCTGCTTTCCTGTCTGTTCCTGCAGGCTGACATCAGTCAGGGTGGCTTCTTGACATCATCATCCCCTAAGCATGCTGGAGTCCAGTGCTTTCACTTCGTTTCAAAACCCCACAGTACTTATCCCTATTAGATCTCCTTATGCCGTGGTGTGATTTGTGTGTAACCAGGTAACAAACCCGAGGAGTTTTGTAACAGTTTGGGTTTGTTCATCTACATGCACAGATGTTCCATGTGTTGGGGTCAAACATGTATTCGTGGAGGAGAAACTGGCATAAGAAAGCGAGCCCCTAAAATATCTCTAAACACCCCTAAAGAATTCCAAGGTTGGGAATAGCACTCTCCTAAAACAGAGCACAATTTACAATGTCTGGAGTTTATTATAAATGTAAATTGCATAAAACACCCCAATTATATATTTTCCTTCTCACAGAAATCTTCCTTCTTCTGGCAGCATTAATAATATAGCTGTTTCATTAAACTGCTCAGCACGTGACTACTAGGAACTCTCAGTGGAGAAGAAGCTGAAGTTCCCTGAGTGCTGCAGTATACTTGGTGTAGTAGTAATATTTGCTGAGTTATGGTCTATATAATTTTTGAATCGTATTCCACAGCACTCAGCAGTATCTGTCATATGCTTCATATCTATGTCACAGTTATTGCTGAGTTCAAACGAGTAATACTTGGGTTTCTTTGAGAAATTCAGGTGAAATCTCCAAAAGATTTGCACTCTAGCAAAGTTTCATTTTCTACTGATAAGGCATCATTTTTAATGAAACTTTAATGAACAAGAGCAAGCACATATAAATCATAACTGAATTCACAAAGAAAGGTATTGTAATGTCTTCTCTGCTCATCTAAAATGTTGCTGACTTCGAATGACAGGATTTTTCTTTATTAATTGAACCTTAAAATAATCACAATTGTGTGTTAATGTCAGCAAAACTGCTTGTGAATGCAATGATTTAAAAAGAGTAAGCTTTAAATTACAGATATCATGCATAGTATTTAGTTAACTTCAAAGAGCAGAAATCAAAGATTTTCAAATAATCAAAAATTGGAAGTGGAAAAACATATTTAAGCCACTCTTTCTCTGTACGGGAGTTCTTCAACTTTTGTATCTTTATTAGCTGGAAATGTTCTGTTACTTGGGAAAATTTTATCTCAGGCAGCCTTTATCTTTATCTTTGTGTGTCAGCCTTCCTATGTTTTTGAATGAACAGCACTTTTTGTTTGGGAGGAGGAAAACAGCAGAGAATATTCAGCTTTTATCCTTATCTACCACCTCTGCATTCTCCCCAGAAGTAAAAGGCTCCCAGTTTCTCTGCTCTACCACTATACCTGTCTGCCAGTCTTTACTGAAAAGGACAAATGGAAATGAGAGTCTACAGCATATTTTAAATTCAGTAGAGATCATTTTCCTTCATCATATGTATAATACCTGGTAGATTTCTTTGGACTCATATTTACATCTCTATAGCTAGTGCTCTTCAAAAGCTCCCAGGCAAAGGTGAGATGTTCCAGAAGCTGGATGTGAAATACTGTCTTAAGTGTTTGGATTATTTAACGTATACAGCATTCTTTGCTAAGGAGAGGAGATTTACAGATGTGGGGTCTAAATCTTGCTGATGTCAGAGTACCTCTGAAGAGAACAGCAAATCCTCACATTTCTAGATAATAGCACTTTGAACTTGGCAGTGAATTTACTTGGGTTGTGCCATCCTGTCAGGGCAAGCTGAGCTCAAGTACACTGCACATTGCAGTGTATAGAGCTGAGCCAGGTGTAAAAATAGCAGAGAGGTTTTTAGGTACAGCAGCATGAAGTTTGAGTCGCAGGCTGCATTAGTTTCCACGGGGACTCCAAAGTCAGTGGAACTGTTCTCTCACCAACAGTGCTTAGCATGCCATGATTGTTCTGGCTGAACTAATGACATATTCCTGGTGCTTCAAGCAAGAAGTCCAAGGGACCAAGCACAATGTACTGTTAGAATATGAGTGCTGGCAGAAATGAAAAGGTGATTTCTCCTCAGTGTTGCATTCTTCATGCCTGAGCATCAATGAGTCCAGCCCTGCACAGCTCCAGGCAGTTGTGATGAGGTGTGTGAGCCAGAAGAATCAGGTGCACTGTGGTTATGCACCCCTCTGCCTGGAGAAGGGATATAGGGTGAAGAGGCTTCATTTGCTTCTGCTGCCTCTTTGCCACAGGAGCTCCTCTCTCCCGGAACAGCTGTCAGCACCTCAATCTAGTGTGGTCTGTGTGTTTTGTCACTCTACATTGCTGATCCACCTGGTGGTGTCTTTATAGTGTAAGAGCCATTGCATTTCTGCAATACCTCAGTCTCCAGTTTAAGAAGGTTTCAGAGCTGGGTGTCAGTGGAGCTCCCAAGCTGAGTGTTTCTCTGTCAGTGGTACAACTGGACAGGAATAGCTGTGCTCAGATATTCCAAATTCCTTGCCTCTTAAACCTGCTTTACCTTTTATGCAAGCCTAAGATGATATAAGCACATTAATTCAAAGGTGCTCACAAAGATATCGTGCCTTTTTTACTAGGAATAACAAAAGCGAACAGTGTGAAAGTAGTGCTCTTGCTGTCTGCTCATACTTTATGTAACATATTGTGCTTATCAGCTCTTGTTGGGCTTGTGACAACAACCAGATTAGTGCAAAGATGCTGCATTGAAGGAGCTGTGAGGTATTTGGGCTGTGGAAAGTAAATGCTTCCTGTATGAGTACTGGGATTAGGAAGACTGTACCACAATGACCAACAGGAAACTAGGCTATGGGATTTTGGGCAATTTAACAGTGTAGTCCCTTTTTCTAATCATGCAAGCAGGCATCCCATTTCATACTGAAACAGAGTTACAGATCTGATACAGCTTTGATATTTCTGCATGTCTCAGTGAATATTTGGAGATGTACCCTGTGAAGACGGGATGCCCCAAGTATAAGTGGGAGCTCCAAAACAAATGAAAATGACTGGGGACATGCCTCAGGCTCCCAGGCCTTGTTTTTAAATGAAAAATATAGAATGAGGCTCCCAGATATCCTTTTCTTTCATGTTCCATGCTTAGGGCCATAGCAACTAAAAAGCCTTGCTGCACTGAGACTTGAGATAAGCTGAGGGAATATTAAATAAGCCAGTATGCAGAGATCACTGGGAGTAGGTAGGAGTTTGAAAGCTCCAGTTTATAAAAGTAACTAGGAAATTGTGCTGGTAGCTAAAAGATCAAACATTCAGCTTATCAAAGGTTATGTTTGAAGTTTTGGGAAACCAAATAAAGAAATCCCTTGTTCTATTTCAGTGACTTCTGTGGCATATTTTCATTGGCCATTGTACTTTCCTTAATAACATCTGATTTCTGTGGGGGTAATTTTAGCAGTGCTGCATCATACAAGATGCTTTCAGAGTAAATGTTCTGCAAACAGTGTGTTAAATTGATTTCTTGTCCCTAATTGAGGTTGATTAAATGTAAATTTCAGGTTCTTGATCTAGTAGTTGTTGGCTTTCTGCCTTGGCTTTGGTTAGTATATTTCTTCTAAAACACTTGAGGTAAAAGCACTTGTCTTTCTTAGCCCTCCGTATTCATGTTGAGAAAAATATTTTTCTTGCTGGAGCAAGGCAGCAACTTCATTGAATATTTTCTCATTTGGTATATGACACCTAAGAGCTCTGTGCCTCAAACCAGCTTTAACATTATGCTGCTGATCTAGAACACAGGCTTCAAATGAGTTTAGAAGGCAAGAACTGTAGCAGGATTGTGTAAATGAATTATATATGCTTCCTTATTTTGGCTATTTTGATTGAATTTTTTTTTCCATATTGCAGAAGCACTAAAAACATGTCTATAGAGAGTTAGACTTTTATGTGGTTTCTTGTGAATACCACATTTATTTGAGAAAGAGTAGATTATTTTCTTTTAAGTAGAACCAAAACCACTGAAAATCAGGGCTATTTCTACCAAGCAAAATGCCAAATATTTCCTTATTTGTTTATAGGTCAAGTCTCGAGGAGACACAGAATCCAGGGAACTTTCCCCTGGCCTAACCCTTAATTTATCCAGTAGTTTAACTCTGCTTGTCTGTCTGCACTGTGAATAGTCTGATTTCAGTGGGATTATGTATACCACATAAAGTTAAATCATAAGTGAGCTTTGCAGGATTGGGACCTTCAGAGGCAACTGACAGATTTTAAAATACATTATTCTAAAATGTGGCAGCAAGTTCTCCATGTTATGCTAAATGGGCTTTATTGCACTGAACTAATCTCCTAGTTATAACTAGTCTCTTGAAGCCTGGTTCTCTTCATCCTCATTTCAGCAAGTACAAAGTCATTGCCTGAATCAAGTCAGGGAGTTTGGCTTTTTTTTTCTTTCATCCTTAATTATTACATAACCTTTAATACAGGGTTTACAGAAGAGAGAGGTAGGTCCAGCTTATAAATTGGATTACTCCTTATGGAACCTGTGGAGTTATGACTGTTTACAGTGACTAAGAATCTGGACCATAAACTTCACTGAAAGGCTTTCTCTAATCCGACAGCGTAATTAGACTGAAAGAGTTATTTTCAAGAGTTGTTAGTACCTGAAAATGATTATTACTCACTGGGGCATCGTTAGTATAATAGCAAAGTCACTTTTCAAGGATGCTGGAAATCCAAACACTCTGTGCTGTTTGCATTCCTCAGTAGGACAGTTAATATATTGCCTCCCATGTGACCTGTGTAGTGAAACTGCTCTATTAAGGCTAACAGCATTGGTACATGTTTCCCTAATCAAAAAATGAAACTGGTGTCTCTGGCAATAGATAATACTACTTCTAGCAAGACACATACTTGTGCCTCTTGATAGGGAGAGCAACTTCTCAATGTGCAGCAAGGACTCACTTTACAAAACACATAACAAAACAATTTATATTTGTAGATAAGAAGCAGCATCATTTATACTGAATAAGCTGGAGAAAGCTGAGTGTAGAGATTTTAATACACTTCATCTGCAGTACATTAAAGAGCAAACCCAAAGCCTCATGGAAATGGGAAGAGGCTACCTGACTTCAGCAGGGCCTCGGTTGATCCTGTTGTCTTTAAGGTGTGCAGGCTCTCAGGGGAAGAAGAGACCATGTCACGATCCGCTGTTAATACAGAGGGGGGGTCGTGATGGTTCGTTTGATCTCAGAGGTGCAAACAGGCAAAATGCAGGGGACAAAATCAGTTTATTCAACAACAGCAATGCATTTTTTATTAAATGCCAACAACTCAGTTGCGATAGAGGGGAGAGAGATAGGAAACAAAGTATAGAGAGAAAAAGAAGGGGATGGGATAATAGCTACCAATGAGATGAGACGGACGTCCTTGTGGTCCAGCCCAGCCAATAGACAGGTCTTCATCCGTGGGGAGTACTCAAGGGTCTTCTCCAGAGGGTCACTCTTTTATAGTCCTTTTCCAAGGTGATTGGCTTCTGGCCAAAAAGTGGGAAGATTTATGGACCATTGTGTGGTGCTCCAGGAGACAGGTGCGATAGTGCAGTACACGCAGTCTCCAGTTGGGACAGAACAATCTCCAGTTGATGCCACAACAGCACAGTCCAGTGAACACAACACACCTGCATACAGTCACTTGACAAGCATCCACCTTGGCCAGGCCAGGAAACCATTGTTCAGAGTCAGCCTGGGTGGGGGTCCTCGAGGTCTCCTTGCAACGGTCGGGAGGCAAAGATGAGGGAAACTTCCGACCGACCCTTACAGACCACCACACATAATACTGAGTTGTGATGGGGGAAAATCATGGCTGCAACGGGTGAAATACCTGCAGCCATGTGCTCTGTTGCTGTCTTATGTGGCAGAAGTGAGGAGATCAAGAAGAGGGGACAATCCTTGCTGTGCTGTGAGCATCCTCTTTTCCTGCCTTGGCAGTATGGTCAGTCTGCCAGTCACTGGTGGGTTTGGCTTGCCCTGCTCAGCAGCAGTGCCAGCACTGAGAGTAGTGTAGCTGTCTCCTCCTGCCTCCATCCTGCTGGGCTAAGGGCAAGGGCAGTACCTGAACTTCAGAGTTCTCTCTGGGCCTTCCACAGGCCCAGATGTGTGAGAACAAAGTCCTCTCTAAGGTGTTCCTGTTGCAGCTGTTGCTGCAGGCCTGCCTGGTAAGGCTTTGCACATCTCCTTGGCAAGAAATCTATTAACAGCATCTTTGGTGGTCTAGCTACTTGCTTCCTAAAAATCCCACTAAGATTTCATTATTTGTTGGTAAAGATAAGAAAGTGTTTTCTCATGATAGGTCATGTCAGTCCCCACCACAAGACAGATGGAATCACCATCAGTTGTGTGTCTGTGCTTATCAGATGTGGGCAGAGAGCGTGGGGATGTTGCAGCCTGGGGAGCCCTGTACCCTCTGCTCCCACCCCTGCTGTCCCTGTGCACAGCCTCCTCACCCCAGCTCTCAGGCAGGCAGCAGGGACATCCCCGTTGCAGAGCAGCACAGCATCACAGCAGCCAGGTAAATTCAGAGTTCTGCACACACAGGACTGGTGGTGCCACACATCTCATTGTACGGGCACAAAATGCTTTGTGTCTGGGCTTAAAATAGGAGCTCAAGCACGAAGACATCTGTTTTACATCAGTTGTGCATATGAATGCAAGCACTGGTCTTTAAAGGTAATTTTTATGAATGTGCTCCCCATTGTAGAATTCCCTGGCTTAATATGTCATGAGGGTGATAGATCCAATGCCAGCAGCACACCATGTTTCAAAGCAAATTGTAATATGTCGCTAGTCTGAAGCTTAAGATGTGCTTTGTTAAAAGCCAGCTTTTATCTGAGAGTAAAAGTTTTCTCTCTAACATCAGAGAATATTTACATTGCAGAGAAATAATTCCGCCTCTGAAAGTTATCTGGTCAAATTGATACTGGCAGTTTCTAGGAAGCTGTATCAGGAAATGTTGGGTTATTTCATGTTTCTCTATGCTAAGCTTTAATAGCCTTTTGTCCCATTCTATGTATTTATGCTTTTGCAGTGTTTAATACTTGACCACTGAGGGCTAATCTGGTGCATCATGTATAAAATGGAAATATTTTCTTGTTATCAATTTTTATCTTACAGTTCTAAAATAGCTGTTGAACCGGTTAAATGATGGCTTGTTAGTATTTCTGTATTTTCTAAGCACAGATTTGGTCTCTCTATTTAGAAATTACCCTAATGTCTTAATGTAACTGATTGTAATATTTCTAATAATAGATAAGCTCACCCAGGAATCACAAAGAAACTTTCTTTAAGTACAGAAAAAAAAAGGTATTGTAATGAATGATAGGAACAGATTTATTTTATGGAACAAATTATTCAAAAAGAAATTCCTGGTAAAGTATCAGTTGCTACAAATTTGTGCTGAGCTAAAAAAAAAAATCTGCACTTTTGTGAAGTCTACAGAGAACTGCTTTTAAACATGTATTAATCTAGCACTGCCTGTCTTAAAAGCTAAAACTGGAGGGAAAAATGGAAGATATCAGGATGTCAGAGTGGTGAAAAGATGTGGTGAGAAGATTAAGTGTTTTCTTCATTGTTGGATTACAATAGCGAAACTTGGCAGTCATTTGACTGACTGGATGGTATCATTAGATACAATGATTGTACATTCAGCAGATACATAAATGGTTACTAATGCCAGAAAGACATGAAGACATCAATTTCTCTGCTTTGAAATCCAGAGGAACCTTATGCTGCACATTTATTTAGGAGAAATGTAATACTATCAAAGGAAGAGACCTCTGACATTTTTAATGCCACTAATTAATTCTTCCTGTCAGGAGGGTTCTCAAGCCTAATTTAGAAGGACCTCTGTGATTTGCCAGCACTGTGCCTGCTGTGTAGCTGTTCCAGAGTGGGCACTCATTAGTGGCAGAGTTACCTTGTGCTCCTTAAGCAAGGGCTGCAGGTACAAAGCAGTCTGAGGCTTCATTTTCCTTCTTTCCACTTAACCTGTGCAAATTAGGAACAGATATTTTGGTATTAAATATTTGAAAAGTATGTTTTTTTATGACTTTCGTATATGTTAATAAGAAAATGGAGGGAGGACACAGATTTTGTAATTTTAAATAAGACTGCCTAGAAAATATACTTCATAAATTAGTCATCTTTCCTGCACTTTTTGTTTGCATTACTCAGCCAACACTGAAGGAGGGTGTTCTGATGATGAAGTAAAATAAATGGGCTGATGTGAACTGAGAGAGAGCCTATTACAGATTCTGTGTGAGTGACCCTTTAGCAGATCTGTAATGTTGCAGAGAGCTCCCAGATCTTCAGTCCTCAGGCATCTGCTCCAGATGCTGGTAGAGAGCTGAGGCCACCATCCTTCTCTGTGCACAGTGTCTGCTGCCTTCCTTTGTCTTCCTGGGTTGCTGTAGTTACAGGTGATTGGTTGTGTGTGAGGGGCCTCCTGTGTCATCTCAGTAGCTGCTCTCTTATCTCTTTTTTTTTTTTTGGTGGCATAGTGATGCTTTCCACAAACATCAACAGCCTGATATTCCTTTTCAAAGTCACAACAGTCTGACAGGCTAAAAGTGCCTGCTTGGCAGTTTCCTGGTTTGGAACAGACTCCTGACTGCTTTTTGATTTTTAACTGCACCATGGGGAAGAGCTTGCAGCTTGACACAACCATCATACTCTAATAATCTATTCTATTAAATCATTGTTTACTGCTTCTATTACATTTCATTTTATTTTTTTTTTCTAAGAGAGGCAACAAAAATAAATGCTTTTTCTTTTTTTTTTCCCCAGGGGAAAAATAAAAAACAGTTATATGGTGGAAAGAGAGATTTTTGGTCTTGTGGAAGACTTAACAAGAACATTTATGTACTCTTGACCCTCTAGTGAGGAACTGCAGAAAGAAAAAAGTAAAGATTTTCTGTGCAGTGGGTGTTTATGGGCTTAACAGTATTCGGCTTCATAAGCTGTAACAGAAACTTCTTTTTGTAGGTCTTTCATCTCTATAAACAGTTTACTGCAGCCATCACAGTTAATTTGATTAGTGGCACTCAGACATGAACCTATTGAAACAGCAACTTAAGAGCACTTTTGCAACCAGCAACTATATTGGGAATTCTAATCTTTGTCAGAGCTGCACAGGAGGACAGCTACTTCTCTCACATTTCCGAATGTTTTAAAACTGTTTTGAACACTTATGTACTTCAGGGAGTGACACAGAAAGGGTGAGAAAGATTATCACCTGACAAAGCTTTCTTGAATTAGGTCACTGCAGGCTGTTCCAGTTAACAGTTGCTCCTTTTCCTAGGTGCTTAAAATCAAGCTTTCCTTCTCCACTCTTCCATAAGTCAGGACAGTGTTTTTGCTCTGTGAACACAGAATGCATGACTGTGGTGTCAGAGGAGGAAGAACAATACCTTTCTCAAATATTCTAGGAAATAAGGACAGGATTCATATGTTGTATAACAGCTGGATTCTGTACATGTCCCAGGATTGTGCTGTGCTGCTCCCTTAAACTGCCTTCCCAAGACTATCAATGCCCATTGTAATTCTCATGGCTCTGTTTCCTATTTCTCAGGTTGGGTATCTGTGTATTTACTTTGTCATTGAGGGAATGCACAGATTGGGTTCTGCAGATTTTCAGATGGAAAATATAAAAGGCCAACGATTGCGGCAGAAAAAGAAGGGAGAGAAGCTTCAGGCTTTGAGAGATCATTCAAGGAGTCTTCTGGTGTGAAAAGATTGGAGTAGTCTGTTTCCAGGTTTGACATGCAGGTGGCAAAGGCAAATCTTGTACCTGGGAAAGGATATAAATCCCATCTCTCCTCTGTTGGGGAAGTACCGATCAGAAGTTCGTTAAAAAGGCCACACCTGATCCTATCTTGGTGCTGTAAAACCAGAGCAGAATTAGCTCTTATCTCAACATCTCTGCTTGTGTAAGATTATAGTGTATACTTTTGATAACCACTGGTTTGGTGTGGCTGCCAAAGTGATTAACAGTGAAACAGTTAAAGTGAAGGTATTTAAGCACTGCCACTTGGTTTTAGAGTTAGCACCTGCTGAGATAAATTCAAGCCTCTAGCATCAGTTACTTAAAAAAAAACCCAACAAAAAACAAATAGAAGTTTAACTTCCATAAGTCTTTGACTTAGCAAATTTTAGGAAATTAGGAAAAAACTAAGCAGTGGTTTATGTGAAGGTAAATAATGTCTTCCTTACAGGATTTGAATTTCAGATGCTACCATGGCTCTTCACGCACACAGGTTTAAGAAGTAATATGTCTTTCAGAAATCATGTCTATCTGAGAATAGATACAAACTATGGCTTTATAGATGACACTGCTTCTGACCAGTAATTTTAATCTATGGTTTGTTTTTTTTTAAGGTGTTTTTTTTTTTTACCTGAATAGTTAGATCTGACTTAGAAAGTTATGCACTTGATTGCCGACAAATCAGTGCTTTTCTCATTGTCATATGGAGCCAAATGTACTGTTCTACTTTGAATGTAACATTAATCAAGCAATTTATATACCCCACAATTATGGCAAATATTCTTGTGATACTATGAAAATGTATGGTTTTGTAAAAGGGTTGTTTGACGCTTGCTTTTTCTTTCACTAGTGCTGTAGAGTAAGCCATGACTGACAGGAAAAGAAAGAATATAGTGCTTTCCAGCTGTTTTTTTCTCTACCAAAAATTATTTGGATCAAGGTATTTTATCTAAATATATTCAGAGAGCATATGAAATATATTTTGGATACATTTACCTATTTATTTTAGATAAAGAGCAGCTTTGAAAATTCCAGCTGTTTCACACGCCTTGTGCCAGCAGCAGTCAGATGACAGGATGTCTGCAAAACTGAACAGAGTTTCTTTAAACAAACTATTCAAACTCCCAGATCAGGTATGTCTTATCATCTATCTCACAACCCATCAACCATCCCACCCCTCCCTGGGAAAACATGGAAAAGCAGGAGTGTCTGGAAGGTTGATGAATGGAGATCTGATAAACAAAGGTGGAACAGGGCTCTCATACCTGGCTGTGCCTCTGGAGGAGTGCCCTGCTCTATTGAAGGCTATGTGGATTTACACTGGTAAATTGCACTGTAGGGAAACAAGTTGTTCAGTCCTAGAAGCAATTTGCAGTGAAGCAAAGGCTGTTGTATTCTATTGGCCAATAATGGCCACTGTATATTTTTGGTTTCTGCTGTGCAGCTCAGTTTCAGGGGCCTGAACAAATGGCAGGAAAGTAATGTAAAAGTGCACGGCTGGAAGGACTGCTTCATAAGATACAGAGCCTCTTAGCTCTAAGTAGTCTATGTGGGTTTAATAGGGCCCAAATGTTGTGACAAACATTTATGCAGACAGCAGAGCAGTATCCTGATTTTTTTTTTAAAGGGCTGCATACTCCAGGCCTGCTGACGTCAATGCAAGTGTGAATGTGTCAGCTTCTTATAAGTGACTTGGTCTGCACTGAAAAAAACTGATTTAGTTCACACAGTTTTTAACTCTCAGCCATACAGAGCTCTCGTGTAACTCAGGACAACATACATTTTAGCTCTAAAATTCACAAGGATCCACTTAATACCGAAGCATTCTATTGTTTGAACAATTGTCTTTTTCTAAACTGCTTCACACTTTTTGGCACAAATTGTTGGTTCTGCTTCTTGGGAGAAGGAGAAAAAAGGCATTTAAAGGTGTTGTGCCATCTATGCCATTTGTTGCCTGTGTTTTATAGTGATACCACTAGATGCCAAAGTGTTGAAATTCCAAAAAGAAAGTGTCGAAGACTGCCAAGAGATATCACGTTGCATTGGATATGTGTTTGTAGGGCACTTATCTCCTTTTGGAAATCCCACAGCTAGGTATTTTTGGTGCTTGTCATCTGCTGAGTACAGAAAGTGGTTGTGGTAAGGAAAGGAAAGACCACAACTTTTTATTCTGGCAGCCTGTGGTTCCCTCAGAGAAGTTGTTAAATTTTAGGAGTCTGAAAGGCCTGGCTTGCCTTACATCTGCCAGGGATCCCTGGGGGCTGTTTTAAGTCAAAATATCCAGCATGGCCAATCTGTACTTGAGTTACCAGAAGGAAAGAAGTCATCTTTCCAGAACTCATGGTCTGAGTCCCTTCGTGGGTACTGACTAACCACAAAGAAATTAAAGACTAAAAGGAAATTAAATGTTTACCATGAACAATGTTTACAAGCCTAACTAAACACTGCTGCTACTGAGGAGAGATTCCACCAGACACCAGTTTTTCACAGCTTCAAAAGTTCTTTTATTAGAATGCTGAAAAATGGCTGTATTGAAATAAATATCTCTACTTACATAATGTATTCATCTACCATAGTTATGTATAGTTGTGAAATTCAGGTTCAGCAGGTTCAGCATACAACAGATTCCTACTTGCAAGTAAACTGTGCTTGTTTAAAAAGACAGAAGTAGAGAGAAAGAAGAACATATTTGAAAAGGAAGATATTTCAAAGAACTTTTCTGGGAGACTTTGAAGAGTTTCATGTTTATTCTGTAAATGCTGCAGAGGAAACCGATCCACTTTAAGCTACCTAGAAAGTGCATCTTTTTCAGAAAACATTTCACACTTTAAAACTAAGTTTTAATATGGCACAAGCCAGCAAATTCAGGTAGCACATCTAAGAAAACAATTTTTTCTCATCACAGAAAACCTGAAGCTAATCCAAGGAGTGTAAAACTGCACTTCTTCCTTCACATTTATACAGTGTAAGAAACTGTTGTACCAAGCAGACAAAAAGCCTGACGCCAGCCTCTTGATCTCCATCTTGCAAACCAACAATGGTACCCATTCATTATTTCACCCAGTATCCCTTTCTATTCTGTTTAATGGGAGCTATTCTCCGGTTGCAGTGTATTTCAATAAAAACTATTTTAAAGGCCTCTGCTTCCACACTTTGCTACTATATATTCAAGAAAAAAGCTCTTCAAAAGTTTTGCACTTACGCCTTTATATGTATGTACTGTCCATACCTAAACCCGTACATGTACACAACAACCTGCACAATGTACACAGCAAATAGTATCTGTGCCTGTGCTGCACTTGTTCTCTGGCTTGCTTCCCATTCATGAATGATGAGAATTCTGTGCATGGGAATGGCAAAGAGATGAGATTTCTCCTTCTGCAGAGCTCTTTTCATATACGGTCACTCATTTTGGGCAGAGTTTAGAAATTGCTGGAAGTATGAAGGGCTGGAATTTTTTGAATGGAAAATTGTACTTTTTCCCTCCCATCTTGCCAATATCTGTTTTTAACTCTTTCAGTGTCTCCTAGAAAGTGTCTCTGTTTCTATTTGGTTCTGTGGTTTTCCTAAATCACTGCACTTATCCATATCCACAGTCATGTATCACTGAGGTGTCTGATTTGCAGTGGAAAAGCAAAGGCTGTGGGGGCTGTTTGTTTAGGAGTAAGCTATTTCCATGCTCTTACTGGTTCAGTTTTGGAATGTGGAAATCTAAGTCTAATAAACATAAAGAACCTGTAGGTACTCCTTCCATGTAAGGAGAAAGTTTAGTAGCATGAAGCTATGGAAGTGCATGTTATCACATGCTGGCCCACAGCATTTGTTCAATGAAAAAGGAAAGCATTTATTTTGGAATCTCAGAATGGCCCTCACAGAGCACTCTGTAGAAGACAATCATTCAGCAGTTGGGCTGCTCAGCCCTTGCTCCTGCAGCAGCCTGCTACGATGGGACAGTGCAGTAATGAGCAGCTACAGAAGAGCAGAAGACTTGCTTTGACTCCTACAAACTCAACTTCGAGTTTGTGGCAGAACCCAGAGCACACCTGGAGTCACACAGCATCAGCTGATTTTGTTGTAATCTGAGGAGTGCCCTACTTATTTTACCTGTTCAGTAGCAATAGTTAAGGCAGAGTCAAGCCCAAGTAAACGTGTAATGCAGTGCTACATTGCTTTTGGTGAAAGCTGAAACAATATCCACCTGTTGTAGAGCATACCTGAGCATTTTCAGTAATTATTTCAGCCCCATTTAAGGGGATAATGCCATGATTGAGGGAGTGTATAATCATGCATACATCAGTACAGGAATTTGGTTAGTAACAGGTTAGTTCTTGTTCACAGCAGATGTTCTGTATTATAACAGGGAGGTGTGGGAGGAGAAGTTGCAGTTAACTAAGCATTTTCTTTGCTTGCAATTGTTCTGTTCTTTTTTTTTTTCCTCATTCTTCCAGGTGTGTCAGCCTGTGTTATAGTCATGCAGGGGTGCAGCATAACTAATGCATTTCTGAGGAACTTCTAATTTCAGAAAGTTAGGAGTATATAGCAGTAGATGACATTTAGTGAGAGCTGTTCTTCTAGCTCTGAGTCAAAGACCTTTCTGTGTCAGAGACCTATTGGGCCATGCTGAAGTCACTGTGAGGTGGCCCACGTGTAGGTGCGTTGCACAGAAGTGAGCTCTGTGCTTTCTTGCTTCCTCTTTTGTTCCACTAAACCCTAGAATTGGGTAGGAATTAGAGTATTTTATGCACAGGCTGGATTTCCCATCAAAGTCAATGGGTAACTTCCTACAGCTGCAGCTGGCTGGGAGAGCTGCTGTCACCAATTCATTTCCTCTGTAATGACCCTTTTCTCCCTGAAGTCGTGCTTGGTTTTATACCCAGATTTCACAGTAATTTTTATTGTTAATTTTGTGTACAGTGAACAGAGAAGTTTTTGTTTACATAGTGTGAGACTTAGCAGCCGCTGTGGTGTTTATCAACCATGACACTCATTTCACATCTCATCTGTTATATGAGTGAAATGTGAAAATAATCATGTTTTTCTAGCATATCAGGGATGAAATTACTTACAACCAACAGGAATGGCTGGGATTTTTTTAGTCTTCTGTGTTAGTGTAATTTACCAGCCAAAGACTGGAACCACTTTCCTGTTCTCACAGGTTTACAGTAGCAGCAAGTGCCAAAACTACAGAACTGCTACAGCTCACAAACCCATTGCTGAGTTTTAAGATACAAGTCTCAATGGCAGGGTTGTTCTTTGGCAATTATTTTACTATAGTACCCCCAGGCAGAATCAGAATTTTCTGACTGCTGGCCTTCCAGGTAATCACAATTGACCAAATTCTGTTTCTCAAGCACATTGTGTAAAACTTTGGGTGGACATCAATATCAGTGCTCAGTGCACTTTGTAGTCATAATGAATAACAGAACAGAAGTTGGAAGTTGATTTCTAGTGCTAAAAATATTTGATTGGAAGGAAATTGTTTCCTTTGCTTTGCTCTGGAGAAGGCAAATATTTGCAAGGGAGGGAAAAGGCAAGCCTGTGCTGTCCCCTATAGAGTGTAGCATCAAATTACAGTCAACAGGCTTTTAAAGAATCAGAAGAGAAAATAATTGGTAGCACACAAACTTGTAAGAAAATCACTATCCTCTCAGAGCAAAGCAGAAGATAAGAAAGATGAGGTAAGGCAATGAAAAATTGCCAAAAAATTATTTGAGCTGTGCTTTGTAATGAGACAAAGGCCTAGGGTCCAGGGAATTTTGTCTTTGGTTGCATTTTTTGAGGGGGAGTGGGGTGGGGTTTGTATCTTTTTAAGAGCAAAATGGGGTTTAATTCTGATATGGCTTCCATTGTGAACACAGTCATTATAACTCACTTGATTATAACTCTGAAGCTGATTAGTTCCTTAAGGCAATGCTTTGATGAAGTTTAGAATGTAGTTTGGAGAATCTGTAAGAAATTTCATGTTTTACTTGATAGGCTTCAGATGACATATATAGTGCTAGTGTCATAATGAATGTTAGGAGAACCAATTTGGTTGCGTACCTAAATACAGCTAAACCAGAGAGCTCTGGGCTTGCCTTTATGCCTTTTTACATCTATTATACATCAAAGGGACATGACAGTTGTGCTCTGAACCAAGAAGATTCACAATTACTGGGGAAAAAAAATAACAGATTAACGCATACTCAGCAAAAGCACAGTGCAACTCCTTAGAAATTAATTAAGCATCTCACCACAACATACTCATAAAGACAAAAGTCCCACTGGTCCAAATTTACTGCTAGGCTAGAAGGATCTAGCTTCCTGAAAATTAATTTTATCTCAAGAATTTTTATCTCAATTGTTGGAAAACGGTTGGAATTTCTCAGAGCAAGGATTGTAGAATAATGCACTAGACGTGAGCAGGACACGTCAGATTAATCTAGATCTCTGTTGTAATTTAAAGACAATTTAGGCCATTATTCTAAATTCATTTAAAAGAGAGAATTTATCTTTTCAGATTAAGGTGACCCATCCAGTGACTTGCAAGGAATACTAGCCAATAAATAAAGGTCTAAATTCTCTTCCTCCTGTATCCATGTGAACAACAGTCAAATTGTACTGATGAAAATTCATGTGCAACTTGACTCCTGTCTATGTCACATTTGTCTTTCTAAAATATCTGTATTAAGATATGAAGATAGCTGTTATCCCCGTGCAATTCTTCTAAGACTCCCAGAGTTTGTTTTCATGGTTGATAGGAACTTATTAAATGAAAGACTGGCCTGAAGCATGCACTAGGCAAAAAAAAAGGAAAAGCATTGAGGGAACTTTATGGAACATGTAATTTACCAAGTGTTTCAGACATTCAAATGTATAACGGTACAGCTGCTGGAAGATGTTTGAGACAGTTTCTGTGGTTATCTTTGCTATATTTTTGTACAGAATTACACTTTGTTAAAGGGAAGTGATTGAGTAATGCAGTTAAGTATGATGAGAGAAGCATCACCAGGAGTTTATTTGCAGTTGGATTTGAAATCCTGTATCCTACATGTACATAGACAGAACTTTCTTCGTTTTAGCAGCTATATTCAACTTAAGCTTGAAAGAAACACTTTATTATGATTTGTCTTCCAACCTTTCCCTGAAGATAAGGAGCTGTTTGAACAAGGAAATCCTCACAGTTCGACTTACTGATGAAACCAAGGTATCTTTGTGTCCCCTTGTTCCACTCAACATATTTAAGATTATAGACATCTGATAAAAGCAGTGAGTCTGTCTGAAGTCCTAGGCAAATGGCTTTATGGATTTTGATGCAGCATAACTGACTTTTATTCCCATCCTGAGCACTTAGGTGATTGTACTTGTTAAATGAGATTCAGACCTGATGCACTGCCCTGACTGCACCTGCACTGCAGGACACACGTGGCCACATGACAGAGGGGTTCATGAAGCCCCACGTCACTTCATGTGACTCTGCCATTTACCAGCAGTCTGAACAATATTATTAAAAAACCTAGTCTTGATACACATTTGTTCTTGCCATTTCAGGGGGTTATTTTCATTGACAGGATATTATATGCTCAGGGGAAGACAGAAAAATTGTTCTGTGATAGTTGTTTATCTACAGTTCTGTGTAGTCAGAGCAAAAAGTCTTATAAAATAATACTATTTCATTAATTTAAAGACATTTTTATTTTTATTTCACTGCTGGAGAGAGAAAAATCCATATATGGTCCACTTTTCTCTAGCTGTCTTACACAGAACTGTATAAACAATTTTACATCTTAATTATTCAATTTGGCTAACTGATATCCTGAGACCTAAACAGGTCATGAAGCCACGTACCACAATGGATAAATTGCATTTCCAGTTATGTAATTGAAAGTCCTTTAGAAATCAGTGCAGTTAAGGATGGGCTGCATGGGTGTGACTGATGGCAGGAAATGGCCTATAAACTATGCACTGAAGAGGGGAATAATCTGAATATCTCTAATTAGTGGCGCTGCTGAAAGCAGAGATGGAGCTTAGCTGCTGCTGTGGAGTATAAAAAACATTCTAAAATGGTTTTAAAATGACCTCTCAGCAAGAAAAATACAGGAGGAAAGCCAGTTTTTCTCCTTGAAAGGAATAAAACACCAGGTATTAAGATCAAACTTTAGTTTGCATTTGCAGAGAAACGGATGTTTTAGGCCCAAGCAAATAAGTAAATAAATAAATATTTAGTTAGAGATATTGTCAAATAGTTAACACTAAAAATAAGGACCTGTTAGAAGAGAACTGGCCTACTCTAAAGCTACAATAATGTCTTTGGGGGCAGAGAGCATCATCTTCCATGCCTGTGAGGTTCTGTAGATGCCAAAGCAGAGGAAATAAACCAGAATAGAGCTGCAGTGAAAGGACTTTTTTTCTCAGTTTTAATGTAAGATAAAGTATAGTCTGTCTTAGTCTTTTCAAAATAAACCTTATAATATTAGTATCCTGAAGAATTATTCAGTAAAATAGTTTCACAATCCACAGGGTCTTTCCCAGATGCTTTTTTTTGAATATCAATAAGCTATTTCTGTTTCACCGAATACATTTATCTTTTAAATTAGAAATGAAAGTACATACAAACTAGGAAATAAATGATCCTAGGGTTTCAAAATTCGATGTTTTGACACGGTCACATGCAATATTCAGAGAAATACTGCAAAGAGGGCAGCTCAAGCATCTTCTAAGGTGAGTCACATCTTGAATTTCCTATTTAATTTCCATTTAATAGGCAGCAACCTTCTTTTCTGAGTTCTAATACCATATAACAGATTGAAAAACTAAATATAACATGAACATTGCAGATTTCTGTGTATAATTTTTCTCTTAAAACTGAATAGTAACTTCTGACTGGTACACTAAGAGATGGGAATACTCAAATGTTATGAGAGTTGGTAGGAAAGGAGGAATACATTTCATCAGAAGTCTTGGATTTAAAATCACTAATGTAAAGGCAATGCAGAGAAAAATCTATTTTGATCTTATTATGGCTCAACAAGACTTTGCATCATTGAAATATAAGATGGACTAATTATATTAAAGCAATTGCATTTGGGTTTTTTAGTTTGTGGTAAAACTAATTATCAAACAGCTTTTAATGAAATATTCTGTGGCAAAGACAATGTATTTTATATTGCTGTTACAGAATGAATAATCTCGCATGCTGTAGTTTTAAATTCTTCATCACATTCTCCATTTAAACTCTAGGAAAGGAATGAATATCTTATATATTACAGCCTTTTGACCAGGTTTTTATTGTGACTAGTCCAGCAATGTGATGAAATACTTTAATTAATGTGGCCTAGGTGATTATATAGAAGATTTTTCTCAATAGTGGTGTCAGTTTAACTGTGATGTTCCTAGATATCTATATGCCAGTGATATGCTCCAAGTCTGAGATCACTCCTAACGCTCCACTGAGACTTATCCCTAATTTTGTTCATCCCTATTAAATCTGCAAATTGACTTCCATATTTAAAGAAAGTCACCAGTTCTCAGGATAAGCCACAGTCTAAAAGATTCTTAAGAATAATCTCAGATTTTCTACTGACCAAACCAGAGAGGGAGAAAAGACCTCAAACATATTGCAAATTTCAGCTTCACCTTCTTAGCCTGAGACTTGGACAGGTATGTTGATTTAATTGCTGTAGTTCCATAGCCTTTAATGGGAGCTGTATACGTAAAATCTGTCACCATCCTCTGTAGATTAGTCAGAGGATTAATAAAAAAGAAAAAGAAAAAATGAAGTATTTATGAAATTTGGAATTTTTCCTCTCTTAATCTTGGCTGAATGTATCAGAGTACCCACACAGAGGCTTTGTAGAACATCTAATAGTCAGAAAACATTAGGCAACCACTCTGAAAACATTTGGTGGTTGTTTTTTGTTTTTTTAATGTCTTAAAATTAGGTTTGTGAATTAATTTGAATCTTTTCTATTATTATTTGCTCCTGTGCAACTCCAAAGATACCCCATGTCCTGGAGGACTTGCACAGCCAGAATGTTAAGTGATGTCATGGCATTGCCAACCCTGATAACTCCACTTGGCAACCAGTCACACTAATTCCAGTGGAATGGCATTGCAAGTGAGACATATTTTTTGATCTAGAGGAAGGAACACTGTTCTGTAACTGAGCTGCTTTGCTCAAGCATCTTATTTTGACTGATAATTTTTGAAGTCTGTCAGTGTCTTGAAAACAATGTGTAGATGCCTCTTGCTTTGGATCAGTTTTATTTGCCAGCATTGGCTCATGTCTTTGTAGTGACATGTGCAAAAGTGGTGTTCCTTCCATCACAGTGACATTTTATTGCACATCAGCTCAAAGGAGAATATCTCCAAGGACTACTTGTCTGTACCTGGGAATGGAAGGAGGACAGCTGTGTGCAGGGGTGGCCCACCAGGGAGCCGTGTTCTGCAAGCCTGCCTGCATCACCTTCTGTAAGCTCCAAACACAGGCAGTGTGAGCCAAACTCATCCTTTCAATGCCCAGCTGAGGAATTCCCCTCCCAGCCACTCAGCACAGCAACAGCCTGCTGGTTTTGTTGGTTTAGTTTCTTCAGAGGTGTCTCTGAGTCGCCACCCACATGTCTAACAAGCCCTACTGGTGCACAAAGAGCCAGACTCCTCCAGCCCTGGTGGACCTGTCACATTCACACTGGCAGGTCAAACTGCTCACCAGCCTCAGGACAAGGCAGGAATTTTTGCCAGTTAAATTTGTTTATTTGCCTCAATGGCTTCAATCCTTGATCCTCTTGATGGTGTAGTTTGTCTGGAAACATCTATGGACAAGTATATGGGAAAATTATTTGATATGTGGAGAAATCTAAAGGTTTCCATAAGGAAAGAGATTAAGATCTAGGTAAATGATCTTATGGTGCCCTCTGACCTGAAGATCTACTAAATATTTTATGTGGAGATGTGCAATAAGTAGAAGATGGTGTGTATGAAATTTATGGAATTCAACTTGCTTGTCAGAGGCTGAGCTCCTCTCCAGAGGAGGAGGAGGAGAGGCTGGTGCTGCGTGACTGCCAGCAGGTGAAGGTGCATTTCAGCTTGGGTGTTGTGTGTGAGTGGGATAAAGAGACAAGGACTGTGGTGTGGGAGATCAGCAAAGCTGCAGGAGTGAGGGGAGGACTGGTAAGAGTTAAAAATGGTGAGCACTGAGGCTCAGGTGAAAGATGTGCAGGGAAATGGATTGTCAGAAAAAGCAGCACAGAACAACATAAAGTAATGACAGTGAAACTGAAATCTAGTCCTGAAAGAAGAAAGATGGCTGAGGAATGAAAGGTCAGTTGTTGAAAGGTGCAGGTGGTGTGTCATGTGCCAAAGAGAAGACACCTAACAGATCATTAATACAGAGCAGGTAGCTCAGCAGTGGAGGTGGCAAATTGAGGCAGTGGCTGAGGAGCTCAGTGACAACATGGCTTTGTGTCTCTGGGTACAGGAGGTGGCTCTGGCTCTACAGGCAGGAGATTTGATATTTGATTTTCTTCCTGAAACCTCTTTTGGGGAATCTCCTGCTTTTCAACTCTCAAAGGCAACTCGAGATTGCTGCTTAGTAAATGGGAAAACACATTGGCTGATGGCACAGAATAACAAATGCTTAATTTCTTAAAGACATAACTAGTATTGGTTACCCAGACCTATATGTGCAGGAAGTTAAACATCCATTGTGTGACTCAGCCCTCACCACTAAATAGCTGAAGGCTTTCGCTTTGAAATATTTGCGTCATGCTTATTTTTTCTGGCAAGGCATGATCATGAGATTTCTCCACAAACTGCTGGTTGGCTTTATGGTTTTTAATGGTCTGGTTTCTGGTAGCTGTCAGTAGAAGCAAGAAGAAACCTTGTTCAGTTCTGGAGTCTGCCTGGGCTGTTGGCTATTCCCAGTAAGAGATGTCATTTATTGAAATCAGTTATGCTGATTTCATCAAGCCTTGCTAGACTGAGCTACTTTCAAACTTACTTCCATCCAGAAAAAAATAGTAATTTAGGTATAAGCTAGCCATATGTGTTATCTATTTGCAAGCAAAGTTGAGTTCCTGCAGTTAAGTTTGAACAGAAAGGTGTTTATGCTCGTTGTAAAGCTGCATTTGAACAACTGCAAGTAAATAGCAGATGTAGCTCAGCCTTTGGGTGGTTTGCTAATGCCAGGTTGCACAGGAGGAACAAATGCAGAGGGCTATGGGCAGGACCTGTTCTGACATCAATCATCCCCAGATCAGAGCTAATCAATGCCTTTCAAGTTATGGACACTGAACACTTGTCACAATCTGCAGCTGAAAAGTTATTCACTGAAATTATACAGTGAATTAATTGAAGTAGCACCTTGGAGAAAATGATAAGTGTTTTGCAGGCAATTTGTGAATAGGTAAAGGGAAATTAATCGAATGGATGATTTGTTATGAACTATTCTCCCAGAAGTAGGAAGGTTCTATTTCTGGTTTTTCTAATTTCACTAAGCAAAGTTTGAAATGTTCACCCATACATCCTGCCTAGGCTTGGCCATTCTCATCTTTAGCATCTTGCTATGTTGTGAAGATCACTGACATCTTTAGCCATAGTCCTGAAGCAACTTTAACTGAAACTCTTTAACAGTTTATTTATTCGTGAATATTTGTTAGAAATAGAAACCGTCCACCTTGTAATTTTTTACTCAGTTTCTCCACTGTAAAATATTTACATTGGCCAACCATATAATGCTCAAAGGTAGAATTTTGTCTAGAAGCTCCATTTTGAAGCAGTAATCTAAGGCAGATTTCTGCTTGATATATGAAGTAATTCTACCTCTGAAAGATCATTAACAGTTGACAGTTTTAGAAAAGAGAAATGAAGCAATATCTATATTTTTTATTCTGTCTTTAATGCTTAGCATAAATTTTCTATTTCCACAATGTAATGCATGATGGCTTTGCCTCAGAAAACAACTGTTCAGTCTTTATTAATGAACACTTTTATTTAGGCTTAATAAATTTGTCAAAACTGCAATGCATGCTGATGTGGTTAGATTGAAAATGAATGCCATGCACCTCACAGATATGCTGTATTCTATGATCTTGTTTTTTTTCATAGGAAATATATCCAAAACATAAAAGTGTCATAGTTTCTTATACTTCTGTAATTTTTCTGTTAAGATTTCACTTAACAGTGATATCAGATACAATTATGAGAGCTGCCAGCTTTTCTCTCTGCTCATGATTTTTTGTCCCTGTCCATTGGATAGTGATATGTGGCTTAAGTCTCCTGACTGATGAGGTTGCTATATTTTTGCTTTATTTAATGCATTCCTCCAACAGTGCTGGTTTCATACACTATGTAGGGTACAGGATGCATTTTCAGAAGTAGCTGTTCATTTCTTCCCTCTGAAATCACTAGAAATTTTACTTTCTTCTCTGAGTCAGCCTAAAGTGAATTCTTTTGACAATCCCATTCTGCTCATCTATACAGGAATAAAATTGTGCCCTACAAAGATAAAAGGTTTCTCAGGGAAACACTGGCATCTTGATATCACCCTTGGGGAATTCTTATTAGCACTTTATTATATGGCTTTAGAGGGCAAACCCAAGTTGCTTTGCTGTCTCTGCCAAACTATCTGAAGAATCTTTGAGCAGCATGGAATAAATATCCTTACAGCTTTTGAAGAGATGAGAGGTACCCTGACTGGGATTTAAGGCTGCAGTTTCTGAGGATCTTGGTTCTTGAAGCTTCTTCAATAAATTGTCATTGTTTAAAATAAAAGCTTCTTCCTTCTGTGATAACAGCTTTGATTTGTTGCAATAATGCTATGGAACAGCTATTGAGGAACAATTAAACATTCTTTTTCCCTGCCCCTTTCTCCCAGGCTTCACAGGGAGAAGTTGCAAGCAAGCTCGGATTTATAGCTCCAACATGATCTAAGGTGAAGAAAACCTTTTAACTAGATTTTCAACCAAACAGTCCGAATTCTCTTCCCCGGAGTCTAAACCACTTATCTTTATTGATATGAGCAATGTGAAACAGAAAAAATTGTTAATGTTTGCTAGCAATATCTTTATTTTGTCTGCTGCCTCAAACTGGTGATATTGCAGTTACAACTTCTCTTAGAGTCAGGAATGCAGACTAAGACCAGGGACCATGCTGTGATCTGTAGATGTTTTTTTGTGAATGAGTATTCTACTATCATGTGGTAAGAAGTAGAGTAAGGCAATGCTGAACTAGAAGTAAAATGAGTTTCTTTTCCTCCATCCTCTTGGATTTAATTTGGAAGAGGTGGGGGAGAAGAATGTTCTCATGTACTTTTAGAGGAGCACACTAGAGTGACCTGTGTGGGTTAGGCAGGTCAATCAGCTGGCAGGTAATTTAGGATGGCTGAAACAGTCTAGTGTCTGCTTTTCCACGAGTAGTTGCTGAGATTTTTCCCTGGTGCCTGATTGTTCTAAGGGAGGAAAGGTATCACACTGACCTGTGTGTGGACTGGCTGCTGCCTGGTCACTTCATCCCAGTGTTCCCAGATCCATAAAGTAGAGATTTGTTACAGCTTTTCTCAGCTCTGGAATGTCTTCAAAAATGAAGAAATTTTTTTAATAATTATTCTGTTTCAACTCGGATTGCCTTGGAAATGCCAAAATCTTCTGTCCCAAAATACTCCAAATTAAATGTGCTTCTCAGTTTCTGTGTTCTTGCTGAGTTCATCTGGTTCAAGAGGGACATAGGAGCTGTGGCCTCTGGTGACATGGGCAGGAGCTTGCCTGGAGTGCACTGCTCCAGGAATCCCAGCTCCAGGGACTCAGCCTGGCAGGTTTGCTGGGATGCCATGGATGTCCAGCTGTGAGGCATTGCTCCATAAATCCATAAATGTGTGTCTTTCCCTGGAAGGGACTGGGGAATTATCAGAAGTTCATGGCTGATGAGATTTAAGTTACTCAAATGTATTCAATTAGTATTTTCTGCAGAACTTTTCTACAAAAAATATTTGGCAGTTGGAATTTTTGTGTCATTATTGGTTTTGACAATACTGCAGAAGAGAAGACCAAGAAATTTTGATTTCCTCACTGTTTTAAAACGAAATTTTCTATTTACTAAATACAAGGAAATCAGTACATTTGGATTTTTTATTTTGAATTTAAACCAAGTCAGGTCTGATTGTCTTGAGCTTAGTTTCATGTCAATGAAATTGATACAATATTTGTGAATTACATGATGGACAACAGAAGCCAGCTTTAAATAAGAACACTACGTTGTTTTCTAAGGAAAGGGGACTTCAGAGATGCAAAGAAAAGCTGGAGATAGATAAATGAGGCTTGTGTTTTACTGAGTTCAAAAGCATTTTGCTGTTTCTGATATGCAGGTCACTCCAAGTCCATTTTTTCCCCCTTGAATCTCAAGAAAGCATTGCCATGATAAGGAGAATGGATCACCAGACAGCGTGTGGCTGCAGCAGGGTTCATACTCAGAAGACTCTGGATGTGTCACTAAAAGGCTGATAAGTCACTTGAAAGCAGTTCCACCAGCTGTAACCTTGGAACACACCAAATTTTTAATTGCCAAGACTTATTTTAAGCATCCACATTTGTAGATGCAAAGCAAAATGTGCAATCATTTCCAGTCCAAATCTGCTGCGGGATGTGATTTAAGAGTACTGTGTGTTCATAAACTGCCTCTGGAATGTTTTCCACTGTTTGAGGTAGAACAAGAGAGCAAAGACTGGATTTGCCATTATACATTATCTTCTTTGTTAAACACAGGATCCCATCTCCAGGATGGGCCAACCCATCACCACCACCCCCATCAAATTCCACGTTTTACTGTTAGCTAGAATAAAAACAGAAGCTAGGCTTCAGCTTTCAGAAACACGAAATGTATTCTCCTGTTTATATACACAACAACAAAATTTTTTTGTGATTGTTGCAGTATCTAACCCTTGTGGTGTCCTGTCAATTCCTATTAAATGGAAGGATTGCAGTGTGGGTACTGTGCACTTTTGGTGTGCAGAAGACAGTGTACAAAAAGATCTGCATTGTGCTTTTCCTGTTGGTGGTAAATAGCATAAAAGTCTCCCTAGACATAACAAGCCTCTAAATTTCAGCTTTTCAGTTTAATTCTTATCCTTCACTAAGTAAAGATTGTTGAACAGGTTTTTTGCATATGAGAAGCTTTGAGATGGAAATATTTTTAAGTCTATTTTTTTTTTTTTCATTTTTCTTTTCATTTATTTTCTGACATTGAGAATAGCCAGTCTTTGGTTTTTAAATTGAAACATGACCTGTTAAAATGTGCTTCAAGGTTTTCCAAAAATACTTGCTTAGGTTTTTTGTGAACAAACAAAGCAGACTCTCCTGATTGATTTGTACTGTTTTGCCACCTGTGGGCCATCATAATCAAATGCAAACATGATGGGATAATGCAATAATGATTAGCTGGAATACAGATGTGAAAAGGTACAGATGCAGTGGAAAGGAGGCACTCAATAAACCTTTAAATGTATTTGATAGTGCAAATGAAAGGCTGAAGTGGATCAGTTAATTGCCAAGTGAATTCAGTACTTGGTCCTGTACACAGGTGAAGCTCAGGAGCAAGATGTGTGTGCTGATGCTGTTGCTGTGTGCTGGGAGGAGTTGCCATTGTTTCCCAGGAAACAGCAATTGCCAGAAATGTTCACGTGCATCAAATCATCTCTGTATTAAAGCTCATTGCTTTAGACAGAGACTGTCTCTAGAGGTAGAGAGAATTAGGATGAGAATGGGACACAGATGATTTTTGTAGATCCTAAAGAAGTGTTTAAAAACTCTGTTTTTCAAGATGTTAGCTTGTATCTGAAGCAAATTCCAAATTAAGTATATGCAAATCTTTACTTTGTAGTCTGTCTCAGGCTTTCAAATCAGGCAACCCAAGAGGATGCCTTGTATGGAGGGGTTTTCCTAAACTCCAAACAGGTGTTTGGCTGCTGAGCTCAGGCTGTTCTGTATTGGAATTCACTGCTGCATGGGCCAAGAGACTGCCATAATGGCATTAAAAGGAATGTACTCTTGTCTCAGTGAATTTCTTTACCCACACCTGAAAGGAATAATCTATTGGAACAAGCTATCATGATACATTTCATTGGATGTATAAAACGTGATATATATGAATGTCATGTAAGATTTACTATCCAGTTGGACTTGCTTTCATGAGAACTTTACCTTGATTATTAGATCTTTCTCAATATTTTTAATTTTAATACTGCCTCCCACTCAACATTGTGTTGTCACAGAGTTATCCAGGGCATTAAAGATCTGAACCCTACAAATTACGAGAGAATTTTGTATTTGATAACTTCAATTAGAGTGATTAAATGATGTACATAATTGCTTCATTATATGCAAATAGGTATTTGTGAAGTAATTAGAGTATTACTGTTCCAGGTAAACAGTGATGAAAGGAGGAATCCACATACCATGAATTTGACTGAAGGCATAATGTAATCTACCAGACAGAGGGAGCCAACTTTAAGTTGCTTTCTGTTACATCTGGGAGACAGAATGTCAGTCCATTTTTCAAATTTTCATGTTTCCAAAATTAGTCAACAAGATGGCTACAGGGAGATCACTGAGCCACTCTGATTTTCTGCTTCCTTGCTTTTAAAAGGATTGTTCTCTTGTTACCCCTGTCCAAAAAGGTCTGTAATTATCTGAATACAGTTAATGAGAAGCCTGTATTTTGGCAGCTACAGTGTTTGAAGAACAGTCAATTTAAGAATCAGTAGCAACAATTTAGAGTGTAACACCCTCTTTTTGATCCCTCTCAGCATTAAGGAAATGAATTTGTTTTGCAATTACCTGTTCTCATGACAGGCTTTATCATAAGGACTTGTGAGCATGATGAAAGCCTGGTACTTGCTAGGAAATATCACTATGCTGAGCTGTAGGAATCCTTGGTATCTTTGTTCCCCCTAGCTGGAGTTTAAATTATAGGAAGAACATGTAATAATAGCCTGGCAGGCTGAGATGAAGAAGTGTCACACCCAAGAGCAAATGATTGAAAGTTGGTTTTATAAGGCTTAATTTTTGTTATCCAGGTGAATAAGAAACAAATATAAGAAACAAATATATTGTGCTGGGGCCTGTGATGAGATCCCTGTAATTCTGCCCAAATACAGAGCAAGAAAGATTGTAGTACTGACTGTCACTTCACTGTCATTCCTAGTGTGGGAATTCCTTGCTCCAGGCAGAGAGAGGGAGTGACTGTGTGGGTGAGAGACTGTGTGAGAACATGCTCTGCTTCTTTCTTTACCTCCCTTTAGGACCACTGATGGACCATTATTATATTTAGAGTATCCTGCCTTGCAGAAATGAGAGAGTAAGAACCTCACTGTACAAATAGATGGCAGTAGCTTGGAGGCACCAACTCCTCCTTCTGCCCAGAAGCTCACCAGCGGATAATGCTGCAAATTGCTCCAAAAACATTCTCCCCAAAAAATTCTGGGAGGACTCTCCAGAGACAAGATTTATATAATCTTCTCATTCTGTGCTGCTTCTGACAATGCCTCTTGGAGGTGTTTTTATTCCACACAATTAATTGTATTGTAGCCTACCAACATCTACTTAAAGAGCACTTTGTTTCTGCCAAGTGTTCAAGGCAGCTGAGCATGTTGACCTAGTGTTCCATGGGAGCAGTACATGGCCAAAGATTGCAGAAATGCTGAATACTGGGTAGCTTTTGATGGAGAGATTCTAAACGTCTTTTGTGTCTGTTCTAATACAGACAAAAATTATAATCCGAACACTTTTTGGTATTGCCACTGAGTTTCCTATTTGGAAACGCACTTATCTTGCAAAAGCAAATGATTTCTTTACTCCTTCAAACTGCAGACCCTTTTGAAATGTAAATTAGGAAAATGGAGGTCTTGAAGCTTGGAAGAGCTCTGATGATTCATTTGTTGTGATGTTCCTTCCTGCTGTGCTATGCTGAAACTCATACTATGGGGCTGCCTTGCATAGTTCAGCTGCATCAAACGAGGAGGTACCACACTGAAAAGATGAAGCTACAGGGGTGTGTGTGTGCTGCAGTTTATGGAAATGCCACCTCTATCAGCTACAGCAATTAGCTGTTTCTCTTCCCTGTGCTTTTAAGTTACAAATTAATGAGCGTGCCAATGAACCCACCTGTTACAGCAAGGGGACCAAAAGCAGTTCGGTGTTTGATGACTGTAAATGCAGAAGTAAATGTGCAGAGAAACTTCCTGGTGCTGTATCAGAGGGGAGAGGAGATTAATGAAAATGACAGATAAAAGAAAAATATATCAGCCTTCTAAGCTGACACCTCCATTTCTGTGTAAGTCTGGACATGTGGTCACGTTGTTTGACTGAGACCATCTTTACTAATGAACTGATGGGACACTGCAAAAACATGAATCCTACATTTTAGAACTGTCAGCCATGGCAATAGTTTTCCTAGGAAAACTTCCCTTTTATAGGTGAAAATAAGTTAACAATTTTCTGAAACAAAATAATTTTTTTTCTGACACTGATTCTGTTTTGTAGGGCAGGACTGAGTATATTTTTCCTGAATTAAAGAAAGCCTCTGCACTAAACTGGAAAGTGAAATGTCAGTCTGTGAAAGTTGTGCTGAGGCTTGCAAGTGACAGCAGATGCTTTGCTACAGAGATCTGTATTTGCATGCATCTCTCTCCATATTTGAATGGTGCCATTAAAATGCACAGCAGGCTGTGAGAGTGGTGTTCAGGCAGGATAAACCTCCAGTCCTTCAGGCACCTTGCTGGGGATCACACTGCATAAGTTTGTGCTCTTGCTGTTCTCCTGCTGGTTTGGGAAAGTTTGTGCTGATTTGTGGAATCTGTCTAATCTTGCATGACACGGCTTTGTGATACTAACATGTGGCAAAATCCTGACTTCAAACATTTTGCCTCAGGAGGAGATGATTTCCTTGTTACCAGTGGGTGGAAGAGGCACTTTTGGTTATGTCTCCATTAGCATTTAGATAATAAGAAGGCTTTGGTACCTTCTTTAAGATCTAATAACTTAATAACCCTCACTCGCTGTTTTGTCAGGGTGTTTTCCTGTCACTCACCCAAACAGTGTTATTCTGGGTTGGTAGGGCATTGGATAATCTTGCAGACTGGACCAGGAAAATTAATAGAGCTGTTATAGTGAGTGTGGATTGTTTCACACAAATTTGTCTCTTTGTGTCTGCATCTTCTAGATGCTCATCCTAAAAGCAACCACTATACTGATGACTGCTAAAACTTTTGTTTCTTGTTTATGTGTGAAGTTTCTTAGGATGGCATGATGGTACATTGTTTGCCATGTGACAATCTGAAGAAATTTATGAGCAGACTTTGTGTGCCTGTACTTTGGGTATCCAAGATCATTTGTTAAAGAAGCATGAGCGCAGAGGAGAAATGAGCCTTCTTTTCCTATTTACTCGTCCAGACTTGGTGAGACATTAGGTCATTATAGAACAGGTGCTTTTAGTTTAGGGTGTGATGTCATCAAAGAGCAGGATAGAGGAGACTAATGACTTTGAAATATCTATCACTATTCATTACACTCTGTGAAATGATTTTTGGAGGATTTACCATAAATCTGTTAATTTTCAAGATCGCAAAGACCCTGAAGCAACGCTAAATCCACTAAAACCTTTTCAAATTCAGTGGGTTTTGGATAATACGAAATGGCTTACTACCTATGACTAGCCCTCTAAGCTCCCTGCTTTTGGTGCAAGGTACACAGCTCAGTTAGTTGTATTGATATATTTTCCCAAAATATGTACTTTAGAAATAAGTCCAGGGGAGTTGTTCAGTTTCTGTCATGCTCTTTGGTTCTTAATTCTGGTTCATTATTTTTTTCTAACTAGGCATAATATTTAATCGTAAAAACTGTAAGCCACTGAGAGCAATGCCATTTGCCTCTGCAAAAGAGGAAATTTTCTGATATTCCGCTACATAAAAAATTAAAAAGCCCTGTCTTACTGCACAGAAGAAATTGCTAGAGCACTGCTCCTGAGCAGACATGCCTGAGACACTGTTATTCCTGACTGGAATCTGTCCTGACAATTAACACTCAGCATGGCAGAAACTGCCTGGGACAGAGCTAATGCACTGTGTCATGATTATTGTACTCCTCCGAGCATAAATTGAATGGGGAATGGTTAGTAATTAGCTCAAGCAAAATAGACTCTACACTTGTCTTCTTTTGTCAGTAACGTCTGGGCTGATAACAAAAGAATCTCTGGTAATTAGCACAAACCCATGCAAAAGGTCTGACTGCACTTCAAGAGCCCTTTCACACATGCATTTTTGTTCTAATGAAAACTTGACTTGAGAAAACAATGGGCAATGGTAAGATAATTGTGCATTAATAAGCAATTATGATTTTAGAAACAAATTAAATTTAAAGATTCTTTTTCTTAATGGCCAGGAATAATTAATAAAACAATTATATAAGGATCTCTGGATAGGCAATGAAATAGATGTATGCAAGCAACCCTCCCCCCAAACTCTCATGGGTACAGCTGAACAGAGAGCTGGGTTTGAGTTTTGCTAATATTCCATGCTTCCAACTATAAGATGTGTGGAATCTGAATTTTGTGCAGTGATTTAGAGGAAAAGCTATCCTTTCAATGTTGTGTTTTTTCACCTGATTTTGATTTAAAGAGTGTAGAAAACACTAAGGAGATCTGTACAATTGAATATTTGATTTTAATTTTTTTATTTTTTTTTTACAAATATGTGTATGTTTTTTATGCTGCCTGAAAAGGAAGTTGTTATTAGGGTTGTGTTCATTGACTTACAGTTTCACATTAAATGTTTCAAACCCTGAATACTGCCACACATAGTGTGGCTTTTAAATGCATAACAATCATAATGATGAGACCCAGCTTCCCATCAGGATTAGAGGCTCAGCTGTTGGAAGGGTGTAGGTGGCTTTCTGCAGATGTAGAGATCTGAGGTGTAGAGCTCAGACTGGTGGTGTTTCTGCTCTTCAGCCTACTGTAGTTTGGGGCTTAGTGTATGCAGTGTGAAATAATAATTTAAATCAAGTGTTAACAAAGATAATGATGTGGTGACAGTGAAGGATTTTAAGACACCAGAAGTTTTGGAAGCTGAGTAGCAAGTGAAATCATCCTTGCTGCTCCTTTATGCTAAGGAGAAGCAAAAAGGTATACGCAAAAATTTTAAGCTACGTTTTGTTCCTCTGTCTCTTCTCACTAGCACTGAAGATTTGGGGTAGAGCATGTGTGCATGTGGAACTGTGAGGATGAGCCTGTTTTCACACCCTCACAAGCTGGGAATTAAGCCCTCCAAATGCAGTGGTGGTATCCCAGAATTTAGTACAGATAACTCCTCTAGCCCTGGAAGGGACAAAGGCTGTTGACAGGGCTAGTCAGTACCTTTCTCAATAGTTGTTTGTTGTTTTTAAAATTTTTTTTTACTAATGAGCTAGTTTAATTTTAGAAAAGTGAGATGATGCAAATTTTAGGAGAAATATTTTTTCCTGTGCCTCAAAGCCATTCCAGCTTTCTTCTCTCTGGTAACAGTGTTTACACTTCAGATAACAACAACCAATACTAAAACATACCCAGTGTGTGTGTACAGGAAATTCAATGCAGCAGTTCCCTGTTCTGGAAGCTCTGCTATATTCCCTCTTTTTTGGTTGTTTTTTTTTTTTTATTTCTGAAAGTCCAATCTAAGCACATTTTCCCAGAGAGATCAATAGCTGCTTCATGTGTGTAAACTGATATGTGTGGCTTACAAGAAAGATATGATAAAGGAAGACTCTGAAATTGCTTGTATAGACAAATTCATTAAGATAACAGCCTGTTTATCTAATCTTATTGATGTGTTGTATTTATAGATCACCTATTACTATAGCAATTCATTTCTGTTTCTATTCAGGTAGTTTTTATCATTAATTTTGTTCCTGCATAGATGGCTCTAAATCACTTCTCTCAAGATTTAGAGATATTTTAGATTTTAAAGACAAAACACTCCTGTCAGCTACAATGATAAAGATGAAAATACATAGCTGGAGTCCATTGGTCAATACTGTGAGATCTTCAAGGAAAGCAGTAGAATCAATCAGCAGGATAGAAAAGACCTTGGGTGATCCTGTTGAAGACTAAGTTAAGGACTTTGCAGTTCCAGGGGTGACTCTGATAGTGGAGCTGTAATCTGCAGCCTGCTGGCTGGTGCACGCTCCAACTCAGTGAAGGTGACAAATCACTGGGACCAAGGGACCCTCCTTGGGCTCCTGTGGGATGTGCCTGGCATGGCAATTCCCTTTCTGGAGAGGACAGAACTGTCTCTAGGGCTACTGCTTTGACTGCTTGCATTGGCTAAAAATGGCATGCTTGGATCTGGTGCCAGTGCAGAGGCCCATGGCTATTTCATGGCACTCCCCATCAGCAGCCAGGGCTCCTAGCATTGGCAGAAAGTGAAGCTGAGCCTTAAAAGGAGTGATTTCCCCGGGGGAAGTACCTTGCCTGTCCCTGAAGTATCCCCTTTCAAAGCTGCCAGCTTATTTTGTGTGTGTGGATGAAACATCACCACTGAACTGGGGAGAGATGTCATTCCTTGTGTTTAACGCTCCCTTTGGCATCACACTCCTTTTAGCTCTAAATTGTACTCTGAAATTTTATTCATTGATGCTTTTGGAAAGGCAACTTGATAGAGCTCATGTAGGTATGTGGAGTCTTGTGTGCATTTTTGGTTCCTGTTTGCTGCCCCGTTTTTTTTTAAGGAAGCAGTGACATGGCAGTGACAGTGGCAGGGTGGCAGCTGGGCACTGGGCCCTCCACCTGCCTCTGGGGAGTGCCTGCTTTCTTGAAGGTATAATTGCCTCTCTGAAAAAATGGTTTCCATTAGGCAAAGATGCACCATGGGTATGGAACTTCGGGCACAGCTTTTAATCTTGTTTAACCTTGTACTGTTGTGCAATTTACACTCTTAGTTGGAAAGGCTTTTTCTTATTGCCTGTGAAACCTAATGAAAAAGCCAAGGTCTTAGTTTCTATCTTGAATTTAATGTTCTGTTTATACAGTAAGTACAAACAATAACAGCAAAATATGATGGGTGGTTCCAGTGCTTTTAATGTGCAGTTAAAACTTGCATTAAGGAAAATCTGTTTCTACTACATTATAGTATGTAGTTCTTCAGCATAAATGTTTTTATAGTTATCAAGTCACTTTCCAAAATTTTATAGGGGTAAATAGCTGGCAGTGCTAAGAAACCTTCACACCAAGCAGGAAAATGTAATTGATATCATATTAAAACAAGTAATTTGTTCAAGCCTGGATTATATTTTCAGTGCTTAGATGATACATATTTGTGTTTAAACATGCGCCAATGTTTGGGCATTTTGAATGGAAATGAGTGCTGATGGAATTTCGTAGTATGGCAGAAAATATTTCTGTGTTCAGCATTTTCACAGTTGTGTTACCTCAAATCACAGACCAGCTTTTTTTTTTCCTCCCCCCACCCTGTCCCTATTGCTTGTCCATTTTCAGTTTTGATCACAGTCACTGGAAGCAGTAGTTCAGTGCTGTTATGTGAGTGTTAATTTTTTACTTTTCTGAAAGGTTTTGATTATAATAATTCATGAAATTACTTGAGTATCAGGTATTTGGATACAAGAACAGAAATTGATATTCAAGGTGGTCTCTCCTTAGAATTTTACTGTCTGATTTAATGTTTTTAGTTATTTAGCCTTGCCTTGGTCTTTAATTTATTTATTTATTTATTTATTCATTTTTATTTATTTTTTTTAAATTTTGGTCCTGATAATATCTGACAGATGTCGATTCATCTGAGGTGTTGATTCTGAATTAGTTATTGTCTACCATTTCCCAGGGAAAGCTTAACTTTATGGGTATTATTTTGAACAAGATTTTAAAGCAATGAGAACACTGTATTTTTAGTGAAAGCCAAAATAGTATTTAAGACCAGGTGAGCAAGTGTTCTTAATTTTAGTGATTCTTTCAAAACATGTTGGGTAGTTATGTTGAACATTTAGGCAATAAAAATGCTAACACTATAAAGAGTAATTGTTCAGTTAATGACTGGGGGTTTTCAATGCCTTCCTGGGTAGGTTGGGAAGAGCAGCTTGAATCAGCACAAACCAGCCAGAATAGCTGATACCTTCAGCTGTTTGCAGCAGTGCAAGGAGGAGTGATGAAACCACTCATGCTGCATTTTTATAATGAACTCACTTCTCAGACTTATAATTCAGTCCTAAACTGGGCTCTGTTCTTGGATTTGGCAGTAGTATTAATCTTGAATTATATTATTCTAATCAGGTGAGAATGCAAACAATAAGAAACAAATACTTTTAAAACTTCTTTTGCCATGTGATAGGTGCAGCCCCTGATTCCCCAGGCATGTAAATCCCTGTGACCTTGCAGGCTTACAAAGAATTTTGTCAGGTGAGAACTGAGGCCGACAAATAGTAAAAAATTGATAAACTACAATTTATCAGGCCAAGATATGAAAATGTAAAGGGATGCCCTTGGATAGACCCCGTGCTCCCTAGAGGGCTTCCCCAGGGCAGTGGAGATGTGGGCTTGGTGCCTGCTGCTCTGGAGGTGGGAGCAGACAGGAGCTTGGCAGCCCCACCTGCCCCAGACAAGGTGCTTTGACGTCAGAGGTGATTTTATCCTATTGATTTTTTTTTTTTCCAAGAGATGGGAGAAACTTGCAGTTTACTGTGAATTGAGATGACAGCTCAGGTTTTCTTCTTTATCACCCTCTCATGAGTACTTTGCTGGGAGTGTAATTTAGACATGGAGCAATGGGAGTTGTGATGCTGGAGTCTCTGGCTGGCAGAGAATATACTACACCTAGCACAGGATATGTTGTGGTGTCTCACATGAATTCTTTGTGAAATGAGTTGAGTTGAAGCTTAAATTTTGACTTGACAGCATTGTATTTAAACAAATAAATGGTGACAAAAACCTTTGCATTCCTACACTGATTCATGGTTCCAAACAGAGCCCATGTATATCTCAGAGGATCTTACACTAACAGTAGCAGAGAAATAGGGCATCAAAACTGTTGGCTCCAGAGCAGCAGGAAGCTGATTGATTTCCCCTCATCCTTTCACAAACCTGGCTTAGAGTAGCTCTACAACAGACAAATCCACAAAAATAATGGCACTTCTGACAGTAGTGCAACCTTTTATTAGCTTCACCTGCACCACTTGACATTCACAACTCCTGCTAGAAAAGGTGGGATAGCATTCAAAGCAGAGTCTGCAGTAGACTCTGGTGTGCCATGCAATCATGGAAGTACTTCCAAAAGCAATTTTTTTTATCTTATGGAGCTCTTTGCCTGAGAATGGGAGAGTTAGAGGTAAGATTTGAATGATATTTGAGCTGCCTGATGCTGTAGGGGTGGAATTTGACTCTTCAAAAGAGCTCTGTGGGTACTCTTTTAGGGATAGACTGCTGGTGGGGGTTTTTCATGCCTGGGCTTGGTTAAACCAGGTGTCCCACATATGAATTAGCAAACTAGCTTAGATTTCTGTCCAGTAAACTGCAGATGAGATTGGACATGTCTTGACTCACTCTATTGATCTCATTAGCATTGACCCTTCAGGTACTGGGAAGTCCTGTAAGGTCTCAAAAACGCCTTCCCTACTCCAGGCTGAACAGCCCCTACTCACAGCCTGTCTTTGCAGGAGAAATGCTCCAGCCCTTGCATCATCTTTATGGCCTCGTCTGGACTTGCTCCAACAGTTCTATGTCCTTCTGCTGGGAATTCCGGAGCTGGACACAGCCCTGCAGGTGTGGTGTGAGCAGAGGGCAGAGCCCCTCCCTGCCCTGCTGCCCACAGGCTCTGGATGCAGCCCAGGACACGTTTGTGTCTCTGGGGGTGCTCGTGGCTGGGTCATCCTCCCCAGCACTCCCAGTGCTTCTCCTCAGGGCTGCTTTTGATCCATTGAATCAGAGCAGCCAACCATCCACCCAAATCTTTCTTTTCACGTATTGGAGCTGAGTGCTAAAATAAAACATGACAATTAAGCCAGAGAATGCAATAAGTCTGTAAGGAAAAGCAGAGGGGAGTCATCCACATTTTCCTTATGCTGTTATGAAGTGCCACAGCCATTTAAATTTGTACTGAGCAAAAAATTACTATAATGATTTCACAAATGCCTCTCAGTTTTTATCACCATCCTATTAAAAGAAGAAATAAAATAAAAAGAATAATAATTTTAATGTAAAAATGGAAGTGACTAATATTGAAATAACTGGTTTTGTCCTCAGATAAGTAAGAGTAGAATTGAACTGAGTTGATCCAGGTTATGAGTATATTAGCTGCAAAATTTCAGGGCTGATTCTTAAATGAGCTTCTTTACTGAAAATTTATGCCAACTTTTGTTTACATTTTTATCAGTGCAATCTCAGCTCACTTGAGTTAATAATGACAAAGTTAAAAAAAAATTGACTTCTCCCATTTGATACAGAATTGAATTTGGAAGCAAGTAAAACTAAAAATTACACTGGGGTAACAGCTTCAAACTTAAATATCTAAAAGTTTTCCTTAAAACAGAATAAAAAAAATTACATCTGTGCCTGTTAATCACAGGCTTTTGTTCCTAAAATGAAAAATAATTGAGAACAGCAGTAATAAAAGCCCCAAAATTGAAATATTATGAGGAATGAATAGGGGAGCAATCCATTCCATCACAATGGGAATTGACTGAAGAGTTACCTGCGCTCCAGAGGCTCTCTTTTGTGAAACTTCAAGTGTCTCAATGACAGGAATTGTGAAGAAATCAAATGAAAACTAAGCCCAAGTCTGTTCAGTTTAGCAGATGAGGGATTTGGAGGATGCTGGTACTTTAGGAAGTGTGTGGTCCTTGGGAGATTTGTTCTGCAGCATAATTTTTCTATGGAACAAAAAGCCCAATTTAAATAACTCTATAGATTTAATTTAAGTTTATAAACTACAGTTTGAATTTCTGTAAAAGAATATCACCTAACTTGCCATGACAGTCTTTCATATTGAAAAGAGAACTGTAAATCTGGACAACTAAGTTTATGGCCTTGAGAGGGAAGCTTCAAGAACAGTAATTTGATCAAAACACTCTCTGTTCTATTTAGGAATCTGAGAATATGCATCAGCTGAATTGTGTCTGTGCTTTTAATATTAATGGAAACAACAATAAAAATCTGCATAGACACAGAGGGATCAGCATATCCGTATCTTCAAAACATAAAAAAGTGGCACAGGGTAGGAGAAGGAATTCACAGCCATCCTCCTCTTCTGCTTTCATGTTATTTCTTCTGCTAGTATCTTGTTTTGTAATGTCGGGGGATTAGGAATGTTACGCAGGAAAAAGCACGTGCAGTTTCTAGGGAGTAGTGGTATACTTCCTGGTTTTAAATTAGTCAAGAATTTATAAACAGTATGTTTGATAAAGGCCAGTGAAATCTGCCTAGAAATGTTGTCAGTTTTTTCTCAACTTTTTGATGAGCATAACCAAAGTGGAACTTTCAGTAGGATTTTATTTTTCTAAGCTGTGTATAAAATTAAAGATATGATCTGAGAAAGCTGGTTCAAAAATTTAAAAAATCTATCTTGTTCAGGTCAGCTATCAGCTGTGATTTTGTTGAATGATTAATGTCCAATTTAAAATTATTTTCTTTTTTTCTTGAAGTTTAGTGAGAAGCCAAAACAGCCTTACTCTGAAATGATCCCAGCTCCTATGAACAGAGTTAACAGATTGCTGAGAGCTAATGCAGTGGCAGCACCATACCTAATAGAGGATGTATCTACTCAGTTGATTTTTTTTGATTGCTGGCAGTACATGTGAAATGGACTATTCATTTATTGCTGGCAAACTGAAAACAGACCAATGCCAAGATAATGCAGCTAAACTGGCTGTCTCAGCCAGACATTCATTTTTCCTGAGTTTTGGAAAGCAAACCCATGACCAGTATTTTTTATTAAAGCCTCTACCTCCCAACGCTGCTCTAGATCCTTCCCTTTCAGCTGCATTTCCCAGACCATTTTTTCATTAGAGTGCTCATCATGCTCTAACAGGTGCAGGTGCTGTGGTACCTTTGAGGGGTTCTGAACCCAGCAGCTCCAGCAGGAGATGGTTGCACAGCATGAGACACCAACACATGCAGCCCTTTTTCGCCTTCCATATGATCCTGACTGGTGAGCACATTGCTCTCTGGAACCACCATTTCAGTCTGTACTCTGTCTGTGGTTAAAGCAATGAAAGCACTTTGTTGCCCTTCTACCACATTCAGAGAGCCTGCCTAGCCAATAAGGACTTGGTCAATTAAATTGATTGAAGTTTATAGTGAAAGCTATGTTGGCACCTGTTACCAAATATATCTCATCTAAGTCTGCAGACTGCCAGAAAAGGAGCTTTCCTGGTTCATGGAGTATGAGAAATTTGCAATAGAAAATGCACCGTTGTAGCACTTTCTCTTTCCATATGCAAGTCAAACACTTTTCGCAGATTCAGAACATGCTTCAAAAAACCCTGAAATCTGAATAAACTAATGTAAAACTTGGTTTTTTGCTGGATCCACGGAAAAAAGTTTGAGTATGCGTTAGCATAAAGGGAGTTGTTACCATTATATTTGGATCTGTAATTTTTGTAAGATGTTTACCAAAGAGTAAAGGTGTCTGATACATGATAGATGGGGTTGTTGAGATTTGTGGAGAGAGGGACCAAAGTGGTAGCACAGAGCAAATGATCCATGCACTCTGAGCTGCACCACTGGTGGCAGGACACCAGACTTGGCGACCAAGTCTGATTTGCAAAAGGAAGAAATAGTTTCATATTAGCTTTCCATGAAACATTGTTCATCTCACAAAGCGTTCCTTGTGGGGTAGCTTCAATGCCTTATGGCACAATGCCTTATCCACATGCCACATATGGATAAGTGTGCTCCACCTTGAAACTCATGGTGCAAAGTTAATGCTGGATTGAAGGCAACTATTGCTTCCCTTTTCCACTTCCTCCTTCAGTCAGGCAAGCACAGGGGTTCAAAGGAGAATGGCAGTGCTGTGAAGGGTTTGAGAGAGGGTGAAAGAAGTGTTTATATCTAATATCAGTTACAGGGCGAGACTTGCTTCTCTCTGCCTAAACTCCTCCACCATTGAACTCTTCCATCTGGAGCTTGGTCGTACAAGATTGGGCTGTATTTCTTCTGTGAGAGTTGTAATCTGCTTATCTCTTGTTGTTTGACTTCCTAATTTAGTTTTCCTTTTCTTTGTGCTAAAAAAAAGTTAATTGCTCTTTCACTGCTAGTTCTGTTGATTAATAATGCAGAAAAATCACAAGAGAATGTCTGGGGAATTGCATTTTCCTCCTGGAGGCAGCAGCAGTGTCACAAGCACAGGGCTGTATGCTTGCAGCAGGGGTACCTGGGGAAAAGGGAAGCCAGTGAGCTGGGAGTTTTTGCTTAAAAACAAATTGAATGAGTGAATAAAGAAAACCATTAAGACTTCGTCTATAAATACTCTCTAATTTAAATTCACATTGGCATGAAATTTTAAAGATTTATTTCCATAATTTGAAGTAAAAGGTATTTGTTTTAGAGGTGATTAATTCACACACTGCCTTATGGGTAAGGGAAAATTGCAGGATCAGGGTAGTATAAATTAATGATTGGAGTATGTGCACTAAAAGTGTGAGAAGATTTTAGTCAAGATTTTTTCTAGTTCCTTCTTTCTATTAGCATAGTGGTTGTAGAATTTCCTGATTCGTTAATGTTAAATGGGTACTGGTTTTACCATGATAATAAATAAAATTATCTTCTCAGTGGTTTAAAAAAATACTCACACCAGGAGTAGGGTGGACAAAAATAAAGAAACAGAAATAATTTATTACCTGTTTTAGACAGGGAATCAGTTAGAACATCATCTTCAAAAAATAATATTTCAAGGTATGATCATGCATACTAGTAAATATTGTGTATAATAACTAGAGCTCAGGCACCAGAACCCTTTGCCCAGGCATCGTTCTGTGGATGCTTCAGGGCAGCTCCACTGCTCTTGCTGAGCAGGAAGAAGGTTCTTGGGTGAGCTGTTAGGGCAGGTGTCTGTGTAGGGCAGAGCTCTGTGAGCTTGGGTTTTGTTTACCAGTTGATCACTTTTGAGCATTTGGTGTGTGTGGGAAAACTATTCTGCAGCATTTCTTCGTGATATACTGGCCAGTGTCTGGTTCTCTTAAAGTTTTCTTTCTTTCCTTTTGTTATTGACAACTTGCTTGGTTTCCCTGCAAGGCTGTTTAGTGATTAGAATGGGAAGCACATTGCAATGTTTTGGTTTTTTTTCCTTAAAAGAAACGGTACTTATGAGGATCGTGATATTTCAGATTCTAAAGACAATTGCAGCCCTTCACTGTCTGCTGTCCTTTGTCACTCCTTGGATCCAGCCCAGACTCAAGGCCTTGTTTCCATGGAGGCAATGCTTTTTATTAGAGATATTTCTTCTACAAACAGACTTGTGAATTCTCACGCCTTTGGTTCAAGCTTTATAGTTTTAAGCCTTATCTGGAACTTGTATGTTCCATCTTCTTTGATCTTTTGCCAGAAGCTTTATGTTGCAGAGGTTATGATGTTTGCATGTTTTACTTTGCAGTTGCTCTGTGGACAGCAAACAGATGAAAACCTTACATCAGAGTTCCTTCCTTCAGAAAGCAGCATTGCAAGTCCTTGATCATGGACACAGCATGTTTTTGTTTGATTACTCCTTCCATTTGCACATTTTTTAAAGCATGAATGGCAATTGAAAAATACATCAAGTTACAGCTTGACTCATGCCTCACTCTCCGTCAAGACAAACCAGAGTTGTGAGAGGCTTGAGTTAGGAATATGCTCCTTTGTAAACCATTTCTCTGGGTTGTTTTTTTTTGTTCTTTTTTTTCCATAATAATTTAACTTTTCTGTGGTTTGGGTAGAGTGAATTTCTAAGCTAGAAGACCCTCTCTAAATATCAAGTCATTTTACCCATTTTATTTCTTTGAGTTGCCAGAATTCTATATATCAGTTTTGTTGCCAAAATCACAAAATTCCAACAGACTTCTAGATTTTGATGGACAGGAATCTACCATTGGTAGTGATGAACTGTTGCAGTGGCTAAGTATCTCTCTGTGGTTATTTTAGCTTTCATTCACTGCTCTTTCTCTGCACTACAGAGGCCTTACACTGTGGCTTTTCTTCCTGCAAATGTTTCTTCCTGCTTATATTTCCTGTTCTGGGCACCATTCATTCTTTTTTGATAAAATAAACAGGTGGAACTGTTTAGGCCTCTTACTGTAAAGGGTTCTTAATACCAAGAATTCTTTGCATACTCTTTTCTACAGTTGTACCAATCACAATCAAGTGAATCGTGCAGAAAAGGTTTTTCGGATGAATATTCTCTTCTTTCTCAGATCCTCCTGAACTTTTCTTTATGAAGGCTCAATAAGTCTCTGGTAAGAACTTAAAAAAATTAATAGATAACTTTCTTTTAGAGGGCAATTTGATGGTGGAGGGCCATCAATTTTATTTAGTTTAAAAAGAAAAATTTGTTTCTAAAACTATTAGCCATTTTGAAATTGAAACTTAAAACTAATAAACATTTTGAAAAACAAGTTTCAAATCGGTATAATTATCAGAAAAAAATGTGTAAAGATACAGGCGTGTATTTAATTAGCCGGTAAAGTAATTGGGTAATTGTTCACTGTAGTTAATTCATAGATTATAGGGACCTTGCATTTGTAGTTAATTCATAGATTTGTTCACTGTAGTTAATTCATAGATTATAGGGACCTTGCATTTGTAGTTAATTCATAGATTTGTTCACTGTAGTTAATTTATAGATTTGTTCACTGTAGTTAATTCATAGGTTATAGGGACCTTCCATTTGTAGTTAATTTATAGATTTGTTCACTGTAGTTAATTTATAGATTTGTTCACTGTAGTTAATACATAGATTGTAGGGACCTTGGATGTCAATAGGATATGTTAGATTATGTTGTGAAAACTTTCTAATAATAAGTAAAATTGAGTACTAGAATGAATTTCCAACAAAGATTATGGAGTTTTCATTACTGGAGGAAATTTTTTTAGTTTTGTCAAGGTTAAGTACAGGTGGTCATGGTTTGGGTTTGGGGAATGAGGGAGCCGATGGTATTGAAGACAATTTTAGTGTTTCTTCTAATTTTTTTTGACAATAGATATTTCTGCAGAATTCTGTGAATCTGTGATCCCTTCAAATTCAATGTCTTCCATAGAATTCACTGAGTGGGAAGTTGAGACTTGAAGATATCCAACAATCTTGTGACCTGAAGTGACTCAAATGCTCTTATATCCCCAGAATATTCAAAGGTGGGGTATAGTGCAGGTGATTTTCCCTTTTCCTCAATCATCTGATGCTGTTATGGGGCAGATGGAGGGATCAGGTAGAACACTATTTCTCTGGGTTCTAAGATTTTAAAATCTGACTCTGAGCAGTCTCATTAAAAATGGTTATACATACATATGTCTTGTCAAGAATAAACTTCAGTAAGGAATGCTATGAATGCTAAGGAATACAAGCCCAGGCATGTTTTTTTGCATTTTTGCAGATCCCAGTCATAAGTTTTATTAGATGTTTGTCTTGCCACCTTATAACTCTATTTCTTCTGAACCTCAAATCCCTCTTACACTCAGTTTAGAGTAACACTTTTCTGCCTGTTAAGACCAGCAAAACCAGATTCCTTTCCATTCAGTTGGCATAAATTGCTTCAGCCTCTCCATTGGCAGAAAGTTGTTTTAATAAAAAGAAGCACCTCAAAGCCACCCAGCATTGTTAAGGTGACCAAGAGAAGACTGATTAGGCTTTGGGCAGGGTAAGCAAGGAAAGCTGGCTGGCAAGAATAGAACCTAAGCTCCTGCTGTGAGCTGGATTCTCTGGCAGGTGTAGCAGGAAAGGCCTTTTTGGATCATGTGTCTCAGAGCTGTTGAATGCTTTGAATGAGGAGGAACTTTACAGGCCTTTCTTAAGTTTTGTTCTGGTGAATAATCACTGTCATGAGGCACTGACCTCTGAACCAGTTTGTTTCTCAGTGTGAGCCTTTCTGGTTTGGCTTGAGTTTTTTTCACATAACTTATGTGAAAAAAACTCTGAAAGTTTCTCTGTGCTTCAGTTTCCTTTCATTTCCAAAATTAAAGTGCAATTTGCCTGCCTCAAAGCAGCAAACCAAGATCCTTTTAATAAAGTTACCTAATCTATGAAGTATGCAAGTAGCATAATGGCAAAGGTGTGAAATGATGCCTACAGAGGGTTTGGGGGCTGACTGTCTAAAACTGTAAAAGTGACACATACAGGGAGTGTTATGTTTTTGCTTTGAAAATACTGCCTCAAGGTGATATGAGGAATACAAAAAATAGCATCTGTAAAATTTTTAGGATTCTTACAGGTTTGCTTTTGCAAGTGAAAAGCAGAATTATTCTGGGCTTGTTTTCTGGATAATAGTATATAACTAGCTAATTATTTGCTTCATACTAGTATATAGCTGGTGATAATTAGTCCTGTTGTTTGAGGAAGTTACCAGGGTAGGTTCAGTTGAGGATACTCAGCTTCAGACAGCTTCTTACAATCAAATTTTAGAATGTACTTATATACTTAAGACTGAAGAGAAGCCCACAGCAGGATTTCTACAAGCTTCCAGGGACATTCCCTGAGTAGATTACTTTAGGCTTGACTTCAACTTTAGGAAAGGGGCACATGCAGATCTAGAACAAATTACTCCTTGCTAGCTTGACCATCGCAGTTTTCTTTGTAAATTATATTTGACCTGTGATGTTTTTACCTGTTGTCAGCTAAAACATGTCATATTAATCCTCAGCTTGAGTCTTTAACAGAAATGTTTTCTCTAACATCTAGACAAGTTAGGAGCTTAGACATAGATAGTTATAATGACTTTGCTGCTAAATGCTATCCTGATAACATTCAGGTGACCCTCCTTGGAAAACAGGATGCACATGACATACATGGAATTTACACTGATAACATATACTGAGAAAATAGTCTCCAAATATTCTCTGATAACATTTATTCTAATATGTTGTTATTACTACATATTACTGGTATAGATGAAGATAAATGTAATTGCCAAGTGATCAAATGCATTCACAGGCTATTCTTCTGCTAGAGATATGGCTTTGTGATCTTGTCAGAATAATCTTGACCCACAGCTTACGTAAAGTCTATTTAAAGAAATGAGAAAGATAAAGTCCTGCATTCCACTGAAATTGTGTTACCTCTGAAAACTTCTGCCTGAATATGCTACCCAAAATTTAATGTATTTATCCAAGGGTAAGAGTTCTGGTGACTTAGACAATTTTTCATAGTAAGAATTGGTTTGGCAAAATCAGTTTTTCATTTTAATGTCTTCTTGTTGGTTCAAATAGTCTGCTCCTCTGAAGTAAACAAGATTTCTTTCTTTCCTCATTTGCAAGAGCTAGATCCTGTACTTTTTCTTTTTTCTTTAGTAAATGTTGATAACTTGAAGAGATGATTCAGTGGTCAGATTTAAACTTCTGAAAAATATTTTTCAAAAAAAAAACATAACGATCACTTCCTTTCCTTTTCCTGCTGTCCTTTGCCTGTGAGATATTGCCTAGGCTGTTGCTGCTATTGATCTTGATGGACAGATTGGCTACCCTTGCAAGCATTAAGAATTTGGGCCTGTGGAAAGGCAGCAAATCATTTCAAGGTTAGCCTTTTCTCAATTTCCATTAAAGTTGTTCAGTATTTAAAGAAATTCTGCAGTCATTGATTGTCCTTTTGAGTGTCAAAACATTTTATCCCATAAGTACGAGTCCCATTTTTTAGACAGTGTGCTTGTTGCAAAAGGCTAAATAATTCAAATATATCTCTCTGCTTCTATTTCTCTGCTTGCCAAAAAAATTATTGCTTTAATTTTGTTTTATTTTTTGTTTATGACAGGACAAGTACACTGTTCAGAAAAGAAAATGGACTGAGTGGTAGGTTTTGAGAGGTAGTCTCTGAGAACATGCACACACACTGCACCATGGAGGGAACAGGAGGAATAGGTCTTGTATAAATATAATTTCTAGGTGTAGATTAAGATGCTAACTCGCTAATCATTTCCCAATGTAGAATAATCCAGGATATCTGTCTATATTTAAGGAAAGTATTTCAATGTTATAGAAACAGGGATATAGGTTAAATTTACATGGGATCTTATGGAAAAAAATCATTTAACATCTTCCCAAGACCTGAATAGGAGATGCAAATATCCTTTCTATGGTATAATTCCACAAGTCAGGAAACAGTATCTTCTGACCCAGGCTTTCTGTCTTCAAAATTTGCTATACTGAATTGAGAAGAAAGGGAAAGGAAAATATAACTGAATTTATGTGTAGTTCCTGTGAGATTTTTCATTTTAGTACTCTGTAACACTAATTTCAAACAACCAAATTCAAACTGGCAAAACAGTGAACAAAAAGCTTTAGGAACCCTTTCCAGTCACACTGGTAATTCAATGCCTACACTTAAATATCAAATCACCCTTGATTCTTTACAGGGATCTAGAACTGAGTACAAATTGCTTTTAGCTGTCATAATTTCATGGATATTATAGTCATTTACAATATTGATGACCTCATGTGGATCTCAAATTATTTCAACAAACGAGATTTGTGCACAAAAACTTAATATATAATATTTCAAAAGTTCTTGAACATGTTGAGAGTAATAGTAAGGGTAACATTCCTCTATGTTTTCAGTCTGATAGACGTTTAAAGGAAATTCTGAATTTACTACATGAGTTGCATTGACAACAGAACTTTGAACGTCTTTACTAACACTGAAAATTAATGTCTCTAGATTTACTGCTCTGATTGTTTGGAAAATTATTCACCCAAATGTTACATAGACTCAGCAACGTGGAACAAATATGCACATGTTCATAATGGACTCCAGGAAAATCCTTTTCTTTTTTCAATCCCCTCCACCCCACAACCAACCAACCAAAAACCATCAACAAAACAAACGAAAAAACCCAAACAAAACACCCCAAAACCCTCCAAAAATCCTAAAGAAAACAAATTAGGCTCAGCAGACAGTTTTTTAACCTGTTAAACAAGAACTAGTTCTTGTTTACTTCCACCTGAATATGCTAGGAAAAATAATTTCTGTAATGTAGAAAGAAAAAAACACAATATTATCCAAAATACCAGTTGTATGACTTAGAAATTTCTAATTGCATCTAGATGTCCTCATGCAAATAATTCAACAGAAAAGAAGTACGGGGATATGGAAGGGTGGTTGTGACCTAGTATTTTAGAGGATTTTCAAGACATGAAGACATTCAAAGGTGTGGGGTGGTTAGATTTGGAGAGCACTTCAGAAGCTCTTCAAAATAGGCTCTTCAGAGCTAAGTCCAGCTTCAGTGCTTTTACAAAATGAGAATGCTATTTGGGCTTTTTTAAGGACAAAAGAATATTGGTGAAATTCAATGATAATACTTTGAAAAGCTGTAACAACATTTTTAACATTTAATTTTGGGTAGACCTGTAGACTCCTACAGTCAGAACAGATCATTAAACTTGTCTGGTGTGACTTCTACAGAAATACAAACAGCTTGAGTTTCAGTAAATGGTGCTTGTAGTCAATAATAACTTTGAATTTCTGAACTTCTGCTAATTCTAAAAGATCTTATTAGGATTTAAAAAGCTGAACTGATGATGAATCTCATACGGCCTTGAGTAACTCTTCCAGTACCATCATCTCTTTGTTTAGTTCAGAACTAGAGCTTTGCTCAGAACTAGAATTTGTTTTGTTCTTTCTCAAGATGTAGACTGTTTTACAATGTGAAATAATTATTGTAGCACTTTTGCTAAGGTCTAGGAATTTCTGTAACTTTTTAAACATGGAACTGAATGCCGCAGCCCACCAAAAGCCTCATTGATATGCTGGTTTAGAGGTAGCATTTTCCTCATCTCCAATCCCTATTTCCATATTTTCTTGTTGAGCTCCATGTTAACTCAGGTGCTTATGTTGTGTAGTCTTGCCTCTCCTCTGGTTCTAAAATCTTTCTAAATACCACTGATTTCTATGAAAAGGTTGGGGTTTTTTAAGCACCACCTCTGCTCTTTATTTCTGTTTGTACAGTTCTTTATCTGGCTACTTTACAAGGACACAAATTAGAATAAATACCTTCTTGCTACAGTATTCTGATGACACCAGGGCTTAAAAGCAGTAATATATTTCACTGGACATCCACAATAAATGAACAAGAATAAAAAATTATAAAACTCTAGACTTCGTGTGTTTTCAGCGCAACACAAATGATAATTGATAAAGATTGGGAAAGAAAATGAGCACTGCAGGAGCCAGGATGTTAAATGAGTTGGAAGTATTATCTGAAATCTCTAATTCAATGTAGTCTCAAAATGTGTCAGGTTTGCTATGCTAAAATGTGTTGTCAGAACCCCTGGTTGTTATTTTTTTTAGTTCCTTTGTTTTTCTTTTTTTCCTCCTACCAAGTTTCAGCTCATGCCTTTAGTTATTACTGAAGTGTCAGAGGAGAGTGTTAAATTTTATATGATGTTTTCTTACCTTAGGGACCTCCTGGAGAGTATCTGCATTCTGCACTACGTAGCACACATAGAAGGCACCTCATGGGAAAAAAAAATATTACAAACCAGTGATTCTATAACTAAAACACATTATGGAAAGTTTTTTACATTTTTAAAATCTATATTTATATATATATATATATATATATAGTTTTAACAATCTGCAATTATCTTTAAAAGTTCTGCCAAGTGCATGAGCATGGAGGGGAGAGAAAAGCTAAATCATAAACACTGGAGATATAAAAGACATCCTCCCTGATCTCTTGTAAGTGCAAGATAGGTTTATGTTGCCTATTTTTGACAAGGTGCAAGCATCAGATATCAGTGAAATGGTTCTGGTTCCTTCAAAGAGGGACTGTTTCCTGAAAGCTTTGTATTATTTACTTCCAGGATGTCATGAAGCCCATGTTTTGAAGCTGCACTGGAATGACAGCACAATGTGATTGACACAGATCTCAGGAGGGGGTTTAGAATGGCTATCTTTCGGGAAATGTCTGATTTCCAACAAGGTGTTCACTGCTATGCTCTATCCTTGGTATCAGAATAAGGACATTTTATGTTTACTTGCACTTAAGAAAGGTGTGTGGATAGCTGTGCAGCTTTTTGACAGAGCATATTATTGGAAGGAGGAAAATTTCTCTTGAAATAAAAATAGATTAGGACAGTAGAAAGAGCCATATCATCACTAAGGACTTGCATTCATTCAGTAAACATTAAAACTCTTGCTGTCCTACCCCACTTGGGTACTGTAAAGCTCTTTCTAGTCTACTTCTGCTTTTTATAAGATTAAAAATTATATTTTCTATACATTATATTCAAAAACCATAATATTTACATTTTGTATGAAAAGAAGTGCTTTTATATCACAAAATACATATGAAAACAAATTTATCTTTTCCCATAAAGGAATATATTTGACAAAACTTAAAAACGGTTTTACTTTCAATAAAAATATGCATATGATGTGGTTTGAACCCATTCTAAATTAGAAATTCTCTTCCCATTGAGTCAATTGTAAGATTCTTAGAAGTTTAAGCCTACTTAGGAAATGGCAGTGAAATTGGAATATGCCTAGCTGGAAGAGAGAAACTCTTGCAGGCAGCCCGGATTCCTGTGAGGCAGCTCACATTTCTGAGTGACTGTTGGCAGGCTCACTGGGTCAGATGCACTTTTTGCCATGCTGTGGAAGTGGAATACTCACAAACTACTTCAGTGCCACCATTTCCTTTGAAAACACCACTTATGCTAAAAACACCTGTTCTGACGCTGCTTCTCTAGAGCCTCTAATTTATGGCATAAAATACCATTATTTTTAACAGGGCAGAAAGATTTCTTACATTAGCCCTTAGATTTTTTTTTTTTTAATATCATATTGAGCATTTATAGCTGAGTGTGTACCTTCAAGCATTTCCATTTTATCCCCTAATTTTTCCCATTTGTAGAGCATGAGAGTCCAATTTCACATCAAATTTCTCTTCCATGGGTTTAATAGCACTTAGTTTGGTACTTATGGAAATTTCATAGATAGAACCAATCTCTGTCAGCCTCCCCAGGGTGGAAATTACAGGGCGTGGGAGAGAATATGGAGCTGCTGAGGGAGAACTCCCTCAAGTGATCTCCCTGTCTTCCTCTCCACAGCATATTAGCAATCATTTCTGAAGTGTTGCAGCTATATTTGGAGGTTTTTTTTTTTTTCTGACAAATAAAAGAAGATAAAATCTGTTTTGAAGTCTCTTAAGCTAAAAGCTTTGTCTTCCAAAAATCTTACTGCTGGATATGTCAGCTGTGCTTGCAATTTTGAGCAACTCCAGTGAAGTTAATAAGATGCTACTATGTCCAAGAGTGTTCACAGCAGTGGAGTTCAAATTACAAAATTACACTATTGAAAAAGAATGGCCCTTTCCACAGCTGTGAAATTATTAACTCTCAGAAAATGGCAGAATCCTTTTTTTTATTATTTTCCAGCTTTTAAATTAATACCATCACTACTGATCAAACTCAAGGTCACATGAATTCTATTCTACAGAAAATGGTCTCAGATCCTATGGTTGCTGGTTTCTGTGGCAACATAATTCATATGAGGAAAAGCTTAATTTTATTGTGAAAATTATGCTTTTAGCACCATGACTCTTGACAGTTTGTTTTGAAATTAAATTTTATCCTTTTTCTACAGTACAGTATGGTGCAGGATTTTTTCCTCTAAGAGAACAAAATCATTTGAGAAAAGTTACTAATAAAACATTTGGGTTGATGGCTTATCACCACTTGTAAAACATTGGCTGTCTTTCATCAGCTCTCATTTCCTGCAACCTTGATAATATAGTGGGGGTAGTGTTCCCTGCTAGACCTGTGGTGCTTTTGAAATGTCCTGGATGTTGTTCACAAGTACAAAACCTAAAACAAACAACCTCCACCCCCAGCTCTTGTACATCCATATGTAGAGATGTATATCCTCCAAGCTCTAGGTGATATTTATGTTTGCTTTATTTTGGAACTCAGTGGGTGATAACAGTCACTGCCAAAATGGAACTGCAGTTCCTCATCCACTTTCTCTTTAATTTCATGAAGCAGCTGCAGTCACAAGGAATGAACTCTGGGAGAAAGAGAGGTTTCTATTCACTGCACTGGGGACAAGTTCTTCCTCTTCAGGTTTTGATGGATATTTCCAAATGTGTCACTTGCTGACAGTAGGTGAATGACAGCTGGCTCATGCATATGAGTTTTCCTGAAAGTAAGGGTAAAATTCTGTAGAAGCTGCAATTTTCTCTCTACTTTAAAGAAAACTTGGCGTGATATTGTATTCACACTGATTTTACATAACCATAATTTTATTCAATCAGGATGGTATCCATCCCTGTTTCTGCACTGTTAATTTTTTGGGCAGTTAGTGCTCTTTCTTTGAAATCTTTGAAATCCTCCCCCGCCTCCTTGAACTACATTTAATATACTGAATTTCCTGTCTCTCTGAGCCATTCATTTCTCCTTACACTGACTGTATTGAGGGTGGCTATGCTGGGAAACTAAATAGCATCAGTAGTTTTTTTCCATTAACTGATTTTGTTATGTTAATGTGCAGTGGGAAAGTTGATCTGTGTTCCTAAATGAATGAGGTTGGCAATGAAAATAAAGTATTTATACTCCTCCCTCTCAGACAAATACTAGGCATGTCCTTTATCTGACGACATGGCTAAGACTTCTGAGTGGAACAAGGTTAGTCTAAAATCCTTTGTCACTATTGCAGTCAATCAGAACTGAGATTTCTTGACTGAATGTTTGATGCAAACTGTACAATCACCCTTAGACAAAGCACAATTGGAATTCTGAACCAGTTGTCTGCCATCTCTGTCAGGATGAAGTATGAGGAAGCAGCTGTCAGAAACTGATAATGAGATGCACTGATAGAGCTGTGGGATTACTCTTCCCCACCTCATGTCTATACAAAGCACAGTGGAAGCTGAATTATTATCATGCTAAATTATTGAAGGGGTTTATATAATTATATATTCAGACCCGTCAAATACAATTTTAATGGTATGAGATAGGCCCATAGGTATTTGATCTTCATGTGGCCATCCAGTGGAACCACAACCTCTTGCCACAATCAGCATTACCCAGTTTCATGATGCCTTCAAAGGCAGCCCACAGGACTGTGCTTTCCCCAGCTGCAGTCTGATGCCAAAGTGACTACAGGAAGAGGATGGATCAACAATTTCTGACTCAGATTTGCCAATGCTTTGGTCTGTTTTGCTAGATTAATGAAGAAAAAGAGGCAGGTATTCAAAATTTTTATGTCCCTGTCTAACTTCAAGCACCTAATTGAAACTTAAATCTGATTTAAATCTAATTTATGTTGATGGGATTGTTCCTGTGCTCAAATACATAATGCAGCATTAATGTCTATGTAAATAGGACTCAATCCAATATTCTTGAGGTTCAAGGTTTCTAAGTATCTCTTTTATGATACAAAGATTCTAATTACTGGTATACTGAGATTGTGTGGAAAACTTTCTTAAACATCTTCTGAAAATGTTCTACAGAATAAATCAAGCCAGAAAACTGCTGTAACAAACCATTGTGTTCTGATGAGCTGGTGGTACTGAAGCACAAGTCCTATTGATATTTGGTATTGATCAGGCTGTTTGTAGGCAACTCTTCCTATTTTTTATTCTCCATTTCTTCCTTATTCCTGTGAAATATTGATAGTGATCTCCTTTGTTACACCAAAATACAGAAACAAAGTGTAAATTGTAAGTGTAAATTTTTTAACATGACATTACTGAAAAATCAGATTAGTTTAAGGAATGCATAATTCATTGTCTGGGTGACAGTCACATTGGTGGGTACTGACAAAATTCTATTAATCTTTTTTTTTCTCTAGCTAATTGGGGTTTCTTTGCCCTTTTCAAGAAAGAATATCCTATTCATAAATCTAGTACATCCAGGACTTATGTTGCATTGCTTTTATTATTATTGTATCACAGTTTCAGTAGTTCAGTTTTAGAACTGCAGACATAACTGTCAAGAAGATTTACAACCGACTGTTATAGCAGCATTTTATAGCTCAGACTGCACTACAGATCCTTTAAAGTCTTAACACTTATCCCGTGACTTCAGTTTAAAAATACAGTTTGCTTCTTTCTGTTGGTAAGAGCTGTTGGTACCATGAAATCCTGAAGTAATCTGTTTCCCACAATACTTTTTACTTATTTTGGATAGTATTCTGAATTTCCAACAATGATTTGCTGCTAAACTAGAAGTTCATTATCCAGATGCCCTTCTTCCCTCCCTGCACATCTTCCCTGCCCATAGCACTGCTGTCTCTTCCCATCTTCTACATTCCAGAACCTGGCAGCAGTAATTGAAAAGCTAAAGAAAAACCCACATGATTTCCTTCCCCCCTTTTTCTAGAGAAAAACACTAAGAGCAAAATAGATCTCTTCTTCGTCAGTGGTAACCTCATTTTCTTCAANTTTTTCTCATTACTAATCTCAAAAACCAGATATCCCCTCTCCAAAAGGAAATATCCGTGTGGTTTATCCCTTGTACCTTGGAAAATATTGACTGCTCAGTGTTCTCCTTGATATGCAGTTCACCTGCTGGTTTTCCTGATGCAATCTTTCTTGGATAAATCTCTCACTGAATAGGTTCAACATCTCATTAGTGAATGAGATGGGTGTGGGGGTGTACATGTAGTGAGTTCTGTGAAGAGCAAGGAAGGGAAATAGGAGGTAAAATATGCACTTCTTAATGTTTCAGTAAATTTGTGTGTAGTAAATGTATACATTTATATAAAATTGCAATTATAATGCAAAAAGTAGTTGTTAAGAATGAGAACATTTTGTTACGATCAGGGAAATTAATGAGGTCTGGCTTCCTATGGATTTATGTCCTTTGTGTTCTAAGTCCTCTCTTCTGACTGCATTACTCCCAGTTCCTTCCCAAGTCTCCTGTGAGGATCACACTGGCAGGAAATAGCACTTTCTGCAGTTAACATGCAGCTGCCAAAGAGAAGTGTATGATGGCTCAATCCTGTCTTTCCCTCTGTTAGAGCACTAATTTGTTTCTTTCCTGTACAGCTGCTGATTTCCAGAATGCGTGTAAGAGCTTCAGACTTTTATGTCTTTCAAATTTGTTCTCAGATGGCCACCATTTACTGTGGGAAAGGAAATTTAGCAGACATACAACATTTTAAAATGTCTTGCTCCCTAATTTCCAAACTAAAAATGAGATCGAATTAAAATATACAGTTTGTGTAGAATAGTCATTTGGGAGCATTAGTTATTATTCCAAAAGTCTTTTACTTGTGCTATATTAATCTCTGAGCCTACTGTGTAACTAAAGTGTTAGTAAAAGCCTGTACAATGCTAAGAATTTGAACAAACACATATTTTATTAACATTTCTGAACATCAGATACAAAACTGACTGTCCTGCATAGTAGAACTACCAGATGTCACAGACACTGAGCACGCTTTAGGGAGGATAACGCCCTGCCCTCATCAATACTATGCCAGGGAAAGCAAGCAAGGAATAAAAAGATATAAACCAGGAGCCCTCAGCCCCAGAGGGAGAGCTGTAATACACTGGCAAAAGATGACCCAAGGACTATAACTCCAACCAGATGATTAATGTCTTGAACTCTATAGAGATACTACTCTGATGGCCCATCATGGTTATCCATGCTTTCCATCATACTTAATATTTCTGAATTCTAGAAATGGTCATTTTATTTCTCCATTTCGGAGGAGCTTAGAAATTCATCACACTCCCTATTCCCTTTTTCTTGGTGTTAGTCTTTCCTTCTCTACCACCATCCCCACTGTCTATACACATTGCAGTTAACCCCACTTCCAGCAGACCAAATAAGCCAAGTTTTCCATATGTGAAGGTCTGAAACTCTGTGCACCTATATCAGACTAATATTTTTCTTTCATAAATATTTGAAAAAATACAGCCAACTATTGTTAAATACCCAGGCTTTAAATAGTGCTGAATCATGCAATCAAGAATTGCATAATAATCCCTCCAAAATATGTACCCAGTATCTCAGTGGTTACAGAATGTCACCTCTCAGTTGAATCAGTTAGTGTGATGGCTTGGGTGTGCCAAGTAGATGGTTGACAGAATATTGTATAATAAAATATTGCAGACAGAGTGAAGAAATGGAATCCTAAGGAAGCGTAAAGGTTCACTAGCTGAGTGTTTGCCTCTATTTGCTATTTCAAATAAATAACATTAGAATATAACCCCTGAATCCACATAAAAATGGTCTTGAAATGGTAAAAGGAGTTTGCAATATTAATGGATTAGAAATAATTCATCACTCTAGCATATTTCTGAGTGCTGTGTCAATTTATTTAAACTGTTTTGGTGCCTAAGGTTCTCTAAATCATTGTAACTATTGTAACTTATTTTGATGCTATCTTCGATTAACATTAAATAAAGGCAAGGGATTTCAAGGTATTTACTAGATTATTCATAGTTAAACATAGCTATAAATACAAAACATTAAAGAATGAAAAGGATGGGAATAGGATAAAATGCTCTGGAGATCTTTTAGAAGTGTGGGGAAAAAGTGCATTTGAAGGCCTAGAGTCTTGTGATATTGAAGCCAGAAGGACACCTTTGAAGAAATGACCAGAAAGTCAATATTAAGCATAATTTACTGGATTGGAAAAAGATTAATGTCTGTATTCTGAAAGTACCTTTATAAACCAGAGTCTAAAGTCTGCCTATCTGCTCAGCAGAGCAGGGGAGAGGACAAAGCTCAAGGAAAAGGAACAAAAATATGGCATGAGTCTGAATGAAAAGAGTAAAATTGTCTGCAGTGTTTCACCTGAAGCTTGTTTTGTTTTGGTTTTTTGTTATTATTTACGTCTCTGGTATAAATTTCCCTTTATATTTAATTAAGTGAAAGAATTATGCCAGGCTGCATGCTCACATACTCTGCTGGAATCAGCCAGAGCTTGCATGAGGAAAGATGTGGCACAAATTGCAATTATTTAACTGATTCTCAACAAGGGAAGCAGAAGACACTTGTAAATACTTGAGCTGAAACACATTATCAGATGTGTTTCCTTTGAAAAGGCCTCATTGCAGGAGCAGTTTCAAGAAACTTCATTAATATTTAATAAAGATTTTAACACAGGGACAATAAAGGAAGATGCTGAGACACTGTGGGTACCTTATTATATCATATTTAGTTGTTGATTAATGATGTTCTGCCTGAGGTTAGTAACTGATGAATCTACTGTAATTAATAGTAAAGATGGAAGGAAGGCATTTCTGAGGATAGAGTGAAAGGTGTGGGTGAGACTTTCAAGCAGTTCATGCAATGATGATAATTGGATTTTTATGCAGATGTTAGAATTGTTTGGCTCAGAAGATACAGAAGTTCAGAGCAGTTTTGTTTCTAAGGCAGATCACTTCTAGCCTTTGAAGAGGTCTTCCAAAATGCAGTCTCCTCACCCTTGCATTTCTATCTGTGTTTGGCCCATCATGGTAGTGATATTTTTCAATTTCACTGTATCTGGAATGTCAGCCTTTAGGAATTTCAGTCTCTTCTGAAGCCATGAATTCAGATTTGCATTGCAAGCAGAAGACTGTTGCCAGATTCTGCTGTTCATTAATTCCTGCCAGAGGCAGGCCCTTTTCTCTGCATCATGCTGGATGAACAGTCTGTCAGAGATTAGCTGTCCCACTATTTCTGTTTCCCTCAGCAATTGCTGGACAGTTGGCAACATCTCCTCACCCCAACCTCTTTGCTCTCTTGTTATTGTTGCAGAAATAAGTTAATAATTTTGTCCATGAATATCTTGAAAGAGGAGAACTTTTAAAATGTCCTCTGTATCAGGTCCTAAAAACCATAGGGAATTCAACAGAAATGGGGAAAACTCCCAAATACAACAGCTGTAGCTTGATCCAGGGTGTCTGATCACAAAGGAGCATTGGCTGTAGTATCTCAGCCAGCTTCCTGCTGTCTCGTTCATATCTCCATTCCCAGCAGGCCAAATAGGCTGTTGGTGTTCCCAGGCAGGCTGCAGAGAAGTTTCACCATGGTTGAGTATATGGGATCAGATGGCATATTTTGCCTTTTAGGACATGGGGTTATTATGGTACCCCAACATCTAATGCTTCTGTCTTTCACTTCCACACCTCTGTAATTACCATGAGAATGTGTTCTCTATTCCTTATCAAATCTGCAATATAAAGTTTAGGTATTGACTCTCCCCCTATCCAGCATTTGCTTTCAATTTTTATGAGTCTCCTTTTGCTTTTCAGTTTGGTATCTTAGCCAGTCTCCTGCATAAACCAAATCTGCATGACCCCAATTACATCATACATCTTTTTAACTGCTCTGTGTTATACCTAAAAAAACCCTGCTAATTTGTTCCTTCTGCTGCTTCTATTTCTGTAGGAAGAATTGACTTGCATAGGACTCATGTTTTCTCCTCTGTTCTCCTCACCACTTCTCCAACTCACTTGCTCCCTGCTGCTGGGAGATTCTGCTTTTTAAGTGCTGTTTTAGTTTTACCTAGGATTGCTTTTGCCCAAGATTTAACTCTTGACAATATATACAGTATTCCATAAGAGAAAAAAGGAATATTCCCCATGTATTTTGTTTTGCCTTTTTCTTTTTTAGGAAAAAATAATGATTTTCTGAAATGTTGACTATGCATTTCAGTTAAAGTATATACCTCTTAGCCAAGCATATGTGCTTATGGTTTCTCCCATTATTGTTGCTTATTTTTCTCTTTGTTTTCTGTTGGTGATAATTTGTCTTTTTTTTTTCTTTTCTTCATATTATTTGAAATAGATGCTGCTTAAAGCAGAGCCAGAGTTTCACAAATACACATTGTGGACAAGATAGAAGCTTTATGTCTTGGCACTTAGCAGAATGTAATTCAAAACCTCTAGTGTTTGAGGAGATGGGTGTGACAGAGAGACACAGAGAAAGCCTATGAGAATACCAGTGGGTTACTTTTTTCTCTCCCTATAATCTATGACTTCATGAGCAAGGTTTTTCTTACCTTTAAATTGGTACTGAGAATGTTCTGGACAAGTGAAAAAAAGTATTCAAATTAATCTAACAAAATAGAGAAAATGTTATCTTATAGTATAAAATCTTTAAAAAGAATAAAAAATGGGCTGAAGTGGAGAAATCCTGGCTGAATTCTGAAGGAGACTACTGTTGTTTGCTAAGTGACATTCTTCAGGTATTTCAGGTTACCTTTCTGGGTCCTGCAACATCTCTTTCCATGGCTGCCATGGTAACTATCATAGCTTCAGAGGGTGCAGCCTGGGCAAGGTGTTGAGCACACCTGGAGACTCCTTCAGCAGAGATACATATCCACCATGGGGTCATTTGTGCTGAATTTTTCTAGCAAAGGAACTGACTCAATGGGACACCTTGTGCATTGGTATGTGGGATATCTTGCTGCTGTGGCTTGGCAGGTAACCTAAGAAAATGACTTTATTTTTTTTTCTGGGAATATTTCTTTTCATTGGGCCCTACAGAGAAAGCAACTGTGGACTATGGTGGCCATCATCTGGCCTCTCACTTCCAGAGTTTTTTCATTCTAACAGATGGTAAATGGCCTCTAAATGTATTGCATGTACCCTTCTGTGTTCCCTGACCCTCCATGCTGCACACAGCCACACATCACAGGAGATAATTCCAGAAGTATTTCCATTTTCCTTTGGGAACATGCACAGAGTGGTGGGAGATGTGTGGGAAGGGGCAGAGATCTTCCCTCAGCTGCCCTGGAGCAGACCGTGGGGCTGGAGGAATGGAACTGTGCTGCAGGGACACTGAGCTGATCCTGTGCCCACATCCTCCTCCTCCTCCTCTCTCAAGCTTCTTCCTCTAACATCCAGCACAGTACCTGTAGTGTCAAGCAGTCCCCTCCAATTTGTGTCAAAACTCCTAACTCTTATTTGGTTATCTTTAATCATAACATTTGAAATGAAGCAATTGCAGGGAGGAAAATAAATTAGTAAAAAAAATAAATATTAGCAAAGATGTTAGCAAAAAAAGTGTGATTTTAAATTTCATTGTAATTCTAGGTGGTGCAGATAATTTGAAAGGGTTCAAATAAGTAGATTTAGCTGAAAAGAACAATAAGTTTTAGGTATTTTCAAAATATTGAGCTCTGTAACATCTTAGATTTTTTTTTTGCAGCATACAGAAAGTGAACAAACCAAATCAGACTGCACTTTAGAGATTTAAAGAGTGCTGCATTGTCAGAATAAAACCCAAAGCAGTTCCATAGGAATTAGTGAGGTTGGATTAATGTCTTTGAGACTCATGGAATTTGAGATTCTGTCAGGGATCAGAACACCCAAAATAACTAAAAGACTGCTTCGAAGTCTGGCTTAGGAAAAACAAAATTGTTTAAAGTAGGAGAGCATAGAAGTTTTGGCAGAAAGATGATATAATGACTCAGGGGACCTAGTTTGCAAAACAAAGAATTGGAATTGCTAGCTATGCTGGAAAAAAAAAAAAAAGACTGGAAAACACAGTGTGATCCTGAATAAAATCCAACATGCAAATAATGCAGCAGAATGCTCAGCACTAAACAGTGCCTTGCCTTTACACAAAGATTCAATGTTTGCATTAAGCAAAAGCATTTTGTGAAAGCCCACAGACAATGACAAATGCAAGCACTTACACGTGTGCTCGTAGATATTTGTCACGCTGCAGATGGGAGGAGAAGGTGATTGCAGAGCAAGGAGAACCAAAGGATGAAAGATTTCTCTTGGCAATTTTTTGAGGAAATGGTTGCACCTTGTGTTTGAAACATAAATACTCTTCTCCTGCTTTGCTTGTAAGAAGTTCTCCCCAGACAGTGATCAAATTGCAGGTCTCATTCCTTCCACTTCCAGTTCCCTTTTTTTCCTAAAGCTCAGTAGGGTAAATGTTGCTGTACCAGAAGTGCACCTTGTCCCATACTCTGTCGTGCCCAGTGAAGATCCCACAGCTGAGGACTCTGACTTCTGACAAGTGTGAATACACCAAAGCAGTGCTACTATTGTGTAAGTGATGGCCTTTTTTCTCTGCAAAAGTTCAGTTTCTGTTCCTACAAAATGAAGGAAAATTAACATTCAGAGAAAGACAAGTTCAAAAACTGAGTGGTAAAAGGACTGTGGGAGCAGCAAAACTTTGTTTGGTTTAACACAATAAAAAAAGGAGAAATGAGGCTATATTTGCTCTTCTTAATGGGATTTAATTAGAACACCTTTGTTTATTTAAAATTAATTTAATTAAACAATGTAAAGGGATAAGAGTGAACAGGAGAAACACTAAGAAGGACAAAGAAACTGTTCAAAGAGAAGAGGTAACATCTGACCCAGGCAAAGCTCTGTATAGCTTATTGATGAATAAATACATATCTCATACAGGAAATTATAGGAATCAATTAGTTCTGGACCAGTTCAGTAACAGTAACAGTGTGGTTAAATTAACAAGTTTGATCTCAAGACAGACTATATAAATTGTGTTGGCTCTAAATCAGGTTCTTAGGACATTGCCACCTTCAGTAGTAGGAAGGTTTGGAGTCAAAGTACTGTCCAAATTCTACATTCCTGTACTTTCAGGTACTCTGATTAACCTGAAACATGAAGTCTGGAAAGATCAGTCCCCAAGGCAGGGAGGTTGTGTTGGTGTAACCCCCAAAAGTACCTTATTTTCATTTACCATTTGTTCTTTGTCTCTCATGAGCAACTATTTCATAGACCCTTCAGTGAATTACTGTGCAAAAGATTACAAAATATTATTGTGACTTTTGCTCTGTTTGAGCCTTTTCAAGCTAAAAGTTTCACTTGTTTTGGTTGTTGTATAGATTTGGTAGTTGCCTTGTTTAGGGCTGAGGTTCTTCTGAAGGATCAGTCTCGTGCTGGAGTGAGACAGAGTTTGCTTCAGTGTCTTGCATTCCAAATGAGATTCTGACATCTCAGAAAATATTGTCCTATGCACACAGTTTCATGTGATTCATGAAGGTACCATTGAGGATTCATTTTGTATTATTTTGGAGATATTTTTCATTGCTGGCAAAGAGGTGAACATTTATCTGTATGTAAAATAGAAACCCAATATGCCTGTTGAAAAGTAATCATGAAAAATGTCAGAGGAAATTTTTTAAACTACGCCTTTTTTTTTTTTTTCCAATCAGGTAAAATAGCATGTATTTGGATCTGGATATTATTTTCTATGGAGGATGGAAACAACAATTTGTTTCTTTCTAGATCTACCTTTTCATTATGCAGTTGTACAGACTGTAATACAAAGAACATGAAATGGTAATTCTTCATAGTTTTATAATAAAAATTAATATAAATCAAATTATTAAATAATGTTTGAAAACACATAACAAAAATCCTTTCAATAATATTTCATGAAAGAGATTTTAACTTTTTTCATGAATCTGGGCACGTGCCATTGATTTATAACTCCTGAAGGAGGAGCAATCAGGTCAACCAACATTGCATCACTGCCAAGCTATTTAATGGAACTTTTTTTCCAGCCTGTGCTTTGACAGGCCTCACACTCCTAAGAAAAATCCCGTTATTATCAATTCATTATTGGTTTTCATTGAAGGCATGGGGTCAGGTCACAAACCCTTTTTTTTCAAAGACTCTGTGACTACTGCTTTTGCTTCCAGAGATAAATAAGGAAATGATGGATGAAGCTAGCTTACCACAGTTAAATTATCAGTAGAAAACTCATTGGCTGGTCCACCAGGGTAAAGAAATTTCATAAATTCAATAAACCACTAGCAGTATAATGTGTAGATATACAAGTGAGATGCAAAAACCCAGAGATTGACCAAGCTGATTAGAAAGACAGAAACACAATGAACTGGTAAGCTCTGGAGGAGGCTGTTTGATGTGGATAAGCTTCACGCTGTGCATCTCTGCTGGTAGCAAAATAGCTGGAAATTTTGTAGGGACAGCCTTGTAGATGGTGCAAGTGGCTGGCATGAAAGGCAGAGGAGAGAAGCCAAATACTTTTCAATTTGTTTCTACCAGGCCTTTGTGACTTTCTTCTCTATTAGTAATAATGAACAAAGATTTTTCCAAACCATGTTAAAGACTTTGGGAAAGGAACACCTTTATTTAGCATGGATTGTTTCTCAGCCATTTTCTGATACTTCTGGGCGTGACAAGCAAATAATTCCTTACTTGTCTATCAGTTCCACTGACTTGATTACAGCTCTGCAGATACCTTAGTACACAAATATATATAAGACTATATTTAAAATTTAAAAAATGCTGAATGCTGTGTAGGATGAGGTATTCTATGTTTAATAACAGACTCTGACGCTCAGAACCACTTTGTAACATTACCAACAACTCCAGCCTGTGGCAAAGAAATTTTATCTGTTACATTGAGTGCAAAAATCTTTCTTGGGACTAGTGACTTAAAACTATTGCTTCATTACATTTTGTCTGCTTCATTACTGATAATTTCCTTTGCATATACTGTAACTTGTAACCATTTGTGAAAGATCTAAATGCTTTTTGTACTTGTACAGCTTTTCTTTCCCCTTACAGTCAACTAAAGCTTCTCTCTTCTGTCTCAATTGACTATTTTATCAACACTGAAGGAGGGTAGAAGCAGCTGGTAGAAACAAAGAGTGTTTTATAAAGTGAAGAAATGGGAGTTTTTCCCTGATATTTTTATCTCAAGCGTTGGTTGTGTTGAATCTCTCTGCTGCACTAATTGGTATTCTGTTTCTGTCTGAAGTAGTGCTGAATCAGGGCTGCTTATACATAACTTCTTAGGCTTTCTGTGGATTTACTATAATATATTACTCGTGGAAGTTGTCCTCATTGATGTTACCAAAGCAATGCATGTAGATCCCATTGCAAACACCTCTGTTTGTTCAGTCACTGCTCATACACACTAAGACCTGACTGTAAAGTGTTGCTGATGTGTAGTGGGACTTGGAAAATGGTATATAACAGGAAACAGCACCACTCCCTTTCACATCTTGTTCAGCCTTATCAGGGAATGTCACCTCTTGGGAGAGTGTGCCTATTGGTAAAACTTACAATGTAATTGCAAATTATACATGGATCCAATATTTGCTGAAATAATTAAATAAGAGAATTGGACTTTGTGAATTTGCTATGAATTAAAATGCAGTTTACCATGCTGTTCACGTCATTATGTGCCACTGTGAGACACAGGTACCTAATGTTTTAAAGAAGGCTGACCATGGTTGTTTTTCAGTCTCATTTGGGATCAAACCCTTCCCACACTGACTCTGGGCCTGATACAGGGGGAAGGCACCCAAGAGCTCCAACAACCTCCTGCTGGAGTCTGAGCCCTTTGGCACAGGGGTGACAAAAGCCAGCCCCAGCTGCACCCCTGAGGGTTGTTCACAGGAACTCACTTTCCCTGCTCTGTTTTCTGTTGGGTGGACAAGTGGCATTCCTGTTTTATTTAGAGACTGCATGACTACATATAGACCATCACGTACCTGCTTAGGTTCAACAGCTACTTAACATTAAATGGGTTGGTTTGGTGAGGAAAGAGAAACCCAAAAACAAAGTCATCTGTGTTCCAGTGCTGCTGCAATCTGTCTTTTCAGCACTCTGTACTGATGGTTTCACTATCAAGCTTTTGCATTAAAAACTAGAGGACAATAAATTCCCAGGCAGTGCTCAACAGCACAGAACATGACATAGCTCCTTTGTGAACTTCAAACAACTGGTGCTGCCAGAGCACAGAGTTCAGAGAGCTCCTCTGCTGCTCGGTTGGTGCGAGATCTCTCGATCTGTACAAACACAGAATTTTGTGCGTGCAGAGCTTCAGACGAGAGCTGCTGCTGAAACATGAGCAATCAGTCTGAGGCCCCTTTGAAAATGTGATCCTGAGGAATTTTACACATGGACAAATATGAAGATTATTATTATCCTCCTAGGAATCAACATGTCAGAAGGAGAGATGGGATGAGGCAGGCCAGGAGTGAGTGCAGTGAGTTCCTTGTTAACAGAACAGCACTGTGGCACTCACTGGCACTGTGGGCACTGGGGCTGAGGGCACAGGGCTTGGATGGCAACATCCACGAGTACCCCAGAGTCTTCTGGCCTCAGAGTTTAGAGGATCACAAAGGCATCATCTCTGTTCCACTCAGATCTGCATCTAAGTGGATGCAGAAGGGTTAAAAAAGGCATTTTGTTACTTTTCCTATTTGACACTTCAAATGTTCCCCTCTCTCTCTATTCTCTTTAATTGGAAACAAATAGTCTGAATGAATTACTGTAGATTAGAACATATGAGAACTCTAATTCTGTTCAATTAATATGGAAGACAACAGAATGGTAACAATACCTACAGATTTGTTACTGGTTCATTTTCTTGCTCTTTCAATTTGGGTTGTAACTGCCCAGAAGAGATGCCACTGAGAACATTTTTTACTGCTGTCATTCTCACAGTCTCAAAAAAATACACATTTATTGCTCTTTGCATGAAATACCATGCACATAAAAGTCAACAGCTAAGATCTCATTTATTTGAGGAGATTAAGATTTCATTTTCTGAGTCATGTTTTGTGTGTCAGCAATGACAGTATTTACAAGTTCTCCATTCGTACTACTTTTGTTTTATTATTGTTATTGCAGTAAGATTGGTTCTATTCATAATTTAAAAAAAAAAGGTAGAATATTTGTGACATGCAGCATTTCATTTCGGTTCCATTGCTTGTTCTTGTAAAATATACTGCAACAGAAAAAATGGAATCACTGAGGGAAAAATGCATAACAAAATCAGGCAAATATGACAAAGGCTGGTGCTAAAGAAAGATTTTTTTTTTGTAAGAAAGGTGAGTTGCTAAGTTTTCAATACAGCCAGATGTCACAAAATGAGAATAGAAGGTAACCATAACAATGAAAGTTTGCCTAATAATTCCAATTTAATTTGTGTCTTTCAATTGCCTTTTAATTGTAAAGTTTCAGATTGACATTGAGCTTATTCCCACTCCCAGTATTGTTTTGCGTAGTCCAAGTTGGTGTTTAAGTTTAATTAAATGATTCCATATTTTTTAGATCTGTTAGGGGAGAAAATGGCTGTTTCACTGCTCCAGTTCCTTGGGGTGTGTGGGGGTTATCTCTCTGTTTTCGGCGGGGTGGTTTTTTGCTTTGTTTTCTTTTCTCTTTCCTAGGAGTATAATTTACTGTCCATAGTTTGTTGCAGAAATTTCCATTAATGCCCCTGAAGTAAAGATCATTAGCTGCTTGCTGCTGCAATTTCCAAACACATCATGTGCAGGAAGCAGGATCCATAATCACAGTGTGGCTGCAGCTTCTGTGGACAGGACACAGAAAAATGCTTGACACTGCCCATTTTGTCTTTCCTGTCAGGTGAAGTTGTATACAGTAATCCTTAGAAGGTTAAGGCCACAGTGTCAGCTTGATGGTAGACTTGGTGACTTGGTTGTTTTTTTTCCCATGCAGCCTCCTCATATCTCAGGTTTGTGTTTCGAAGTCACTTTGGCCTCTCTTGGTTTTGTAATTAGAGGAGAAACACTGTCCTTTAATTAGAAGTGGTTTAAGGAGACATTTTCTGCCACAGAGATTAGGTACAGAGACTAAGCATGGAAGGAAAATTTTTGTTCTGCTATGTTGAATTTGGGAAACTGTATTAACTTTCTCTTCAAAATATAATAGAGGCTTACTGATGGTAGACCTGTTTGCTTGCCCTCAGCTTTGCAAAATGCATTTAGGCTCTGCTCTAGCTGTGGTGTTTGCTGTCCTTTGAAGTCTCAGCTATTGAGGATTTTGCATTTGAAAAGTAGCCACGACTGTGAATATGCCAGTTGCTCTTACTAGTGTTTTCACTATGCCATAGATAAATCAATTCCATGAAATTCCTATCCCCAAAGATATGATTTCAGTGGAAGCATCTCTCTCTTAGTGTCACTTCCACTGAGACCAAACTTTCTGAGAAGAGAAGAAAATAGCTGTGCCATTAGAGTCACATTTCATCTGCAGGGCTTCAGGGAGTGGAGCACAATGTCACTGCAAAGCTCCAGAGATCCTTTCTTTAACAGCGTAAATACGAAGGATTTTGCTCTTGAAAAGAAACTGCTTTTATGAATATATTTTAGTTACTGTTAATAGTGTTTTCATTGTGTCAAAAGTGTATTGAATTTCTTCCAATAAAGCTCTATCCCCTGAGACACAGTTTCAGTGGGAGCATCTCTTACTGTCACTTCCATTGAGATCACAATTGCTTCGAAGGCAAAAAATAGTAACTGTGTCATTAAAGTTATAGCATATCAGTAGGGCTTGGAGAGGCTACAAAGTCAATGAAAGATGAGACATGCACTTTTTCAGTCTTTATCTTTCAGGGTTTTAAAAGAAAAAAAAAAAGATATATTAGAAGGGTGAATGCAATATTTTTGAACCATTTCAGTCCCTTCAGTTCTGCTCTCATTGTCTAAATTACAGGAGCTCTGTTCAAACACTGAGGCCCGTGTACACATTTGGAAGCAAAGATGCAAATTAAAGAGAACAAAATTTTTTGGCAGTCACCAAGAAAGATAGGCTATTGCCAGGGGTCAGATGCAACCATAAATCTTTCAAATCAAGTCAGGAAGCAGCTGAGCCCATGAGAATTGGTAAAGCCCTGTCCTTGACTTTGCTGGGTTTTGTGTAGTGCTCAGGCTGGAATGAAGAAGCTGTGGCACAGGGACAGGGATATGTGGGCCTTGTGGCACTAAGGGATCTTCCAGCAATGCATTCTTCTGAGAATGGTGGGAAGATTTCTGCCACTGCCCGGGAGGGGAAAATAAGGGTTTATTAGGCCCCGAGACCCATCTGAGGTAAGAAAAGGTGCCTTGTTACCCAGCCACTGGCCAATGGAGACAAAATGTACATCTGTACTAAGCCAATGACTGCTCAACCAAGGTCCCAATTCTATAAATTATTTGAGAAATGTTTACAGCACTACAAACATGCCTTTTTTTTTTAATATCTAATTTATTTTGTCACAGGTAGTTATTCAACACAAGCCTGTTGCTTTTTTTGACATGTAGTTTTGGACTTTATAGTGAACATGTTATTTATTACGTGAAGTGAGCTGAGAAAAAAACGTAATTTAACTTCTTAAATTATATGGATGTACTTGTTATTCTATTTTCAGGAGCATATGAAATAGCACTACTAGGGTCTGACAATAACTTCAGCTGCATGTTTCTTCTCCCTTCTGCTCACATCTCATTAGTGATATTGTTCTAATAGAATAAAAATAATTAACTTGTACATCTTCACAGATGAACCAAACAGCCCCAAGTGAAAACAAAATTCAATAATTTACACTTCCACATTTTCTGTGATTTAAATCTGGAGCATGGTGATCTCTGGCTAAAAAAATTTCAGATCTAGGCATGCAAAGTAAGTTATTTTAGTGGTTGGAATTAGCAAATACCACATACTGTTGTCTTTTTTAATTTTCCACCTCATTAACATCTGCAAATGAGTATGTGAGGTTGAGCCTACAGAAGTCATACTCTTTTGTCATTAAATGTATATGCTGCTATACAGCAGTAACTGGATCTCATAATGCTGTTTTGCGGATACATGTGTATTTACCCCTCAAAATCCAGCAGTATGGACAACTTAGAGTTATGTAATCAATACCCATATCCTGAATTTGTGGGACAGTTATAGATAACCTTTCCAACTCAGTGTCATCTGTCCATACAGCTCCAAGCTGTAAGCTGTTTCTAAGAAATAAAATTTAGTTAAAAAAAAATTAGAATCACTCAAGCACAGAATTTTCTTACTCCAAACTGATAATGTTCAAATCTTAAGAGTAGAATATTCTTGGGCCAAACTCCTCTGTTAAACTTTATATCAGATGTCACACATGTAGGTAGTTTTTCAGAAACCTTCTCCCAAATGGTGTAGTTTGAAAGTAAATGTAAGCCAGTTTCCTTTGCAGTTCCCACCTCCAAAGGGCTCAGTCAGTTTTGTTCATACAGAAAAAAGTGAGATATCATCCTTTAATTAATCCAAGTACCAACTCTATATAGTCTCTATAACATTATCCCACCATGTATGAACTGTAATCACATCCCAATCATTGAATGGATGACATGCAGTCATTATTATGGGACTGAAACTTTAAACTTCACTCCAAACCACCACTGGATATCATCTGAACTAATGCAAAATGATGTTCCCATGGAAGTGTAAAAGGGCCATTTCTCAAAGCAGGGAAATTGATAGGCAGTGTTTACATTGAATTCAGCCCTTCTGACAGTGTGCATAAGGAGTCCCTTTAGCCATACTCATCCTCACTAGCCGTGAGGAGCATATGATGATAAATGTACCATTATATAAATCCTTAATAGTTTTTATAACATGTCTTTCTTTGCTGTCCTATGATCAATACATTTTTTTCCAAAAGCTTTTCAGTGGCAGAACTGGTTTTCAATTCTCTTAAAAGTGCTGTCATCCACATCTCTCCCAAAATCTAAGTCTGCTGAAGGAGGATTATACAGCTTGACAAACCAGAAGGAACAACTTGACCTTTGTAGTTTTGACTATTCTTTCGTAATGCCACCACAAAGTAAAGATTAACAATATCTGATGATCACATATCAGGAAAGACTGAAAAATGGCATTGCTCAGACTTGACATTTTGAGTGGCAGATGGGATAGCAAATAATTTTTTCCCATCTTTTCTTGTCAATATTTATTTTAAAGCACTGAAGCTGATAAATATGGTGCATTTTAGTTCCACAAAATGTGAATATCAATATGCTTCTCTGGCCTAATTGCTAATCTGTTGACAAGAACTGGATCATAATTTGACATGAAATCAGACTTTTTTCCCCCCTATTTTGAAATAGTGAGCAAGGCATATCATTATGCTGATAAAAATCAGTATCTCATTATCAAATATTCTCTCTGATGTTTTCACAGCATCCACCTTTTTGAGGTGTCTCTCACTGAAGTTAAGCACCCTTCAAACCTCCACCAAATACTCCCTGTTTCTAATTGCTCTGACCTATGAGTCCCAAACATTTTAAATTTTTATTCAAATATTAATCAAGTCAGCACTAAGTCTGTACATAATGTACCTGACCTATGTAAATATAAAACAATTAACTGTGCATATATTGTTCTAATTCTAGTAGCTGCATAGACCAATGTCACCACATATTTCTGCTAATTAAGCTTGCTCTTAGCCTATGGGTTTTTCACAGAGCCTTTCACAATACAATTAAATTCTTTTCCTGTCATCTCCCAGGTGCCTTCAACTAGGTTTTGGAAATGATTTGCCCTGTGTTCTGGACATAAAGCCTCTACCAGACACCCTTTGCTATTAGTTAAACAACATCTCTGAAAGGGCCAAAACCAAATACTAGAAAAAGTGTATGGATTTGGCTTGAACTGAAGATCAGCTGAAGCTGGGGCTATATGCAATCCTTATAAATATTGAGGTACCTAAAAATGAAAGGCCTTTAATAAACTTAAAAAAAAACCCTCTAAGTAGGAGAATTAAAGCACAACTGACAATCCCCCAACTTCTATCTGTCTTTTACCTGGTGACTCCCTGGAGCGCCTGTACAACTTGGAAAATGGCACCAATGAGAGGATTTTATTTAGACACATGAACATCTTGTATCAGTAATAGCTACAAGAATACAATTGTAATTGATGTATAATTTATCTAAAGCTTGCCTTCAGTCATGCTTTGCTAGGAACTTTTTACTTCGATCCTTATTTTCTACCAGTAATTTCATGGAGTATAAATATATGAAACAACGTGTATAGGGACCATTAGAGTGTTATGTTTGACACAGCTATAATTGAAACTGCCTGAACGCCTTCAGGGAAAGCTGAATGGAATCTTTAATATGTTTCCATATTGTTCTTTTTTTTCCCTTTTATCTCTATGGATACAGACTGATTCAGGTTAAAGGGATTATAAATGTTATAGTAAGTTACTTAGGAAAAACGTGAGATAAATTTGATGGCACTATTTGTGATAGACTGCAAATAAAATGATGTAATTTCTTAATTATTAAGGCATTTCTTCTGAGTTGTATTAAGCTGCCACACTTCCCTCCTAGTTAGTGTTTTAGTGTCGTGTAAGATCATAAATGTGTGACTCAGATAACTATCATACTACATGTTAATTTGTTTTTAGCCTATAAAGTGTTGCTCCTACAATCCATTTCCTTTATTAAAACTATGAAATCTATTTGTTGCTTTTAAATGAATTTTTAAAACCATATTTATATTAGAGTCTGCTTTCTCCCTTAGTAATTATATATCCAGCATATTCTATCCTAATGAGTGAATAAAATACTTGTAGGAATTTTTCCTGAAATCTTCATAAAGATTAGGAGTTTTAGAAGGTAAAATCAGATGTGTTATGTTAAAGCACTGAATATAATGTTTGCTGGTCATTATCTTTACAAGGATTCCCTCTGAATTCAGGCCTGCCCCTGATTGGGGGATAATCCAGCCACATCCTTCTGCTGAAGGCAGAGTCTTCTGATGTGAAATTCTATGACTGCACCTCAAACCACTGCCTCAACCAGCCTTGGGTGGGAGAGATGTAGTGCTGTCTGTAAGCATTTCAGCTGGCTAATCCTGAGAAATGAAGGGGGGGAAAAAAGAGTTAATTAATTGCTGCCTGACTTTCATATGAACAAAATACCTGGAGATGTCTCTGCTAAGGCCTGGCTACTCTTTAGGATGTCATTGGGCATTACACCTTGAACAAAGTTTTGAGATGTGTGTGGGTACATGATAGCTAAGATGAATGTTCTGGAGTTGTGGGTCACTACTAAGCAGACAAAACTATATTATCCTTCTCATTTCACTTTTGTGGAATCAACTTTGTGAAAGTTTAAGAAAGATGTGAAGGATGGTAAATGAACTCAGACTAAATGAGAGTCATGTGTAAAGTCTCTCAGGTAAAGGTCCAAGTATCCGAATTGCCAAGGAACACATTTATGTCTCTTCAAAAATATATATGCATATCCTAAAACGTATACAGACATCTTAAAAATAGAAAGATATTGTTCCCTCACTCATATAATGAAACACATTTTCTTCACTCTATGAAAACAAGAAATTAGAGCTTTTTCACTTCCCAAACTAGACATGCTGTCTGTGTCTGAAGCAGTTTTCTCCTCTGTGTGCTCTCAATGTACAAACACATTAAATTGTAAATGTCAAACTTGCTGTGAGGTTTGGGTGGTGGCCTGTCTGCAAGTCCGATTTTCAGTTTGCCAGCAAGCACTTTAGCCTGCTCAGTAGCTCACGCCTTTTCAAGCAGAATAACTCAAGGCACTTCTCATACAATCATTAGCTGGTTGCTCCTAGTGGGATCTCTTTCCTGAGTACTCGTTAATGTTCATGATATGGGTCACAACTCTGCATTGCTATTTTCTCTAATCACCATCCTTCAGTGTTTCTTTCCCTCAGCTGGAACATTGTGTTCTCCCAGGCACAGTGTATGCAAAAGTTGAGATATCACAAAATGAGAGGAAAAAATAACCTAATTATCTTCATGGTCCAGGAAGGTCCAATTAGCAATTAGAGAAATGTGTTGAAATAAAAATTATACATTGCTTCTTTTGACTCTGTTTCTAAAGTGCTAAATTCACTACTCAGATTTATCATGGGATTAACTAACTACTGATAAGAACACTTTTAACACCAAAGCTCTAATGTTTCTGAGCACAGATGGTTCAAGGTGTTTGAAACTGCATGAATTTCTGAACTATAGTATCATTGCAGGATTGTTAATTGTTCACTGAGCCTTGAATGGAAATAGACTTTAATTCATGCTGCATCATCAGTGGAGGTGCAGTTTTCATAAATGAACATGCAGTTGCCATGCTAAGAATCCAAGGCAGTGACCTCAGGAATGAGGGACCTGGGAATGTGCAGGTTCTTCTTGGCCCTGCTTCTTGCATCGTGCACACAACTAATCACGTGTTACAAAACCTACAGAAAGAACATCACAGTGGTACTGCTTTATTCGGAGGTTTCAGAGTTTGTGCTGAATTAAAGAGAGCAGGGATGGCTGATGTGGAAGGGGAATGGTTTATTGCAGGATGGCTGACTGCAGTGAGGACACATTTTCCCTGTGAACCCCTCCTTCAGCATGAACTACACCTGAATTACAAGGGACAGTCTGCAAAAAATTATTGTAAACCAGGATTGCATTTGAGAAGGTGTATGGGATCCATAGTCAAATCCACAATTTATATTCCAACGGTTGATACAGTTATATAATAGTCCTCATTTATCATTTATACCATTATGTTTCTACTTTGGTAGGTGTCTACATCAATCTTAGGAATCTCTCTCTAGGAAGTCCTAAGGGTAGGTATAGATTCCTACCAGCATGCAGCCTGAGCTTGGAAGTGTTTGTGGTAAAGTAACATTTCTTAAAACCTCCAGAGGGAAACTAGAGGAAATCAATGTAAGCACAGAGGGAACAAAGAATTTTAATACTTATTACTCTGCAGGATCACTTTTTTTTTTTTTTGGTCCGAATGGATTCATGTTTCTGGAATTGTAAGCTTTGAAATTGGTAGCCGACAGATACATGTCTTTATTCAGTGGTGGTGGGGTAGGCTGTAATGCAACATAATAGAACTTGTTAGCTTCATGATATGAAAGGAACGGAGGATAAGACCTGCATTTTTCTTGCATTTTTTTGCCCTGGAAAAAAAAGGGCAAAATTATTGCTGTGCTTACAATCATATATTATGCTACCTCATCCATCTTGTCATTCAGTTGTTTTAGGCATTTCTTTTTGCATCTCTTTGTCTTGTGGCATGGGCCATGTATAACCTCTTCTTATCTTCTTATTCTAGAAGATGCTTTCTATTTTTAGATTTCATTCTCCATGTATTTATTCTCTAATTTGTCACTCTGAAGCCAAACCAATTCTTGACCAAGCTTTGCTGCTCAGGTGCACCATACAAATCAGGCTGGACGAATAATGACAGGCAAAGGTGCTCCCTCTGCACAAGGCCTGAGTGCTCAGAATCCAAGATTGCTGCATTTAGCATCTAAATACAGGAGTGCTCACTAGGGTGTATGAAATGTAATGTCGTTTCTTAGAGATATTCAGAAAATTATTTTTAGTTGTTTTTTCTTGTAAAAAAATGTAAAAAATTGTCTCCATCTTGCTGCTTTTTGGGCTTCAGTGCCCTGTGCAGAGGATACTCTGCACAACAGGTATGGTTGGCTTTGTTAGAAGTGTGGCAGGGAGAGCAGGCCATACTCTTGGAGATAATTGTATAGATCTAGGCTGGGAGAAGATTCCTGTTTTTCCATTCACTGCATATGAAAGAGGACTTGGACCATGTGGAGAAGGTCAGATGGAAAGTAAAGAGAAAGCACAGGGGTGTAGAAAACAGGAGGGTGAGAGTGTGGGTTTATTTGTTCTAGAAGCAGACAGCCACAACTCCTTCATATAGGACAAGAAACATGCCACTCTGGAAAGGAAGAGAATAACCTGAATAGTTCAATAGATAAGACAAAACTAAGGTGATGAATCAGATTTCTATTAGGTAGGAGAGAAAAAACCCCACAAAAACAGTTGGGGAAACAGCACATATTGAATATGGAAATATGGCATTTCTGCCATGGGTACTCTTAAAGAACAAGTGAAATAAGCATCTGTCAGCAATATCAAGAAGTAGCTAATCCTTCCTTGGGGTAGGGAAATGTTTTTGGCTATCCCTTAAAATCCCCTTCAGTACTAATTTTCATTGACTGCATTAAGATTTTACAGGGAGATTTTCAGCCCAAAGAGTATGTACTAGGAAGTCATGTATTGTTTTGTTGAGAATTTTTAGATATTTTTTTCTCCAAGAGTAAGAGAAAATATCCAAGAGATTTTCCATTGGAAAATGTCACATGGGGAATGTCTGGCCAAATAAAAGAGTGTTGAGAATTACAGTGTTTTATAGTTGTGCAGTGGGCAAGTCTGTAAAGCAGATTCCTGTGGTTACTGCAATCAATGTGAAAAATCCTATTCGCTTAAGTGGTTGGAGACACAAACCTTAAGCTACTTAGAAGTTACTGGTTAATCAATTTGAATGAAATTCTTCTGCCATGTGTGTTGAACCAAGCAGTAGTTTTCTATTCTCTTTAGAGGTGACAATCCATCATGCCAATCTCTCTGCCTCCCATATTCTTTGGCATTCATTTTAATAATATTAATTAAATTTGCCTTGAGGAAGTTATTTTGCTGTCCAGATTTTGTGGAAGATTTTTCTTTCTGCCTGCCTGTCTGCCTCCTTTATCACCTCTGTGCATCCATTTACTATGCATTATTGTAGATGCAATATAAAATATTAATTCATCAATTTGCTGAGGTTAAAAACAGTGTCTCTCTCCTTGCCCTGCAGTCATTTGGACTCTGTAGCACTGCTGGGCAGCCTGGGGGAAGCTGTGCTGCTTCTGAAGGCTGGGAGCCATCCTTGGGGCTGGGCAGAGCCTGGGGCTGGGAGCCACCCCTGGGGCTGGGAGCCACTCCTGGGGCTGGGAGCCACCCCTGGGGATGCCCTGCTGTGCTCAGCCTGTGCTCCTGGATGCAGCCCAGGACTCCCCAGTCAGATGAGGTTCAGGTCAGACGAGTCTCAGTTCATTCCCTTGGGATGTGGTGGGGGAAGATGTGAGCTCTCCTAACATGAAATTTTCTGGTCTTGAGAAATCCAGGTTTGTAGTACGCATTCCTAGAGGGGCCTTGGTGACTGTGGTGAAGTTCTGTGTTGTGTGGAGGGACAGTACTTACTGTGAAAGAGGGGTTAATGGAGAGGGGGGAAATGCTACTGCCTGTCTGTTTTACTTAGGGTTAATCCACATTTTAGCTAAAAGCACAATAACACAGACTTGAAGATTCTAAATTTCTGAATCTTAGTGAGTAGACAGCTGTGAACCTCCAAGCAATTTTTTTTAGGATTGTGGTTTGTTATATTATTTTTTTTTCAGAGTACACATTGTTTTACTTGGGATATATCTCAAACCATAACATTCTTCTGATTGCTTAATCCCACTCTTCTGTGTACCAAAGAATGGAATAATGCCTCTTGCAGTGCTGCAGAAAATTTATGTAACTCTGCTCCCTAAACACAGTTTTTCTTGAAAGACTATATGTATATTTATACAGATAGTATATAACTGTCTCACTTTAATTTTTCTCATGTTCTTTCTAGAATCTAGTTGGATTAATAGCTGCCTGTGTTCTTAATCAATAGAATAAGAAGAATATCTCTTATATTATTCATCATTTAGATTACTAAATGAGTTCATCTGAAACTTAAGCCTTTTATTTTCTTTCCATTGTGTGCCCAATTGAACATTGCTGTGTTATATTTGAGATACTAATCTGTAGTAAAATCACTGTAATTATGAAAATGTTCTTAATTTCATTGTACTAAGCATATATTGCTGCACAGGTACACACCGTAAGAAAATCTAAATTGAAGTAATTTCACTTGTGCTTACAAGGCTGAGAAAGATTTAACACTCTTTCTATAAATCAAGGACAATTTTAGCCATTTTAAACTTAGGAAAAATACAGTCTATAGCAAACTACTTAATTGACATTTTAAAATACAATATAGCCTTTAATATGGAGGTATATGGCTTGTGAGGAAGGCCAAGGCTAATATTTTGGCAGCTGGCTTAATCTTTAGCATAGCAAAACTAAGACAGCTACAAAACTTACATCAATTACTGGTTGTACAACAAACTGTTTTTCCAAGCATGTGATTGTCTCATTTAAACTGACCTGTTTTTCTCAAAACACGTTTTTGGTGAGTAAAAATGTTCTTGAAATTAATACTTTGAGCGCCCAGTTTGCAAATCCCTGGATAAATCCAATTGCCTTTCAGACAGTGAGAGTGCTACTGATTTGGGGGAGGACAGGCTTTAGCCTTACTCTGTCTCTCAGCTGAAGGTATCCTCCAGATCCTGAAACACAATCCCTTGCCAATGTAAGCAGCTGTAACATCTGGAGCTGTTGAGAAGTTCCTGTCGTTGCTCACCTTCCTGTGGCTTCCCTGGTCCAGTTATTGAAACTCTTCTCCACTTCCTTGGTTATCAGTCTGCAATTCCAGATTAAACCTGCCAATCTTCAATCTATTTTTGGCTCTTCTCCCTGGTTGTTTTTCCCTTTTCCATAGATCTTTCTGGACAACAGTAATCATCTTGGTTCTATCTTACTGGATGAAACAATTTAGGAATAGGCAGTTAATGCTGATGAGCAGTCACTCTTAATCAGCTCTACAAACTCCCTTTCCCTGGCAGTGGATGACTGACCAGCAACTTGTCTGGCAGTGACTTGGGGATGCATGGGGAGAGAATGAAGCTGGCTATATTATCCTAGGCTAACATTTCATTTTTTACCTGCAGTTTTCTGTGCTTTTGAAGTCTGTCCACAGTGTATCACCTATGGCTTTCTATTTTTGCTCCCTTATAGCCACCTGTCTTTGCTGCTGCTGGCCCCAAAGCTCTGCCCCAGGGCCTTGGTTCTACCCTGTGCCTCTGGCCCTACTTGGCACTGGATGGTTCCTGTGGAGTGTCCCAGTGCCTGGTTTGCAGGGAGGAGCAGGTGACTTAATGGCTGCTGTGTCAGTTGTTTATGACTCAGGGAACAGGGCCAGCCAAACTCTGTTTTATCCAGAGAGTGCAGTAGGCTGACGAAGTGGCTTTGTGGAACACATCCAGCTGAAGAGTTATGTGTCATGCAAGCCTGGTACTACTCATGGACTTCACACAATCATCTGAATGTAGTTCATTCTCAGATTGCAAATTTCTCTCTGCTGGGAATTGCCTGACTAATGGCAGCCAGGAGTTTGCTGTGCGCTGCTGGGGCTGGAACCCCAAGCACAGCTATTCCAAAACCTGGTGTACACACTCTTTTAGTGCCAAACCTTTTGGCTCAGTAGAGCTGTTACCCCTTAAGCTATCCACATAAACATTGTGTGAACAGTTTGAATAGGAGTAGTCTTCTGAAAGTGCTGTTATCTGTCATGGATGCCACCTCTCCTTGTATTGTGACTATGGGTATGTGTCTCTTAAATCTTGCTATGATCAGAAGGAAACTAATTGTATTCAGGAGCCTTACTGACAGCTGTAGGAGCACTTGAAGCTATTTGTCCCACTCTTAGTCTAGATAACCTGTACCAAGACTGGGAACATCAATAAATATTTGATTACTTTACACCATATCACCCTCATAAAACTTTTGTTTTGGTGTTGCAACTTTGAAAACTCTGGCCTGTAGTTTTGAAAAACATGTTTCAGTGGATGGATTGGAAAAGGGATACACCTGAAAGGTCAATGTTTTCCTGCTGCTGCTTGGTAATATCCTAAACTTGTCTATCTCAGATTAGATTAGGTTTATGTTTAGCTAGTTTCCTCAGCAATGTTTGGATTTCAGAAGTTATATTTACTTATTGGATTATTTTTTCTTGGTGGCTATTCCAAAGTGGACTTTGTGCAGTGTTATTCCTTTAGGAGATTATTAATCATGTTTGATTATTTAAGAGTGGCTATTCTCAATGTTCTTGCAAGCACTGCACATAAAACAGATCTACACTTTAACTGGTAATATTTATTTTACTTTGGGTAGTGGAGAGCATCCCAGGAAAGTATTTGAAAAAGTATATTTATATCTGTTGGACCATTAAATAAAGATCCAGGTGAACTGGTAAAACCAGCCCAATGAAAGCCCAAAGGAATCTGATAACTGTATTTTTCTCTGTCTCTCTGTATAAATACAAATTGTGCTCCTTAGTTCCAAAGAGTGCAATGAAAGCTAAACAATAACTCTCAGTGTTATTGCCCGACACTTCTGGAGAAAGCAGTCTGAGGACAGCTGGGGTTGCTTTAGTGGGAAGAGTGAGAGAGCTACTTAGTGACCTCAGAAATTTGCAGTGGGCACAAGATGAAAGCATATTTTGGATCTACGAGGGACTTCTAGCTGTTACAACATGACTGTTATTACTTGTTTAGTAATATTTACTACTAAAAATTTATGTCTTATGCCTAGGAAACTTTAAAGGCAATTTTTATATATCATTGTGACTGGAATGAAAATACAAACATTTCCAAGTCCTAGACTCGGTCTGGTTTCTAGAATGTCTCCTTGTGATATGAGCTATATATGTTGTTGTAGAGTAATGCAGTGGTGCACACCCAGTTTAAAACACATAAACCTGCCTCAGAACTGGGTGTGTAGAAGAGTTTAAATATAATCCTTGGCTCTGTGCAGGGTATCCCTATATGGAAGCAAACCCTCCCTCTGTTAATCCTCCACTGCACCTTCTGGTGATGCCATGGCTGTGCAATGCTCTGTTTTTTCTCACACTCCACATTTCTCTCTTTGAAGTTGCTCAAATGTGTTGCACTCAGAGGTTATTGCTAAGTTTGGGGCTTCCCCTTAGTGCTTTGTCAAGACTTTATCTTGTTACTCTGTTATTGTGGCTTTGCCTTCATTTATATTCTTTTGTGAAGCATGCCCTGGTTCATCCTGATGCTCACACACAATGGTGTTCTGCAGAACCTGCGTGTGTATTTCTGCTAAACTAATTTCCTTTTGGGTTCATTGATCTCTTTAATGAAAGCCTAAGCATTTTTATGAGCCAAAACCTCATTACACTGTACAGAGGCTGTACTTTAAACCTATCTGTTCTGTAACTGTACATTTTAATAAAACTTTATTAGATTACTCTTCAGATTAAAGACAGCAGGAAATATTTCATTTATTAGAAAACGTGAGGTGCTGAGAAACTTAATGTTGCATTCTTGTTTTTAGATTAATTATGGGTTTTGTTATGCCTTGTTAATGGGCCTTCCGTGAAAGGGGTTCATATAAATTATCCCATAGAAGATAACTGTATTCATGTCAAGATTATCTTTACACATCCTACCATGTGGCTTCTTCTGAATGAATAATAATTTTTTTCAGTCTTGATTTATTAAGTTTTTCTTGTTGTAAGTGGGTATGATACTCATTTTATAAGGAGGTATTTTATCTAAATTTTGCTTCTACCAGTGACACTTTGCTACAGCAGCAGATGCAAATCTACTGCAAATGTAAATCTATTGGAATGCATTTTCTTCCTTCTTTTAGTGAAAAGACTTCATTTTTTTCTAAAGTGGTTTCCTATGCAACATGAGGTACAGTAATCTGTACAGTTATTAAGTTGTCTGAATAGGATGAAATGAAATTCCATTTCCTAGGAATGAAAGCATTTTTATGTAACTTAATTTTTTTTAAAATCCTGGGTAGCATCTGGAGGGAAGAGAATGCTGGGGAATTACAAACTCAGAGGATTTGTTCAATACATTGAATCTATTCCAGCATTTATTTTTCTTCTGTGACTACCCTCCATATGTTTGGGCTGCTACTGAGAGCAGAAGGAGGTGCTTAACTGAAAGCTACAAGGGGTTTGTGTAGACATAAGCCACTTTTCCCTCTTTTTTTTTTATATTATAGCCACATCTCCTTAGTGTCCTGGCTTAAGTAGGAGGATAAAATCAGTTGTATTTTCTTTCCCTGGTGCTACTGCTCTGGAGGGCTGTAATAAAGAGACTTGTTTTTTTTTGCCTTTCTTATCTGTGCCTGAATTATTCCTATGTTCCTAAGTCTGTGTTTCTTTTGTTTTGGCTTGGTGTTTTTTATTTTTTTCTTTGTTTTGTTTGTTTGTTTGTTGGTTTTTTTTAGTATATCTGTTCTCTGGTTTTGATAGTTCTTTTGCTTTTTTTTAAAACAGGAAAATAAATGAAACAAACCAAAAGCAAACTGTTTTTAATCTACCTGGATAATCAACATAAATCACCTTGCATATTGTTCATCTTAAGAGGGAAATTGAAAGTCGGTGATGAGCTTCCTTTCACTAACATGGCTTTGTTTCTTTGAAGGCAATTTGCACAAAACCCTAGGTGTAAGCATGCTCCAAATGTGATTTTTTTTTGAGCTGGTATTCCTAATTGTATCTTTCAATACTTATTATTCCCCTGTTGCTTAACTGGTACTGAACCCAAAATCTGCTTCCTTTGCTACCTGTCAGAGTCAGGTTGTCAGTCAGAGCATTTCAGGCTTTTTTGGTTTCTTCTCTATCTTACATCTCCATTCAACCAAACTGTATGGCCCCAGCAGAAGAGGTCTGGTCTCTGTGACCTGTGCTTTGCTGTAGGAATTGCTCAGATTTGTATTCTCCAGCTCTCTTTGGGACACAGGTGGGCTTTTTTGAATAGCCACGTCCAGTAATGTTGGAGTTCCTGTGGTCAGTGTGGCCACTGGCTGGCCCTGGGCTGCAGCCGGACCCCCAGCCAGCTGTTTCTCACATCTCCCCTCAGCCCCCTGGGTGTGGCTTCCAGCAATAACCTTGTTTATGTATGAGCTAGGAAATGCTTTGTGATGAAAATGCATTATCCCCAGGGAATAAATACCCTGTTGGAAAGTTGCACCACGCACAGCACATCTGATGCTTTGGCGCATCCAGCGCTGATAAACAATGTCTGCTTTCTAATGCTTCAAATTGTGTTAGAAAGTTTATTTGCCAGCTGAATTCAGTGTCACCCTGCAGCCCGCGCAGCTGGGCAGGGCCACCCCAGTGCTCACTGTGCTGTCCTACACTTGAACATCCACGCTGTCCCAACACAGCTCCTTCCTTGTTGCTGTTGCTGCCTTACAGCTCTGAAAGCCCCCAGATGAACAGTGGGGTGGGCAGGGTGGGACATGGCTCCAGCACTGGGGTGCTGCTTGGGAGGAACTATGGCCAAACCATTGCTAGCAGAAAAAGGACCTGAAAGGACACGGGAAATCTACAGGAAGAGTAAATTTTCTGCCTTTTGGTGAGAACTCAACCCTGCATGGCAGTAAATAGTCATGATATGGGGGAGAGTAGAATTTATCTCAAAATATTGTGGAAAAAATGAATGGCACTCTGTACGGCAGCAAGGCTGATCAGTTTTTTGTATCCTGACCAACAGCGTTTAAATTGCTCTTTGTCACACAGAGTCATTTTAATCCTTAAGTTTTAAACTTTTACTTAGATATAGATGTCACCACCAACCAGGTGCCGTGGATTTCATCCCTTGGATTTCATTATCTTCTTTCTTTACAGTAGGAGGGTTTTAAATCCTGCAGTATAAGAGAGAAAGTGGTAGGAAAATCTTTCCAAGGCCTCTGAAATCTCTTAGTTTCTGAGACTTCCTGGGCCCCATTCTGGTTAGTTTTGGGCTTAGTATTTAATCTTTTAAAAGCCTTTGGGAGCCATCAGTCTGAACATTAGCAACTATGTATGAAATATATGCCAAAGCACTAATCTGTACTAGGTGCTGTTGAATCTTTTGAATTATGTGCTTCTAAAATAAATGTCTGTTTAGAGTGACCTACTTTTGACACACTGTCTTATGTAAGGAACACCTTTTTTTTCCAGCAGGCAGGTCTCTTTGAGGTGTTTCTAATCTTAGGAATAAATAGTTTATGAATACACAGCATATGAGCTTTGATCTGGTTCAGATTCCAGGATAAAAATTTCCCATGCCTTCCAGGAAGTGATTTACTTTTCAGCTCTCCAAAAGTCTTCAGGCTTTGGCTCCTGACAAGTATTCTGGCACAGTCATTGATGCACATACCTAGGGGTTGTACAGAACCATGAATCAGTAATAATTTGGCATATGCCAAACCAAAGGATATGATGGGACACCCAAGGATGGCGCTGCTGCTTTTGCACCCTTTGGTGAGGAGAATCCTGTGGAGGGGTGGACTTGTAGTTTTTATTCTGTTGGGAAGAGTTGCATTTCCAAACACTGCAAATGTTTGACAATTAGTGTCTAATCAGTAAAATCCGAGAAGGTCTGCAGGTTTGGCTCTCTTCTATACTTTTTCTGTTGCCCAATCTAAAAGCTTATTGGAATGCCTGAGGTGGGATAATATTGCAGGGAGTAGCTAAGACATAGTTCTTGACCCTGTTTTCACTTGTCAATAGCTCTTAATGCTGTTCAATATTCTGTATGAATGAGAATAAGCTCGTGAAGTCTTGCTGGGTAGATGGGTTGATGGATCAATACTGACCTCTGCCATTACAACTGCAATTAACACTGAGTATGAACTGTAATAGGAGTAGCAGTTTTGGCACAAATGGAAATGGGGGACAGGGTTTGCAGAGAGATATTTTAATCTAAGATTATTTTTTTGTCTCTGAAAATGTCATGGAATTGAGAATAAAGATGTATGGAGAATGGCTTGAGTATGTGGATAGTTTTAAATAATTTCTGTTATGTGTGGTTTGTTTCATTCTTTGCTTTTATCCTTGATAGTGCAAAACCTCCTAGGACTGAGTTTAAGCATCTTCACTAAAAAGCAGCTATGAATTCAGCTGGTATTTGTTTATACTAATTTCTCTCACTGCTCTTGCTGTGTGGTTTGGATGAAGAAATGATATTTATCTCAAGGAGATCTCACAAGCAGTGAGCAGACAGGGTTAGCAGCATAGTGCTGTCTGTGGCCATGGCAGGGAAGCCAGAAGCTTTTAAGGTCATGCTTGTGTTATTTTTTTTTGTGGCATTTTCTGTTTTTTGGGTTTTTTAGGCATTTGGGACAGCCGTTTATATGTGAGGGGAAAAGGATCAGTTTCACACACTTTGTATCGATACAGCATGGAAATGAGGACCAAAAACAAGAGAATAGGTGAAAAAGGGCTGTGTGGGTGGAAAAGATCAAGGACAATCAATTCATTTCAGAGTACTTTCTCTCTTTTCAAAAAATAAAATAAAAGGCTTTTCTGCTGTGTACCAAATCCCAAGCACTGCATTCAAGTGAGAATGTTTGTGGGTGGCTTTAACCCTAGTCCTTTTAGCCTGCTTTTCTCATGGACATTTTTTATTATGAAATACAGAATTGTGGGAGGGTCTACTTTAAGAAACAAGAGGAGACACCAAATAGTTTAAGTCTCCTATAATTTTGGCCAGCTTTATTTATAAACTCAGGAAGGTTATGTTTACAAGTAAAGAAGTGGAAAAAGAAATTAATTTCCACACTGTGTCCTGAAAAATTATGAGTGGTTGAAAGGGTGAAGTGAAATGGGAAAATGAGAATGAAAAACTTCAAAGGAAATTTAAAAGTAGCCAGAAGACATTAAGTGACTGGATGGAGAACAGCACAGTTTCATCCTTGAATACTGCTGGATTTTGCTGCCCTAACTAAATTAGTTTTTTAACATTACAAGGACTTAGAAGCTATCTCAAAGCTGTGCTCTACTTGTGATTGGAGAACAGCTGCCAGCATTACAATATAAGATTTTCATCTTTCCACAGATATTTGTGTATGTGGAAATAAAGTACAGAACACACACTTTTCAGGCTGGACTACACAGTGTTCACTTCTCCAGAAAAAAATCCTTTTTGACCGTGACTGGGAATGAGTGGGATGCTGCAGACTCCTGACTTGTCCCTGACACTCCTGCCAGCTGTGTGGCCAATTCTCTGCTGCAGAGCAGTGAGAAGAGAGGCAAAAGTGCCAGGGGGGATTGATCTTCCTGGATTGGTTCAAGTGCAGGATGCTCCCCTACGTATCTGGGAGAAAAAAGTGGTATTGATCTGTTCTGTGGGAATGTTAAACTTGCACTGAACAGAAAAATCTCATTAAAACTCCCCAAGATGCCCTTTGCTGCTATTGTTGGCTTTTTTAAAAACATTTTTTTTAACAACAGTTTTCCTTAGATTAAATGGCCTCAAGTGTAGCAGGATCAATGCAGCTATCTGGAGATTGATTTTGGTAAATAAAAATAATTGTAATACAGCAAATAAAACCTATTTGCCACGCTATCTGGTGAAAAAACAGGACAGAATCTTTTATTTGTTCTGAAGAACTGAAAACCTATAATTCCAGCTCTTTGGGTGATTTTTCTCTCTGTCCTGTGCTAGAGCCTGTTCTCAGTGTGACAGTCCTGCCAATCAAAGATGCTGTAGTATATATATTTATTTTCTTAAAAAGTTTTTTAGAAACACCAACTAATATGTTTGAAATTTAATGCAGTTGAATGTGACTGTAACCTTTACCACATGCCTGCTCTATTTAAACTCTAATGGATCAGATCCCTTCTTTTGAATAATTATAGAAGTTATTATTTAAATAGGGATATACTTTATGATATTTTTAGGCTGCTGCAGTAAAATTGTAAAAAATAGAATAGTTAATCTCCTTCCCTTTTTGGATTCCATATATGGATGGTTATCTATCTCAGATTTTTGAGCATTTTAGATGTTGGTTAATGCTTTGGTTCTAAATTGTTTCTGAAAATGAAAGCTCAGGTAGAATTTGCTAATATATTACAGGAGTAATACCTTGGGGTTGTGCTGTTTTTCAGCTGAAGAACTCAAAGTAATTTGGAAATGTGTTATTTATTATGCATCTGTGGAATCATGAGGGAGCTTTGTTAAATTCATGGCCTGTACAGTCATGTTTACAGCCAAGCCTGCACATAGAATAGTGGTCAGAAAGAAGAGCCTGTCCCCTTCTGGACTCCATTGATGGGGGTGAAGCTTCCTCTGGGCAGGAGCTGAACTGAAAACTGAATTTGAGCCACGTTCAGCAGTGAGAGGCAGGGCCAAGTCACTTGCATTGATTCAATTTACAATTTTGTTCCTCAGTTTGCCTGGTACCTATATGTACCTATAAAAATTCAGTCTGCCTCTGTTTCACCTTTTGAGTTAGAGAGCTTTACAAGTAATTCAGTATCCAGGAAAAGGGAAGTTTAATTCCAGAGATAGTACAGCAGCAGAGGACAAGGTCTCTTGTGAATCATCACCTCTAAAAAAAAAGATACGGACAGATCAAGGCTTCTTTGATCTAATTCAATATTTTCTGGTAATGCAGCAATCTTCTAGCAGTGTAATCCCTTAGACCATCATTTTTACTTGACAGCAGCTAATTGCTCACATTTTTGTCAACTTTTTGACCTTTAAATGGTGCCACTTTTGACAGCACTTGAAAATGGTGACTGCTTTTAGAGAAAGGAAGAAGAAACAAGGCATGCTTTTCCATATTCCATTAATTAGGATTTGTAGTGCATTAATGACAGTCATGTTGTCAGAAAACTTTAGACACTGGGAAGGCTGTCATGATGGACAGTTGTTATTTCTTGTCATCTTCCTTTTTTTTTCATATCCATAAAAGTGATGAGTGTCCCCAAGGGTAATGTGGCTTGGTGCACAGTGTTTTCAATAGAATGCTGCTATTCTCATGAGGAGAACATCATTGTATAATGTACTGCCAGACTGTCTGTGGGGAGAAACCAGTGGGGAAAGGAGGTGCTATGACAATGCCCACGTCATGTGGGTAATCCCTGACTTGCCAGATCATCTGGACAAGCAATCTCCAGATCCAGGAGAGTTCCACATGTTTGGAGTACTGGATTCCTTCTGAAAGAGCTGCACACACAGCTCTGACCTGTGCTGCTCGGTCTGTCAGCTCAGCAGGACAGCTTATGGAGCTGAGACGTGGCTTTGATGTTCTGCCCTATCCCAAACAAGGAAGCAGGCTGGAGCTGATGGATGCCAACAGAAGTGATTGTTTTTGCTGTTTCACAGACCTCAAATGCTGGGCTCCATTTCTGTTGTGTGACTATGTGGATGGAAAAGCTGCAGGGGAAAAGCAGTGGTAAGGGTGTAGCTGCCACTGGGAATAATTTACTGAGCTTGTAGTTAGCTCTGTGGTGCTGTCACTGGCAAAAGAGAGCCTCTGGGAAAAGATGTGAAGCATGTTAATCACTTGGTTACCCCTTACTTAGTGGAATCCCTGTCTATAACTTTAGACTTAAACATATACAGACACCTTTCATGTCTGCCTTTTCTGGTTCATGGATTGAGGCCCCAGCACCTAGTAAACTGCTTTTACAGGCTTTTTTTCTCCTATACGTGCACGGAGGACTGTACAAGTCTTCTGAGAATAGTCAGACTTTGAAAGCAGGAGATTACTGAAGAAAAATTAAATCCACATGAATGTGTAAGTGCGTATTTCAAGATACCAGAAGATTGACTTCACTCTAAGACTCTTATAGCAGGTTATTAAAAAATAGAATATAAGAATAAATGTTGGCTTTTTTTTGGTTGGGATTTTTTTTTTAACAAAGACTCCCTTCTGACCGGTTTCAAAATCAATTTTTCCTATTATTATTTGGCTGTGGTTTACCTTATATGAAACAGACTTGTGATTCCTACGAGAGCTATTTACTGTCCTTATCCTATATATTTATTTATTTCAGAAGTTACTAGTACCTTAAGTATTTATTTTCAAGTAGGTGGATTGAGCCACTGAGTTCTGGTATTATATTCATAAAACCTGTGTACTAGATGGATAACCTTGTCTCAGTGAGCACATGACTGCTGAACTGCTAAAAAAATGGTTTACTTAAGATTTGATTCACTGTTTTCTCTCACTTAAGTATATCAATACTTATATTTGTAGACATTTGAATGGTCAGTATACAGTGATAAACTTAACAAAGAAGTAGTGAAATGACAGAGTTAATGTTAGAAACATTCACCCTTCATAAATGCAAAAATAAGATCCTTCTAGGAGAGCGGGGTCAGATGATTCTGCTTCATGCTTCTGGCACAAGGGATGTGGGTTCTTCTGGCTAAGCTCTGAATTTCTCTTGTCTGTCTTTTATTGAAAGTGAAAGCCTGATCCTTCTGTTGGAAATAAATGTGCCCTTTCTGTCTTTCAGAGACATGGAAAATACTGAAATATGCCATATTTGACCTTGAGTTTTGCAGGATTTTGTTGTTTAAATATCTAAAATATTTTCAAGTTAAAAAAAGCCTACATGAAAGATTCTAAATAAAAAGTATCTGTATTTCATTGGTTTGTTATAAATCCTGAGAATAACTTCTTTAGTTACAAACCAAGAATACTTTTAGAGCACTGTATGTATTCATAATATTTCTCCTCGTACAATAATGACTGAAATTGAAGCATGAAATGTTAATTAAATGTTAAATGTTTTCTTTTTTCATCATGCTCTGCACCTTCTGACAGAATTCTGAGAAGCACCCTGGAGCAGGATGGCTTATTCTGTCACCTAATTGACTAAGGTCTCACAAAGTCACTGTTTCCTAGCTCTGGGCCGTGCACATTAGAATTTAGCTGTGTACTGGCTTTGCATGGCCAGGTTCTGATAGCAGGGGTGGCTAGAGGGGGTGTCTGTGAGCAGCTGTTTGAGGCTTCACCTGCATCTGACAGAGCCCAGCCTGCCAGCCCCAGGCACAACTCCTGGGGCCAAGGCAGAGCCCCAGTGTGGTAGCAGCACCTCTGTGAGAACACAGAGGAAAAAAGAGTGAGAGCAACAATTCCCTGCAGAACAAGTGCAGGAGCTGCTCCAGGCTCTGGAGCTGAGATTCCCCTGGTGCAGCCCATGGAGAGGCAGCTGTGCCCCTGGGGTCCATGGGGGAGCAGAGATCCACCTGCAGCCCCAGAGGACCCCATGGCAGAGCAGGTGGATGACCAAAGGACGCTGTGAGAAGCCCAGGCTGGAGCAGGGTCCTTGCAGGAGCTGCGTGCAGAGAGGAGCCCAGGCTGGAGCAGGGTCCTTGCAGGAGCTGCGTGCAGAGAGGAGCCCAGGCTGGAGCAGGGTCCTTGCAGGAGCTGCGTGCAGAGAGGAGCCCAGGCTGGAGCAGGTTTGCTGGCAGCACTCAGGGTGAGCCCGCAGGGGACCCAGCCACCCTGGAGCAGTGTGCTCTGCTCCTGAGGTGCAGCCTGTGGAAGGGATCCATCTGCAGCAGCTGCTGAAGGCAGTCCATGCAGAGCATTCACACTGTGCCAGGTCATGGAGAGCTGTCTCCCATGGGGCAACCCCATGCTGGACCAGGGTGAGGTTTTCAGGAGTCCTCCCCCTGAGGAGGAAGCAGCAGCAGAAACAATGAGTGATGAACTTACTGTGGTGGCAGGGAGGAAGCAGAGAACTTGAGAAGGAAGTTAAGCTCTTCAAGAAGGGAGGGATGGGCAAAAGGTGTGATAAGATTTATGTTTTATTTCTCATTATCCTACTCTGACTTGATTGGTAATAAATTAAATTAATTTCCCCAAGTCGAGTCTGCTTTGCCCATGGGAGTAACTGGTGAGTGACCTCTCCTTGCCCTTATCTTGACCTGAGAGCATTTTGCTTTGTTTTCTTCCTTGTCCATCTGAGGAGGGAAGTGATGGAGTGGCTTTGCTGGGCACCTGGAATCCAGTCAGGGTCAACACACCACAGCCTGCAAGGGGGCCATGGAGAACTTAACCTTGAAGCTATGACATTGAAATTCTATTTGTTAGTGTGTTTTAATAGGCCAGTCTAAATACTAGTACAGTCTGAATAGGATGGATTGGTTGCTTCATTAGATGAACATTTAGGGAAAAATGCGTTGCCCCCTCTGCTGCCTGCAGCTCTGTAGGGGTTTACTGCTCATTTTCCTCTGCTAGCTGTGCATGTGGCCTTTAATGTGAGTGAAAATAATGAGAACACCTATTACAAAAAGTATCTGGATAAGTTTATATATAATTAAAAAGACTGAACCCCCCTTATTAAAAACAACCCAAAACTGTACAAGTAGCAGGTCTTACTGTTCATAGTGAATTCTGCATAAGCCTCATCATTAACAACATCCAATGTTTGCAGACAAATACTACTGTTTTCTCAAGCAAGACAAAAGAAATATTCAAAACACTTAATTTAATGTGATGTTTTTTGCAGTAAGAGTATATTGACCTGTTGGCATTGCTGTGGTCTGTGCTGATGAAAGTGTGACCTTGCTTTGGAGCTGCAAGCTATTTATTCTGGGCTCAGTGTGCCTTTTGAGAGTGTGGCCAGCAGTTCTCTTTTGTCTGAAAGAAGCATGCCCAGCTTGAATTGTAGAGAAAATGGCTTGCTTTAAAAATGATAATGCCTGGAAATAAGCCTGAAGGCTCTAGAAGAGGAAAACATTTGTCTGTGTCTTACAGCACAATTTATTGACCTTTAGACATGTATTTAAATGCTGTTGAGTCAGGGTCTAAATTATTTTTCAGAATTGTAAGTAGTTTATTTGTTTATAAAATAAGCTTCAGAAATGTATTCTTGGTTAAAGAAGATGGTGATACCATTATACACCCAGACCTCAGCTCTGGTTTTTAGATGCTTTCACCTGTCCCAGTGTCTCTCAGCATGGGGCCAGAATCCTGAAATGCAGATGTTTGCCCAGGATGTTGCTTGAATAGTTTTTTAGATACTGCTTTTCAGCATATAGACTCCAGTTCTGAATTTCTTTACGAAATGTCTGACCTTGTGTTTGGCTGTGAATAGCTTTAACTTGCTAGATAATCTAGTTGGCTTTTATGGGCATCCTACCTTTCTCAATATTTAGTATCACTCCAGTGGCTCAGTCATCTAAACATTTTATCAGCAGTGACTGCAGTGACTCTCCCATTTTCTTCCAGCTCATTTTTTTTGCTTTCTTTGTTTATTTGGATTTGAGATTTTTTTTTGTTGTTGTTTTATTTTGGTTTTGTAGCTCTAACAAAAACTGGAGAAAGAATTGCCTATAAAATTTGCAGCTTATGTATCTTGGAGACAAAATATCAATCACTGAATGTGGAGCACCTGTACAGATCCACCCAGCTAGATTTGGGTTTTATGTCAACTGAAAAACCTCATCTTTTCGCTGCGGTAATTTCTGTCTCTGTTAGCTCTGCTTTCATTCAGCAGTAGCAGAAAGGGATGAAACCCCCATTTATGTGCAAGAGAAATAGGTTAATTTATCCCTGAACACATGATTTCTTGCTATAGTCCAGCAAAATCACAGCATAGGAGTCAAAAGATATTCTGTGAATATTTACCAAAGGTTATCTGCATCTGGGTGATATCAGATGTGTGCTTTCTTATCTTACAGGGTCATGGACTTGATTGTTGCATGTTCTGGAGTTTGCAGTGCAAGGGGGATGAATTCCTGTAAATAATGACAGGACTGAAGGGTTCTTAAAACATTAACTGCTTCAGTGGCCTAAAGATGTAAAGAATGTGCCCAATAAAAGTTACCCTACTGTGACCCCTCAGTTTCACTGGATTTTCTTGCTCTTTTCTGGAATGTTTCTTGTGTAATAAAATGTCTCTGCACACAAGGGATTACCCTGTAAAAGCATATGCTGCAGGCATTGAAATACAGAATAATAGTTTTATTTTTCATTCTCTTCCACAAGGGAAGAGAGGAAAACATGATATTTTTTTCTTTTGAGAATGATTCTTTGTGGCCCAATGAATCACCCTTTGCATTTTTTCCCTCCTTAATTTCTTCATTCTAGAAAAAAGAACCCCATAATTGCAAAGTCCTTGGTGGCTGAAATCAATACATCATCTTCATTTTATTAGGAGGTACCCAGAGTCATTAGGAAATCTGGGCCATAATTAAAGTCAGTACAGAATTCTAATAGGTGTGAGACAGATCTCGCCTGCCTTGTCTCAGGGTAGTGTGTTTTTATAACTGAATTGTGAGCTCTTCTCAGAGGCTGAGCATCCAGGCAGGGGTATATCATTGCAGGAAATAAATTACAGAGCTACAGAGTACTTGTACACAGCCAAGTGCAATTATTTAGATGGCTCCTGTTACTCTTAAATCTGGTACTATTTTGATGTGTTTCTGCAGATATTTGTGTGAGGAGTGGATGAACAGAGCAAGTCTGTTATTTCACTGCACTTTGAAGCTTGGTGGTCTCCCTTCATTCAAAAGATTGCCCATTAACAGCATTTTTTTTCTGTGTTTGTATCTGCAAATGCTAATTAAGATTCTAGTCTATGGATTTCAGAAACTTGACTTCAACTCTATAACTGTTTTTGCCTGGATGTCAAAAATCCTTTTAGCCTTGTACTTGATATTGATGTGTGAATGGGATAAGGCTTTCTTTATGGTGTGGAATTTTTTCTTTCTGTGATTGTTAGAGAAGTACCTGTTTAGAGGGATGTGATAAAAATAATACTTACTGAAGTTATTTAATGGGCAGATAGTGGGTGGGTAGGTCAAGGTGACAACATAAAAATGTACACTTCAAAAATTGCTTTTAAAGTAAAAATTCCTTTGTGTTCTGAGATTACAACTGTGTGTTATCCCTTAGTATTTTTTTATTTCAAAATATTGCAGAATTCTTTGCTGTAGTGGGCACCAGAGGTAGCAGAGTTAACTTTTGAAAAGGTTGAGAGCTGCCTCACTGTGACTAAGGACAATGAATTTATTTACAGTTCTGAGTTTTTAAAGGGCAGGAAAATGAGCAAATTCTGCCTTTTCTATTTGATATGATTCTATCGTGTTAATGACTGGAAACAGCTGCCATGGGTCAGGCTCCCATTGCTCGACTGCTGTGCAAATGCAAAACAGAAAGAAGCAGAAATGTGTAGAAGGGGAAGAAAAACATCTACATGAAATCCTGTTTACAGGCTGAGTCTGAAAATAGGTCACCAATGTTGTCTTAAATGACAAGGGTATACTTGCACGCTTTCAGAACAGACACTGAATTTTTAAAATTCAAACCTGTTAGAGATGTAAGCTTTGTTATTTGTTGTCAAGAGCCAATAGGATAGAGCATCAGTTCCCAAAACCCTCCCTCCTCAAGCACATCAAACTTCTGTTGTAATAGATATATGGTTCATGGCTCTTTAATTGTATGGTAGGAACAAGTGACAAAAAGGGATATAACCTGTATGATGGTACCTTGACATGGAGTAAATTTGAGTGTAGATGGTGAAATTATTTTGTTAAGTTATTTTGTTAAACAGTAATTTTAGTTTCTGTCTCTAACAGGGACATTTAGGTTTCTGTGCTGTCCTTGATGCCAAATTGTAGAAGACTATTTTTTTCTTTCTTTTTGTCAGAGAGTTCTGTGTGTTTTCATGAAGGGATCAGCGACTGCTTTTAGTGGTGTTAAGAAATTTAATCTCAGATAGTGGAAAGATTTTTGTCAGTTTTCTAAGAGACAAATCTACTTACATGGCAGAATGGCTTCATCTGAGCATCCTGCTCATAAGATTAATGTCAAAACCAACAAGAAGTCTTGTGATATGGGCAGACTGGATCTCCATTTCAAAGGAATGCAGTTGTATTAACACAAGATCAAGTAGAAGGTTAGTTAGTTAGGCTGGCTGAAAAAGTAGTTAATTTAGAACCATGGAAATCTTAAGCAGCCCCTGCCCTTCCCTCTTTAAAGGCCTACACAAATTGTGGTGTGGCTGTGACAACAAGAGTTAGTGATGGTGCATCATTTGGTAATAAGAAAATATGATCTAGATACAAATCGAGATTTGGTTGGATTTTTAAAAATTAATGGTCTGGGAGAGAACCAGAAAATAATTCTACACTAATTAGCAAAGTTAACGGCAGAGGATGTGGAATACACAGCGGTGACCGAAAGCAAGCTTACATTTCCAGGCATCAGTGAAAAAGAGAAGACACAAATTGAGCTATGGGAGAAGAGTCAGAAATGGGAAGGTTGACAGGAGGGCTAAGGATGAGCATACAGGGCAGAAGAAATTTTTGTTTTTTTGTGAAATTGCGCTTTTGAGGCTTATTAGACAACCACATGTTTCTTGTGCCTCCTAATTTTCTTGTGTTTTTTTATGTTTGGTTTTTTGGTTTTTTAACTTTTTTTTACATATGTATTTTTTTTTCGGGTTTTTGGTGGCTGGTGGTGTTGTTGCCTTACCTTCACAAAGCTATTGCATTTGGTCCATATCAAAAATTCAAGCTGAGATTTAACAGATGAACTCAAAATATTTGGTTCATAACTTTACCATAGAAGCATATTATGAGATAGCTGGTCTCTATAATTCTGTGACCAAATAGATATAAATATAATTATATGGATATATAGCATAGATATACATTTAGATTTTAACAATTGATGCAAAAGGTATGACCTGTTTGTTTGTTTTACTTACCTCTGTTCTTGTGTAATTATTTTCTAGAACATGAAGGAAAATACAGAATACAAAGTAGTTCTGACTTTTTTAATGAGGTGCATATAATTGCATATAACTGTGTTGAGATCTGGAAATTTAAAAGTTTATCTCTAATTTACAGCATATTTCCCAATGGCAGAGAATTGTTCCAGTGCTGTACAAATTGTGTTGCTATAATTAACACTAGAGTGTAGCAGTGTGTTTAAACACACTGGAAGGACCACTTTACAGAACATACCCCAATTAGCGCTCTTCCTTAAAAGTGAATGTTAAGTGCACCAAGACAATAAATCAGGAAGTGATGCTCAGAGCAGTGATGACACTTGTGGTTTGCAGCTGTATGGAATGTGAGGCAGCAGCCTGCAGGTAAATATCTCTGGGTAAATATCCCCACCAGTCACCTGGGCTAAACAGGTTGCCAATACCCACTTGGCACAAATGTGTTTTTCAAGCAAAGGATCTATTGCTTTTTTTTCTTATTCATGTAGCTCCCATTAATGTCAAAGGGAACTATGTGTTTGTGAAAGGAAAATGGATCCCCTGAGGGTGTCAAGTATTGTAAGGTAATGTTCTTCTGTTCCGTTTTATGCACTGCTTATTTTTATGAGTTGTTGTAATTGTTTAGGGTGTATGATTGCTTTAGGGCCTGCTGTCAGGTGTGGAATCACTGCATAAAAAGGGCTCATGAATGAAATACTGAGAATTCAGAAAAGAAACCTCATTTTTTAGTGTCAGCAAAGCAAATACATAATATTTGGAATAGGAACTTACATAAGGAATAGCAGAAACTGATAACTGCTTGAGAACTGTGGAAATTCATGGTCCTAACTGACTAATTAGTGCCTACAGTTATTAACATTTCTGCAATTCATTCAGGTCTTTATCAGTTCTGAAGCAACTGTATCAAAACCAACTGGTATGCTGGGAGGAGAGCTCCTAAAGGTGGCGTTGGTTAAATACTCTGAGAGACCTGATCAGTGGCCATATTTCTAATTTGTTGATTGAATATGTTTACAATGTAAACTGCTTCTTTACTCTCATTTTTGAGGAAGCCTTTTGCCATGATTTTGTAAGTGCTGCATTATCTGACCTAACAGAATTTTCCTAAAGAAATTGTGAAACCTTTTTTCTTGGTTTATATGATCAGTCAGTGAAAACTTGATATTTCTTGACAATAACCAAATTTACCATGGCTTGATACAAGCCATTTGTGTTACTACTGCTACTACTGTTTGAAAACTGATTATTTCCTTGTTTGCAGAGGCACTGTAAATAAACAGTGAAAAGACAATATGAGTAAGAGTTGCTCTGAATGTCAGTTAAGAATGCATAAAGATGACAGCTATTGTAAAGAAAGCTTTCTATAAACACAGATTTTTTTTATTTTTTTGGTGGCATTATGTGAAACACTTAGTTTGGAGAAAATTTGTGTGGGTGGAAAACTGTTTTAAGCTCCACAGGGTGAGGTGTCCTCTTCTTCCTGGAACTTTAGTACTTTTCTACATCTCTGGTCACTGTCAAGATGACAAGGTATTACCAGGATTGAAATCTTCTTCCAGCATTGTGTTCCAAAGAACTATAGAAAAGGCTATAGTTTTCCACACAAGGATTTTTGTTAAGATGAAGAATATTTGCCTTTACTCCTGTGTTTCTGCTGGATAGGCATTATCTGTGGTGCAAGCCAGTTCATTTGCAGCTTAGTCCACTAAGTTGAGTGGTTCTTATGGGTAAGTAATGAAAGTAATTCTTTTTATTAACATAAAATTTACTACCCAATTCTTGACCTCAAGAGAAAACCACATCTGATTTGGGCTCAAGCAAGGAATGATGAACTTAGTTTGTATTCAAGTTCAGTCTGGGGGTCAGATTTGTGGTTGATGACTGATGTGGATTGTTACCACAATGTGGGGACAACCTATTTGTTACAAGCAGACTTATATACCCAGTTTTTTGCTCTTTTCTGATGTGTAACCTGGGTTCCATCCCCAAATAAAATTCATCCTTCTAACATTCCTGAAGCAGCTTTCTCAGAACTTTCTTCTACATGCAAAAAGTAGGGAATACGTGAACCCTACTTTGTAGATTATTTTTGTCTATTTCTGATATATTTTTGAAAAAAGCCAGAACTGGTTACTTCAATACTGCTGTTTTTATTAACAAAACCAGTTCTTTTACCCCTGGAAAGTGCAGTATTTCCCTTTGTCTTTTAAGTGGATCTCTGATACTGTAGCTAGGTTACCAAACTGGCACAATAGAAAAGACATCTGCCTGGCCAAGTCTGTGTATCTGGCAAGACAATACTGCAGGTGCAGGAATAAAATACTTGTTTTCAACAACAAATTTCTGTGGCTTACTTCATGTCCTTGAACTTCTTGCAAGCAAGAATTTTTTTTCTTCTCATTGCAAAGCTGCACTAGAACTGCATTAATCTACTTACCTATAACTTTCTGTTATAGAAATTGATTCTATCTGAAGCCATTTTTCTTGTGTTCCCTTTCTTACCAAACTGCTTTCGTATTTCTCCCTCATAGAACAGGAAATGCCTGGATTGCAGGTGATCTTATGAATTAATTTCGAAGCAGTTTATTATTCAGTGACCACTTCAGTTCTTCACAGTGGTATTTTCCAATGTTTGATTCAAAATGGAATTCTGCAAAAGTCTAATTATGTTCGAGCCTAACTTTGGGGAACAGGAATAGGAAATTAAAAAGGGGGATTTGAGAGTGATTTTGTCAGTATAAACTTCAGACAAGTTTCCAGCCTGGAATAAATGCTTTTAAAGCATTTTATACTCATTGGCTTGTTTCTCGGTCTGTGTTCCATATTCAGATATAATATTTTCTTGTACTGCAATTGAGCTGGCCTTAGTGCATGAGAGCTGATCTTTCTAATTACAACTAATTGCTGAATTAATGCAATCAGTTGATGCTGAAGTTTACTTTCACAGCTGTTACCTGCAGGAGAACGCAGGGTCACTGTTCTGTGAGGCTGTTCAGGGCAGCCCTGGAGCTCCAGGAAAAGCAGCATCTCCCTGCAGGGTGGGTGTGGGTTGTGCTGCCAGGTGCAGACTGGGGGGGATCCAGGTCACCCTGGCAGAGGACATCGCCCCTGCTCAGCCTTGCAAAGCTAGGTCTCCCAAGGCTGAGGACTAGGCACAAAGAAAACACAGCAGGAGTTAGGCTGAGATGGCAAAAAGAGACCAATTCTCAAACTGAATATATTTCGGTGTGTCAGCTTGCCTTATGGCATAGTTCGAGTTCATAATTTTAAAATCCAAAACTGTAAAGTTTTGACCTTCCTCTTCCTTGTGGCCACAGAAATTTTTTACCAAGCTGTAGGAGAATGAGTTAGCTTGGTTTGAAGTAATTGAAACTTTTGTTCAAGAGTACTTAAGAAATAGTTTTTTGTCTTTCTTTCTTTCTTTCTTTCTTTCTTTCTTTCTTTCTTTCTTTCTTTCTTTCTTTCTTTCTTTCTTTCTTTCTTTCTTTCTTTCTTTCTTTCTTTCTTTCTTTCTTTTTTGGTATACAGTTTAGCTTATTTTTGGCACTTGCAGAAAATAATGAAATGATCTTTTAATACATTTTCTGGAATATTTTACACTAGTATGTTGTTTACCTAAAGAATCAAAGTGATCTATTCTACCAGCTTGTTTGGAAATTGTGCTTTTGTCTTGAAATGAAAGAGGAACTTTAACTGTTTTGATGTCTTTAGTACGGTGTACAGTTACAGTGCTTAACATGTTCTAAACATATAGACTGAAAATGGTTACAAGACCTGAGTTTCTCTTCTGAGCTGGCAAACTAAGATTTTCCAGTTACTTTTCAGCTCCAGCTGTTAGCTGATCAGGGGGAGAAATATCTGAATGCTGTTTTTGAGTTCTGTGGTTTTGTATTCAAGTGTGCATTAAAGAAAGATAGTTATGATTGAACAGGGAATAATTTTAAGTACAATTATGCATAGCCAAACAAGTATATACACAGAAAAGCAAAGGCAGGCTGACTCCAACTAATGAAGTTCATAAGTAGTGTTTAAGTGCTTGGTGGATTGCAGCTGGTCCCAAGAAGGCCCCATGTAATCCTGGATCTTTAAAAAGCTGAATCTCCTGGCTCTAGTTTAGTTCTCCACACATGAACTCTGCCCTCCCTCCACCACCTCATTCCTCAAGTATTCTGATAAATAGATTGGGTCACGTTGCACTTTTTCCATGCTTTTGTTAAACATGTCCCAAATTCAGATGTGTGTAGTTTTTTTTTTAGTTTTGTTGTTTGGCTGATTTTTGTTATTTTTATTTTTTTCTGCAAGGAAAAATGATGAAATACATGCTTCTCAAACCCTCCTAAAACACAGAGTGATGTATTGGCATGTGGTAGGTTTGCCAGTGACAAAGTTTTATGATTGTGATTTCACTGAAGTCAAAGGGAACAGAAGGCAAGTCAGCAGTGTTATACTGCTGTAAAACCACTGTTGGGGTAAGATAATCAAAACCTAATGTCTGTCTTTCTCAGTAGATTTATTTCTACTTTCTGTATTGTCAGTAGGGGGGATGTGACTGATGTGAATTAGTGTCTTTACAGGCTTAAAAAATGGAAGGAAGAGGGGTAAAGCAAATTATCCCTGGTTGTAAGTATTTGTAAGCCCTTTCTCTTGTTTATGAATTTAATATACAACAGCTTGAAACCCTGAGGACCTACAATTGTTCTGTAAGGCAGCTGTAGGTAGCGATACCTGGAGGCCATTGTATTTTAAGGCAGACCAAGTACTTGTTAAATCAAACCCTTGAAATTATAATTTATGCATACATTTCTTGTATGCAAACCCTTCACCAATCTTATGAAAAGGTTTTCAGACCAACTTCAAAATTTGGGTGCCTTCATTGACCAAAGGTTTGAGTCCAGGGAGAGAGTAGTGAGGTTGGGTTGTAGGAAGAGGAGACCCTCCCAGAGCACAGGGATCCCATCCTGCTCTGCCCTCACCTTTTTCAGGCCTGAGTCTTGACTGTTTGCAGCAGCTCAAAGTGATGGCTTTGGAATTGTCTACTGAAATGCCACCAACTTGAGCTGCTTTGGGGCAAGAGAAATGGAGTCCTGAATCCATCAGCTTTACCCCACATAGTATTTTGTGTTGTGCAGACAAAATGTAGTCATTTCAAATGCTTCCAGGGGGTGTTGACTAGAGGGTCTTACAGAGTACAGATTGCTGTAATAATAGTACTAGAACTTGATTATCCTTTAAAAGACTGTACTGCAGGACACTTTATATCATGCTATGGAACGTGGTAAAATCTGAACTATAACTGTCAAATGAGCAAAGAATATATTCAATGTATTTTATACTTGCCCTACTTGTATTTCTTCACTTTTTACCATATTTTGGATATTTTTCTGAGAGTCTAACAACAATCAGTACTAATTAAAACCTTGTAATGCTGCTTTTATGTAAATGAAATTGTCATTTCATGTGGTGAATTTGACATGCAACATATGTCACTCTGTGTTTTGCTGTTCTCCCTTTTGGAGGAAGGCATTTAAAATGGGTGTTATCTTCTGTTTCAAGGCTGATGGCTTTTAGGGACCTTCTGAATGTACTCTTTTTCTTATACTGAACATAATTAATGGACTCCTGTGAAAGCCTGCATGGCATTGTCTCCACCTAGAGATAGGCTATTAAAATTCTACTCCAAACTGTGTTTCCAGATGACCCGTGTGACTTCAAAGTGAGGTTACACCTTAGCAGCTGCCTAAGTGCCATTTCACTGTTACACAACTGCTTGGAACTCACTTTTGCAACTTTTATGTAGAAAAAAAATATTTCTCTTGGAATCTCTGAATCACCAGAAATGCTGGCTCCCATTAATGTGGATGTAAGTGGATTTCTCTCTAATGCAAGCATATTTGTGTAGGAGGAAGATGCTATTGTTTTTAGACTGCATTTAAAATGCACCCTTTATGAAATGAAATGGAAGAGAGGAAATCCCCAAAGGAATCTCTTACACTGTTCTGATGCCTCTCTACTTAAAATCTACAGTATAGTTACACTCACCCAGCCAAGTGGCCTCTGCACACATGCATGCTAAATTCCCTCCCAAATTTGTAATAAATGAAAGGTAAAATACTGTTCAATGCTTGGAAGTGAATTCAGTTTGAGACAGCAATACCTCCTCTGGCCTGGGAGGTCTATAAGCTCCAGACTGCTATTATGTGAGATGGACAAACCTGACGAGGTGATACTTTCTCACCATGACTGTGTGTCTGAAATATTTATTGACATTTGTGCAGAACTTTCGTCTTTCAAACAGGCAGGATGGTACTGAGATTGTGGAGAATGTTGTTTTCTGAAACACTTCAAAGAGCTGGAGTTGTGTATTTCATTGCTAAAATGTGGTGCATGTGCATGAATCAATAGTTCAGATCATGTCAGGCGAGTCTAATTCAGGTCTGCCATTCTTGACAATGTCACTTTAACAATAACTGGGGCTCTATCTTTCTGTGAGATGCTTGAAAATACAAACTCAGTGTAAATTGTAGCCAGTTTTTATCCAGTATCTGATCGGAGTCACAGGTTTGGAAGTGTAGCTTACTCTGCCTTTGCTGGTTGCAGTCATTGGTTTCTGTGACCTGAGAAAAGTAAAATGAAACAAAATTTCAAATACAGTTGCTGTTACAAAGAATTGTGTTTTTTCAACCTATTGGTAGACCTATGCACTACACACTTTTTTGAGAGCTGGCTACACTGAACATGCCAGCTGAGAAATTATGAGTGAATTTAGGATCACAATGGGTTTTGTTGTCCCTGATGTTTGTATCCATGGGGACTCTGACCTGAATGCAAAAAAAAAATAAATTTAGATACACACATTCAAAAGATGCCTTTCATTTGCTGCTAGACTGCTTTGATTAGTTAAGGACACTGCCTCTGTGGGTTTCTGCCTCTGTGGGTTTCTGCCTCACCACGTTTTTTATCTAGGTTCTGAAAGACATTATTTTGTTTGTAAGGTGTGTCATAAACAATGTCTTTATTATTTTTGTCTTGACTCTCATTTTGTAACACAATGATAGCAGATAATTTCTCACTGTTTCTCCATTACATCCTAAGATAGCAAACAGCTGCTGCATTTATTATTAAGATATCTCTGCATACATGTTATTTAGCAAACATCTATGAATTATAAGGATGCCAGATATTTTAGTGCAATCTGTTACAAAGACTAATCTTGTGTGTTTGTTCCTAGACTGAAGGGGTGGGGGGAGTGGGAAGTCCCAACACTTCAGTGGCAGGACAACCATAGCACTTTAAGTGGTAGATGCTCAGCTTTCTCTAAGTCCTAATGAAATTTAGGTAATCAAATTTATTACTGTGCCACACCTGTGTTTCTATCCTAAAGCATATGGTATCCAAGGATGTGATGTGCTTGGCAAATATTTATTTATGGATTTCTCTTTGCTAGTACAATGTATATTCTCCTTTTTGGTTGTTAAATACCCAAGACCAGTGTCTGGCTGATGTTCAGCAAATATCTTATTTCATCAATGTAAGCATGTATAAGTGTATAGCCTGAGCAATACATGATCCGAGACCCTCTAAGAGGAAAAACACTTGATGCCTTTGAATAGATATTACTTATCCAGACATAAGCCACTAGCTGAAAATGTTTGATGGCTCTGGCATGTTGCGAAAATAAAAAGAAAGTGCTGCAATTGTTCTTCGTCTAGAACAAAATTTGGGCATGTTTTTCTCTGAACACAGTGGAAGAACAACAAGAGTAGGTCTGTCTTTCCTTGAATATCTCTAAATGTCACCTCTTCAGTAAGCTTTTTTGTAGCAGGTTATTCTAAACAGATATTAATTTGCTATATTTTAAGCTTTACATAGGGAGCTTACAGGTAGAAATAAATCGTTAGAGATTTATTTATTTTATTTAAGCAATTAGAATAAATCTTTATGAAAGTCACATGGGCCTTAGTACCTGTTTGGTCCCAATTTTCAAGGCATTTTCACAAATAAAATTAGATATATAGTGCAGCAAATGAAAATTGTTTTTTTTTCCGAATTAAAACTTTTAAAAATTGCTATAAAAAAATGTATAAAGACTAGGGCAGAAAGTTGCTCTAATGTGTGGGAGCTCTAGCAAAACTCTTTATTGCCTGGTTTTGTTTCTGCTCTCAGTGAAGGGCACAAAGTTTTGTAAGTGTCCCTGTGTTTTCTGTCTCGGTATCAGAGAGCTGGTGATTGCTGCAGTGCAGAACCTGGGTATGTGTTCAGTGAGTCAGTAATCATTGGACCAATATTATTAGGGCTTTAATTTTTGTTAATAACAAAATGAACAATAGGACTTTCTGAAAAAAATAGTTTCTGTTGGAAATACTGTGTGATTTTTTAGGAATTCTAGTGGAAAATATTATCATGCTGTAAAAGATGGTCATTAATAAGGGCTGTGCATGCTTATTGAGAAATTGCATGCAGAGACAGAGAGTAGCTTCCCTCATATGGTTTTAATGGTCTCTGAAGTTACTATGCTGTAAATGCCTCTGTTAGAATATGAATCTACCCACTTAATATGGTTACATAAGGGCACAGACTAATTTCTTCATCATTAAATTATAAATGAAATTAAGTTGTCATGTTTCCTACTTGCATGAAGACAAGACTTCTCCTCTAAAGTGTAATTTTATTATTTTTTTTTTTTAAATACAGGTTTTAACTTCCTTATTCCTTTATTTTGAGTTTTTTGGCTGCATTGTTCCTTTATAGTTTTTAATGGAATGAAACGAAGTTGTTTTGCTCCTTTGCAGTGTCTGACAATAGCTGATAGTTTGACAATAGCTGTAGTAATTTATTTGGGGGATCAACCAGCTGTTCTTAGCTGCTTCTTCACCAGAACTAGGGTGAAGAAGCAGCCAAGAACAGCTGGTTGATCCCCCAAATAAATTACTACATAAAGCAGCTGATAGGTCAAACCTTTTTTGAGTTTGCACTCCACGTGGGTCTGGGTTTCCTCGCTTGCTTTGTATGCAGTACTGCAGACTGCTCTGCATGAATCTAAAAGTATGTCACATCCAATCCAAAGTTTATACTACAAAGTTCAATAGAAAAAGTGAGAGTAATTATTCAACTGCCATCTGACTTTTCTGTTTAAAATTGCATTTTTTTCTTACATGCCAGCTATACATTAAAGAAGTCTGATAAAAGTTAGGTCTACCAAGAAAAAAGGTATTATCAAACAGCCATTCTGTAGAACGTTCTACAATATTAATTCATAGCTTTGTAAAACAAAAGGAAAGCTTGGCAGAAAAATTATGTTTTCCAAGAGTCTGGCAGCTAACATTTGGCTACATCATTGAGTACCTTACAAAATATTAATTACAACTGCAGTTTACCCTCAGATTGCCAGCAGAACTTGACTCATTGAAGGAGAAAGTTTCCATGTAAATCTGACTTCAATAATTTTATATAATTTTATTTCCTTTTCCAAATATGATTTTTTATTTCCATTTTGAAAACTTCTGCTGCATCAGAAACCTCTGTGCTCTTTCCACCACCAAATGTCTACAAAGGCTTGTAGAAAATCTCTTCATTGGGCTCTTCAGATGGCAAGAAACAGTTTTAACCTATTTAATAATTTAGTTGATGCTTTCTTCTTCACAGCATTGTAACAACTAGCATACTTTAAAAGCAAGTTTAGTATTCATGGGGAAGGAACCTTAAAATTTGCCCCAAAATGAAGTGCTATTCTCCCTGAAGCCAGACTAGAAATTGGTGAATAGAAATGCAAATTTCTCAGTCTCCTCTGAATGTAGGGGAAAAGCATTTCCCTGGTCTCAGTCAGCAGCAGCACTTACAGGGCTGGATTGAGTTCTCCCCTGCTATAGAGTTCTCCTATATTGAGTTCTCCCCAAGCTTGAGATCAGTGAGATGGCATTGCCAGGTTTTTCTACTTGGGGATTCTTATGATCCTGCTTTTCACTTCCTTAAGGCACCAGGTGCTTTCAGGGCTGGAACAGCAGTACTGAGTGTAAGGAGTTGGGTTGTTCTGTTGAACAGTTTCGGGGTTTTTTTTTGGTGCTCCTTGCCCTGTACTGCTCTCCTGTGCAAATCCTGATCCTGTGAGCACACAGACTTCCTCAGCAGGGCATCCTGAAGAGCAGGGCTGGCCATGGAAAACCTCACCTGGAAGTGCAACAGGCACAGCTGAGGAGGGACTGAGCTGCCCAGAGGTCCCTGCCTGAGTGAGATTTGGAGGATCCTGTTTTGGATGTGGGGTACCAAGGGTGCCCTACTTGTAGGGCTTAAGATGAGGAGTTGGGCTAAGCTAATTCTTGTGTGCAGCCCTGCTTGGGTGACTTGTGAACTAAGGCCCTCTTTACTGAGGAACTGAAAAAATGCCCTTTAAAAGCCCAGAGGCAGAATTACTATCAAAACTTGTTTTCCTAGTGAAATGTTTTTACTGCTGCCTAATTCACTTATATCTATCATACTTCTTTTTTTGCTCTTAGGAGTTGGCTTTCTGTGGCTATATAGTTGTATTCATTAATTGTAAGTAAGCTGGTTGAAATGCCACACTTTCTAAATGGAATTTGCACTTGAACCAGTCCCCCAGAATGATTTCTTGGTGTTTTTAAATGGCTGTGATCTGGGTTCATTAAAAAGATTGTATTTTATGTGTCTAAAAAACTTTTGGATAATTAGTATTTGTAAAAGCTTGCCTCTGCCAGTGAGATGCATATCACAATCTTACAGATACATGGTCAATAAACCAGGAATTCTGAGCTGTGTTCCAAATTTCCTTCCAAGCTTTCCAGCAGTATTTATTTAGTCATTAGCCATGCCCATGCACTTATTGATCTTCAGTCTACAGCTAATTATTTTTGGTGTATTTTTTTTTTTTCAGTATAACTTGGCTGCACAGATGGGTTTGGTAGTTTCCAGCAGGCAATTCCTTTAACCTCTTTACAAGAATGAGGGGACTAGGTGGAGTTCCACCAAACAGAAACTTTTTCCTTCTTTTGACACTGGTATTTCATCATGGTCAGTCAAGCTTATCCTGAGTTTCTGCCTGGTTATTGCATTGCTTTACTATTAGTGAGCTGTGGACTTGGACACCTGACTTAGTGCTGCTGTAAGATACCAATGCAGGAATTGTCTCTCACTCTACTTTTTCCGTTCATATTTATGATCTGTGTTTCAGAGCAAGGTACCATAGTGTTTTTATGGCCTGAAAGAGACGAGTCAGCTAGAAAGTGTTTTGAAGTCTGAGGAGAAGCAGCTGATGATGTCTCTATTAAACTATGGGCCAGACCCATTGGATGGATCCCAGGGTGTTGGGAATTCAGCATTGGATACCTTGCACTGCTCTGTGCTCCTGCAGTGACATGTTAGAGCAGGGATTGGGAATGAATTCCAGTAGGAACCTAGAGAAAGGGATTGTCTGGTTGGATCATTTTCTTCCTTAACAAGCACTTCATGATTTCAAAGCATAAATAATAAGAGTAGGTTGCTGATGTTCCACAGAACATCTGTTTTTTAGTAAAAGTGGGGCTCTTTCACTGCTTTTACCGTGCTGTGGCTTTCTCTGGGTTGTTGTGCAAGGCACTGGGAGCTCCACTGAGAGTCCAAGCAATGCATTAAATCTGCAGGCAAAATGCAAATTACAGCAACTGAGAAGTGTAGCATCGTTTGGAAGACTACACAAAAGCTTGTTATTCCTGGGCATTTACATGAGCAAAGCAATGACCTCCTGTGGCATGTCCTGCTCTCAGCTGGAATGGCTTTACCAGAGCAGCTCAGGGCAGTGACAGAACAGCTCTGGTCAGAGTCCTGCTGGAGGTGGCACTGACTGACCATCTGCTCTCTGCTTCTCTTGGCTCCTGCTGTTGCTGCCACTCATTACGAAAATATTCATTGTGGGGTGGGAGGGTGTCACTGTGTTTAGACAAAATGAAGTCTCTGAAATCAACCCCTGTTGTCACTAGACTTCACAATAAATGTATTTAATGAGAGCGTCTTAATCCAGATAAATATTTCTGCTGGTTTGGTGCCAGTGTTTTCCTTCTGAAGTAGCTGAATGTTTTGTACAGGGCTCATTTCCCTGCTGGTTGTACCTAGATATTAAAGCAGGGGTGGCCCTGCTCAGGAGTGGTGCCATGGGTGTTAAAGTGAAATGAAATGATGAAGGGATGGCTGCTCACTCACAAAAAACAGCTAGAATATCTGGTATGGCCATGTGCAGTGGGTTTTTAAGCTAGTGTTGTGGTGGATCTGAGAAGCTGAGTAATTTTTGTAGCTTTAAGATAGGAGCTTATTTATGCTTTACAGTCCTCCTGTACATGTGCAGAGGGCTTGCAATAGGCCTTCTTACTGTTTCAGTTTGATTTTTTAATACCAGAGTTGAAGCTTTTGCATTAAACTTTGATGTTTTTGCCACTTTGATGTACCACATCTACTTGCACTGACAGGGGTGAATAGAGACCTTACTCTACTTCTTGTGAGGTAATGTATTGTATTTTGTGAGGGAATGAATATTGGCTTTAGTGATTTCCTCAAGTCAAATAACATGGGATCCTCTGTGATTGCAATATTGCTTTCATTATCTCATAAATAGCAGCTGTTTGTCCTGGATGTGAATTGCCACAAAAATGGTTGAGATGGTAATTTTGAGTGCTTTACACACCTTTTAAAAAAATGTAAGAAATTATGATTTCATTCTTCAGTGCTGCAATATTCGATCATTTTTAACATTATTGGAATACAATGCAGATTTTAATGGTAAAAATAGTTCTGGGAATTAAAAATTATGCGCATGAGGATGAGTTAAATACACTGATGGAGAGAGCATAAGAGCCTGTGAATAGAAAGAATTTGTAAAATTTTGTAATGTTCCCTCATATACTGTCATCATAGGTCAGGTATTTGAGAAATCTCATCTTTCTTGAATGAAGCTGATTGTAAAGAGAAATGTTATCTCTCCCTGCAGTATTTCTATTATTCCTCTGCCTCCTGGATGCATCATCCCAGTTTCCAGGTGCCTTCTCTCCCTGTCCTGCTTTTAGCCTGGGCAAGTTGCTGGGGAACTCATTAAAGCTGTGGTAGGACAAGGTCTAGAGCTAATCAGATTGCTCTATCTTGTATTGTCTTTTCCCCTTTTTGCATTCTTTATAGTTTTTTTATATATTCAAGATTGTGTGATGTGGTTGAATGCACCATATGCTAAACGAGAGGTGCCTTTCAGCTCCACAGGCTGTGGCCATAAATCAGGAGAGACACTGCAATGTTCATCCTACCTGTGCTGGCACCAGCTGCTCTTTGTTCCCCACCTGAGTCAGGAAGTGCCACTTCAGACATGACCAGAACAGACTGAGCACAGCAGATCTTGGTGGCAGGGGTGGGTGCAGGAGGGTTATTTTGTGCTTTGAGCCTAAATACCTGCCAGTGGTGGTAGTTGTGAAACCAGAGTGGTTTTCTGAAATGCTGATGTGAAATATGGTTTTCTGTAATCTCTGCACACTGTCTTCAACCCGCTGTGAGAGGGAGGAGTAGGCTTAATTATTTCAGAGTGCAATTTCCTTCCTAAATGCATCCAAGTCTGGTTCCTGTTTGGAAGGCAGATCGTAGCAGAGGATTTTCTGATGCCAGTCCTGGATGTTTTCCATTTTCACAGATTTAGCTGAATTTTGCATATGACTGTACAGATATGTAGCCTCGGAGTGATTGAGTTCTGATCACAGAATGATTAATCTAATACAAATGGTCTCATGGCCAGAGATCCTTCACAGATGTGTGATTGTGCATTGAAAAAGTTACTTTTGGCATCTGCTTTTTATTTTTCTAAAATAAGACGACTTGTAAAAAAGTCCACTTGTGACCTTTCTGTTGAGAAAACAGTTTATTTCAGTCTTTGATATTCTCACTACTAGAAGATGGATTCCCATTTGATATTTGTCCTTATGCATTTTAAGATTATTTAGGCTTTTTTGTGGGCTTTGTCAATATTTTTAAGATATTTGAGCTTAATAATCACATTCAGCAGTGATCTGGTTACTGTCCTGGTCAAGCCAAAAATGATCCTTAGTTTATCTTTTTCTAGATGCCATATCAGCAATTCCTGCTCTGTGCACTCTCCCCTCTACCTAAAACACCTTCTCTAAATGCACATTGAAAGTGCACATCTGATAGTTCATAAAAATTTGATCAGTGTCTCATTTCTCTATCAATTCTTCATAGTGATCAAATAAGCAAGACAGCATTACGAAGAATCCAGGATGAGCAGAGTTAGACAGTACAATGTAGACTCTAAATATATTGAGAGCAGATGAAATCCTAATTATTATTTTGAGTCAGACATGATTAAATTGTTGATAGTAGTATAGAAGACAGTTTATAAGAATATAAATATTTCTGATCTGAAAGAGAGGAAGCACATATCTGTGATGACATATTCCTAGGATATAGCAGTAACAAAGTTCATTCAAACCAGGTGAATTACTTATTCATGAGGATGAATTGTGGCTGATAAAGCTCTTTCCTATTAGCAGTTGCAGATAAGAAGTATCCAAAGGAATTAGAGACTTACCAAAGGAATCCTCTAGAACTCATTGTTTTCTGGTTTGGTGGATTTTTGTGTTTCTTTCCCCCAGAGCTGCCAGGCAGTAAAGTTTTGGCATCCTGGAAGAAGATTGATGATTCTTAAGTAATTTGTAGAGGTTAATAGGATTATTTACCTGAATATTAGAATTGGCCAGTATGACTATGGAAATAATGAGTGTCTAATGTGGTACATAATGAATGCAGTTAAGAGGGATATAGATCTGAGACAATTAGCATGATTTTTTGATAGACAATAGTGTCATACTAACTTTATAAGACATTCTCATTCAGTTCCAAGCTTGGCCAGTTGATTGAAAACAGTACTAAAGACAGATCATAGATGCAAGGGATTATCAACTTTTAACTATAACACTGCTTAAATAAACAAGAAAATTAATTATGCAGAATGTAGCAAACTTGCATTATGTGAATAAGATGCAGCTTATGGTTATCTCAGAGTGTAATTTTAAATAGGAAGTGGTCACTACTTGCATAGTTCTAGATTCCAGAAAATGCTGAGCTCAATAGTTTGGTGCAATAGTAAAAGTAGTATTTAAGCATTACTTATGTGTACAGATATCTCTGGAAAAAATAGAGAATACTAAACAACAACCTGAGCTCCTAGCCATTCTGTATGCTTTGGGCAGCTGAATTCACTGAACCACACATTCTGTCTGAGGGCTTTTGATTTGGTCATTCTCTAAAAGAGGTTAAGCATTTGAGAAAGGAACTGGGTTCTGGGAAATAGTGAAGGAAAAAGCAAGAGGATGGTAATGGCTGATGAACAGTTTATGATCACTCAGGGTGAAATTGTCCTGAAGCCCTTATCCTAGTCATAGATTTTTAAAAAGGGAACTGTTTAGTAAGAGCAGTAGTTCCTGTATTTGACATTGGTAAGAGGGCTATTTAGATAACCTTATTCTGAGTCCAGAATGTAACTGGAAAATTGGTGAAGATTCATAAAAAGGGTTAAACAATAAAATATATGTTTAGAGTGAATCAGTACTGCTGTTTATCTAAAGGGGATGCTTTAGATGTTCATGTATTTTTGTGAGATTTGCTGGGATTTGAACAAACATTGCCTCTCTCTTTTTTGTCGTTGCTGTTTTTTTTGTTTGTTGGGATTTTTTGTTTTGTTTTTTTAAAGAATATAATCAAACTTCAACTTGGCAATACTGTTGTTCTGTAAAGATTACTTTCAAGTGACAAGCAAAAATCAGGCATTTTACTTCAAGAAAAAAGTATGTTTTTCTTCAGAAACATGAACATAAAAATACTGGAAGAAATGGCAGCAGTAGACAAACTATATCCATGTAATTCATTGGAGCCAATAATATTGAATTATCACAAATCAGCTTTGCAGCTATGTCATTCAATAACCTGTGGTATTTATTTATTGCCTTATTAATGAAGTATGGGAAGAGCAGCCTAACAAAAAGAAAAAAATCGTTTGCTGGAATTGAGCCAATCAATCCAGAAAAATGACAAAATGATTCTTGTTGTAAAACTTTACTAATTAAAATAAGAGCTTCAGGGTAACTGTGTTGTTGAATGTAACCAATCGGTGGCAGTGGTCCCAGCTCAGACGCGAATGCAGCCCACAGAAACAAATTGTCTGAGTTGTTTTAGTCTTGCCAGAGCCTAAATCCTGTCATGTTTGTCTAGGAGATGAGAAAAAGCTTTTCTGTTTTGTGCAAACTGTGGCAGATTACACACTGTAAGCAAGACAATGGTGTAGGGTTTCGGCTTCTTCATGGTGGTGTAGAACGTTCACTTGAATGAACGTCAGGCTGGCTTGGTTTTCTTTGCAAATAATGCAGGAAGGTTGAATTCCATTACTGTTTAAGATTTCCAGTTGCTGTAATGTTTAACTGATTAAATGAATAATGGCAAAATGTGTTTGACTTAAAAATATCCTACTTATCCTCGTGCCAAAGTAAGCCCTGTGATATCCGTCCCACTCTTAAACATTTTTATGATGAATCATCCCATTTATTTTTAGGTAAACACTTATTCACAGTAGGAAAACCTTCCCATGATTTATTCTGCAAACAAAATCCAGCCCCACAGTTAGATGCTCATAAGTGGACTGAAAATCATGTTTATGCAAAGCAAAAGCACAAAGACTGTGCTTCATTGGCCTCTTGCTTAAGCTTTTTACCTCCTGGAGGCCACAAGCCATGAACTGGCCCTTTGAGTGGAAGGATAATTTAATTTATTCTCAAGAAGTCAAAATGTAAATTAAAGACTAAATTCCATTCCATTATGGCAATAAATGTAATGTTCTCAGTGAGCCATGACCAACACCAACATCTTGTACTGAAAAAAATGGATCATGAAACACAGCAGGGATATTGCCAGTCTTTCCCTTGGGGGAAGAAGAGGATCTTATTGCCCATAAATGGTGGGGAGAAATGCGTTCCATTTAATTTGTCATTCACTTAACTTATGAAAATCTAAAATTAATTTAATAGAAAAAAAGAAGAGGTTTACCCAAGAGTCTGCAAAGGGATAATAAGAGAAAACAGCACTAAGTCAGTAATTTTCAGCAAGCTGTTAAAAAAGTAATCCTGCTCCAAACAAGAGCAAAATTTGGGGTAAATACTTTGAGGTCTAAGAATATGGCCATTGAAATCAGCATGAATGTTTGCCACTTATACAGATTCTGAAGGAATATTCTAAGTGACCACCCAGCTTGTTTTCTGGAATGAAATTTGAAAATGTTTCTATACTTCATTCAATATGAATGTGGCAGTCTCTTGTCTTTATGTTCCAAAATCATTCCTAATCAAGTCTTCACTTAAAAAACCCCAAAACAAACCTGCCTGAAGATAAACAGCAAAACACCTCTGTTAATCATCTTATTCATCACCAGAGTTATCTTGTTAAGGAGCTTGTTTCTTTCAAATGATTCAATCAGCTAAGCAGATATTTTGTATTGCCATGGAAATTAAATCGTAAAGTGTAATTGTCAGGTTTAAAAAGTTTGATGTGCAATACAATGTTTTTTCATCATTCCTTTGCTTTCTTGTTTCTTCCTAATTAATTTCCTGATTAGAATCTGAATGATAAACTTGATTTGTACTCAAGATAGGATCCTAACATAAAAAGCTGAGTCATAAAGGTGAAATAGATGATTGTTTAAAGTTTTACCAAGTTGCTTGTTTTCTTTTATCTAATTCTTCTGGAGAAATCGGGATAATTTATTTTGCTTTGTGTTTCTGGTGCCTCAAAGACTCAAAAATAATTGTTTGGGACTACACACATTTCATACTAAGCACAGAAGCACGAATTGGTTTCAGGGCTGTAGTTACTGATAATAAAAAGGAAAAGTGTTTAAATTTGAATATTAAATTATGTTCCACATCCACAGTTCTTGGCTTTCTCTACTTTTCGGCTTAGTGATTGCAATACAATTTTAAAACACAATTACTTACCTTTAGGCAAAGAAATGTCTGCTGGGTACCTAGTGCCTTCTAGACCAGAGCATTTAGTTATCTATCTCCAAGTTTCACTGTTGGTAATGATTATCTGCATTTAAATCTGGCTTTAAAGTGAGGCAATTCCCATTTTCATCCCATATCCACTGCTTTGCCTCATAGAAAGAGTCACAGAGGTCTCTCTCATCCAGTTATATTTCAGACATACCAGTTATAAGGCTTTTTAGTAGCTTCAGTGACTGGCTTCTTACTGAGATTCAGCTGAATTTTTTTTTGGGGGATGGAGTTTCTACTCCCACCCCAGGACACTATTCATTTTTAATGAAATACGAAAAAAAAAAAAAAGCTAATTGTAAGGCTAGGGGAAGTAAACAAGTTTAATTATTTTTGCACGGATTTGAGTACAGATTTGATTATTGATTCTCCAACATTTCTTTTTTACTCTTATTGAGCTTTGTTCTTCCAGGCATTTGGAGCTGGTAAAGGGGAGGCTCCCAAGGATGTGGTTCCAGATCAGGGGGCAGAAAGGAGGAAGGCAATCAATCTTCCTGCCTGGTCCAACAGCCAGCCTTGCTCCTCAGCTACAGCAGTCTGTGTTCAGTGATGGTCACTCTGGCACCCACAGGTTAAAATAGATAATGGCATTTAAAAAAAGGGAGGCAAACAACAAATACTTAAGGTACTGTTTGCCGGTCCTATAAACAAAAAGAAAGACTTTTTATGAGCTGTCTCACTGGAAAAAGAAAAGTAGTATTTTTTCACATCTTCATCAGGAAGAGGGATAGCAATCCCAGCTCTCCCCAGAAGCTGTTCAGGGACTGCAGGGCTGTATGTGATAATACTCAGTCCACAATAGAGCCAAGTAAATGACAAGATAGATGTGTTTTTGTCCTTTTGCAATTACAATTCTCTCAAATGTCAGAGAAAAATATTTTCAGGCCATGGGGAATGAAATTAATTTTTCAACTGTATAAGAGGATTTTTCTTGATGTAGAATTGAACTATACCCCACAGTCATGCAATTTACTTGTCATAGGCACACACTACTTTCATTCCTTAAGTCTATATTACCTGGAATTGCTTTTGCAATGTATATTTTACTGGAATTGTGTCATTCACTGAACCCTTACCTTTCAACATAGTGCTTAAAAAGAAAAAACCCACAAACAACAGTAATGAAAACCCCAAAGAACACCAGCAACAGCCACACAGAAAAGGCACAAAATCCCCAAACAAAAAAACCCAACCCCAAACCAAGTGAAGCTGAGAAGGGAAATAAATTCTGAGAAGTAGAGATACTGTATTAGTCACTTGTTTGAAATAGCCAGGCTTTCTTGTGTACTTTAGGTGGGGTTTTGTTTGTTTGATTTGTGTTTTTTAAAGGGAGAAAAATTAAATTGCCTTAACTGAGTTTTCACAGTGGAACTCAGTGGAATCTTTTCAAGAAAAGGGTGTAACTTTCCAAAAGCCACATTGAAATGCAAATACTAATGATGTCCCAGACACCCCCACCTCTGCTGCCCTAAATGTCTGTGGAGAGGCTCTGAGCAAACTTCAGTCAGTTTTGGGCTCTGAATCACTTTTAGCTTATAGACAAGTTCTGTAACCCTCCCCTCCTCAAGGACTGTGTCTGAAATACACAAATAAACGTGCCAAGATCATTGGTATGCTGCATTGGAAAGAACTCTTTTTTTGAGAAAAGCTACATAGAGGTTATAATAGCATTATTACGCAGTTTCATACCCCTAAATAAGGATTGGCAATTTTTAAACTGACTGGGCAACTCTGAAAGCACTCTGTAAATGTGCACTTACATGACTTTTGTGTAGACCCTTCTAAAGATAGCCTTCTTAAATCATGTTTTCTGCTGAGACCATGGCCTTCATATGACCTTGTGCTTTAATAAGTGGTACATTCAAGCATTGCTACTTAATAAGTTAATGATACCTTGATCAAATTAGATAAATGGTTTGGAACAATGCTGTACTCAATTAATTTTCATTTTCAACTGATTACTATTGCTACTAATGCCTGTAATTCGACATGTAGTTTTGTGCTGTGGTATTTCATCCATTTCTATTTAAAAGAGGAAAGCTAGATCTTTCCAGACCCAAATGCACTTATTATCCTGAGTGTAATAACATTTAAGCTTGTTAATTGGTGGCAGTGGATATGTAGTTTTTACACGTGATGCTTATGTAAGCTGTGCCCTGGTAGTATTTGCAGGTGAGGTGTGCATCAGCCTTGTGTCTGAGGGTGCAGATGTGCTGAGCCAGCTCCCCAGCACACCAGGAGTTGCCTCCAAAGGGCAGCCCAAGGCCAGTCTGCTCCTCCAGTGGCTGCTGGGCTGGCCAGGCTGGCTCAGGCTCTGCCCCAGCAGCTGCAGGCTGGGCAGGCAATCCCACACCAAACCCAGCTCCAGGCCCTGTGGGACAGTCTGAGATGGAGCTCTGCCCTAGGGCTCTTCACTAAGAAAGTTCATCATTTTAATGATGACTTGAAATGTTTTATTTTCAATTTAGCCATGTTATTCTGTGTAAAATTTTAAAAACCAGTATTTCATCAAATGCGGAATCAAAACAACATCAGTGAAATGTCAACCTGATACAGAGCTTACTGTGATTTTTCTTGCTTATAAATGCAAAAAAGGGCAAACTTAAGCTACAAGCCACTTCTTTGATGTGGTGTTTGATCTGATGAATGGTCTTAGTCTCTCATTAATGCCACCTTTTCTGCCAATAAAGGCTTTATTCAGATTTTTTCATATGATTGCTACCAGAGAATGACAAGAGGTGAGTGGGAGGAACTCATAAGAAAAGACCAATTAGTACCATCTGTTCCAGACATATGAACTGAGGTGATACCAGAAAAGGGAAAGCCAAACACTTGTATCTGAAAGCGTGATCATTGGCTATTTTACATTCATTTGAAGAATATATTCTCTTTATATTAGTTCTGGAAACAACATATACTTTATATAGTTAAACCCCCCTATATCTGTACTAGATTTTGCATTGCCTAAATGACTGACATGGTGGTTTAGCTCTGTATACAATGAAACGTGGAGCACTGTAGTGGGCTATTTAAAATAATGTTTTTATTAAAGCAGTGAAGGATCTTCAATTCCTGGTAATATCCATAGGTACTGTGCTTGAACAACACCGTTTTTCCATTGGTATGCTGTGATCTATCAGCATAAGATCTAGGAGTGCCACAATGCTCATAAGTGTCCAGAAGGTCTATTGTCAATCAGTGAGTTTTTTATCTTACAAAGTAACATTACAACTTGTAATCCTATTAGCTTTTCTAATCCCAAGGATTTCTACAGATTCTGTAGATTTTCTGGTTTAGTGGGGTTAATGCAGAGATCATGAGATGTTTATTTGCTGCTATCTCCCAGAGCATTTGCAGTAGTTTTAGAAAATACTGTAACAAATCATACTTCAAATACAACTCTGGTCTCAGTTCTTGAGGTGGTTTGTGGTCATTTCAGGGTATAATTGTGTAATGTATTTGTTAGTAAAAAATCACAGAATAGAATCATAGAACAACCTGGGTTAGAAATGACCTTGAAAATCATCCAGTTCCAAAGGCCTAAAGCATGTTAGTATCTTCTAACCTCTGCAGAAAAGATTAGGTTGCACATAAAAGTGAAGTTAGCCAAGTCCAATAACTGTAACAGAGCTTTAGTCATGAAAATGTGGTGGATTTTCCTGTTTTGGTATCATAAAGAATACTAAAGTATACAAATAGAATTATAGGGACTGTATTTCAAGTTTAGTAAGTCAGTTTGAGCTTCTGGTCCTTACTGAAGGTAATATGAAATATCTGGATGTTGGATCTATTATCTTATCTCTTAATAAGAAATTTTATGAAAACAGCAGAACTTATTCCAACAAAGTGCTAATTCTGTTGAAGAAAAAGACTTCCTAAATTCACAGAATCATAGAATTGTTAGGATTGGACAGGACCTCTGGGGATCACCCAGTCCAACACCTTTGCCAAGACAGGGTCACCCAGAGCAGGTTACACAGGATCCTGTCCAGGTGTTTTGGAATGTCTCTGGAGAGGGACATTCCACAGCCTCCCTGGACAGCCTGTAAATTCATGTGTAAGGAATGAATTTCTACTTTTTGAACAGATGATAGTGTTGTGATTATAGAATCTGGTCTGGTCTGTTGTTATTTTTCTCTGTGCAGGTTAATACTGAAGTTAATCACAGTTTTCATTCAACATACAATTTTTTGCTGTCATGAATATAGGCTTATTTTTTTATTGGCATATTTTGAAACTCAAAATGTTTTATACATAGGGAGCTCCAAAAAAGAATCAGCTTGTGAGTCCTAAGTAGTTCTGGAGATTGATGAAATGGTTGGGAGACCCTGCAGGAGAGATTGCTCCTGCTGCAGCTCTGTAGGTTTTTAGTGGAAACTCAGCCCCTCAAAACTAGGGAAACCCAGATGTTAAGGAGAGTTGGTGGCAATAAGGTAACTTCAGAAGCTGTGAGTGAAGAGTAAAAAAAATATATCCTCAAAAGAGCATAGAAAGGGGTTTAGGAAATCTTGGGAAGAGAAGCAATAAATCAACAGTTTTGTGTTTTCTCTCTGTAACTATTGTCCTTATCTCCTGAAGTTTATGTTTTACTTAAATGCCAAGTAAATAATTGTATATTGTCTAATTGTCTAATATTGTATATTGTCTAAAGATTGTCTAATAATTGTAATATTATTAACTGAAAAGGACAAAAATACTAATACTTTTTTTTAAATAATGCTATTGCCTAGAAATATTTTACCTTACCAGCTTAAATATTTAAATGCCTTGATGGGAAACAAATGGAATCATTACAGCTATTTTTGTAGCCCTTGTTGTGTAGGGCTTGAGACTAGAATGTATAGAATGTGAAAGTAAAAGAACCCACAGACTTTTGTTTATGTTTTATTTTATCTTCCAAAAATCTTAATTGCCTTATTTGACTCTTCATGTATGCTGCCTGCTTTACAGCACCCGGCCATGCCAGCTATATTCTGTTTTTATTATAATGCATGCTGTGTTACTCCAATTAAAATAAACCTTTGCATTTCAAATTGTCATTTAAAAAATTTCCTTCTTTGGCAATGAAAAAATATCCTTGTCAGAAATGCAAAGCATTCTTTTCACAGTCTCATTAAATAAGCAAAGTATGTCACTCAGATGTTCTTGTATCAAGCTAATGCAGAAACTAAATGGTTGATGTGTTTTAAAGCTGTGAATCTCAACCCTTGTTCCTACAAGTTGTGACCTTATATCAGAAGTCACTTCAAAGCTTTGAAAAAATCTGACACATTATAACTGTAACGTGTCAGGAAGCCACGGGATGAGCTGAGCAGAATGAACTCCTTCATAGCCAGTAAAAAACTGAAGTGTGAACTGAGGTGGAGATGTGTTTGTCAGTCATCATGGCAGGTTTAAAAAAAAAAATCTAACCACGAAGAAAAATATGTTTTATAGGTTTTTCCTTCTTCATGATCCCTTAACATTATAGTGCTGTTTTTGTTCTTGGTCAGACAGAAACACTCTCCACACCACACCCCCCAAACAGTAATGCATCAATAACAAAAATAGTCATAAAAATAATTATTCTGATTCTCTGGAGAAACATTTGCATCTAGATGAGCCTTCCTGCCATGGACAAAAAAAAGAATGCTTAGCAATTAACTAAAAGCTCATGTTATGGATGCATCCAATTTTCTTTTAATTGTGAGAATTTCACAATGTAAAGTGTGCTTTATCTTTGATGTTGGAGATTTCCATTATGATATCAACTTCTGAAAGATATGAATAGCAAAAGATACCTAGAATAAAAATGCCCAGTTAATTATACAGCAAATTCTGTCAATTACTATGCAAAATACAGAGATGGTTGGGCCATAAACAAAAGATATTTTAGAAGTCAGTTGTATAATGCAAAACTAAACTGTGGCTGTTTATGAGCTGGATCCATACTGGTTTGTGAGATGATAATTGAGCTTTTCATATTGAAAGTCTTCTACACAGATTTAGTTCCAGTACCAGCTGATAGCTGTATCATCTGCATTAAGAATTAACCCCATAGTGTCTCATAAAAAGTGGGGAGCATGCTAGGAAGTGTGTGTTTGTTTGGCTGAAGGTGTTTTTGGTGTTACTGCTCAGCTAGGAGGTTTTTATCATTTTGTGGTAGTGTGAGTAAAGAACAGAGGAGTTTGCAGTGTTAGTGGTGTGCCAGTGTCTGGGTGGGCACTGTGCAGTACCACTTGTTTAAAGCATTGAGCACCATCAGCTCACTGAGTGCTCCAAGGGTAGGGACAGCACTGCTCGTCAGGTAAGGGCACTTGTACACAATGTGGCTTCCAGAAATGTGTGTACTTTTGAGTTTATAAAAAATAAATTGGACCTGAGAATTATTTGCACACCACCCCCTATTCTGGAAGGCTGTTAAGGTCTTTATTTCATAGAAACTCCTGAGACCTGATCTGAAGTTTGCTATCCATTGAGTGGGTTCTCTTGGACAGGAAGGTCACAGTAGTGTCTTTCTTTGAGGTCGTACCTGTGGAATTGAATGTGTCCCTTCATCCATTCCATTTTCCTAGGGCTTCACCCAGCTAATCCTGTGGTGGCCCTACCCAAAGTTTTAAAGTTTTTTTGTCTGTGTGCTTTCTTGTCCCCCATGGGTCAGGGTTGGGAACTTTAGCTCAGGGTTTGTACCAGAATGAAGCTGCTCAGCATCACCTGGAGGAGCCTGAGGCAGAGAGCATAGGCTATAGAGATGTTGGAAGAGTGAAAGTGGGGTTCCTTGGCTTCATGCAGCAAACTTCTTCAAAGAAAAAATAAATAATTGGAGCTTCTTTGTTTACTTACTGCCTGAAGAGACATTTATTTTGATTGTATATGTCTTGGAATTATGGCCACATATTTACTTTTAAAGATCCTGTGGTGGGATTTGAGGCAACCAATCCTTCTGTACATTTGATACAGAGCTGAGCTGGTTAATTTGACTTTTGTCGTGGTATATTCTTCCTTTGATGGAAATATATGGGAATAATTTCTGATCACAGATTATTTTGATGTGTCGCTGGTATTTTTGTTAATATCTGTCTGTAGTTCAGTGAAGTGATAACCGCTTTATTTTCGCGAAGTTGTGTGACATTTTTAATATTTCAGCTCAAAAAAATTTGGTAAAATGGCAAATTAATCATACTTACATCTGTAATCTTATTCACAGAAGGAGCCTGCAGCATTGCAATGTGACCTTTTTAGAGCACAATTACTGGTACATTTTGCAGGAATATTTTTTTTTCCAGAATTCTGATCTTGTTCTAAGCAGATAGATACAATCTAGACGGGAAAGAGTGAGAAAAACATGAATAAAGTTAGATTATTCATCTGTTTATGTTTAGGTTTTAACTGGAAAAAAAAAAGGGGAAAAACACATACACACACACAGAGGCACACTTGTAAAAAGAACTGTCAGACACCTATAATAGCACAAAATATATCTTATAATTCTGCAAAGAGAAGGGGAGATACAATCTATAATTCTGCTCTAATAAAAGCAATATTGATATAACACAGGTGTCCCTGTTTGAATATATTTACAGAAAGACCTTGAATATAAATTTTGTTTGACCTTTGAAAAGAGCCTGATTTTATAGAATGCCTAAAGAAGCATGTATAGAAAAGATATCAATTTTTGTAGATTAGATATATCTAAAATCTGACAGTGCTCCACTGCTTGATGTGGAGAGCCAAAATCAGTTATTGGGGGTGGGGATTATCTACAGCTATAAGCATGCTTTTGTTCCAAAGGGTGTCTATACTGTGTCATACACATCTTCATGGAGGGGACCTAAAACACTTCTCTCTATCCCATTATCTTTTCTACATAAAAGAAGAATAGTTACTCTAAGTGACATCTTCACTTAAAAAAAAAAAATCAAAACAAAAGAAACCTATAAAAAAAAATGTGTGCCATCCAATCAACTGAATTTCAATTATTTCCTCCTTCCAACTACACAACTATCTAAAAATTTATTTTTAACCCTTCTATCTCCAAAATAAATTGCTAGAGAAGGATAAATTTTGCCAGCCAATTATGGAAACATGTTTCACTCCAGTTTTCCAAACAGGAATGCTTGACATGCAGGTATTATTATTATTTTTCCCCAAGTAATGCTACTTTGTTTATCACAATAGCTTTCAAGAATCCAAAGTAGCTATTTGAAGAAATATAAGGTGTTTATTGTTTCAATCAGCTCAATATGCCAGCAATTCAGAACACTAATCTTACAGAATGCAATTTTAAAACTCCACTCAGACCAGATATCTTTTCTTCAGACTTTTATAGCTTCTCTTATTTAATAAATGTTTAACAAGACCTGATTCTGATTGGCCGTATAAAAGTTTAGTTTGATTTTAGAATGGTTACTCTAATAAAAACCAGAGTACATAAAAATCAGGGCTACAGACTTGAGCTGCATATACAAAGTATCAGCTGCTCAGCTATTCTCACTTTGGTTTATACTGGATAAAATCTTGTGAGATAAATAATGATTTCTGCCCTCCCTAAAAATGACTGTGAGGGACTCCTCTTACACAGGGATTACAATTTAAGGTGGTTTTAGTCATCCTCTTCCATACTGTGCTCTCATTGCTGTTAAAAATATCTTCATAAATGTGCTTAGTGCTAGAGGTACAATACTGCTCATTCGAAGAACTTCAGCACTCTCCCTGTGGATACAGCTGGGATACACAGATGTGCTGAGACACGATTTGGGGAATCATCTAGGCTGACTCAATTGCTGAAAGAGAAGTTCAAGAATGTGCACTATGATTTTGGCCAGAATGGGTGTTGGATAATAATAAAACCAGTAGGATGTAATCTTTAGTCTCATTATGAAAGGAGGAGAAAATTTAATTAGTTATTAAAACAGCACACAGGAGGTAATAGCCAGAAATCCAGGTCATATGCATAGCACATGTGTTTCAAGAGTTTGCATATGACTTCAAGTAAAATTTCAAGATGGACCACATGATGTAATATCTAAATAGAGACTGTAGGGTGCCATTCCAGCAGCCCTAATAAATATTCCTACTGCTATTGTTTACCCTGTCTAATAACCCTGAGTCCCTGTTGTTTAATATGAAATTTAATTTATACTGTTTAGCCTCTACCAATGGATTATTTGCACTGGGAGACCTCTAGACAGTCTGTTTCCTGCCCATACCACTTAGGACCCAAACTGTTTGCCTGGCCAAGATGATTGTAACCAAACCTGTACAGACAAAAAAGCACTTTCCCCTACACAAGTCTCCAGGCAGGCACCCTTTTTTTCCTGATGCATTGTAAAAGTTCTGTACATTGTGAGAATACATGGTATTGTTTGCCTTGCTGGAGTGGACTTCATCTCCTGCTGAGTTTGCTCAGCTTGTTTTGCTCATTACTTCATAGATTATAGCACAGTGCTAACTTCCCAACAGCTACATTCTTACTGCAGCAGTCTGCTTTGGAGCTGTTTGAATGGTTGCAAAGCCAAAAATTCTCTAGGCACGATGGAGAACGCTGTGGTGTGCTGGTCCAACCCCCTGTGCTACATTTCAGCAGGCTGCACTAGGAGTTCAGACCTGCCTTAAACTTTTGTGCTCAGCATTTCTGAGGCTAAGTGTTGACTGCACTCCAGTGTAGTTGTTCTGAGAATTATTTTCCTTATGTGATTTATATCTTGACTTTCTGTGAGACACTTGAGTTGCTTTATGGCATTGGACTAATCTGTATTTATCATTTAGCATGAAAGCGTACTGGATCTTGGAGACGTGCCGGAGTTAGGATGGAGATACCCATGCTAACATCAAGAGCCATGTGAAGGTTTATCAAATTGCTTGCCTGGTAATTTACTGCAGATGGAATTTCAAAACTTACAGTCTTGAATATAGATGGACTATAATAAATTTGGAGAAGTTTGGTTTCCACTTTCTATTAAAAAAAGTAATTTCCATAGTCTGTTGAACTAGGCAAGTTATTAGTGGCTGGATCTTTGTGAAGAAAGCATAAGAGAGAGTCTTTCTCAGATTTTAAAAAATCCTTTCTGAAGACTATATATCTGCAGTTGGCTAATTTCGTCTGTAAGATTTCTTTTTAATTGAGGGTTAAGGAATTCTTATGACGGTAATTATTCAAGGAGCAACCTCTGACTTGATGCGAAGCCTGCTAAATGAACATTTTTTTTTCCCCTAAATGGAAGGGTTTTCAGAATCTTTTTGTTTCTAAGAGGTGTAATTTCCCCAGTTTAGATTTCTGGTGCAGCTGTAACTCTGAGGTGGGGGGGTGCCTGTGGACAAGCTGAAGTGTGCTGAGGTAACCTAAAAGGCTGGGGGCAAACTGGTGTGGCTGAGGCATGTTCTCTGCTCTGCCCCAGCTGCAGGGAGAGACTCTCTGAGGAGAAGGCTCGAGGGGGCAGTGGGGGTCAGATCAGTGAGTTTGGGGGTCTGGGTGCTGCCAGTACCTGGCTCTGCCATGGCCCCAGCCCAGCTCCTTCAGCTGCCCTGGCCCCAGCCCTGCTGAGCTCTGCAGTCCCCAGTGCTCTTCTGCTGCTCCCCCTCACTGGCACTGAGATTCAGGGACAAGGCTCTGGGAGGAGGAGTTTATTGCACAAGGGAATAACTCAAAGACATCTTAGAGAGCTGGGTTAGCTCTAAATAAAAAAGATACACTCAGGATAAGACAATGCACAGATCCTGGGAGTTTCATACTAATATGAATAGGGAATTTAGTGTTAGCTATGTCAGAGAGACTTAGTACTTTCTTCTTAATAAAGAATTTCAACTAAAGAAATACAAATTACACTGAAGAGGGGAGTCATATCTTGTAGAAGAGTTTAATAAAAACAAAAATATGTTCTGACGTTTAAAGAAGTAGGAAAAAAATATTTCCTTTTTTTTTCCACTTTGGGATCTAGCAGTACATAGTTTGCTTAACAACAAAATTTTGCACATTGTCATGTAGCTTTTAATTTTTTTTATTTAGCTATTCTGAGAAAATCAATTTAGCTGAGTAACAGTGATAGGATCTCCAGCTATTATCACCTAATCATTAATTTCTCCTGGTCTCTGTTTAATTCAACTGCTGCAGAATGTTTAATAAATCATTAAAATAGCTTGGATTTAACTGAGGAATAAATTATTTAAAACCATAACTACAACCTATTTCTCCACTCCCAACCCCCAAAACTCTTTCCCCTTATTAAAGCACAATGAAATAATAAATATGAGAATATACAGCTTTTAAAAGAAAAATTATGAAGAGAATTAATGCAGATGACTGAATTCCTAAATCTCATCTGCTCATGATCCATACCTGCAGGTACCACACAGTTGTATTTCATAAAGTGCTTAGTACCTCTAGTGTTCACTCTCATTGTCTGGTTTAGAACGAAGATATTGCTCTCTTTGTTTTTGTCACTGCTTTTTAAATTTTTTTTTCTGCTACCCAAAGCATCAGAGAGACCATTGGCATGAGCAGATTTATTCACTTGGCTGGTGCTTTGCAGCTGTGACTCCAGCCCCGGTCACCAGGTCAGGGCACGAAATAAAAGTGTGGGTGCACAGCTTGCTCAGCACCCTGACGAGCAGAAGTGCCTTGTACCTCTGATAGGTTTAGTGAGAGCTGCTCATCATAAATACAACTCACTTGGGTAAGATGTGGCAGTTTTTGTTGTGTTTTTTACTAAATTGGACATCTGGTTTGCTTTCTGAACATCACATTCTGGCAGCACAGCAAAACTAAAGGAGGAGTAGAAGAAACTTTCAGCTGTTATAAAATGAAATAGTGAACTCTTTTCTGCTTCATGTTTGTGGACTTGACAGATGCCTGGAATGCTTGTTTACAGAAAATGAATAATTAAAGAAAATTAAAGCCCAGTTGAATAGCACCATTATGGTTAAACACACTCCTCCTCTAGGATTAAAGATTAAGGTGAAAGACAGTGTAAAAAAGTAATTTGATCTTCTAGTAAGATACTTAACTTTTTCCAGCTTTCTTTGTGTCTTTTTAAATATATATCTGTAGTCATTGAGTGGGAAATCCAAAAGCAAATGTTTATCAATATAGTTCTTAGCTCCTTTTGTGGATACATCATCTCTTTTTGTAGTGAGTCACATTTTCGGTACCTAAAAATGAAGGGGAATTCTCTTGCCTTACAAGAATTATTTTATAGTCAATTTAAAGGAACAATTAAATATCCCTGAAAGCTGACTTTGTTTTTTTTCAATTTCCAGGAAGAGAAAAAAATAATGAAGTCAATAAATACTTGGAAAAAAACAACAACAATTATTTATAGCAAGAGGGGACTGTTAGTTCTCTTGTTCTGAAGGGTCTCTTGGTCTTCAATATAGGGACCCCTTCAATAAAGGGTCTAATAAAGGGACTCTTGAAGCCATGTGTTGAGGTAAATAATGTCACATAGTGTTGCTTATACTGCAGCTGAAGAAAGAGAAAAATTACAGTACAGAAAGCTCTGAGATTAGGGAAGAAATCTATGTTTGCATATGTGTCCTTTGCATAACTGGCTGGTGGACTCCTAGTGTGGGGTGTTGAGATGGAGCAAAATGTCTGTTAGCTTATTCTAGAAATGGCAGCTGGACCCATGCATTACAGAGAGCAAATGGAAATGTTTCTTTTGTCAGGGATTTTCCAAAAGGCAGACTGAAACTACCTTTTGCAGTGAATTCAACAGAGGCCCTCAGATGTTTGTGTATGACACGTGTTTATTTGCTATCCTGGCTTCCTTTTCACAATCTTTTCTAGACAGGAAACTGTGTTAGATGTATTTTGATTACTCAAATCTACACCTACTCACAGGCCATATTTTCAGCACAGTGAATGTGAATATTAATGGCAACAAGAAGTGTGGGAAGGCCATCAAGGAACAGTTAAAGGGACATTTGCAAGTGCTCAGTGTTCCCAGCCCTCCCTGAGGAGCTACTGCAAAACCAAGGTTCTGATCCAGTCACTCTTCCCAGTGGCTCTGGGTTTGGTCTTCAGTGTTGATGAGGAATTAATGTATTTTTATGTGATGAGTGGGAAAATCTAATGATAGAAAACAATACTGGAATAGTGAGGGAAGAAATATAAGGAATTATGGAGAAAAACTATATGGGAAGTTATACTGGTTAGGAATAATAAATAACTGCAATAAGTGAGAAGTACATGAAGTCCTTGACTCTCTATTTTATCTATTGTTATTGTTAATTATATTAATTACCTATTTTAATTTAATTTTAATTACTCTTTTCCGTTCCAAAGTTGCTACAAGCCAACTTGATTTCATCAAGTAGCCTGGAAAATGCATCCACCAAAATCAATGTCAATCCTTTGAAATTTTGTTTGGAAGGATTAATTGCGAAGCTGTGTGACCCGGCTGCATAACTCGAAGTGTTGTCTCTATTTTAGGAGGCCTCTCTTATTGTATTGAAGAATTTGGCTATGCACCTTAGCAGGTGACACTGGCTTCACATTCAAAGGAACTTGAACAACTGCAGAACAGAAAATGAAAGATAACTGGTATCAAATGTTGTGGCAGAGAATGTCATGCCCAAATGATTATTGCTTTCCTTAACAGAGACATGATCAGTTTATTCAATAAATAGACATATTTTTATTAAAGCAAATTACAGTGAACTTCTGATTTGTATCAGATGAGGGTCTGCTTAGTGACTTATTAATTAAGGGCTCTGGAGGTGTTCAGTGAGAGAGCTGAACCAGAGTGTGGAAAGAACAAATCAAAGTATACGAAGGAGAATCCAGCTATGCCAGAACCTTTGCATGAAACAATCAGCAAATCAAAGTTGAATATTTGCAGTTGGCCAGTTCATAATTGTGGTTACTGTGGAACACAAATGAAATATACACTGGGTTTAGATCAACAATACCTCATAGCTATGAGAGAAAAAAAAAAAAGCATTATCACTTGACACAACCAAAGACACTTATCTGGTGCAATGTGCTATTGTAAAGGTGCTCAAATGCAAAAATTAGTTGTCCCAGAGTAGTCCAGCACTTTCCCAGGGGAAGAACAGGAGGAGAACATGTCTACAACTTCCACTCCTGTGCTTTACATTTCAAATACTAGGTAGAACAGAGCAAAGGATAAACCACAACTGATGGTTTTCTGCTTCCTTGCACAGAGGCTAGAAAACAGGGTTTGTAGGCATTTTTAGCCATTATTAATCCATGCAATTGTAACCTTTGTAATTTTCTCCCTTCAAAGTGTAGAAGACATTGAAATAACAGCCTAAGGAGGTTTCAAAATTGGGACTTGGCATTTAAAGCCTAGTCAGCTTGCATGGCATTGTGTAGTAATTGCTAGTTAACGTAATAGCAAAACCATTACGGTGACAAAATCTTAGAGTGTATTTCTCTTTTTGATGTGTAAATTAAGACTGTCAGAAAGCAGTCCCAATATTAAATAGGCCCCCTCATCCATTCGAGTTTGAAAACACTTTGCTTAATCACTGGCAGCATATATATACTCTTTTGCTTGTGTCTGCCATATTCACTAAAATTATCTTTCCTGCATTTCCAAGGTGAACAGTTTATTTGGGCTATGAAATGTTTGTGGGGTTATCTGCTGGACAGAGGAACTGCGATTTTAAACTCAAATTCTGGCAGAAATATTTGTAGCAAACTACACAAAATTCAAGCTTCTTAAGCCCCTGAGTATTTCGGTGTGTAATTTCTTTTCAAATAGCAGTGCAAGACTGAAGAAACTCAGAAAAGATAATGTGTTTCTAGGGAATGGGAGAGAGATTTTGAAATTTGTACTAGCCTATTTGTAGAAATTACAGGAGCTTCAATAAAACCAAACAGTACTTATGTGTTTTTTTCCATTCTGTAAATCTTAATTGTTGTCACTATGGTATAGACATTAAAATATAATTCTCTAACCTATTTTTAGCAGACAGATAAAATAGCAAACCAAACTTTCCCATACTTCTTTCTCACTTTAGATCTAGGTCTACCAAAGATCTCAAATGATTTTGTGAGTTTCCAGGAGAAGCCACTATAAAATTTCTTCATGGAAGAGTGAAATATTAATGACTGTACTGCTGTTCCCCCTCACGTGCTTGGTTGAAATCTTTGTGATTTTACCTCCTCCAGTTCCTCTTCTGTTCCTGATGAACTTTTAAAGTGATGATCATGGCCCAGTAGCAAATCAATCTGCTGCAAGTTATTTGGGTTGTGTCTCTTGCCTTCAGTTAGGGTGTAGTGAGCACCTTGGAATGCCTGTGGGACTGTGACCCGTTTCAGGGTCACTCAGCTTGCTCGTTGTCTTGTCAAACTTGGTTAGTTTCTTCCTCCTCTAGTCAAATAGAAGTTCCAAACTAATTCTGGAAAGACTTCTATAGGCTTCCATAGGCTCTTAAATTATTTTTGTGAAGCAGGAATTTGATAGGATTCACACATGCTGAAATAATGGATCACTTCTAGAGAAGGGAGTGGAAAAACCCAACCCAAAGCACTACATGGCAGCACATTTACCAAAGCCAGCATGCTTGCAGTGTTAATAGCTGACTTCCATGGAGAAATAAGCCTCCATGGGGGAATTAAGGAGCTGATATGTGGTGTCAGGTCAAGCAATGACTTCAGCTGGGATTAGGAAGGGCAGGAATTCTGTTCATCCTTCTCCCACAGCACATCTCTGCTTTGCCCCTCTGCTGAAGGCTGGGTTATGTGAGACCTGTGGAACTGACCCAGAAATGTCTCATTCCTGGCGTGGGGAGCTCTTGCCTGGCAGATCTTGGACAAAGAGCCTTGGTATGACACAGCAGAGCTGTTCCGAGGGCTCTGTGCTGTCTCATGGTATGAAATCTTCCTTCAACTCTTAAGTCCCACATGAAAAATTCTTTTTCCCCTAAAGGTTTCACTGCAGTGGGATGAACTGTTGTTTATCTGCCCTGTATTAAGGATGAATAGGTAGCTTTTCATGATTGTGTTACTCAATGTTGAGGAATATTTCTAGGGACTCTTTGATTGATGTATTCAAGGTAATCACTGTGAGGCAATCAAAAAAAAAAGAGTACTTTGAAGTTGCTGACAGAAAAAGTTCTTCCTCAGAGACTGCTTTCTGTCCAGTAGAGAAACTTAAATTTTGTATAATAATTATTATGCTAATATAATGGTATTTAGACAGCCATTTCTTCTCCTTCTTGCAAATGAACTTTGAACTCTGTAGAAATACCTTCCAATAAATTATCATGATTTAAAAGGATTTAGGAAATATCCAAGAGGCTGTGCTGTTTGTTAGACCATGATAATGTCACCCTAAATGTGTGAAGTCCCCTTTCAACATCTTGCCTCACTGGCCTGTAGCCAATCTGCTTTACTGACTGTATCTGCATTATTGCCACGGCTGTACTTTGTGTGCCTGTGCCACACACGGTCTCACCAATGCTGATTGCTCAGTTTCATTCTGGGTACAACCCCAGTGGGGTAACAGCATCCCTGACTGCTGGCCTGACTGACTCACAGCTTTCTGCAGAGCCTGCCAGAGGCTCTGCAAATAAACGCTTTCAAAACAAAACTGAGAATGAAAAAAAAAGCCCCTGATTTCAGACCCTCCCAACTTAGTAATCAAGTGTTTTCAGGAAGAGGAATGGGAGAGAAGAAAGACATTTAATGAAATTTATGTGTAAAATGCTGTTTCAGAGCTGTACCTCCAGTTTTTGCCCCCCTGCACCTGTACTGTGTGTAACCTATTTATTTCCAGGTATCTAAAATCTGTGGCATTATTGTGTTTCTAGATCCTATTCTACCCTCTCTGTTATTTGAACCAATCTTGACTGTCATTCTTTGTCAGAGTACCTCACTGCAGTTTCATCTGTTCACCATCATATTTTCTAGGACAATCTGATATGAACTTTTAAATTAATACATCATTGGGAGGGCTGTCGCTTTAATGATGCATTAATGTCACATGTCATGAAGGTAAAATTCAAGGTAAAAATTGTATTATGCCAGATATGGTGCCTTCTATAGAATAACATTTCTGGAGGATAGATGCATGAAAGTTTTTAAAAAATAAAAGATTTTTATTAAAAACTCATCAGATCCCCCAAAACTGAAAAATCAAACCACACCTCTGCCCACAATCAAAGTAACCAAATTAGACAACTCTGTAATTGTGACTTGTTCTTCAGTGGCTTTGTGGGCCAGGGGCTGCTCCTGTCCCACTCTCTTCTTTGGGTGTTTTCTGAAATGTGAGATCGGGGTATTTGGAAGGGTGTGTCTGTGTTTGGTGAGTGTTAGCTGGAGAATGTTACTCTTCAGTTCGTGAAAGTGTTTTGGAATCTTGGGGAGCAGGGCTTGGCTTTTCTTAGTTGTGTTTTTCTCTATATATTTATGATAAAAAATATCAACAAGTCAAACAAGTCTTCTTTTCCATGGATGAAGCCCACCTGTTTCAGGACTGAAGCCCAGGAGGACTGTTCTATACTTGGATATTTTTAGTGTGTTATGACAAGTGCTGTAGCAATTTGGTTTCCATTTGGCCTATAGAGGATTGTGTGCTTTGCTGCTGAGATTTTGCTATTACCATTATTCCAGAATAGGACTGCAGAATATATTGTTCTAACAAAATATTGTGAAAAGATAAAGTTTGACTGAAATTTAAAAGTGAAATAATAAAAATATATGATTTGACCTAATATTTTGGCACTTCCCCTATAGCCAACAGTTACTGTTGTATATTGTGCTCATAATAGCTCAAGTCACTAGACCTAAGTGTGGTTTTTAAGCACCATCTCCTGCCATGTTTCTGGCAGCTGCTCTTGTGCTTTTAGCCTTGTTTATCCTTGCACAGTAAAAGCACGTGTGAGCTCACTATGGCTGCCTGTGAATCAGTGCTGTGATCTGGATAATGACATCCTGACAGAGCTGACCCTAACTGGGAACAGCACTGAGGCTTTTGTCTGCTCACACCTGAGAAGGTGGAGATGAGCTGTCCTCAGCCACAACCCAGCTGTTGGGATTGTGGGGGATAGAGGATCATGGCTGTTAAATTATGTGTGTAATAATACACACAAATACATGCACTGGATTACAGATGTGTGGTTTAGGAATAAGGCTTGAGGGAAGCTGATCTAATTCTAATGGGATAATTTAAAAGAAATAATGTTTTGTAAAAGAGAGAATCATAGTAATATTCAGCAATGAAGCAAAAATTTAAATACAATTAAAATATTTAGAAATTTTTTAACTATTAAAAATTGTATTTACTGTTATTTGCAATGGTTCCCCTTCCCTTTAGTTTTAGTTATATAGTTTGTTACTCACAAAGAAAAAAGAGAAAGGAAGCAAGAATATAGAATTGTGCTTATTATAAGAAATAGAAACTGATTAGTGTGGGAGGAATTAATTATTAAATCTACCCACGCTCTCTGTTTTTTACATTTTTGCTATTCAATTATGCACCAGTAAATGGTATCATGCAATCACTGGCAAGGTGGTAATTAGTATTTATGAATTGCTGCTTTTTAAATCTGACCTTTTGATAAATTCCATTGTGGAGGTGGTTTTAGGTATACAGCGATCTTGAGGAACTGTGTATTTTTTGTTTTGTTTTTCCTCAGTTCTGATTTTTTGATACACTGTTGCAGTAGCAGTGACTTACAATCAATCCTCTTTTATTTTTGCTAATAAGAATAGACACTTTAATGCACAGAAAGGTGCCCCTGTAAATCACTGAATTAAAAGGAAACAATTCTTGAGGTTAGGAAATGCATGTAAATGAGTGGTCAGTGAAAAGTACTGTGAGAGGTTGTAAACAGATGTCTTTTAAAATCAAGCTTCTTATCTGGGTGCGTAAATGGGATTTAGATGCCTGTGTTTAACAAGACACTTATAAAGATTTTATGTTTTAATTATTTATGAGCCCTTGAACAGAGCAGAGGTCAGTGGTGTTATCTTTACTAGCTAGTTATACATCAGCATGGCTTCATTCTGAAAATAACCATTTCCAACCCTTCTGAAACAGAAACCCAGTGTTGCTAATCTCCCAGGCACTGATTTTGCAATGTCCAGAGGCTGTTAAAGGGGATGTGGGTGTGAGTGGGATCACAGCTAATCAGACTGACTGAGGGGATTGTGCTCAGCCCTGCTCAACCACTCGTCCAAATGAAGGCTCCAGCCATGGAAGAAAAGCACATTATTGCTTTGATTCCCAGCCTGTGCTACCAACATGCTAGAATGAGTCTTTCTGGGGGTGCAACTCTGCCAGAATCTATTTGAATGTTCCAGCTAGAAAGAAAACAAAACAAAACAAATAAAACAGTGAATGGGAAAATACTGTTTGGTTTAACCACAAAAAATGAAGACTCTTGTTGAATTTATGCATATATAAAATTATGTGTTTGTGTATATCTTAGATTTCTGTGGTGTGTTTGGTTTTAATATTATGCTGAGGATTCATTGCTAGCTGAAGTGTTCCACTGTGCCAGGATTTCAGGGCACTTGTTCTCTGGAGGACACAAGCTTGTCTGGAGAAGAATTACAGAATCTTAAAGTTGAATTACTATGACTCACGTCTTTTACATTTTGAATTATATTGTTTGCTTATGGGATGGAAGATTACTTTTTAGTAGGTTGATTTAATGCTTGCTAAGGCACTAAAATAATTTTTTTTCAAATATAAAAACAGCTGATATCAGTAAATTTGATTTGATCAAAATGGGTTAAGTCTCCTGGGTCCCAGAGTTGGATGTGCTGCACTTTGAGGCTGCACAGTCGCCTTGTGCCCTGGGAGCAGGAGCAGAATTCCTCCTTATGGCAGCAATGCTCAAAGAGCAGCTCTGAGTGCAGTAAACAAGCCATGGCCAGGGGGATTTGTCTGTAGCTTGGTTTTGTAAGCTTTTAAAACTGATTTAAGTAGCATATATACATATATATACAAATAGTCTTGTACCCTCTGATGGGCAAATATGCCCTTGTTTCCCATTTTTTCCACATTTGAACAGTATAAGGCAGCTCTGCAGAGTTGACTTGACAAGTATTAAATATTCCATTATGTTCTAGATGTGAAATTAAATTTGAGAATGAATTATTTTTTATAATACTATTTTTCTGTGTTCTGAAAGTGATTTTGAAATGTATTGAGTCATAAAGTTGCTCTAGCTGGACAATAATTCTGTTATTGAAACTGGATATGGAGAAAAAATACACTGAATTTCTTTGCCTTCTTGGTTTCGCTTTTTTAACCTTCTCTTCCTTAAAAAATGTAGAATCCTGATAAGAGCATGATATGTTATTATGTGCTGCTGTGCTTTAACTGAATACAATAACAAATCTTTGAACAGCAACACAAACAAGGACTCTAATTTTACTTAAGAGAAAATACCCATGAATAAAACTGTAAATGCTAAGACTGAGCAAAGAATTGGGATCGTGCTCTTTTATGATAAAAAAGTTTAAGTTTCCAGTTCTACTTATGTTGTATTAATGAACACTAGTTGTTCAGCAAAGTAAATGCAGAAATTCATTAAAGTTGCAGGAAAATAGTAACATCTTAGTTAATTTTTGGGATCTGATTCCTTCTGACTGTAGGCGAGTTTTTTTTTATGTTTTCAATATTTTTCCACCTTCAAGTCTGTGATGCTTTTTTATTTTGTATACCATCTAAATATAGTACTCAGTTAAATGATATTTTGGTGTTCTTGAGATTTTTGTGGCTGGTTTAATTCTGTGATCATAAGCAGGAAAACCATTCTGATCTTCAAATTTTTTTCTTTAATTTGCCTTCAGGTCACTCTGCATTGGCTTGTTTCTTCTACTTTCATATGAATTTGAGTGTAAAACTGCTCTGAGAAAAGTTCTACTAAAAACAAATCCCTGTGTGAGCATGCAGAGCCAAGGACACTTTTAAATTTAGAGTGGGCTTTTTCTTTTTTGCCATTTAAGTATAAGAAAATATTTGTATAATTTCAGCATGTTTGGTCCCTAATGTAATTGATCAGTTTAGCTGGGAACTGAACTGAGATGCTTAATGAGCAGAGACTGTAGCTACAGTATATTCTTACATTTGAAAAAGAACTAAATAATACTAAGGAGGTGTGGGAAGAGATGTAGAGGTGTCCTTTATGAATGATTTATGTGAGTTCATGCTCTTTCACACACAATGAAAATGGATTCATGCTAATGAGCTACATTTTGATCTTCAGAACTTTAGCAATAGTATTAATGCACAAAATGCTATATTTAGTAAGTGGAAATACATATTAAAATACCTCTAAGGAATATTTTTCTATATTAGGAGAAAAATGTGTTTGAGTAGGATGCACTGTTTCCACTGCCATCTTGGTTTCTGTATTTAGAATCCCATAATGGAATTCATGATTTTGAACTTTCCTTTATTTGCCTTTTGCCAGCCACCTTAGAGTGATCTGCAGGACTTGAGTTATGAAAGGTAGAGGAGAGATGCCTCTTGGTGTTCTGGATGGCAAATGCTTTTGCATGAACTGCTCCCTGATGTTCATATTTAGAGGTTTACTAAAACTGCCTCCTTTTGCCTTCAGCCCCACTATCTTTCACACAAATTATGCTCACTGACTAATGTTGATTATGTAATAATTAGTGTCATTCCATTGTTGGCAATTCTCCCTGAAACACTAGAGCAAGCTATGAAAGTTATTAATTTTGAATTATTTTCCAATTCACTTTCCAGATGTTGTGCAATAGTTCTGCTACTCTGTGATGCTCCAGAAAGCTGAAAATCTGAGATTTACCTGTGCTGATTCACATGACCTGTAGTCAGTATCTATCAACAAAGACCTGCCAGTTGCCCCTTCACCTGGAGGAAACCCAAAGCAGTCAAAAGGAAATGCTTCCCAGAGGTAAGAGAGATTAGTTTTTAAAAATTTATTCTTTCTAGAGTGATCCATTTTAAACTGTGCAGTTGTGTTGTATTTGTTGCAGAAAAGCAGCAAAAAAAAGTGGGGGGAAGGGGAATGAAAGCAGGTCTTTAGCCTTGGGTTTTGAATTATTCTTCCAAGGCTAAATCAAGATTTTGCTGTAGTCAGGGTATCTGTTTCTTGTCACCAGAGAATTTTTTTGGGGTTCTTCCTCTTACATTACAGAAATGGAAATTTCCAGAAATGGAAAAATAATACCTGAAAACTTAAAGGTTTCTGCTGTGCCTTCTGATCTGCTCCAGAAGGCTGATTAGGAAATTAATGTACATTTCTGGGTCATACTCTGTCTAGTTTATGAAGTTAGCCACTTCCACATCCTTGTATGATAAAGTGGGGAGGTAAGCTGGACATTACATTCTGAACACCTGCCTGTTGGGAAGCAGAGACTGGAAAAGAACTATGAGCAATGTGTACATAAGCCTGACTTAAAGAGCTTCCACAGGGAAATCTGAGCACAGGCTTTGTTGTGGACACTTTGGGAATGGCTTTTATTGCTATTGCTGTGCAAAGTCCTTGTTACAGCCATTTATATTCAGCTGCACCCTGGGGTGATTAGTCTTCTGTAGATGGGTAGGAGGGAGCTGACTGTGGTGTATGGCTGCAGTAAAAAGGCTGTATGTTTGGAGGAAATTTCATGGATTGGATTTGACCTCTACAGAAAATGAACTGTGGAAATCCTTGGGACTCTCACACAGAAAAACAGAAAGCATGCATTTTCCTCATCAAATGGCCTTCAACAGTGTAACTTATTTTTCTGTTGCTTGAAGGGCAAAAGGCTGTCTGTATCTATGCCTCTCGATCTTGTTTTTTATTATTTCTGAATAGTTTTAGCTGAGGCAAGACACACTTGTCATTCTTGCCTTTAAATTTTTTTTCCTGAGTGTGATTATAGTGAAAGATATTAGACAAAGGAGTAGGAGGGGAGAGAAAAGCTTTGAAATTGCGCATGTGGTCTGTAGCTAGAACCCCTAGGTGAGTTAATTAACATGGTAGGAGCCTGCCTGCCTGTGCTATTAGTACTTAGCACTGTGGTATTGGTCTTTTGAAAATAGTCTTGAAGTGAAGATTGCTCACAGAGCAGGAAGGTGATATGTGGTGTTATTGTCTATACATTTTGCTGCAATTTCATACTTCCAGGAGACTGCTAGCAATGTGATACCAGTTTATGCTGCTGCTGTGATATGTTTTTTTAAACATACATATCTTAAAAGCTACAAGCAAAAGCCTGAGAATTTAGGAAGTTGAAGGAAAGAAGGGATTATATTTGTTTCAATTAAAAAGGCCATCCTTATTGCAATTCACACTTTCACTCCTAGAAATTGCAGCCAATTTGTAGAAGCTGGAGACTTCACTGAACAATTTCTGTTACATTTTGAGACTGATCAGTAACCAACCATTCCTCTAAAACTTAATGGTGCAGTGGACACAGGACAAAAGGCTCTGTCTGACAGTCCCTGCCTCACAGACCTGTAATGGTTGGAGATGTGCTTTGCCTCTCTCTTGTAGGACACCCTCTCTCACAGCAAAAGCAGCAAAAATAGCACATAATTGACTTGGTAACAGCATATTGGCTGGTACCCCATCAGCAAAAGCCACACATGGCTGTGATATTGAAAGATTTTCCCATTCCTCAGTTAGCAGCATAAAGAGGAGAATAATAAAAAATAAGTGCTTAGCTTGTCCCCAGGTGTCAGATGCCAAAGTGACTGAAACCTGTAATTTAGATGATCTGGCAAAGATGTCAAATTCTGGGAAAGGCTTTTGGAATCTTTCTGTTATATCAGCTTTTGCCAAAGCCTTTGTAATAGTTGCACACAGAAGGGACTAGTTATTTGGTTTTCTTCCTTAGATTAGGACATTTGACCACTTGTGGTAGGGTTCTTAGTTTAACCAGATAAAATCTAATATTAGATTCAGCTGATTGAATCTCATTTATTTCCTGCTATTAGACCAGGACAATAGGTTCTTATACTTTATTAATCAAGAGTTGATACCTTCTTCCATAATTCTGTCAATACCATGTCTCTTTGCATATATATTTGTAGTGTAGTGTTGAGCTAATGTGCGGAGTCTCTACAGTATAAATTCAGCTAATTCTGTCCATTTTGGATCAGGATGTTGGAAGAAATATATTAATTTATAGCCAATACCAAGACCTATGTCAAAGGAAAGCAAAAAGATCTTGCTTTGGGAAGTTATAAAAAGGTATGATATGGAAATAATGAAAAGGATGAGGGGAACAAATAATAATAAAGAGAACATTGTGAGCTCTAAGATCTTTCGAAAAAGCAAAAATTTTACCCACTCTTCTTTAACTACGGATACAGATTTTAGGTATTTACATATAAACAGAAAACATTATCTGTTAATATTCAGGCAGTCAGATACTCAAGTATTTTGTCCCTTTGCAGGAATTTAAAATGCTAATGAATGATTAGGCTTCAGTAACAAGCTGCCTAATTTCACTTGCAATGATTTAACAAAAGTGTTTTCCATCTGGGAGAGCTGAGAAGCAAACAACTCAATTTTTGGCAACAGATTTTTAATTTTTTTCTTCTTTCTGAGGTTGCATTATGATGGAGCAATGTAAAGGGAGTTATCTGCTGTTTCTGGTCCCTGTCAGAAAAATACACATGGGTAATCATGTTAGAAGAGGAAAAATTTATCCAGAAGACTTATGTCAACACATTCTCTACAGCTTTTTCTTTAAAAGCACAAATTGAGTATCATATTTTTCAAAGCAAAGAACTAAACATTTATTTAAGATGGGATATTCAAATCTTTGAGGCTTATTTTTAGAGTAGTGATTAGGAAATTCTTGGGGCCATGTTGCAAAACTCCAATAAATGCATTGTTATGTTATGTAGAAAAATCTAAAAGGAAAGCAATTGTGGATTTTGTATCAAAAATACTTTCTACCTAACTAAAAATGCATTTGTCATATATTTTTGTAGTTTCTTAAGGCACTTTATTCTCATAGTGCAATACAATAAACTTTTGAGTTATGGCACATATCAAGAACCACACAGAAAATAGGTAGTTTTTGGCATTCATATTTATTTGGATGTTGTTTAAAGGCAATGCTGTGTGATATCAGCTGGCACTTTCAGCATGTCCTTAAAAGCTCTGTTTATTCCTTCTTCGTTCCTTTCTCCTCAATTTCAAATAACTTATTTCACCTAATTTCCTTTAGAGTTCTAAAACTTGCCCTTTCAAAATAAGGTGTAATGGAGACGTGAATAAATAATTGCTCTTTGGCCAAGTGCAAATGCAAAGTATTTACCTTAAGGTGTTTTTCTTTTTGCAGATTAAGAACTTGATGTAGAATGAAAATGTCTAATTCAGGCATCCTAGGTAATGGAGAAAAACATGAATATTTTTGCTACCGGTATCTCTGTTGACTGCTTGGGGAGAAAGGGAATCCTATTGGGATATTTTCATCCCATTTGCATAAATAAGATTCTCTGCCTTATGTACTTGCTCTAATAATGTACTTAATGTGTGCTGTCTAGCCAGCAAGGGATCACAATGTGGATGCAACCATTTACATGGGAAATTTCTTTAATCCTGACTGTGGCTGTGCATGCATTTAGAGCTGTGGATGTCCTTGCAGCAGTCAGTTTATTCAGCACTTTGCAGCATCATCCCCTCAGCCTTGAAAACACAGAGAAAACAACAGCAGAATTCATTCTTTGTATGAATGTGCTTAATAAGAGCAAATGGTGCCAGCTACAATGGCAGAATGTTCAGGAGAGATAAATGTTTCCATGTCATGTCATGTCATTGTGGTAAATATCCCTTGTAAAATTAAAGGAGGGGACTTTTATCACAATGGGATTGTTAATATGGATATATTACAGATTTAGGTTTTGGTTTTTGTTGTAGAATAGTTATGCTTATTTGCCGCTTACATTGGCAGGTCTTCTAAGATTTCCTAAGTAAAAGTTTAAAATTATAGTATTAGAGGCCAGTAGTGCTGCTGCTTTTATAGGGAGCTTAGAAATGAAAATAGTTATGGTCAATTAATTCCTATTGACTTCAGTACACCTACAATCAGACAACAAAATCCTTTCTCACTGTCTTTTTCAGCCTTATTGAACTGGAGTAATCACACACACACACATACACACTCCATTTCATTTCTCTCCTTTGAGATCTTAAAAGGAAATGGGGAACTGAAAAAGCAGGTGGTGGGAAGGAGAAAGATTCTTCTCTATGGCAGCAAGTGAGCTGCAGTAGCTTTGGTCTTACAGCCTGGTTCCACACTGCAGGTAGTGAGTGCGTGAGATCTGAACCACATGGTTCTGTGAGGTTTATGTGCTAATTTTCTACTCTTCCATGCCAGAGAGTGAAATCCTAGGGTGTGCATGTTACTTGCCAGACTAACTGATCTTCATCTAAGTTAAATTAAATACAAAGATAAATATTAGTGAGCATAAACTCTCATAAAATTATTTTGAGGTTATTTATTGAAGGAGTAGGCCTTGGTTTTATTTGTTTTTATTTTATACAACCGTATTAGATTGCTTTTTATGTTTTTCACCCAGTGTAAGGACTGGGTTTTTTTGGTGATGTAACAATTTAACTTTAATTAGGAAATTGTGCAATGAAAAACCTAAACATTTAAGAAAACACTATTCCTTTAAAGATTCTACATGCTGGATGTAACTTAATGCTGTTTTCATTAGAAGTTTTCATTGAGTCCCATCTGTTTGAATATACAGCAATGATGAATTATTAATGTGTAGTGCTGTAAGAGAATAGTCATTTACTGACAGAAAACAGCATTTGGTTTGATACAGGAAATTAAATCACTTTATGCTTGTGAGCCTTGTTAATTATATCTGAAGTAAAGGATTTTAATTGATCTCAATACTTGCCGTGCAAAATAATTTTCTTCACTTGAATATGAAAGAATGCACAACCATTTTTTAATTCTGTTTTTATCCTTAATATTGGTTTAAACTGTTGAAGAAAAAAACTCAAACAGTAGTTTTCAACAGCTAATATCAATTTGGTACAAACATAATTTGCCATCTACTCAGCTTTCAGTAAATGGAAAAAGAATAAACAAACACAATCCTTATCTTTAATGTATTGGCTCATGAAAAGATGGTTGTTCATTACCCTTGAGGCACCTTCAGAAACACCTTATTGTGGTCTCTGTGTCAGATTTGGACTCTGGGGTTCTCAGCCCACCAGGAGCATCCTGGGCCATGTCCAAACCCTTCTCAGCTGGCCAGAGGTGCTGCTGGAGACATGGGTGTGTATCACTAGCAGGGAGGGGACAGTCTCTCTCTTGTGCAGTGGCAGTCCCTGGACTCCTGATGGCCTCTGTTGACAGGGCAGCAGCAGGTTTCATGTTTGCACAGGTAAAATCAGCTTTCTGATAGCTCTGTGTAGGGAGCCCTGAGGAAATTTTTGACTGCTGTTGGAGAAAAAGGCAGATTTCTGTTTGGGGGCAGGAGGGCAGGAGAACAAATCCTGGCTTAACTTCCAAGTGATTTAAACTTTTTTATATAAATAACTTAAAAAACTAAATAAAAAAAAAAAAAGCCACTGAAGGTTTTAAACATGACATATTGCAACTCTATTTACACTTAAGAGACCAGGCAACTTTTAAGGGTTTGTTCACTTGCCTCAACACATAAAGTAGAGAAAAGTATCATAGGATTAGGAAATCTTCAAATTACGAAATCCATGTGGAGCAGGAGGCCTTGAGACAGAGAAATAGACAGTACCAACCTATTGGGGTACCAAAGTCAGGTGATGTTCTCACTCAGCTCTTGATCACTCCCTACCTCGACTCCCACTGTGATGCTTCTGGTCCAGAAGCCACTTCTGTGCATTTCTTTCTGCTGTGTTTCATCTTGTTTAGACAAGGGGAGGGTCTAAAGACTGGAGAGGTTCCAGTTCAGCTATGCTAACAGAGATTTTACTGGAGGGAAGAGATGAACTGGAGAAAATGACTAGGCAATGACTAAATATAGCCCAAAGTGTCCACCTAACCTTTTTCTTTCCTGTTCTCTTGGTGAGGTGGCTGATCCTCGTGGGAGGAGTGAGAGAGGCCAAGCAGAAAGAGTCTCCTAGTACTATCATGTAATATCAGTGGGAACTGTATTGTTGAGGATCAACATTTACAGACTTATCCTATCATTTCCCTAGCATAGATGCTGGTTTTAGGTTTTTATTCTTAGCAATAAGAAAGAGAGCACTATCCAAAACACACAGGTAAAAGCTTCCATCCTTTTGCTGTAAATCTGTTTTGGGGTAAAAAAAGCAGGCCTGGCTTGTATCTTCTGGAAGTTTTTATGTTGGGATCACAGCAACTCTTGGTCACGAGATCAGCACTATATTTTATATTTTATATTTTTGGCAAGATGACAAAACTGCTAATCCGGAAAATCGGTATCAAAACCTATTAAAAAATGCTTATGATGCCTCTTTCCGAAGTATTTAATCCCTTTCAAATAGTTTTGGTATCAAGTATTACAAACTGTCCTAAATCTCAATGCTTTAACATCTGTATCCTCTGCATCCCTGGCACATGTACAGCTTTCAGATTATGCTTGTGACTTGTCATGTATTAATTTTAAAATATGCCTTAGAAAATAAGTTACTTTCATTAAACCTCTGTAAAGACTATTGCCAGAGTTTTGTTTCTAATTATAGCGTTATGGTAACGAAGTCAAGAGCTGTGGCATCAACTTTCAAAGTAACGGATTTAAAATAACAACAACCACAAATATCTACGAATTATTTCTGTTGCAGTATGGTTTAGTTTATCAAAGCTAGGAAGAAGTCCTAGAAACCTCTTGTTTTTGCAAATAAAGGAGCAACACTAGAGAAATTTTGTTTATTATAATTACAAAACATGATCCCATGAGTAGCAGATGTTTTGAGAAAGCTGAAAAATTAAGTTAAGTTTTAATGAGAACTATTGTTCTGGTTAAATAATGCATACCTCCAGCCACAGAGATGTCTACATTTAGAGATTCTAAAATTTTATGTTCCAGTCTTGAAAACAATTAAAATGTCTTTTTGTCACCAATTTAAGTAATGCTTGAGAACTAAGAATTTTAAGTGTCTTCCCTGAAGCAAGAAACACATTAACAATAACAAAGGCTTATTCCCTCTTGTACTCTGTGAGCTGCCTTTGGTAGCAATAGCTTTTGGAAAGAACTAACCTTCAACAACCTGAAATGCTGAAATCTGGAAGTGAAGGTTGTTCTTTGGTACAGGAAAAATGCAAAGATCTAAGCATTTCATAGAATTGCTACACAAGGTGTACAGTCCAAATAGTAATCTTTCATACATACAGTATTTTATGTTTCAAGTTTGTTTTATTGACCTCATTTCCATTTGTTCCTCAACTCCCAATCAACTCTTGCCTTTAGATTTCATGTGGATTATAAAATATGACAGAAAATTGATTCCTGGAGGATTGATTTTGAAGTACAGTCTTTGCTTAGAGTTCTGTGTGCAGTTAGAAGTAGTTATTAGAATACTACAATATTTAAACCTTCTTTCTGGGATAGACAAGGATGTCGCTGTGCTCTGTTGCATTGTATGTACTCATTTCCTTGGGTTGCTCTGCTCTTACCTTTGCTGTCTTCATTATGTATTACAGAAGTCTTGATGGGAAAAAAAAGCAGCATAATAAAGATCATCTATTTGATTGCAGCTAATCATAAGCTAAAAATGCAGAACTTCTTAATTATCTGGTAAAGCCAGCGATTCTTCAGGGACAGAGCAGTTAATTTCCTCTCTTTGTATTTTGTAAGCATACCGCTATTAATCATGGAGATCATAAGCTCAACATTCCTGAAAATGTGCAAGTTAAGTAAATGCAACTGACTTGTGATACACCTCGTAAGAAATCTTCAGAGAGCTACATATTTTGCTTTGCCTGAGAAATTGTCGACACACTCTGAATATGCTGTTGAAATACAGCAAAGGCTTAGATCCATCAGGGCTACCTAGGGCCTGGAATAAATCGGAGGCCAATTTCCATTCTTCACAATGAGTTTTATTTATTAATTAAGCTATCTTAAAATCTATTTTAACATATTGCTGGGGACTGTTGCTACTGAAACATTATATCCTTGTTGCTGGTTGTGGATGGAGTTAGGGAAGTTTGCTCATGTCTGGATGTTTGATTCTGATCTAACAAGTACAAAGCATTTTGCATTGGACTGGCACTGCAGTTAATGGGATTTTTCACTTAAACCCCCACCCAAACAATGGTCATTTGTGTATGTGGACATAAACTGGTTATGTAACTTGGTGCTCTGCTGATGTGGAGAATCCTGATATCAGATTCAGTAATGCAAGTGATAGATGTAACACTTTGAATGCCAATTATTTTTATGACCTTATATGCCTGCCTTAATACTGCCCTTTGCATTGTTGTGCTCTGCATTAATTCATCAGTGTAATGGTGTGACTGAAAAGGTCACAGAAGAATACTTACTGAGAGTGTTGAAGGTCTGAGCTGCATCACAGCTCATAGTTTATGAGTACTTGTAAGAAAAGAAAGACAGAAAATGTGACAGATGAGACTTTTCAAAATGAAAGTAAGAAACAAAGTAGTTTTTCCAGCACGAACACTTATGACAGACCTTGACAATGTAATTGCTTTGAGTCTGCTAACATTAAGATTTACTTGAGCATTTTGACCAACATCCAGTTCTCCTTCTCCCTATGTAATTCTTCCTGTTCTCAAAATTAGTGTTTCTATCTTAACTTTAATTAATAAATAAATAATTAATAAATAAACCCCATTCAAGCTAGAAATTAGGCACCAGTCTACTTGTGAATGGCTACTAAATTAAAATAATTCCTTTGCTATAAAATAGGTGATTATGACAGTCCATTCATTAGTTACAGAAGAGAATATACCTCTGTAGCCAGAGGAAGATATATTTCTAAAAATTCATAATAACTGTCTAATTGGTTGGTGCAACCTTGCAATGCTCATTTTGTGCTGCATCACATCTGGTACAGTCAACTTGGTGACACTATGAACTGTTCTGGCTTCATTTATTCGGTCAAGAGGCTTTTGAGGTGAATCTGCCTGAGACTTTCACAGGGAATTTCCTGAAGGCCAAGAAAAATTCATTAGCACTTGAAAAATCCAAGTGACCAGAAAAAGCAGAGTGATATGAAAGCTTACATGAGGTGAACTAAAGCAGTGAAGGGGAAGAAGTGATGCCCACACTTCCTTTGGTGAGATCCTGGTGCTTGAAATGCTGGTGTAGAACTGGGAGCACTCCACGTCAGGCTCTTGGGACAAGATCATGGCTTGAAATATCAGCTGGTTATTTCTGCCTGCTTGGGCACAGTGAATGGTGTTTGCTGTGAAAAGGTCACATAAAATTTTAATCAGGACAGAAGGAAAGGCATGGGCAACACTGTGCAGCCTGACAGGGAACCTGCCACGCTTTCCCTTGTGCCTGTCCTGAACAAGTGCTGCTTTAGCAGGACATCTTCATCCCTCCAAGCACCTGCGAGCCAGCAGGAGCAGCCTCTGGGTGGGAAATGTGCCTGCAGGAGCTCCTGCTGGAGCAGGGATGTGAACAGTTATTGCCATTCTCCTGCTGAAGTTTCCAGTTCATACAAATGCTATTTCCTCTGCTAAAAAGGTGGGAAATTATTTTCTTAATTTAGTAAAAAATGCTAGACTGATGCGTTCTGATTACTTTGTGAGACTGAAAAAGAAATGAAGCAATTTCTTTAAAGCAGAGTAAAAAGCTCTGTTCAACTAGAAAAGATATCTTTCCATTTGGCCAGTCAAACACAATTTACCAAAAAAATGTAATTATGGTTGCTCTGAAGTACATGTCTTTTGTATCTATGCCCTGAATATTTTGTTGTTTGACTGGATTTTTTTGGGGGGGTTTAAGTTGTTGGTTTTGGGTTTGTTTTTTTTTTAAGTGCTGGTGGCTCTTTTTTTATAAACTATTGCTATTACCCCAGGACTGTGCCTCGAGTCTATAATGGTGGTGCTATAGTGATGGTCATGTATCTGCTCTTACCTAAGGTAATAAAGGTGATGAAAGGTTTTGAAAATTCAGAGCTCTGCCTTCATTTAGCTTTCTTTAAAAACCTGGGTTTTCCAAACCTACTGACCCTGTTATTCTTAGTTTATGCAGTTGTGTGTCAGAACTTGTTCTAGCTAAAATCTGTCTTGTGCAACTGGGATGTAAGGTTTGTGGTGTGTTTATTTATATGTACATAATAAAGCTTTGGGAATGAAAGGGAAAGGTGATATAACTAATTCTGACTTTTTTATTTTTGAAATTATTTCAATTTTGGCCACAATTTTTTTAATTGGAAATTACTTTATGATCAAACAAAGAACCCCCCCATCTTATTGCTATGAAGTCCCTAAAAATTAGCAGGAAATTTCAAAAATTTGGATTGTTAACATAGTCTTTTTCACTTTTATGTCATATTGACATTTAATAAAACTATATTTTGTTTTCACTGTGCAGAAGTCAGTGGTGGTACCAGCTCCATTTTCAGTGATTTGTTTCATGGCTGCACCTCACTGCACTAAAGGCTGTCTAAGTCTTGGTGTGTTGTGTCCAAAGGCTGCTCTGATTGACAAGCAGTGGAAGTGTAAATGAGCACTAAGCAGGTGAACTTGGCTAAGGAGGGTGGTTCAGGTATTCTTTTAATTGACTTGGGCAATGCATAGCAGGTCTAGGTTTCAAATATTCAGGACTGCATTTTAAGACACAGAAATAAATGGATGTATTGTCAATGGTAAACTTCATTTTCAAGGAAGATATTAATTGTTGTTGGTTAGCTTTCACTTTAAATCAAAGGTGTTTGGCTCTTTATACCACTAGCACAGAATAACATGTTCTCTGTTAGAGAACTTTCTGTTACTGCTATGGAAAGGGAAGCTAGCTTTATTATACCACACTAAAAGAATACTTGAGATTATATACTTGAAAATAATTTCTGTCCATAGGGCTCAAAGGAAGAAAGAATAACAAGATATTGTTCTATTGTACTAAGACTGAAAATTGGTACTTAAAAGCGTCAGATGACTGAAAAAGGCAAGATTTTTAAGAATTAAGGCTCTGTTACTGTTTTGATATAGTTATGATACTTCAAGTGTTTGTTTACAATTGCTAGTTCAAATTGATGCAAAATAAAGGGGAAAAAATTTATTCATTAAAAAACTTTTCTTTTCCAAAGAATAATTGATGTAAAGCCTCAAGGGTTCAATGTACTGTGAAAACTAAGGTGTCAGCTTGCATCTGGATCTGCTCCTGGCAGTTTTTCTGTTGTCAATGCAGCATTAAAGAGCATTTTAATTTGTTAGTTTTGTGAAGCTGGTGTTTATGCAACTGTATGACACAGATTGCTTCCTTTACTGCTGAATTTTAGTTTTCCCAATGAGAGCATGGAGAATGCCAGAGAAAACACAGCACTGCCAAAAACCAGTTCAGTATCACAAAGAGTATTTTGTTATATAGAGGAGTTTTGTCTTTTTTATCTCTGATACTTTAGTTTTCGCTTGGGGAGGGAGGGAGTGAACCCTATAATCTGTTTTTTTTTTTCCATCTGATCAGTGTTGGATGTATCCTAAACTTTGGTTAAGTCAGGGAATACTGACATGACAGTGGTATAGGTTATGCTTTTGCTTTTTACTTGCATTTGGCCTAAGCTAATTCAGATGTTTGGATGCAGTTGACAGTCACCCAGACTACATGGTGAAGACACACTGATGGTGGCAAGTCCTGGCACTTTCTTGTTTATGAGATCTGATGAGGTAACAGCATGAATTCCTATAGCTTCACTATGCAGATGACACACGGTATTAATCAAACTGAAGTTTACAGGTCTTGAGCTGTTCACTTTAAATTTAAGCATTTTTTTTAAAAGCAAAAGGTAAATAATGCTGTGATCTGTCTCTAAGATTTATTAACACCAAATCCAGCAATTTTTACCTTTATGAGAAGTTGCAATTCAACTGTGACATCCTTCATAGCAAAAATGATATTCCAGACATCATAAATGACATTTCTCTTTGAGCAAGCCTGCAGATGAAGAAGCACCAATACCTGTTCAGAAGCTGATTTAGAGTTAACAGCGGGACAATTTTACTATGCTACAGTACATAAACATCCCGCACTGACGATGTTTTACAGCTGGTCACAGTGCTGATAAATATATTTTATGGAATATCTGCTTGTAATGTGTAGATGGAGACAGAGGAATTCTCCATTTTATTTTGGTTTATTTTATTTTGTCATTTTAATAGCATTTAGAAAAAGCCTGCTAGGCCATTAAAAACTAGAATATATACCTAGCTCTTAGTTACACTGATGTAAATTACAGATTGCTGTCTTTGGTAAAGTTATTCCACACTTATATAATAATTTGCAGATTGTAGAGATGCCTTGAGGCATTACAGAGATGTAAAATTAGAGCAAATGAAATAAGCATCAGACCTTTTCTGGAAATGATGACTTTTCTGTATTATTTAAAAAAAACAATAACTAATCATTTAAAAGCCAAAATAAAACCACCACAAAACAACAGCAAAATAAAACCCTACGTATGATGCTTTTATTTCTACTATACTTTTACAGCCTGAAATAACAAAAATATCTTCTGATTAAAAGCTAAATATAATTCTTCCTTTAGGCTGTTTGTATCTAAAGGATCTACTGCTGATATTGAAATAGAAGAGTCAGCACCTGGAGAAGGCTGGCTTCCTAAATTTTCAATTCTTTAACTGATCATTCTGGCTTAAAATGCCATAAACCTTGTGATCCTGTATGAATCATTGTAGACATGTTTTCCCATGAACATTAGAACAGGGAAATAGGGGACTATTTATGAAACTCTAGTCCTCTTCCTGTAGTCAGTGTGAGAAATCAGGTGAGCCCTATTTTTTATCTTGTGCTTTGTTTTGTCATTTACACCTGAATACTTCAAGAAGCTGTGAATTAAAATTCCTGAATATTATTCCACAGCACTCCCAGGGCACCAATGTCAGCTTCAAATCTGTCTAAATCCTGCAGAATCTTTCTAGTCCCAGAGGTTTTGCCAGCATGCCCAGGAAGAACCAGGATAGGATGAGATTTTGGTGTGAAGGTTTTTCCAATCTGCCCTCTGAAGAGAGCAAGGGAGGAGCCCAGTAGAAAATGAGAGTTGTTCTTTGTGATTTCCTACTGTTTCTTATAGACTTTTCAGTGCAAATTACCTTCTTAACAGCTGGCTTAATTTGTTTAAGAGTCCTTTAGGCTGTGGAAGGTAAAATCTTGTTCACAGGTTGGGTATGTGGTTTGATATTGCAGCTTCTGAAGGAGCAGAAATAGATTTGCAGATACCAGCCCTGGCTTCCTGTGGGGCTCTGGCTGGGACTGTGCCGAAGGCAAATCCCTTGCAAATCTTCATTAGTGTCAGCAGGAAGGTGTTTGACAGGCTTCAGAACTACCCTATTGCAAAGTGGATGGTTTCCTTCCTCTAGACTGTACATGCTGAGCTTTGCTGCTCTGTCCCCTACAGGACACTGAAATCTACCATGGTGGGGATTTTCAGTGTCTACTGAAATATTTTCAAGGCATGGGGAGGCTGGGGAAGTGCTGTCCCAGGAGTCACAGTGTGTCAGTGTCAGCAGCTGGGTGCCCTCGTTGTTTTGATGTCATGCCATGACAGCCAAGTTCTCCTATTGCAAGGGAGCCATCCTGCTGAGCCTTATCAAGCTAGAAGGAAAATCACACTGTAACACCAATTGTCTTGATTCTCACGATGCATAGGCTAGTAGAGGTTATAATGAAGCTTGTAATTTTAGCTGCTATCATTGAATTTATAGAATTTGTTTTTCCTACGCACACATCAGATTTCCTGAAGAGACAGACAGCAGAGGTGATGTGTGTACAGAACTTTTGAAGAAACAGAAAAAAAAGCATGATCTTAATATTAGCTATCCTGCATCTGTGCTACAAGCCAAAATGTATGTTTCTTCCTTTGAAATAAGACTATTTTGCATTAACATTTTTATGTGTCTCTTGTGTGTGTCTGTTTAGCCTCACAGTCTAAGCTCATATTTATAAACAAGATTCAGAATTTGAGTTCATGAATTTGAACCACACTCTGGATCCCACCCCAGGGTCTCCCTGACACTGCTGTAAGTGGCTGCTAAGGTGGAGGCATGTGAATTAATCATACTCACATGAGTGCTGCTGTGCTTTATTGTGCCAGCATGAGAGACCACATAAGCTGGAAATAAATCTTTGCTGATTACAGAGCAAGGATTCAAGAGGCACATCTGAGATATCTGGCTTTGGCATTGTCCCTCCAGAGCCCTTAAAAGTGAGCTTGAAGAATAGCAGGTTTTTTTATGTAGTAGCTGGAGCCTTTGCCTTGTTACTTCACCTAAGAGCTGCTTTTTTTACCCTCATGGACATGTCTTTGCTGTGGTGATGGTTTTCCAGACCTGTGTTGACAGGGTCTCTGTATTGGCAAACACACAGAGCAGCTGTGCCCTTTTGAACAGTGCTATCACCAGTTTTGCCTTTTTCTGACTGCAGGATTTATGTGAATGCCTTGCACAGGCATTTTGTTTACTTCTCAAAAAATGCTGAACCATACAGATTTCCTCACCATAAATTGTGGGAGTTGTCCATCCTTTTATCAATACTGGAAGAACTATGGGCAGACAATGAGGGTCTAGAAGCGTTTTCCCTTCTTGCAGACAGAACATTCCAACTAGAGGTGTTACGTGGGCTGAGCAGTTAAAAGCACCATTAATTTCAGGTCACATAATTCTGAGTTTTGGCAAATAAGAGGTCAGGAACTATGGCTGTGTAAGAGCCTGGATTACCTATAATGTGAATACAAATATTAGTCAGCAATCCCATAAAGGCAGACAGGTGCTTTAAGTGCCAATAAAGCTAATAACCTGACAGAGATATTGCTAGTTTTGTACTAGCATGAAATTTGTATTGATTCATAATTCAAAAGTTCTTTTACACTAATCATGCATTTTTTTGTACTGCAAATCTTAGAAATGAAAGCAGACTCCTCATCAATGTAAAAAAAAAGTCTTTGTAACTGGGAGTTCTTCTGCTGATTCGAAATTAATACCACTGCATTTAACCCTGCTGAGTGTAAGGAACTGCAGTTACTGCTATTTATTGATATCTTTGTTGCTTATGGTGTAACAATGACTGCAGCACCTACTCTTGCTGCTTATCTGACTCTGTCATGCTTCCCTTATAGTTGTTTTTCCTTCTTTTGAGATGCTTGCAGAAATTTTTGAAAAGAACCATCAGTTCAGGTCTGAATGCTTAAATCCCTGTAACAGTGTTTCTATTAGACATCTTTTATCCAATATAATCTCTGTATTCAAGCAGAAACAATCATTAAATCATCGAAGAAGAATAAAATCATTTGGTTTACTTTCTTCAGCGGTCAGTTATACACAGAGAATGATAGTGGAAAGCAAAAAAAATATTAAGACTTAAATGTGTTAGCACAGTTAAAGCTATGATATTTGAGAACCTTTATGGTACATGTGAAGATTTGGTCTGAAGAAAATTATTTAATGACTCTTACAAACCAGTATTTCAAAAATGTTCATTTTAACAGAGCTGCTATTTCACTGTAGGTTTTTCTACTGGAAATATTCTGTAGTTGCTGCGTAATGATGCAATAAATTCACCCAGGAGCTTGTTACAGTTAATAACCTGTAAAGGGCAAAGGTATTTGGACAATGAACATGAAATTGGACCTGTATCATTCACTAGCAGTGTAAGTTATTTCTTCCTTTGTCCTTCAAAGAAATGTCATTTTGCAGAAAAAAATGGAGGTCAGCCTATTTCCTGCATGTTTAATTTTTTACAGCCCGTGACTTCTTTGTAAATAAATAGTATGCCTTGCTCAGAAGACAAGCATCAGTTCTGAAAAATTATCAGAGACATTAGAATACAATGCTAATGTATTTCATGCTTCAAAAGCTACAGCTGCCAGAAATTCATAGCAATCAATCAACATTTTTCTTTTGCTGTTTTTCGTGTATTAGCAACACTTCAGTAATAATTATGACCCTGCCTGTCCCCACTCTTTCAGGTAAATGTACTGGTTATATTGATTCACTTAATATTCCTCTGTGGCTATTTCAAAAGCAGGTACCATTTCAGAAGACAAGCAGACACCTCTTTCTCTGTAGAATACTTAATATTTTTTCAGACAATTTAACACATTTCTTTGTGTTTGAATAGAATTACCTTTTCTACTACTGCAATCTGTAAATTAGAAAACTGAACAATAGAACTTCAATAGAAAAAGGTTTCGTCTTTCATGGCCTGTCAAGTCATTCTTCCATTCCTTAATAGACAAAGTCTGGCGATCACAGAGCAAGCCCTAGTGTAAAGTATTCTCTGAAAGAGCACTGTGCAAGTGCTAATGGCTTTGAAGCAAGGAGGGTGGGTTGCAACTCTCCATTAGGAAGAAATTCTTCCCTTTGAGGGTGCTGAGGCCCTGGCACAGGTTGTTCGGGGAAGCTGTGGCTGCCCCATCCCTGGAAGGGTTCAAGGCCCGGGTGGATGGAGCTCTGAGCAATGTGGACAAATGGAAGGTGTCCCTGCCCATGGCAGAGGGTTGGAATCTTTTAATCCAAACCAGCCTATAGCTCTACCTCCATCTGTTAGAACAAATGGTTGTACAGTTGAGGTCAGAAACATCTTTCATAAATTCTTGCATATAGACTGAATTATTTCAAACTCTGAAATGCTCAACATGCAGGGGCCTTCTAGGTCAAGGCTTATACTGCAGACAGGAGAACTTGTATTAAAGGAATCTGCATTAGTGCTGATTTAAAAGACTTCACTTTCCAATCGTGTCTCTCTCGCTTGACCTTCATCCAGAATAGACTGTAATAAAAACTATTTTTATAAGTGACAAAAAGGAAGCACAGGCACTGCAGCTATAACAATGTAAGATTACCTGCGGATTTATGAGTAGGAGATGTTGCTGCTTTGGTTATAGTAATGAATCTGACTTGTGCTAATAAGCAGTATTGTCTCTGCCCTGTCAATGCTGGGGCAAAGTCGTGATGCTCTCAGAGCTGGTACTGCACTGTGGCAATGAGCTCTGGTTTCTGTCTTTCACACTGCATAAGAAAGGAATCTATCTTGAAGAGAAAATGGAAATTACAAAATGCCTATTCATAACTTTGCCTTTTTTTCCCCTGCTTTAAATTACTGCATCTACAAGTCATTTCAAAATTAGTTTCTCAGAAAATGAGCTCTCATCTCTCACGGTAAAGGAAAGCACTGAAGGCCTTGTTATCCAGAGAGCCAAGGAATAACAGACTGAATAAATATTCCCCCTCACATGAGGGGGCAGGGAGGGGGAAACCAGCTGCATAAAACTCTTTTCTTGTATCTCCTTTTGTTTCATGTGAAATTTTGGCAGAGAGGGGCCCTGATACCTTCTATTTATGAAACAAAATGAGAGGAATGGAGGACTACAGGGATGAGGCAGTAATACCTCTGCTATTGGCTTTATGCTTGTGCAGTGAAGGAGTACTAACAAAGAAAAATTGTGTCTAGAGAAATTAAAATAGCCTGTTGCAAGTTGAAACTAGGTTGTTAAAATTATGTTCTGAAATGCAATATTATTTATGTGATCTTATATGATGCTCTAATTCTGTGGTTATTGCTGCGGTAATTTCAGGCAACAAATACTTGTATGTATGTTTGTAGATTTTAAAAATACTTCAGAGCTTTTAACAGTTGACAACTTTTTTGAGATGCAATTTTGAAAATTGGCCTATGATACAGAAATGTGACTGAAAGTTCAGGGTTTTTTTCTGGTACTGCAGAAGAGAGGAAAAAAGCTACAGTGCTTTAGTACTGTAGTAGTAAAAGTAGTGGAGTAATTTTTATTTTTACATAAAATCAGAGGATATAAATTTGAACACTTTATATAGATATATCTCTATGTGTATGTTTAACAACTTTCCTATAAAACCAGGGAAAAAGCCAGTATCCAAAATATTTACTTTCAGTTTTTGGCTACCTCAGGGCTTCATTTGCTGAAACACAATTGTATTTTAGTTAGCTCTGTTGCGTATGTACACAGATATGTTTTCAGCAGGTTTTGCTTCATATGCCTGATTCTTTATGTATTAATAGCATTTTCCAGAAAGATATTTAAACTTTCTTTTATGCAGAACTTGGTGAATAATTTAATACCAATTTACTACAGTGTTGCTGCCTGTGATGGTTGGTGAGTGATGCACCAGCTGTGCACTCACTCAGGAAATGTGGAAAGTCTCTGTGTGCTCTGAGAAATGGGGAATTATCTCTGTTTGTTTGCTTATGAAAGCAAAACTTCATGGTAAAAGGTAATGGAAACAAACCCCCTTAACCAGTGTATTCAGATAGTTAACTACAATTAGAAAAGAACCCCAAACCACTACCAATGAAAGCCACAACAGATTAACTTAATATAAAACTAATGAGCGCTGAGAAGTTCCTGACTTCCATTTCATAACTGCCTTGAAGGTCATGCTCCTTCAGGAACAAGGTACATAAACAACAGTGTTCATTAATCTCTACAAAGTGTTGAGAACCGCAGGAGGAAACAGAAGAAAGGCTGAAATGCTTTTACTGTCCCTGAAAGCAAAGAGCACACTTTATTAAATACTTAGGAAGCTGCACTGAGTCCCATTGTTCATAATAATGAAAGAAAGATTCTGCTTCCTTTCTGCATACAAGATGATGAAATAGAAGTTACCTTGTTTTGTAGCATCAGCTTCTAAGGGGAAAGGGTTAGTAAAAGACAAGATGCAAGGATGGTTTCAAAGGATGTATTGATCTTTTATTTATTAAGAAGTGGGATATTTGCAATTCATGTAAATTGCTAATGTTCTCTCTGAGATTGTAGTTGTGTCTGTATGCAGGATATGTAAAGTTGAAGACAAATAATTTTTTCCAAGGCTTTTCCCTCTTTGAATTTGTGAGTTTCTGGTAGGTGTTCATTCCTCAGGACTAGAGTTGAACAATAGCACTTAAAAATCTACCAGTCTTCATTCAGTCCTCAGTTACCTTGGAAGTCATGGCTCTTTATAAAAGGTGAGAGTTCTGAATTGCTAAAATGATTGGGGACTAAGAGTAGCTTAGCAGTTGAGTGCACCAACCTGCCTTAAGCTTGTTAATTCTATCTTAAATTTTAGAGGAAAAGCCTTTTGCTTGTCTGGACATTCATAATGCATGAATGGGTCTGCAATGGATCATTTGTTCAATGAAAAGAAAAGCAGTGTTTGATGTGGGTCTCTCTCTCTCTCCTTTTTAATTTCTATTTCCTTTTCTCTGTAAGGTATCTTGGGGTAGGGAGAAGTAATTTTCTGATGATAAATTGTGTCTTCATGTTAGTAACAGAAAAGCAACCATACATTCTTCTTGTGTGTTACAAATAGGAAAGCTGTGAGAGGATCAAAGGGAATTTCAGTACTGTACTTCAAGAAAGACCATGGGCCAGACACAGCAGGGGAGATGCAGAAATAACATCAGGTTTGAAGATCTGATTTGAAAATTTAAAAGAAGAATACTTAACCTAATAAAGAAGGTCAAGAACCTTAAGAATGTTGTCTGGGACAGTGATCCATGATCATGGCCTTGAAGCCTGGCCAAGGGTCCATGCACTTGCATAGATTGTAGCAATTAGTACCATGGTTGTGACGCTTTTGGTCTCGGGACTAGGCTATGCTGTACTTTGGAAGGGCTTGTTGTGCCACTTTTGTTATCCATAGTGTAGTTTGGACTGCCTGTCCCAGACATGAATGGAATTTTTTGTCTACAGGGATAATCTATCAGATAGGAAAGTCTGGGTTATCCATCACACATGGTTCAACAAAGCAGGTAGAAAAGCATGTGTCAAATGCCTCAACATCTGATGTGTTTTGAGATGTGAGATGGACCAGGTGATTTCTCAGGATGCTGTGTAGCTTTTCTATTATTTATAAATGCTACATTTTTTTTCAGAGTCCTTTAGGCCTAAGGTTGTTCATATTTACAGCAGTGTTGGGGTCTTGGTATAGCTGGTTTGCATTTTCTCTCATGGACTGTCTTGTATGGTTCAGATTTTCTGTCTGAAAACAATCTTAATGAGAAACTTAGTGACTGCCAATGGTGGTTTAAAAGAAAACAGAGTAAGCCTACAGAAGGGAAGAACATGAATAAAACCAATCCAGTATTTGGAGTAGTACTTATAGATCAATTGGTGGATTTTATATATTTCAGAGTGATTACATCAAAACTTCTGGGGTTTATTTTTAAAGATGCAATTTTTTTTTAATCTGTTTGCAAAAACATTAGTAGTATTCTTTGCTTTTTCATCTTTGTACTTACCTCTTAGCTTAGCAGGTTGATATTTTTTCCACTAATTGGAAGAAATAAAATGAAGTGAAAAGACAACCAAAGAGGAGGGGAAGAAAGGAAAGATAAAAGTAAAAGAGATTGTGCAGTAGTGATAAAAAAATAATTGCCCGTCTAGTAAAAATAAAGGCACTCAGAAGAAATATGTCAAAGGGCAGAGAACAAAGACATCAAATAAGGGAGATGCAGTCTGTAATTCTTGGTTGATTCCACACCCTTCCATTCTTTTCATATGGTGACAGAGAAGGAATATAGGTTTTTAAATAAAAAGTGCACCTCCTATAGAGTCCTTGCACTTTCATGTAAAAAGCACAAATGTACAGGAATCTTCCAGTCCCCCTAACAAGGTACATAACTGCTTTGTCTTCAGAGCATGTCTGGGGTGAAACTATTTTCTAGCCCTTGTTCAGTGGAAAATGGTGTGGACACAGCTGGATTGGCCATGCTGGTGGAGAAGGTGGATTCTGAAGATTTGTCCCAAAAATCTTCCTTGAATCCCATCTTCCCATGGCTGGGGAGATTCCAGCACTGGCTAGATTCTTCCTGCATGGTCAGGAGACCTCTTCCCCTGTGTCTGGTTCTGAGGCATTCTTTCCTCTGGGATAACATGTCCTGAGGTCAAGGCTGGTGTGTTGATCGTTCTGGTTAATTGCTTAGAGGGTGTATAGAAGTGAATTTCTTTTCTAGTGCAGTCCCCCTTCTATCTGCCCTAGACATGTTGGGTTGTGGGAGTTTTTTTTGGGTAGGACACTTAATTTTTTGTTATATTTTTGGTGGGTTTTGATTAAATGAGCCACTAACTATTCAAAGATCTGTTTGCCTTGCTCTTCCGAAATAATTCATTACAATTTTTCAAGTACGAAGTTCAGTAGTTGCTGTTTTGCAGTTGCATAAATTAAACCTCCTTGCAGCCTGATATTTTAGAAAGTGAAGTAACTTTTAATTCTCATCAAACAGCTTGGACAACCAACCAAATAAAACCCAGCCCCATCTCATTACACAAGCAAAGTCCTTACAGTGAAGAAGCAAAATTTTATTCCTACACTATGCCATTAATATTTAAATTTGTGAGCAATCCTTTCAATCTGAGTAGTTTTGACACAATTGCAAGTGTAAACAAGATCTAAAAGGAATATAAAGGCTGCCAGCTTACTCAAAGGGAAATTCTTACAGCTCTTGTGTACATTGGTGACATCTTGCTTGGACTGCCATCTGCTCCACAGGAGAAGACAGCTCTAAGGGTGGGCTTACAGAAAATGTCCTTCTTGGAAGCAAGACAAAATACAGAGATGTTTCCCCCCATTGCCTTTATTATGTCAGTATTGCTGATATTATGATATGTAGCTATGTTGCAATTTAATAATACAGCACCAGTTATACAGGAATATGAATATTATTTTATACAATATTGCTATTATCTCTGTTGCTTTCTTCTGCTCTTTTATCTTGTTAATTTCTCCTCTCTTTTCCAATCTTCTCACAACAACTGGATAAACAAAAATTAGGTAAAATTTGACTCTTTTTCATCTCATTTTATCCCATCTGTTTTCTCTTATAATAATCTAATAGTGGGATCTCAAATGTGCATTATTTCAGTGAGATGTGTGCAACACTTGGTATGTGTGTTTTAAAATAATACATCTGCTGGGAGCATACCCTGTCTCTGAAGCTGAGGTGTAAAGTGGCTCTAGCTTTTGCACACAGCTGGAAGAGCTAAGTCTCACTTTCAGCTGCTGGATTTTGGTTTGAATCTAATTGATAATCCTCCTCCTCCATAAAAAAATGAAGAAATAAAAAAAAAGCAAAGCACCCCAAACTAAACAAAGCTGTGATCCCTCCCCTCAAATTGTACAGAAAAAGTTGGATTGAGGCAGTTCCAGTCATGCACATATTATTACAATAGTTTTGATTCTGCTTTGATTTTTAAAGGAAACAGAAATTTTTAGGAATTGTAATTTTCTTTCTTTAGTCACTAATATTTTTCCTATTTTTCTCCACTGATTGATGGAATTAGTAAATTTCTCTTCACACACTACTGGTGCATGTAAGTTGTCCCCAGTTGTCTCCTAGGCTGTATTACAATAATATATATTTCATGAATGAAGCAGAATTTTGTGCTAACATATGAGCCTTTGAATTCCAAAGCAGTTTTGCTTTACAAGCTTATGAGTGGTGAAGCACTATATTTTCTCAGCCAGAATGTTCCTAAATTCTCCAGTCATTTGGAAGAAAAGGGAACAGTTTCTTGGAGGGGAGCTAAAATGAGTCAAGCAGTTGAAAGAGTTGTGATTCACTGCTCTAATGCCAGTCTTACCCATTTATACCTTGAAATTTTTGTCTTAATTATAGGTCTTCATAAAGCTAATAGCTTGCAACTGGTTGTACAGCAGCTTTATTTGCTTACAAGTGTATTTAAAGCTAAAATTTGACACAGGTGACATATACCCAGTTAAAACAGTTTACAGAAGTTAGCTTGCCCTGTTTAAGTCTTTCCTGTATTGAGGCATTTGACAGGAGCTCCAAAGGGGTTGCACATACAGGTATTAAGAGGAAATTTAAAAAAGAAACTGAAATAAATTGACTACCTAAATTTCCTTAGAGAGGAATGAAATTTTAACCTTTCTTTAGGCGCATGCAGTTTGCCTTATCTCCCTAGCCACCAGCTATGTGAATAAAGACTTATTTTGAGAAAGAGCTTTTAAAAACTTTTAATATTTCTCTGAGAATACCAAAGCTAAATTACAGCAGTCTAAATCTTGGAGTTGTGGAATACAATTTAGTCTTGAGTGACTCTCTTTATAAGGTAGAATGTATTATTTGAATATGTCCAAAATACCTGGACTTGCATTTAAAGTGCTCTGCTGTCAAAAACCAGTTATGAATGCAATACAAATAGGGAATTGTGGGAAATAATTTTATTTTAAAAAGAATTAATAGCATTTTCCTAACTGCAGTGCCATCTGATGAAAATGTAAATATAGATTGATTAGTACAAACATAAAAACAAAAGCAAGAGGAAACAATCAACATGAAGAAATGTATATCTGTTCTCTGTGCTAGTAATAAAAATAATTTTGAGTGTAACATTGCATTTTATGTGCCATCTGAACCATCTCACTGTATTTATATGTCTGTAATTTAGCCTAACTTGTATTTTCTGCATTCATTAACATGAGAAGAACCCAGTGAATGAGTACCTATTATATGCGAGATCTATGGCCTGGGGACAATTTTATTTTACTCATAAATTTTAATATCCGTACTCTACTACAGTAAAAATAATGAGCCTGTAGTGGTTTTGTCCATCATTACAGAGAACTTTTTAAAAGCTGTAAAAAGGAACTGTGACTGATTGGAATTGACTCACAAATCTAAAACAAGGCTTTTCTCTTTTTCACCTCCCCCATTTTGTCAAATGCAAAACAGCCTTTGGCCAGTGTCAACTTATATCTGGCAAAAAGAATTATTTTGTTTTTTCCCGTTATGCATAATTTCTCAAGAGTTTGTTATAAAAAGGGCTGCACTATTTTTTTCCCTCAGAGCAAAAAAGTATAGTTTTGGTTTTGCTCCTAAACGAAATACTGGAATTTTAAACTTATCTTTGATAATGCATTCCATTAAAAATCATGTTGTTAGAATCATTACCAATTAATTAGAGTAATTCTTGATGGATTTTGGTGTTATTTTTGGTTTTTGTTTTTTTTTTTTTTTTTGCCACATCACCTTAAACACCTTTAATAATCTAAATCACAATTTTCTAATGATCACTATGTGTAGAAGGTAATGATGACTTTAAGGTGTATCCAATCCACATAAATCCCTGTACATAAGATTCAGTGGGAGTTTGCACCCACAGCTCTGTTGAGTCTGCAGGATCATGTGCTGGGACTCTGTGAATGTGTGTTCAACCCCAGATAAACACAGGCAAGGAGAGCTGCCTCCCCAGGGGGGAGATGTGTGCTGGTCTGGGTGAAACCAATCCATGAGTTCAGGTACCAGACCTGTAAAAACAGTGGTGTTTATATCAGTGCTGAAAACCTGGCTCCCTAGTTTTAAAACTCTTTTCATGTTCTATTTCACACTTTTAGATAAAAATTAGGCTCAAGCTCTAATGAACATAATGCTCAGGATGTGGATGCAAATGCTTAATTGCACAAGTCATTAATTTTTTGTACTTGTACTTCAAACAATGTATTTTTAAAAAGAGGGTTTGATAGTAGAAGGAAGATCAGGAAAGGTGCTTTCAGACTTTTTCAAAATTAAATGTGAACTTTCTTATAAATGGCATAGAATAAATCCCTACATTGCAGGTTATGTAAGTTTACCTTGCCAAAGGATTGTATTTAACCTGCTAAAAAGCTCCATTAATGATTCACAAATCTTGCTTTACTATTTTATATAGACTTTCAAGATTAATGCTGCCTTCCAACCTAAATTTTGATCTCCAGAACTGTATATGATTCTGGTTTTTTTGTTGTTGTTGTATCGAAGTCAAAGTATTAATTCCTTCTGCCCTGTCATGAGACATCTGTCTGAGAGATGAGGATAATCCAAAAATCACATGAAGCTCTGTCATTGCATCTCAAATGTTTTTGTCCTTAAAGTTTGGCCCTGCCTTCTTTCTTCCTAGTCTGCTTTTTAAAGTTATTGCTACACTTTCTGATCAGCAGTTCTTTGAGCAAAAAATGAAACCCAAAGAGGAAGGGTAAAGAGACTTCAGACTATTCCTGTTGAGACCATACCCACATACACACTCACTTCCTGGGCTTCCTCAGGCAATTATCCTTCACTGCAACAAGTTATTTTCTAAGAATATAGTATATTTACAGTCAAGCTTCCTTTTTCACTCAAATTATGACAGATGTTTTACTCTCACTGTACCTGCTCTGACCTTGCTGTTTTTTTCTGATTCCTGAATTCACAATCACGGTGGAGCTCACTCCCACAGATGCTCCCACCTTTGTTCTGGCTCCCAAGTGCCAGAAGTTTCCTTCTCGTGTTTCCCAGTGCCAGACCCCTTTAGCAGTGGAGGCTGCTCAGGGTCTGGGACAGGGAACACTTCGCAGGGTCACACTTGAGAAGTTTGCTGCTAAGCCTTGTACTTGTACTTGGAACAAAGACATTGCTCCAACAGTGCCTCAGATTTTGATGTGTCTGCACTTTCCTAACCCATCCGAGCAGCACTTCTCACCCTAATTGACATGTTCCTTCCTGGTCACCCACTGCTGCTGCTTTTTGTCACAACTCATACACCCAGCAGCTGCTGGTGCTCTTCTTTGTTCACAGTTTTTGTCAAGGTCACTTTCTGTGGACAGACATTCCTGCAGCTGCTCTGTCAGTGCCCCCAGTTTGGTGTCAGACACCTCTTTTCTGTCTTGTTTCATCAACAGTTTCTTTTCTGTGGCAGGAAGAGAATGATCAGAATTCTGGTATAATAAGTGTTGGATCTAGCTCTGTAAGAATCAGTCAGGATTGAAAAAACCCAATTATCTCTTTATGAGTGACAAGGGCCACTGGTCTAACATTTGTAATTATTCATTTTAATAACTAAGATGATTAGTTAATGTTATATGGGTCACATTGTGTGGTATATTATATTAAATTGCAAAATATTCATAACTGACATATGATCCCCAAATGATACTGTTTGCAAAACCTTCCCTCCTCAGACTATCTAATTTTTGCTAAAATATCACTGCAGTTTTCTTAATTCTCATTTCCCACTTGAAAGCAGCTCATGATTCTGATTTTACTTTGCTTTCTTCAGATGTCTATTTTCTGAAGGGAATTTTAATTTGGGTCAAATTCTTAAACTTTATTATGTATTACAGTCAGTAATTTGAAGTTTGAGATTTAAATTGGTAGTCAATTTTCTTTGATTTCTTTCATCTCTGCACTTTCAGTAAAACTTCCTTGCCAGTGGAGATGCTTAAGTTTAAAATAAAGCCTCCTCAATTACATAAGAAAACTGAAAAAGATTATTTAGCTCTGTCAAAACATGATCTTAAATTTATTCTTTTTTATCATTTTGTGTTTTTTTGTTGTTGTTGTTGTTTTTTTTTTGGTGTGGTTTTTTGTTTGTTTGTTTTTTGGTTTTTTGTTTGTTTTTGTTTTTGTTTTTTGTCCATGGCAGCATACTTTATATTTGCAATTAGAGTCAAAACACTGAAAATTTAGATTTCTAAATTTTGAGCTCAAACCTATAAAAATATTACAATTTTTAAGAAACATTCTGAAAATTAAAAGGATTTGTTTTTATAAACTCCCTGACTATTTGTTTCAGTAAATTGACTGTTTTAATGAGTAATATTAATAGTAAAAAAGATGCCAAATTTTAGCTGGGGTTCACAGGGGTGCTTTTTAAGGTGAGTCATTCTTCTGGTTAATTGGCCATTTAGTGGGTGCAATGATGCTTATGGGACATTGATTTATGTTGTTCCATCATTGAGGGTGGAAAACAACTAACCCAAAACAAACCAGAAAAAAGGCAGGCATTCTGTTGGCTGGAGGTGAACAGTAATAAATACATGTGTGATTTGGGTTGGAACAGTGCATGGCACTGGAGCAGTTGGTGTTAGGCAGTTCAGAGGCCCCAGCAGCAGCTGTGCTGTTTGTAAATGTGCACTATATTCTCTCCAGAGCAATCTGTATTTCTTACAACTGTTGGAGCTATTGTAAATTTTGTCTTTCATGTCCTGTGAAAAAATCTCTAAACCAGATATTACAAAAGCTATAGATGGATGTCAGTAAATAGCATTCATTGTACAGAATCTTTGTTAAAGGTTATTTCTGTTTTCATACTACAATACTTCAGCTCCTGGTTACAATGTTAGTTCCCAGGGAAAGTCACATGATAGGTGGTACTGCACAGAAGGACACAGCGGAGCTAAGCTGAGGAAGAATTCAATCAAATTGCAAGAATTGAAGAATTTCAAGAATTCAGTCCTGTTCCCCGTAATTAAGAGAAAGAGAATGTGGCCAGGCACTCCTGCTTTCTGATGCCCTGCACTTTTCTGGGGGAAGAAACCAGGGACTATGAGCAGCATCTGGCAGAATAATTGATGGCTGAAGAAATAATGTTCTTCTGCCCACCACATGTTCCTCTTCTCTGCCTCCCTAAGGAAAGGGAAATACTGGGCTGGATTTTGAAGTTTGTGATCAGTGGTTTTTGAAGTTTGTGATCAGTGGTTTGTGAGCCTTAGCTTGGCTGAAGAGGCCCCAGCTCTGTCCAGTTTGGGGTAGGACTTTGTGCTCCCTGTGGCTCGGCTCAGATGACAAAGGCTTGGGGTGATGGAAGGACAGCTATGCAATCCCAGCCTTGGGATAATTCCCACTTTGAGTGAGCCCTGGCCCTGCCCACTCCGATAGTTTGATTGCAGATCTTCATTTTGGTGTAGTGGTTTTTGTGGTTTGCTAATTTGTAGCCAAGTACAGGAAAGTGATGGTGGGTAGAAAAGGAGTTTTAATGAGATTACACACAGTCTTGGGCATAAATTTGATTATTGATTTTTGGAATTTGTTACCAAACATTAAAATATTTTCTGTTTTTAGTTGCCATTTGATTTTCAGAAGTTCAATAGGTCAAATGTTCAGTAACAGAAAAACTTCTTGTAACATTTATAACACACTGATCTTTCTCTTTGCTGCTGTTGGCTACAGACGCAGTTGAGTGATCATTGTGCTCTTTGAGGGGATTTAAAATGTTACATTTGAATTATGTTGCATAACCTTCAATGCAAAACTGCAATGAAAGGCAATGTTTTTATGTGCTGAATATTTTTCCCTAATGACTACTTTTCAAGAGAAGTTGGCTTCTTTCTGACAAGGGTATGCCATGCTGCTGCTGCCATTCATGCTTTTGGAATGGAGTTCTTATGTTAAATTAACAAAAGCAGTAGGAGTTGACTGTTTGTAGTAGGGCAAGGGTTTCTCTCTTGGCATTGTAATTTTGCCCCAGCTAGTGACACCAGTCCTTCAAGAATACTTGTTCTGTGATTCCCCTCCAAAGGGCAATTCTGCCAGTGAAGTAATTGAAATTCTAGGCTGTATTTCAGGTACATTTATATCTATAAATTGTACAAAGTGTCAGATTCCTCTTGTGGACTGTTGTAGTGATTTTATTCTTTTATTTTTGAGCATAAAAAACTTTGTTTCCCCTCTTACTTGATTTTATTATGCTGCTGGCAGACACGCCAGCATGCATTTTAAACAGCCCTTTAAGATCAGGAAGAATACTCCAATACACCCAGAGTGGATCAATATAAGCTTTTAGTGGCTAAATACAAACCAGATGTTTGGAAGTTACAGCTCTCACTTCTACTCAGTCTCTAACAGTGTGTAGTAAATTATGTTTTTGTCTTTCAAGTTAATATGAGTTATGCTCACACAAAATAAGTAAAAGAATATTAGAAAGGTGTAGGTCCAAATTAGCAGACCTGTTTTTCTGCTGCAGGTTTAGTGCTATTTGAAGCTTCCAAAGAGCATTATTAAAAGCACCTTAGAGTTTCTCTCAGGCAGTTAAGCCACCTTCCATTGCAAACATTTTTGTAACTGAACCTATGCAGATACAAACATTTTTAATGACAGTGTACAAGACCTTTTCATTGGTTTAAATACTTTTGCTTTATGCAGCCTGAATCATACAGCTGCCCTAGTCCTTTACTACTGCTGTAATAAAGATCTCTACTATTTTATTTTTAATGGTTTGTTTTCACTTTCTCCCTTTAACTTTTTCATGTACTTTTTAAGTAGGGTTTCCTTTCCTTACCTTCTGGTATTTTAGTACACTTTTCATAATGTAGTCATAAGACTATTTATTTTCCTGGGTCTTCAATAAAAACAAGCAGCAGCAGATTGGTCTCCTTTAGATTAATTCCATCTTTTTAAATTTCATCAGCCCTGGAAATTAACTCATAGTTCAGAATGTTTTTTTTTTTCTCCCTCTCTAATGCACAATTTTCAAATATTTTAAAATGTGCTATTCCAGTGTCAAGCTCAAAATATCATCTTTGAAATTTTTGGGGAAAAAGGAAGGATGATAACTCATTTATCCACCCTGCAGGGGATATTAAACACCTTGCTGATTAGTGGGGAGGGAGATATGAACCCAGATTACTTTTGTCAGAGGAGTTTTTGAGGAGCTACAATCTGCAATTGGAAGGTTGGTCCTGTCACCATTACAGATGTACCTGACCAGCTTTGTCAGTTAATTCATTCCCATTGAAAGCAAAGGCTGAATTGCCTGTTTCATACTGCCTCTGGAAGACTGCAATCACTCAGCACCTCATGAATTTTTTGACTGCAAAGTAATTCTCTCCCTCCCTTCTCATAGTTTAATGTAGCAGAATAAACATTTAAGAGAGCAATTTCTGAGACTTCTCCTGTGATTAAAGTATTTTATTGATAAGTGGATATCAAGGCATACAAGGTCTATGAAATTATGGATTATGTCAACTGCATAAACTGATTACATTGTAAAGGGAAAAGCTCCAACCAGAGCCCTGCAGTGAGAGCTGTGAGTAGCTGAGGGTTTCTCTCCATAAAATGGGTTACTACCAGGGAGTTAAAGGCAAAATTCATCTAAACAGAAGATATAAGGATTCATCTAAAAGAAGATATAAGGATGCATACTAAGTGTGACCTGAAGCTTTGCAAGTTCAGATCCAGTGAAAAGGGATAAAAGGATGCAGTAAGAGGCTTGGAGGAGTCATTCCATTACCTGCAGGAAATCCCTTGGATTGGTGCTGATGCATTGAAGCGCTGAACTGGGATGTTCCTGAAGTGTATCACAGGTTTGTTTTCTGACCATGCATCCTGCTTCTGCCTAGGAAAATGTTTGCTGTACAAAGTGGGATAAATGTGCACCTGACTGAGTAGGTGTAATTGAAATGGATCCAAAAATGATTTAAATATGAAAATTAACAATGTAGAATTGTAATTTACTGTACTCACATTGTTTTATTTAACTCATTTCTCAAGGTCAATTATCTGTCACTTTCCAAAAAAAAAAGCAACTAACAAACCTGTAGCATTTTTCTTTGTGGCTCTGCAGGTACTTGTGCTAGTGTACAGGGTGAATGACAAACCCCAGGCTTTTTATTGAGCTGGTTGGTCACATCTCTCAACTGTTCTTAACTTTACTCAAACACAAGTAATTGGTTGCAAAAGCATTATTGTTTCTTGCAAAAGTTGCTCTAATTTGAACCAATTAAAATATAATTACACTATTTTATGGTTAATTAGACTCTTAAGTAGCTTCTTCAGGCTGAAGTTATTCCCCTGGCTCTGTATTTTGAGATCTCTCTTGTCTCCAATCGAAGACTCAGGCTAAATAAGAGGGCCTCAAAACTCAAGAAGTGCTGATACTTTTAAGTTCATTAAATTACTCTTCAGTAACTTTGCTATTGCATAGTTCATTTCTTCCAGAACATTGGAACAAGAACCATATGGTGGCGATTCACTGCACCTGCATTTCTCAGGTTGCTCTATTATTTCCTTTGTAAAGTGTTCAATCTCTCTTAAGTCCACACAGTGAATTCCTATAAGAAATGCCCTTGGAATAGAAATTTCCTCATTATCCCTTATGATAAAGGCTTGGGCCAAAAAATAATTTAATTTCACTGCTGTCTTGTCATTAGTTTTAATTCCTTACATATCCTTTATCCAAAAAGGGCTTGGAATTACTCACATATTCACCTTGATATTAAAGCACTTAGATATTTCCATGCATACAGAAACTCAAACCCATAATATGATGCTGACTTTTCAAGTATTAATAGTTGTGAGCTACCCATGGACTGTTCTCTTGTATTTTGAAAGGTAGTTTTTTCTGCATAAAGAATTTGGAAAAAAGGAATAATGGAAAAAGGAAATAATTGAAAAAGAACTTTGACTAGTAAAAATGAGGGGAAAAGATCAAAATACATGCCTATGAAATATTGAGGTTTAAGAAGTTTTTATTCTCATTCCAGTGGAATTATATCTGCAGTTCATTTGTTCCAGTACCATCAGTCACACAGGATTGGTGTGGCTTTGATGTTAGGTACAGGTGTATCCTATGAAGTCGTTTGCTAGTAAGATAGTTTTCTTTAATGTTTACTCACAAAAATGGCAAACTTCATCTTTATGTTAGTAATTTACTCACAGAAGTCTTACTAAGACTCCAGTGTGCTTATTAAGTGGAAGATTTTGAATTTTATTTTTGTTGTTTTTTTTTTTTAATGTCAGGTAAAATCAGACATTTGATGTACTTTGGGCTTGTGTAAGAAATCATGTATATAAAGAAAAAGAATTCTATGATTTTGTCCTAATGAATAATGAGTAGATATTTAATATCATTTTCAGTATCTATTGCTGCTATTGTAGTACTTTTGTGGGGAAGAAACCCAACAGTGAGTAAAACAATTCCTGGTGGTTCATTTAATCATTTTTAGTTAAGAGAAGTATGCAGTGGATTATTTTATATTCTTCTATGGCAAAGATCTACTCAAGTGTATTGGTTCTTGATGTTTAGCAAGAGGGGACAGAACCCTTCACTTTCCAATGATCAACGCATATATCAAGTATTGGCATTAAAAAGGAATACTTGAACTTCTGAAGAGCTCACATCTTGTAAAGGAAAAAAGTTTGCTCTCTCTCATTGGGTGTTTTGTATCAGTGGCAAAATGAATTACCATCCTTATGACCAACTGAATTGGAGATTTAAATGTATGGACGCTCACTTGAATAGGGGCCTGAGGTTCACCCAGATGGGCTGACACATAAAGTAGCAGGAAATTGCACCAATTCAAGACTTTCCATCTGCTGTACATTATTTAGTGTTACAAATCTCAAATTCTTGACAGAATAATGTTTTCTGAACCGAGTTTTCTCTCCCGACTAATGCAATGTGTAATTCCACCTGTTTGGGGTCTATTCTTCAGGGTTTATATCCTCTGCAGGTGGTAGAGGGATGCTGCAATACTGCAGATGTCCAAAAATCCATGCAGGTCCTTCTGAATTTATGGTGTAGCAGGTGCTGATGGCAACTAATGACACCCAACTATTTATATACCCAGCTATTATATTTTCTAATTCACTGATTTTAGTAGCAGACAAAATTGATCTTGCTGGCTGCCTGGAGATTTGAAATCTTGAAACTTGCTCACCTGTGTTACAATTCTGGACTTAATCAGCAGTACTGGATATTAAAACAAAGGCTTTTAACCCACTGTACTAACCTTTTATCTTGATGGTATGATTCTGCTTCCAAATACTCTAATGATATCTATGAAAAAGTTGATACAGAATTAGATTTCCTTCCCTTTCTTTCTCTTAGAAGCCTAAAAACTACTATCATTATACATAGCATCCCCATATGGCATTAATTCCACATGTAAAATATGAGAGTATTATCTTTATATCCCTTCAAAAATCCTGAACTTTTTCGTTCCTTGTGAAAATTATCTGCTCATGTTGACTCTCTACATTTTTCTTTGATTCTTCCTATTACTCATGGATTTTCCTCAAATGTAATTAAACGCATTTCTTCATACCTTTCTGACACACTATTCCTTTACTTAATCTTATTAGTGAAGTCCTAATTCTGCCTTTGACAAAGGCACTGTCACCTGCATTTTTATGTCAACTAGTATTCTATGACCTTTCATCTGAGATTAGTGATTCCAGAAATGGAAAAATTATTTCAAAGCACTTGTGGAAGTGAATGAAACACTCTGCAGTGTTTTAGTTGAGAAGCAGTTATGAAGTAAAATTAAGCAAGGCAAGTATTTTTTATTTTAAACCTAGTTCAATCACAGCATTTCTAAAAATTCTAATGAATATCTGTAACCTGTACTGGAAAGAAACAGGGAATATTGTTACCCACTATATTAGAGAGCCAAGACAGAAAATGCAAAGTTACCATGAGGAAACCTGGTGAGTTTTCACCCCTGCAAATTATAATATTAGTTACAGCCTTGTTTGAGGTTGAGCTAATGCAAAGTCTTTTTTTGCTTTGCTATTGTAAAAACAAAGAAATATAGCGGGTACTTTTGCGTAAATCAAAACTAACAAACATTCATGACTGGTTTTTATGTGTACCTGCTATTTTGTAAATGGAAAAGAACAAAGGAGAGCTTAAGTTGTTGCAACCTTTCTCTGCTTCCCTGCTTTCTAGTATTCACCATTCATGTGTCTCGGATGTTTAGCAATCTATTTCTAATCCCCTCTGATGAGAACAAACTGTACGTAACACTTTTTCACCTCTAATATTCTTGAACAGATGCTTTATCTGCAGTGCATGCACAGATCTAATTTGTTTCAGGAAGTTATGCATTTTGTTGTAGAGTTTGAGTACTTTGTCCTTCGGGGATATGTGTGCACTAATAAGTAAATACCTTGCAACAGAAGTGATGTAGCATAGAATTGTTTCAGTAAGTGTCACAGTATTAAAATGAATGAGGAATAGTTAGATAAATGGGTAATGGAGAAAGAGAAGCATTTCTGAAAGTCAGTAGAGAGTATTTATAAACCATAGAGAGTCACCAGGATAAAGTTTGTGGCTAATATTCAGCTATTTTAAATTTTTGTATCATACTTTGAAACTTTCTTTTACATGCTAAGAAATAATGTAAGCTGGTGTTTTCAAACAAGAGGCTGTGGTTTGTGTTCTGCATTTATCTCAGTGTTGTGAGGGGCTTTGTAGATAATTTAGCTCAGATACCCCAAGAGTGACTTAGGAACTCACAGGGTTGAGTTCTTATGTTGAGTTGTTGCTAACCAGCTCTAGGCTGTGGGTAGCACAAGAAGCTGGGGCAGATCCTTAGGCTGTGATCTGCATTGCACCACTGGCAGTGGTGCTGTGAGGGTCTCCATCTGCCATCTCTCTGGCTTCCCATCACTGGGAAAAGATGGACTGGCCAGCAAGTAGCAGTCTGTCATAAAAACTGGGAGTGTCCTCAGTTCTCTCTCTCATCATAGCCAAGCAAATACGAAACAGGAAACGCTGCGGTTGCTTCTATGGTATGGAATTTGAAATTGAACTAGTTTTAAGTTCCCCAATGGGACATTTACTTTTTGGTATGATTCTGTATTGGCTTTGTTTACCCCAGAATATTAAGCTAATGTTCACACAATGGTTAAAAAAATAAAAATCCCTCCAAAAGAATCCATAAATCTCCATTGTCTTTGTTATCTTTGTCATGCCATCAGAGAAATTCGAAGTAGTGAGGCTACTGAGGACCAGGTACTCCTAATTTCACTGACCCACGTGAATCAGAATTAGTCAAGCTCAATAATTGCTGGTAAATTCTTGCACACATTTTCCCTCCTCATCCAAGTAAAATTAAAACTTTTGCTCTTGCTATTGTGTGTGTTCCATTACGCATATGCTATCACTGAGCCTTGACTAAGCGTGGCTTTTCCTTTGGATTGGAGAGAACATATTCCAAACTACTGTTCAGTGTTTCTGGCCTTGTCAGTGTATCAAAATTATGATTCAGGATCTCTCATTTTTCTTCAGTATGTTAAAGAAAGGGATTCACCATAAAAGCTAATGGGGAAAGCACAAATGAGAACTGCGAGATACCTGCTTCTTGGGTGCCATCCAAAAAGGTAACACTGTAAGAAATTTAGGTTGGGATTCTGCATACAAAACAAGCACTGAGACTTTATTGGGTAAGCTCTTCATTGACAGTTGAATCATGGATAATTTTGGAGTGGTGGTGATTCCTGGGCTAACTGAGTAACAAAGGTCAGAACAGGGCCATAAGTGTTTGGAAAAATGCAGCTCATGTCAGTTTTTGTTTTCTTGATATCTTTAATATTATTGATCACTGATCTGTAAAAAATATTCCAGTTCCCCCTGGGACGCGTTACAATGTGAATAACCAGTGGGATCTACAAACTGTGTGAAGCATCTCTGCCAGAAATGTATGGAATGTGAAATGACATTAAGTCACAATAGGATGTAAATTAGTTTTCTCCTCTCTAGTGGTTTACAAGGCTTTCATCATTTGTGAATTATGAAAATTAAATTTCACTCAGGGTCACATAAACTGCATGTTAATCTATTAGCAACAAGCACAATGTCAAGGGCAATGTGCAGCTGAAACAACTTTTTGTTCTATCAGAAATTCATGCTTAGGAGTTATACATTATTTCAGTCAACTAGGACTTCTGAATGCAAGTCCCTTTCTTTGATGGCTGCTTAGGTAATACTTCTTGTGTAATATCTTCCAAAGTGCAAAAATTAACTTGAATGAACTATATATGTAGGTCTAACAGTCCAGTAAAATCAAGGCTCTTAGATTCTCAGTGTCCCATTGTGAAGAACTTGTCAGACACAAATATATGGAATCTTTATAGTCAGACTCAAAGAAACCAGTATTTTATTAATGTGATTTGCATCTGTGGATAACTATGGGAGAATTATTATTATTCATGTCTTATCTGAAGGTTCTCTGTTTATACAAAGAAGTATTTATAAAACACTGAATAGTGACAAAAAGGATGTAACAACTGGTGATGGTATTCTCTTGTGCTACACAATGTCTATCGTGCTGACAAAAAAAATCTCTGTCATGTACCTCTCTAAATGTTGTATTTAGGCTTCTAGGACCTATCCTTCCTTTTTGATGTGCTTTGTTTTATTGGGAGGGTTTTTTTGCCTTTTTTTTGTTTATTTGTATTGGTGTTTTTTCCCTCATAATTTGAGGAAAGCATAAAGTGAGTGGATAAAAAATTAAAATGGATTCTCTGTCACTTTTAAAAAGTTTTTTTTTCTACAGATTCCATCTTGGCTTGATGAACTCCCACTTGATTAAATTTGACATAGGAATTAGCACATAAAACTTTTTTGATATAGGTCACAGAAATCAATGCAGAAAAGTACACCAGGTGCATTCTCTGGGTACAAATCTGTGATTCAAGCACTGCAAAATATGCACTGATGAAAATGTGCAAGTCTCTTCAGATGGAGTCTAAGAAATACTCTTTTCACCTAATGCTTATTTTACCGTCAGGGCAGAATTAGTGAGTGCATGAGGATGGAGGCTGGGAGTGAATTAAGGCTTTCTTTGAATTTGTAGTATTTGAAGGATTTGGAAGAGTTAATTTTAGGAGGTATTTCTCCATACTAGAAAGGTATTTGTCTTTGAAAAGTCTCAATGAAACTACCTTGAGGCCACATCAGTGCATGGGTAGTAAACACATACATAAGTTGGAGAGGATCAGGCTGTGGCCCTGCAAGAGATGTGGCACTAAGCAGCCTTTCCTACAGAACTTTTGGATTTCCATGCAGGCACAGCCCTTTATTGGCCATGTCTCAGAGCCCTGGCATGGGAGCTTTGTGCTGCCCATGACCCACAGTCTGCCCACTTCTCTTCTACAAGAAGCTGCTGCACTCTCCCTCTGGGAAGGAGCAGCCCCTCTTCCCTCAAAAAAAAAAAGTGTAAATTTTCTTTCTGTTGTCCTTTGTAAAGGAGAAAATCAGATCAGTAACTATAGAAACAGACAGACTGGTCTGACTAAAAGTGGAAATAAAATATAGTAATATGAATCAATAAATCAGATACTCTAATTATGAATAACATATACTAGAAACTAACCTGAAATTTTAGAATTCTGAAAGCTCATCTGGAAACTATCCTTTCTGTGTGGGGTGCTCAATTTCCATAATAAATACAAATTGTTTGACAGAATTTTGCCAGTGTAATCATCAACTGTTGGATCAATAAAGAGCATTGAACAGGTTCTAAAAAGAGAGCAACACATCTGTTAATATCCCTGAATTGATTCAATAGCCTACTAAAAGATAACACAGAGAAAACAGGAGGGGATGGAAAAAAATCAGTATTATTTCTTTACACCAAGTCGATATGCTTCAAAAACCATCAGGAATGACAGCACTGAAAGCAGAAAGACAGCACTGAAAGGTCCCACCTGAGCAGAGAAACTATCTCAGTTTTCGTTTGTGCAGTTGCAGCAAGTCCAGAGGAGATTTTTTCCTGGCTGAAGTTACTTCAAGAGAAAGTACCTTTTCTCAATTTTGTGATGCTTTGGGAGGATTTTTTTTCCTCTGATCTCCACATAGCTTTATAGCAGAAGAGTATCTGATAAATCATTTATTTGAAAAGTAAATTTGGCCTGAGTCCAAATGTTGGGTGCTGAGTCTAGCAGTGGCACTTAACAAGGCACCATTTCAGAGCTATTTTCTGCCCCCAATTCACAATCTGGCATGGTAACTGAAGTATTTAACACTGATGTCTGACTATTGTGGTATGGCAGACATTTATTTTAAGCTTTTATGAGTGATCTGTTGCTAATTATCTACACACTGAAAGTACAGTCTGGGTCTAAAGAGGCAGATGACCATTTCGACAGGCTGTGTTCACAAGACACCTTGAAGCTGGAGAAGGCAGCTGTTAGCTTATGCAACAGACAGCTTGAAAACTGCTACCAGATGAAAGATCCACAACAAAAGAGGTTGTACATCCCTGGAAAGGGTCAGTTTTTGGATGTGGTTTAGAGGCCCATGGGTGGCAAAGGTTTCCAGATTCAGATCCTTTTCTGTAAATGCAGTGTGAGGGCAGAGGGTTGCAGGACTGCCAGCAGTGTCTATGAACCTTGTGGTTAGATTTAGAAAGCTAAAGACAGGTCTAACAAATTCAGTTGTGAGAGAAGTTATAAATGGTCTAGTCACCTTTCCTATGTCTGGTTTGCATATCTGTAAATAAAAATTATTATTAAAAAAAATTATTTCAGTCTTGCATGAATTCAAGTTGGTTTCAATGTAAGTGGCTAAGATGGGAAATCCGTCCTTGCTGTTGCTCCTTATATCTGGCTCCAGGGACTGCCAGTGGCTGCCTTCACTGAGCTGTGCAGACTCCTCTGGGAATTTCTCTTGCAGGTGCATGGGTGAAGAAAGTATTTTCCAGTGGGCAGTGTTGACAAAGCTGCCAATTATCATGGCTGCTTGAGCTCAGGAGGATGTCTTGTCATGATGATCAAGAGGGGAATCAGGAAATCTTTGGAATTAGTTTAATTTAAAAAAATTAAAGGTCTGGAAAGAAGAGCAGATTGTCTGTATATACTTAAAAAATAAACAACCAAGCCCCTGCTTGTCTTCCTGAAATAGTGATTTAAACTCAAGTAAGCTCACACTGGACTGAGAATACAGGCAGAGTAGTAGTTGGGCATGTGTTTGGATCTATGCTTAACTTCCAGATGTACAACTGAGTTTTTTTGCTTTGACTTTTAGACTATTACTTAAAGATGCTTCTGATAGCCTGGGATGTTTTGCAGCTGTGATTTGGTGTTAGTTCCTTGGCATATATCCATGCCTTTGAAACCAAAGACAACACAAATGGGTGGGATAGACCTAAAACCGTATTGTGCTGATAAAACCTCCCATAAAGCTACATGGCATTTTATCTTGGAAAGCAGAAAATTCAAGTAGAAATGAAATCAGGTGTAGCTGGACTCAGGTTAACATCATCATAAGCTGCTGTTACCCTTTCCAGTGTGTGGAGCCAGGAGATTTTGGGATGCTGGATTAAACGTGGTTCATTAGCTGCAAGATCCAAATTTTACAAGTGGAAAATGGGACTAATATTAGATCTGGCAGCTAAACTAAATCACTTAGGTTCTAGGTTATCAGCTCCAGTGCTTTTATTAAGATTGATAACATGGGAGCACTGCACAACTCTGTACAGTGGAGACTGGAAAAAGCCTGAAATCATTAGGATGGCCATAAATAACAGACTAGAACTGTCTGTGGTCAATTGTTTGCACAGACAACTTCAATAGCTCTTCAAATCCAGCACTGAGGCTGCAGGGGTGATGATTGTGTTCATTGGCAGCATGTGATCATTTGGTGCTACAGCAGGAGCTGTGATGTGAGTGATGGCAAAGACAAACTGATCTTTTCTCTCAGTAAGAGATCCTGTAGATCAGTGTCTTTTCAGTTCTTTTTAAAAAGCACAGAAGTGGTCTGGTGGAAGTTGCAATAGATGCAGTTGCTGTGACTTTGTAGCTTGGGTTACAGCAGTGCTTTCTGGTTGCTGTAACTCAGATAAATGTCTGTGGTTTGTTGTCTGGGGTCTTTTCCCCTCTGATATGTGGAGTGGAAGAATGGGGGGAGGTAGAAGGGACAAATATTTTAAAAGTGGCAGAACATTTTAGCTGAATGTTTTTCAAATGAACCTTTTTTCATTCAAGGTGACAAGGTTTGTTTGTAGGTAGAGAGAATGATTTGAAAAATTTTGTTTTGGTTGGACCAAAATAAATTCCCATTCCCCAGCATTTTCCACTTTGGACTTTATCTAGAAGTTCTTCATAAAATGATATGGGGCCTGACTACTGTCTCAGAATTTAATTCTAACTAATGCTGGCAAATATGATAGATGTGAGCAGATTTATGTGTTTATTGAGGCAAGCTTGACTGTAAATTCCTAGTGGCTAAAGAATAAAACCATCTGACACAACAAACATCTGACATCTGGTACATTGTTAAAGCTACAAAATTGTTTCTACGGTTCCAGCTTAGTAATGAATATAGTTTAATGAGCCATAGAATACTGCATTGTATAATATTAAAATGCATCTGTTTACATTTTATTTTACTATCTTACATAATAATATTTCAATTTGCTCTGTTGGAGTACATAACTATTTTCAGGTTTTCATGAAAGTAAATAAACAGTTTAAGAAGAAAGGACAAGAAATTCCTTTAGTAAAATTGATATGCAGTGTAAACAATGGAAAAATTTGCCTCGGCCAGAATTCTTCTACCAAAACATTAACCAGACATTTCTCTAGTGTGTGAAATATAACAGAATACAAGTCCAAGGCACGAGCTGTTCTAAGCCTTCTGTATTCTGTGGGAAAAGTGATTTTAAGTATGAAATATGGAGATTACTGCAGTCTTTTTTTTTTTAAACAATTGGATCTTGCAGTACCAGGCAATATTTCATTAATGGAGTACTATTATACAGCTTGTTCACATGGAAGCAAGAAAATGCTAAGTTTTAAAATGTGCTAAAAACTCACCAGTGCCTCATCAATGTAGCTACTGAGAAGCAGGTGATGAAAAAGTCTAGAAATATTCACTAAATAGATGGTGTAAGTCTACTACTTTGATATATATATTTTTTGTTGCATGTATTGATAAAACCATCACCAGAGCTCCAAGTTTTGATGTCTCATTTGGTTTGGTTGAATAGTGGAAAACAACCAAATGAAAAACCTGAAGAAAGCAGTGTAACTTGTTTCCTGCTTATGTGTGTTGTGAATATACATATTTGACATAGAGTTAAGTCCCCAAATAATGCCTAGAACATAGCACTAATAAATCCCATAATTGGCAGTTGTAGTCAAATGTGCAAATATTATTCAACTGAATTTCACCCTATTTTGGTACTTTGAATAATTTCTAGTTTCTACTAAGAGACCAACATATACTATAGGTGCATTTTTCAAGAGCACTATGACTCTACTGATCCCAAGATGAGATGTAAATAATCTCTGAGACAGCTTTTATAATGATTTCAATTTTTACATCAATTCTAGAAAAATATTTTCTTTTTCTGTTGTCACATATCCCCTTTGAATACTCTTGCCTCTAGAAAATATTTTCAGTTACAATTTACTGTTTGCTGACTGAAATTTTTCACCTATAAAATCTATAATCTGATTGTGTTATTTTTCATGAGAACATAAAATTTTTATAGGCTCAGATCTAAGGACAAAGTGGCTTGAAGTGTGTATCTAGGGGAAGGCACAGTAACAGAACACATCAGCAGCAATACTTTACTGAAATAGTCATTCAGTAAACAATTTATTGCTGAGAGATTTCCTGAGCCAAAGGTGACCTCTAAGTTTAGTATTGTTTTGCAATTTTTTGCAGAAGTCTCTTCCTTTACCATCTCTGTCTGGAGCAAGGAGTTCCACAGCTTATCCATGGGCTCTGTGAAGAGCCATTTTTTGCAGTGGATTTTAAAGTTGCACCTTGCAAGTATAAAAAGATGTTTCCAGCCCAGCTCTCTGGTCTGTAGTTCAGGCACCACATGATGTTTTTGCATCAAAACACCCTTGACTTACTTCTTTTAAGTGAATTTGAACAACTCCTGTCCTTAATCAGAGTTTTGGAATTCTACTTTACTGCACTTTCAATTCAATATTTACAAGTGAGATTTGTGATCCTGAAATTAACAGTCTCATCTAAACCATTTTGTCTTTTTACTGCCTTGGTGTTCAATTACACTGCAATCTGATCCATTTGCTCTGAAAGTGCCAGCTGCTGGGGAGCTCTGATGCTTCTGGGATTCCCTGCTGTGACAGTGAGGTCCTATCCTACCCACTCACAGCTGAAGCATCTGGAGTGCTAAGCAGTAAGTACAGCATCCAATTCCTCCCATCCCTTGCTGTAAAACAAACAGAGAACACTCCCCATAGAATGGTTCTTTCTCATTCCACCAAACTGAAGCAATACTGAGAACACACTCCATGGTGTGATTTGCAAATAGAGTTAGTAGACATAAAATATTAACACGAGCAATAATGTACTCCATGCACAAATAGTTGTTGTGTCCATGCTGGTTTTCAAGGAGATGATATCAACTTCACAGTGCAGCTTTCTGTGCTTTCAGAGAGCTGCCACAAAGGGAAGCCAGCTGAATATGGCCATTTTTAATGATGAGACTCACAAAGGATATTACAGCACTTGAAGGATTACTCCATATGCATATTGGGAGCTCTGCTCTGGGAATTCCACTGCATGAAATTATTGCATAAATTATCTGAACTCATGAGAGTTGAGATGATAGGAGTTTTTTTTTACAGAAGCTGTGGCAAGGAGTAGCTTACATGGGCATATGTTTATATTTATATGTATATATTTATGCTTACATATAAATGATTTATATGCTTATGTTTATATGTATATGTTTATTTATATGTATGTATGTATTTATGTTCTTTTAATTCTGGGTCATGTGGTTGTAGAGGATTCCATTCTTTAGCATGATCAGAAGTACATGAGATTTCCCTAAATTAGAAAAGTAATTTCTCTCACCCTGCTGTCACTGCAGTATTTGTAAATAATTTTTGCTGGTAACTCTATGACACACAGCCTACACACTCTAGTTTATAACTTTAATCTATTTTTGGTTCAGTGGCACTATTTCAGCCTTCAATGTTGACTTTAGACCAAGTGTATTTTTATCAGCTTCTCATAACTCCTTCTTCCCAGTTGTACATGTCAGAGGTCAGAATCTTGACAGTAGACCACAAAACTGTGAGATTTGCATTAGCTCTTGTTCATGGTGTTGTATTCAATATAGGCTCATTCTTTGTGGGGGAGTTTGGTTCTTGCACATGAATTACAGCTCTTTGGATCAGTTTAGGGCCTGGGAGTACTTGCACTACAGGGAGCCTTGTGATGCAGAATTCTTAAACCTCTCCTGTGCTCTGACTGTTCCTTTTAAGTGAAAAAGGTTGAGGACTTAGTTTCTCCTGTCCTTTCTCTCAATGCATTTATTTGAGTATGAATCTTGGGCCAGGTGATGCTCAGTCAAGCACTAAGGACACCACTAGAATGAGCTGAGATTTTGGGAGTTGTCTGGGTGCCAACTTCTAGGCATAACTTACTTCCATGCCAAAGAAATGTAGATATGGCAAGAACAGGATAAAGTTGAGTTGCTCTTTTCCTCAATAAGCACTGACTAAAGGAAGAACAAAAGTATGAATTTATGCCAGTAGTGAAGACGTGGCCAGTAGGATTTGTAAAAATAGTTTTAAAAAATCCTACTTGTTGCTAACCCAGGCTGGTTACACAAGAGCAGACATAAAAACTGCAATAACATGGTTATGGAAGGTAGAGCTACATTAGATAACTTTTAAAAGGTTCTAAAGTTTTATTACATATGAATTTTTTTCTCCTTTCCTTATTTCTGCAAAATGTGTGCTACAAGAATCATAGTCCAGCAGGAACTTATTTTGCAGGCAACAATACATGGAAAAATAGTATCAATAAAATTCAAAACTCCTTCGTAAAATATTAACTCCCAAAAAATCGTTTGTCTATAAAGTATGTAACATGTGTAGAAGTCTTGGTGCCAGGGTTATATAAATGATACACAGACACTTAGGAATAATGCTGTCATTCTAACCCATACCTATAAGAATTATATTGTGCCATGCCATCAGGAATTTTTGACATGCTTTGTGCACATATATATATTTATTACTAGTTCTGATCAGTTAAAGGTTATAGGTGCCTCTCCTTCTTACCACATGGAAAAATCACTGTTTTTCCTGACGTGGTGTTTTCACCTTGCTCACTGGCCATCCCTGCAAGCCACCCCTCTGGCCAGGTTAGATGTGAGGAAATGAGGCAAAGGGTTTGGCCTTCAAATCTGAAAGTGGGACTGGTAGATGATGGCCTCTGTGGATTGATGGGTGTATGCTTTCCTGAAGCCTTGTTCTCTGAAAAGCTATAGCATTTCAAGTGATTGTTTTGGGGAGGCCTGAATTTGTTCATTTATTGGGGAATTCTGTGCTTTCGGGAGTGAAGAGGAAGAACAACATTTGGTCAAGATATTAGTAAAGTTTTATGTACACTATGTACTAAAACTGCAAAGAAAATAATTTCTGTAGTTAACTGGCTGAGAGATGTCTCTTAAATGATGATATATCTTTAGGGCAACAGAAATTTAGACTGGCTTCACCACATGTGCCCTGTGTCTTGAAAGGATCTAAAGTTTAGACCAGAAATATTCCCTGTTGAACATCTTGCTGGGAATCACAGACAGTAAAAGAATAAAGAGATATCAGGAGATATGGGGGAGAAAAAAAACAACACAATTTTCAGGTTTGGTGGTTTTTTGAATCTAGAGTTTGAACTAACTCTGCCTACAAACTCTTCTCCCCAAAGGACTTCTTTCTGTAAAAATTCATAACTCTCTGTATTCAGAGAAATCTATGCTGAGGCATCCTCAAAGTGTTTCTGTACATTCTGTTGTGTTAGAGGAAAGGAAGGTAGTTATTTTCTTGCTCTTACCACCCCTCTACAATACTGTCTCATCCTCTCTGCTGGGGATCCTCCCCATACACATGGAATTGTACTGAAGTAAAGACTACTAGAAAGTCAAGCATATTTACCACCTTCACAATGTGATCATATTGCACGAGGGGAAAACCAAGTGTGTTTCAAACAAGTCATGACTTGTTTGCTGGTATATGTTTGGGAATTACTGCAGCGGGAATAATTTCAAACTGCCTCATATCTTAAGCTCCAGTGTTTGTTGGCTTTGTTCTTGGGGTTTTTGTTTTGTTTTTTTCCCCAGCGTGCTCACTGGCAAAAAGTGAGCCAAGGATTGGAAGCCCTGAGAAATGGTCATTGATGCACAGTGATACAAACAAGAGAAAGGAGAGGGAGTAATTGCATGGATAAATTAGAGATGCCTGGCAGAGCCCAGAGCAGTCAATGGAAACGGGTTTCAAATGAGGCAAAGTCAAAGGAAAATGCAGTGCATTGCCCCTCAGAATAATACAGTATCAACTGCTTTACAACACGCCTCAATTGTAGCCCCACGGTGTGACCTGTCCTTGCTGGCTATTTACCTTTTGGTAGGTCATGAGCAGTTTTCACTGACTCCTCTCTGCATCAGTCACCATGTCACTGCTGGCCCTGCTTGAGGTGGGCTGTGCAAACCAAAGCCACTGTGCCATTTCAGAATCATGGCACTTTCTGGATTTAAACCTCCTGAGAACATGCACAGTGTTTCAACAGTGTCTGATTCATATTAAAGCCACGGGGCTAATTAGAGCAATAAATATTCAAATTTAATTAGAGAGGACATGCATGCCAAAAATTTAGTATTAATCTTGATAAATATTTGACTAACTTCATAACAGAGATGACATTTGATCAGGAAGCAATGCTTTGAGCTGCTTTAAATTGAATCAATGCAAACATTCAAAATGCAATGTTTTGGTTGTCTATAAGTTATGCTCTCAAGAAAAAGCAGATGAGTACTAAGTTTAGGCCTCTTTAAAGATAAGACTGATCAGAAATTAGTTTTAAATGTGCACAGTTTGATGCTGGGTTTGAAAACTTCCACTGCTACCCAGCTGCCAGGAGTTTTAAAGGACAGACTGTGTGCAGCCTCTGTGTGACTGGGCATGGAGCAGAGAGCTGTGTGATACAACACTGGTAAAATCAACAGGAGTCTAATTATGACAGCCTGAAGCTGTTTATAATTATAATGCTTAATTAGGTGAGACACAAACAAGGAGAGAGTTCATTTGGTCAACATTCTCTACAGTGATGTGTTCTGATGGGAAATAAAATCTCTATGCTGACCAAGTAATCAAAACAATGTTTTACACTGTTCATAGCCTTTGGCAAAGTTAAACTTTGTAACTGTGACATTTTGTGAGCATTATGAGCATTTATGAGCATCATGACATTTTTTGACCAAAACCTTACCTATTGTTAAAAAAATTAAAATCTACATGCAAAGAGCAACTCTTCTTGACAATAATCAGCTGCACACCTTCCCAAGCCATGCATTTCTATTTGAAAACTGAAAAATCTTGCTCTGGAGAGACTTTCTGGTTATTTCCTTAGTTGTGTATAGCATTTTGTAATTGTAATCTCTTGGGTAAGCAAGATGTTCAGAGCTCTGCAGCCTGCCCTAATGGCAGACACAGGAGCTGCAGTGCAGGTGCCCCAGTGCAGATCCCACAGGGATGAGCTGGGCACTCTTACCCGGGGTGTGCACAGAGCTCTTTGCAGGGAGCTGTGTCCTTGCTCTCTGGTAGAACACTCAGTGATGAGAAACCACAAGATGCCAGTACATACCCCCAGAGCCAGAGCTTTGCTTCCTAGATCTTTGTTTGCTGAGCTGATTGTAACCTCCTTACCATAAAAAGGTGTGATCCACCTTTGGATTGGATTGGTGTCCTCATGGCACCTCATCCCTGCAGCAGCAAATACATAGGCAGCAGAATAAAAAAGGACTCAGAGAACAAAAAAAAAAAAAAATCAGTAATATTTTCCCAGGAAACATGTGCAGCCTCCAAAAATTTAGTTCTCTGAAGGGCATTTTGAGCCAGCTGTATCTTGTATGATTCCTCTTGAGGTATTTTTCCAGCTTTTACCTATTTTTCTCCCAAATGCATCCTTTGTCCTGTCCCAGTGGCACCCCCCACAATATGATTATCTATTTTTGTGCTGAAAAGAGCCCTTTTGCCTTGAGATGGTTTCACTGTAGTACAGTTTTATAGGAGACTTTCACAGAGTGCTACCAGAGGGTCAGATTCCCAAACACCATGTCTGATGTGGCATGAGCTCTGTGAACTTAATGCACACACTGAATATTGGGTGCACACTCCAGTTTTGCTGTGGTGGCAAAAATCAAGAGGTGAAGCAAGACATGAAAGTGTGTGTTTTGGGCACAGAGGACAATAAGACTCTTCTGCTGCAATATGACAGTTGTTAGTGGTTTTGTTAATTTTTTTTAATTTTTTTTTTTTTTTAATGTGGGATATCACTTAATCGTGACAAAGGTGAAAATTTTTGCCAGAGATTCAGTGTGACTTACAGTTTTTCTGCAAACTTTTGACAGGTTGCTTTATTTAAAAAAGAGGAACATATGAAAATTCCCCAAAACATCTAAAGGAAAGTGTCACTTGAAAGTGTCTGAGTTTAAAAAAGGAGTCCTGATGCACTCAAATTTAAGGAAATATCTTGCTGAATCTGACATTCTTTTTCAGCTAGAGAGGAAACCCCAAAACCAGTTTAATTAGTTTTGTGCTGTAATGGCTATTGTAACTGACACCAGTACTGAAAGCACAATAGTAGGTAGCATGTAAAGCAGAAATTGTAAAAACACTGCAAAAAAAATGGAAAAATGTGATTTTTTTTCATTCTGAGCTTCAGTCTTTAGTAGTGAGACTGAAGTAAAAAAAAATTTTACTAAACTAAAAATTAATTTCATACTTTGTCTCAAGTCTTGGGGAATAGCTCGTTGTTGTTTGTAATTGTGCAGCCATTGCAATTGTAGAGTAAGTTAATAAAAATGACTTACAGTGCTGAGTATTAATTTTGACTAACAAGTTGTAATGCTCGCTTCTGGGCTCCAGGGATTGTTTCTTCTTTAATGTAATTAGCATTTTTCTGCTGAAGGAGGCATGTTCTTACTCAAGCCATAAATTATTAAGCAACCCTAAATAAAAAATTTGAAGTACGCATGTATGCATTTCTATGTGTTTCTTCAGGCAATTAATTTTTAATTTAACAATGTCGTATATTGGCAGTAACTTTTAGCGCAGTAAGGTTGTTTTATCCATTTTATTGTCATTTAATATATCAACTCTAGGCTACACACACAAGCAAGTGCTTTTTGAGCCAGGGTGTTGAATTGAATTATTTTATATTTCTGTACACTTTCCAGAAAATAAGCATTAAATGGAGTGATAAACCTGACTCAGAATAAATCATGTTGAAACGAGGAAGCAGAATATATTGAAAGATTATTTAATAGAGTTCCTGAACATCAGTCCTGGAACCAATTTTGTTTAATGTTTTTAGTAATGGCTTTGGCACAAAAAGCGTAGTATTCTGTTGAAATTTACTAAAGATTCAAAGTCAGGTGGCATTGTCAACAGACAGGACAAATTGAATTGCTGGGCAGAAAGTGCAGAATGACATTGAAGGTGGAATTTTTTCTTTCTTTTTTTTATGATACCTCTCCCACTCTTAAAAGGGAGATTAAATTCCACAGTAAAAATAATAAAGTAACACACTTCGGGAAAAAAAAAAAATTCACATTATATTAAATGGTCATCCCTTCAGGGGGTAAATTGGATAGAGTATGAATATATCCAGGTGTGCCTTGGTGAGGCACATCTGGAGTGCTGTGTCCAATTCTGGGCTCCTCAGCACAAGAGAGACATGGAGCTCCTGGAGCACGTCTGGCAGAGGCTGCAAAGATGATGAAGGGACTGAAGCATCTCTCTTCCGAGCAAGGCTGAGGGAGCTGGGCCTGCTCAGCCTCAAGAAGAGATGACTCAGAGGGGACTTCACCAATGTACACGAGTCTCTGCAGGGAGGGCTCTGAGCAAGGACCAGGCTCTGCTCAGTGGTGCTGAGCAATAGCACAAGAGGCAATGGGCAGAAACTGATACCCAGGAAGTTCCACATGAACATGAGGAAGAACTTCACTGTGCAGGAAGAGTCAGTACTGTCACAGCTGCCACCACTAGTGGTGGTTCCATGCACTGGAATAGATTGCCCAGAGGGGCTGTGGAGTCTCCCTCACTGGACCTGCTGGTCCACTGGGGTCCTTCCCAGCCTGACCCATTCTGTGATTCTGCATGACTGTGAATTGCCAGTGGGATGCAGCTGTGGGGAAAAAGGAAAATTCAGTGGCACATTGCAGCATTCAAGATCTTCCGAGGAAAATTGCCAGTGTCAGACCCCCATGAAAAATCCTGTTACTCTGTAGGGGATTATATACACTCTGTAGGGACTTATATATTCCTGTGTAACAAGGTGGTATTATTACAGGTAAAGACTGAATTTGATGCTGATTTTGGAGATATTGTATCATAGCATTTGCAGGGTTTTTCTTTAATATTAAGTATTATGTTAGAGGCTATTATAGCAGTAAACCAGAAAATTTTAGAAATAGAAAATCCCTAGAATTCCTACTTATATGAGAAATAGAGGTTACCTGGAGTGCTTTGACATTGGGATAAATAGTTTTTGATTAATTCTTTAATTATTTTTCTTTCTGAAAAACCACTCAACATTTCATGACTTCAGGATCTATAAATCAAAGTATAAAACTGTAAATCATGTCACTTCTGAAAATTCGTACTTAAGAACAACTAGTCTATTCTTTGTCTGGTGGATGATAAATATACTTTATTCCTTTGTCTTTGAGACTGATACCTTACTAATACTAGTTTTAATATTTTAGATAATTTTCATTATATGTATTTCCATAGCACTATATAATAGCTTTGCTTTTATTTTAAAATGTGCTAAAAGAGCTCATTAGAAATGCAAAACTATATCTTCATATTTTGGTTATCTTAGAAAGGTATAAAGATATTTATTGTAACTAAAAACATAGTTTTCAAAATGTATTATTTTTAGATATTGTAAACTGGAGCATTAAGCAGTGGAATAGTCACAAGAGAGGATTTATGGACACTAACATCTGCTGTGTTATTTGAGCGTTATGGAAATACACTGCAGACTGCAAATAGAAATAATTGCACATTAATGGGAGGGATCCAGATTGAGTCTGTTTATTGATATATACCAGCATTTTGGTTTGTATAGAGTTGAATGCTGACAAGTCTAAATACATCAAAATTTCCTATCAGTAACAGTGGCTGAAGCCCATGTTGACCTCATTAATGGCTCCTCAAGCCTTGTCATAGATAACTGTCTGTAATAATTGAATTTTGTATCTTGCCAGTCATGAAACTTTGGGATTAGTGAATATGGTGCACAACCAGAGGAAAGGCAATGATGAAGGGAAAGGGGAAAGCCTTCCATAGATTTAACACATGTCCAAGCATATTCTACTTTGAAAAAGGAAGAGGAGCTTGTTATGGCTTGGGTTCTATGCCCCAAGTGAGCCCCTCTCATGCCATTTGGGGCAGAAGCTGCACTGCCCAAGTATTTCCTGGGCCTCTTTCTTCTTGAGTGCAACAATACTTTTCTGACTGTTAGAGGCTGAAATAGAGGATTTTTCAGAGTTTTTGGTCCTTTTTTATTCATGATGGGCCCACCATGAGTAAACAGGGCAAAGAGTAGCACTAGTACCGTATAATATTTTATTTCAAGCTTTTGACCTATCTGACAAATATTTACATGTTTATAAATGCACTGCTTTAAAAGATAAGATTTTTTCAAAGACTTTTAGTCATCCAGACCCTTGGGCATATGTTTCTAGTTTTGAATTTTCAGCTTGCTAAAATGGAAATGTTTCAGTTTAAGTCACATGATTTTATAAATAAACAAGATGTGAGGAGTTGCTGAGTTAGCCGTGTTCTGTTCCCCTTGGACTTGCTGGAAATCTAGTCTATAAACTCAGTGAAAACTAGGATTTAATTAGCATTACCCTCAATGAGATGTTTCCATGTGATCAGCTACATAATGTTCTAAAATTGCCTTTAACTACAAACAGCGCTAGGCACAGCCATAGTGGTTCAGTGAATTAATTCATCCATTTTCTTAGTTCACCAAAAATGGATAAAATCATTGGGAATAGCTAAATGTATCTTGCCTTGTACTTATAGCTTTAATAACAAAAGCTTCTGTTGGTGGGATGAAGTCAGGAATTCAGTCCATATGTGCTTGGGTATTGTTAGGTAAAGGGACTCTGGGGAAGCTGTTATGCAACAAATGCCAAATGTTCCTCACAGTCAGGCCAGGCTGGATGGGGATTTGAGCAGCCTGGTCCAGTGGAAAGTGTCCCTGCCCATGGCACAGTGCTTGGAACAAATGATCTTTAATCATTCTATGATCCTATAGTCTATGAGGGATTTCTTAATGGCATGATAAGGAATAAATACAGCTAACCCAAGAAAAATGACTGTATCACTTATAGTACTGGAAAAGGTATGGAAGGTAATATTTTTGCTCAGCTGTCTCAGCTGGCCTGAGTCTTGCGGACTTCTGAATACCAGTGCCTCAGCTATCATCTGTTACCAGTCTTGTGATCTGTGAGTTCTGAAAAGCTTATCTGAAATACAAAAATATAAACTGTTTTTAAACTTTCGTTGAGATGAACTTTTGATTCTATGAAATGCGTACAATATTTTAAATTATTCTTACTGAATTTTTTACATTATTTTAGCCTTATATAATATTTAGTACTTAATAAAATATGCTGCTTTTCTATGCCTCAAAAGTTTTTAGTGATTTGTAGAAAATTGGAAGCATTGGTAGGAGTTTGAAGCCTTTGTCTTAGCTTTTAATCTAGAGTTAAAGGCATCACCAAAATTGATAGGATTTATTTTATTAGTATTTTTCAATATTATCAATTGTGTCCAGTATTGTCAACCAGAAGAATCCAATCACAAGAACACTGTTTAAACTCTAGACTTGCTCCCCCAAAAGCAAGTTTAAAAAAATAAAATTAGTATTATCAGTAGGACATCAGAGAGAACTGCAATTTTTTGCTGGCTCAGGGATATGCAGCAAATCAGCTTGATTCTTTATGCAGCGTGTGCTTAGTTCAGACCCTTCTGTGGTGAAAGCTTTTTTCCCAGCATCTGTAAGGATTCTTCCTTCCAAGTAGGAATCTTTACAACTCCAAAGCCCCACTCTTTAGCAGCAATCTGAAAATACACTTGAAACATATGGGTGTTGAAGGATGAGAGTAGGGGCCATCTGGTCATCATATGTCTTCTTTGCATGCTTGGATTGATTTGTCAAGGGTCTCAGAACTGTTTCTGAAGGATTATTAAACAAGACAAAACCAGAGATTTCTGCAAAGCAGTGAAAGTCTGGGTCCCCCTTTGGCGTCTCTGTTTTAACCTGTAAAGTGAAATGCATGTGCTAACCCAGTGTGTCACTGGCTGCTGCTGCAAGGCTTCAGAAGGTGTCCTGCTGGTTTTTTGGCTCTGGTGTCCTGAGGTGTGACCAGGCTGCAGGACCTGCCTGGAGAGTGTGTCACAGGTGTGTGCAGCTGTGCAGGCAGGGACAGGGGACACAGCTGAGAGCTGAGGACAGGCAGGGAGGGAGCAGTGCCTGCTGCCTCTCCTCCAGCTCTGCCTCCCAAGGCTATGGCTGCTACACTGGCTACAGTCACATTTCTACATAACCTTCCGCAAGTTTTTGCCTGCTCTGTGTGCCCAGTGACAATTTCATTTCTGTGGCAGTGGTATTCAGTTTAGCTTTTTTGCAGCTGAAGTATTTAAAAGGGGAAGAAAAAAATACCCCTTTGCCTGCTTCAGGTAGAGAAAATTTTCTCTTGGCACTTAAGAGACTTAAAATGTCCAAATATTATTTTCAACTGTGATGAGAGGAAGTTTAGGTCTACAGTTATCTAGTCTTTCTCTAATTTCTTATTTTCCCTTGTTTAAGAGGGAGGATCAGATGCTGTACAAGACCTCTTCCAGTAAAAAATATTTTTCTTTCAACGCTTTACTGAAATTTTTGGTGCTATAATGAATTGCACAGTATTGTGGATCATTGCATTCTCTGTGGGAACTGCTGTCTTACCAGGAGACGTGTACCTGTCAAGATCCATGTAGTCATCCACATTTTCTGGTATTTATTAAGCCAGAAAGTTGATCAACAAGCAGAAAATTGCTTGGAATATTAATGAGAGCAGTAGAAATGTGCTGCATTCTCATGGAAGGGTTTTAAATATTTTCCATTGAAGCTGCATGACCAGTGTACAAATAGGGATGTATAATTAATCAGGAAAATATTTCACTAACTTGATAGGTATCATTAATAGAATTTTTATTTTTTTGAAAACTGGCTAACAGGAAATATGGTACTGAAAATATTGTGTAAATTATCATTGAATACTAATATTGAGAATTTTATATAACCTTTGTGTTTGTGCCTTTTTCTTGCATGAATACTTCCCTTTTTTAGAAGAATATTTTTCATTTAATTTTGCCAAAAAAATAACCCCACCAAATTTAAACTCATAGTAATTTTGTTTGGTATAATTTTGCATATATATTTATATATTTCTTCATACTTCTGAGGAACATAAATATTGTGAAGAAAAAGCTCTGAGTGTAGCTGTAGAATGAATTCCATTTCCTCTCAAGCTGATTTTGATCACTCATACATAGCTCTAAAAGCAAAGTTCCTGTAACTGAAGGGATCAGTGGAGTTTTCGGGCCCTTCTTTCTCTACCCATTGTTGAGATCCAAGGTGAGGCTGTGGTGTCAAGTCCCAGTAATCTGAACAAGGAAAAAGCAAAGATTTTTGATTATGCAGGAATGATTCAGACGTGACAGCCTTTGCTGTGATTGCAACCAGTCCTTGCAAATGTCTGGGCAAACGGTGAAGATATTTAAAATCGTGTTATAAGTGAACTGAACAGTTTGGTAGACATAAAGTCCTAGTTACATTCTTAAAGTTCAGTTTGCAGCATTTCTTCTCTTCAGTCTTACTAAGTGCCATACTTGTTAATATATTGCCAAAAAAAAAAAAGAAATGCAATTGCAGTAATAGCAAACTATTTTCTTTCCTCTTTGGCTGCACCTTATTGTCTCTGCCTTTTTTTATAACTGAATGCTACCCCTCATATCAAACACTTTGAGGAATGCAAATTACAGTTGTGCTTTATGTAAAGTATTATCCCCATTCCCTGTGTTCAGACCTAATTTACTAAAATTGTACAGGTTTATAGTTAGAGCATTTCTGCAAACACAGGCATCCTAATGTATTCTTGTGTACTTAAGTGCTTTTCAAAGGGGTGCATGAGGATGAATGAAAGGAGATGGTAGCTGCAAAAGCCTGCAGACTGACATACTCCTTTCTGGACTCCCTTCAGGATTACACTAAATACAGAATTTTTTCCCTCCCCTCATAATTTCAGTTTGTAGCTTGGATTCATCCACTGGAGTTAAACTTATGATGCTGATTGCTAGTGTCTTGCCCCCAAGCATATTGTCAGTATTAACCCTGTACCTTTAATAACTTAAGATAGTCCTGCTGGTAAGTCTGCTTTCTCTTGTGATGTTGTACTGTCCCAGGCTAACAGCTGTGCTTAGCTAAGGTGTGGATCAGAAATCCTCTTCACTGAACCCAGAGGGGCACACAAACCTTTTCCATGAAGGGTTTTAATTTGCTCAACTATATCCCCCGAAAATTCCCAGTAGCTTGTACTTCCTTGCTTTGAGGAGGAGAATCCCCATTTCTCCATGCAGAACAGTCAGTTCTCTCCTTCTCCTCTTCTCCTTGCCTCTTTTGTCCTGGGCTGCATTAGCCATGGATGAGCAGCCTGTGTACCTAGACTAGAAATTCATGAGAGGGTGCTTCTAGAAGCAGTAGGAAAGCAACTGCTTTATCAAGAGACTCTGGTACTGTTTATAATATTTCTGTCTCGTTGCAGGCAACTTTAATATTGGCAGTACAAGGCTATTTTTGACTCACTGTTCTGGATAAAAATGGTTTCAGTTCAAGGCTAATGGGTTGCAGAAATGTAATGGGTTTTCCAAGTTCTGCTGCAATATGAAACTTCACCTGATGTACCTTCAAGTATAACGCCAGCACCTCATGATACCAGGGAGCAAAAACTACATTTCCTTGGAAACATTAGAAGCATCTTATGAACTGGAAGGGTGGCATAGAGACATGAAAGACATAAATATTTGATTTCCTGTTTTTCTTTCATACCTTTCTGAATACTATTTAAAAGTTTGGTGGAGCTGGGGGTTGCCAGATAATAGCTAAGAAGAGAACATTTGATACTTGTCCATGCTCAAGTCTGCTCTCTTATTGCATGTTTCTTGTTTACAGTTGTCAGCCACACAAAGTATTGGATTTAAGAAAAAAAAAAAGAAAAAAAGAAAAAAGGAGGAACGAACTCTAAATTGCAAAAAAAGTAATTTCAGTTCCATTAGTGACAGTAGATTACTCTTTAAAATATAAATGTCTTAAAAGCAGGAACATAAAGAGGTACTAAACCACATCTATAACCAGAAAACAAAGGCTGAAGATGGGCATTATTTCAAGTGCTTTAAATGTTTGAAAAAAAATAATCAAAATGATGGAGTAAGGAGATAAATTTTAACTGCACAGCCACTTCCCCCACTGGGCAAAATCTTTCTTTCAAGGTTAGGTGACAGAAATTGCTTAAAATATATATGAGAAGAAAAACAAATTGTTTATATACATTTATATTATTTTTTTTTCATTGGGCTATAAAAGTACTGGCTTGAGTATTAAATTTAAAATAGGTTTTAAAATTTTCCCACTGGTCTATAAAATAGGATAAGTTTTATCCAGGGAATGGTGCTTTGTGCTTGCTGCTTGAGTCACTTCTCACGTTTGAAATGCCTCCTAGCTTGAAAAGCATCAGCACCCACCTGTTTGGTCAGCCACATTTAGAAATGGGAAACATACTCATCTGATCCATCACTTGAGGAAGCTTTGTGCAGATGTCCAACTTCATAAACAGAACATTTTAGGCTCTCCAATCAACAACTGAAAAAGGTTTGCTGAAAGCGTTACTTTGGTGGGTTTTTTACTTTTTAAAAAATCCTCTTTCTCTTATACAATTCTGTTTTGAGTAGGTTTTGAGTGACAGGGGAAAGGAAGAGTGAAGTCAAGGAAAGAGAAGGAAATATTTACAGAGAGACCCTGTGCTAGTTTCTCTAGGCTGATTACACTAGAAAATATTTTTTCCTGGTGAATTGGAATCCTTAATTCCATTTTGTAGTCTGCCATGCAAGCAAGGACTGTCAGAGAGAATGGTGGGGAGAAGGTACAGTAGAGATATTGCCTGGCTTTCAGGGTATAGGGTACCAGTTGCTCGATGACAAGAGGAACATTGCCTGGGCCAAGCTAAAGCAATCCATGAGGAACATAAATGGATGGAAGTGTGTGATTAATTGTCCAAGTATCTTTGGAGTGTCTGATGTGCCCTGAAACCTCTGTTTGATTTGTTGCTGCTGGTTCTTGCTCGTTAGGCTTAGGCACTGAGAGCCAGGAACCAATCCATGTGTCAAGTGTTCAGTGCAGTGTCATACTGTAAATATGCTCTCATCTCTGCAGAGACTGATAATATTGGAAGGATGATTGATGCCTCTGGCATACAGAGAGAGAAATTAGAGATGGTAAGACTTGCCTTTACAAAGACTTCATCTGTTAGCAGGGCTTTTTGTTTGGTTGTTCTAAATGGGCACAGCTCATGGGAAATTAAAAAAGATTAGTAAAGTTCCTCAAGAGAGTGAGGCGTGTCTGGATAGCAAATACTTTAATCATTACAGTGACCCCCTTCCATTGCAGGGGACTTCAGCTGAAGTCCCTTCTCACATAAGTTAGATACAGGATGTTCATTTGGGCCTTGTTCTGCCTTTTGTAATTTCTGTCATTATTCCAGCTGGGAACTTCTGAGGTTGAAGAAAATATTAAAAAGTTTTCACAAGAAACCACTCTTGTTTTCTGCTTAGCCTTCTATCAAGGACTGTTTGGGTTGGCTGATGTGCATGTAGAACTCACATATGTGTTGAAATAAATTCCTCTCTAAGCAAGTTCCTGCTGAGGATTAATACCAAAAAATTGATTTTCTCTCTTGTAGCTAATCTTCTCTGCATAGTTCAATCTGAGATATTTGATTTCTGCTGCATGTGATGTAATTAATTTTCATGTGTTGTATTGCTTTCTGTTACCAGTCTTACAACACATATGACATAGCATAGCACAAGCCTTTTGGAGAAATCTTTGTAATGATATTGGAATACAGGACATACTCTTTAATAAGTTTAAAAATGCATTTAACAAAACCTATTCAGAAAATCATCACAATTTATACCCTGGTTATTGGTAAATCTCATGGAACAACCATGTGAGAGAGAAGTTTAACATGATCTATATGAGTTTGCCTCCCTGTTACAGAAGTAGTAATAAGCATCTTTTAGACAAACCAATGTTAAAGTGATACATTTAAAAAAATAAAAAAACATTTATGGTCATATTCACTCAAAAAGTAATAGAAAAGTATTAAAAGTTCACAGCAGACTTCTGCTCCTCAAAAAGTGGAAATTAATTTTCTGGATGTGATGATCTAGACTATTATGGGTTGCAACTTTAAATATGTTTTCTGTCATGTGCAAAATTTGCTGTGCACCCTTAAGAGAGGGAAGACATTGACCTGATGAGTGGTTTGGGCACTACAGTTCCTCACTCACGTGCTCAACCTATAACAAGATTTCCAAACGGAATAAGAGGGAGGAGTCCTGTCTGTTTTTCACCATTTGTGTCCTCCTAGAATGGTGAGGTAATGTGTCAAAATGATTCTAAGATTAAGTGTGTTGTATACTGCTACATCTTGTGGGAACTTCACAAAGCCTTGGGGTTTTGTATTGAAGTTTTTCTGCGTGGTGGTTTGGTTTTTTTGGTGCATGTGGTTTGCTTTTTTGTTGTTGTCATTTATTTATTATTTTGTAATGTTTTGGTTTTTCTTCTGTTGTTATTATTTATTTTATTTTTCTTGTCATTGCTTTATATAGGTTTAGTCATGACATTATGAAAAACTTATGAGACAGGGATTTGGTGAGCAGTAAGATAGTCCCTTGGGTCACTTCATGGATCAGAGGTAACAGTGCAAATAAAAGGCTGGCTTCCTACAAACAAGATAAGTAGAAAAAAAATGAATCTATTGTGGTCAGATTAATTTTATGCTCTGGATTCAAAGTGATAAAGTTTACACAGCTGTATAAGAAGATAGATGTTAGCCTGGAATTAAAATGATTGAAAAAATTGGGCAACTACTATCCTTTGATAGGACTGTTTACAATCCTTTGGTCTTGGAAAAAAAAAATTCCAAGTTTTTGGTTAATAGAGCTCTGTTTCTGTTCTGGTTTGCATCATGCTGGTAGTTTTCCTTTTTAGGGCTGCAGTAGTTCCCATACTGTGGTTTTACTGTTTGTGTCTGAAGGTGCAGGCTGTCCCTGACAGCCTCCTCTCTAGCAAATCAGGATGTGAAGGAGGGCTTGTTCACCAGTCCTGGATTTAATTTCAAATATTGTTACATTTGTGTTATATTGCTGACTTTAGAGAGAACCTGGCAAAGCATATGCCTGTCTTCATGGGGGAAGAAAAGCAAACCAAAACACAGCCATGAGATCTGTGTGTATCAGTGCATAAAGCCTGTTCAGTGGTTCCTGTGCCTCATCTCAGAGCAGGAGATACAAAAGCCCCTTATCAGTCTTGTCTTGCAGCTTGTGTCAGTTTAGGTGTGATTTATATCCTGTTTGTGCCTTTTTGAGCAGCACAGCGGGAGCCAGCCCAGGGCAGTGCCTGCTGCTGCTTTATTGGCAGTGCTTGGGGAGGAAGGAAAAGCCTGACCAGCCCATCACCACCTCTGCATCTCCTGAGCCCCCCAAAACCGATGGGAAATATTTATCCACTGCCTTGAATTCAAGGCAACATTGATGAGCGATTTTTCTCATTTTGGTGAGATTTCCAAGCTGTAGGTCTCCATTTGCTGCATGTCTCTACATGCACCACATCAAATCAGACCCTGACCCTGAGAAATGTTTTTGGAGACCTTCAGAATAAAGATTGTTTTCTACTTCCTTGCTGTGTTTCAAACAAGTATGCATCAACTGACAGGATAACAAGGGTATGCCTAAAACTGGATGTTTGTTTTTCTGTTGCTGAATGCTACTCAGCTTAAACTTCTGTGAATATGCATTCAATCACTTGCATTTTTATTTCTGTTTCATGTACCATAACTCTGTTTTGCTGCCTATTGCAATTTTCTGCTACCCATAGAAAAAAATAGCATTTAAAAGTGCACTGAGTGTCTTATAAATCAAAATTTGGTGAAGACATATTTTTCTTCTAATTTTCAACTGTGTTTTGGACACGAATTTAAGGATAAAATAATATCACATGGAGTGAACATAGATGACCTTACCAGGTCAATTTCCAATTGTCACAATAAATAACAGGTTTATTTGAAAAATACATGAATGCACTGAAGACAAACAGATGAACACTTACCAAAATTGAATGAAACATTGATGTTGTTAGGATTAAAGGGAGATAAGGATAATCTTCCTTGGAAAAAAATCATTGATACTGATGTAAGATATCTACATATATTGGGAGCTGCTTTGTTAGCTGATGTCATCTTTCATTTTGGTTTCAGAATCTATGAATGACAGTGTGAGAAATGCTACATGTATAAGTCTGGAAATTGATCTATATTGAAGCAAACTCCCCAGTTAAACTACCATATTAATTATTCTGCTGATACTCCACAGCAGTTCCACTGATGTGGCTTAAAGTCTGCAGATTTACTGAGGTACAGCAGAGCATAAATTTTATCTCCATCAATTTTTTGTAAGAATAAACTCTTCCCAGATCCATAGAATCCACATGAGTTTTATTAATCCTGACCCAGCTGTAAAAGAGTAAGGCTTTTTTGGTGTTTTGTTTATTTGATTGTTAAGTTTATTGTTTTCCAGAGAAATATAGTTTGTGCAAGTCACCATGTTGGGTTTGTGATTCCCAGAATTGTGATTTCTGAGTTTGTAACTGTTAGTCTTGTAGGATAAAGTACAGTAATACCAGTATAGGGAAAGGGAGTGAAAGTTCACATGTGAGTATGTCCAGCCTGCAGATGGGGGACAGGCTGCTGCACCTCCTGGGATGCTGAGGTGGGAACCTGCCCAGTGTCTCAGACTGTAAAATCTTGTCTCTGAAGAGCAGTTCCAGCAAGAGGGACTCGTCATGCAACTCTTATTCTGCCACTGAATAGACATCACTTCAGAGTTTACAGCAGAGTCAGAAACACAGAGTAGATCCTGATAAGAGCAAGGTCTCCCTTGCTCCTTTGCTTTTCCTTCCCACAGAAGGTGGAAATTATTTTCCTGCTTCCCATTCTGCATCCTTTTGGTAACCATTCTTGAAATTTTTGAGACATGCAGCATTCCCAACAAGACAATGCAAAATTATTTGCTCAGGCAAAGTGTAGTTTTTCTTCTTTGTGTGTTTTTCCCAAAATGAGAGTACCTGGAACAGAACCTACCTGTATGCTGGTGCTTAAATTAAGGTTATAGTCACTTTAGACAAATGATAAGGTGCTAATATATTACAGATTTAATAGTCATAAAAAACACTGATGTTTGGATATGGAAGAGGACAGAATTAAAAAAAAAAAGGAAGTATCACTGAAATTATTCCTTCAGGCAGCAAAAAATATTTTGGTTGAGCCATAACCATTCTTGTCACTCACTACTTGAAAAAATGTTGAGCAGAGACACCTGACATCTACTTTCACACCTGTCTCATTGTGGGAAAAAATCACTAATTAATATAAACTCAATTATTTGTAGCTAGGATGCTTCTTCAATTTCAAATCTGTGCAGTTACATATATATTATAAAAGTGAATGAGATTATGAGATCTGAGTTTCTTTTCTTTGCTGTCCTGTTTTTTCTTTAATTTGCACCATCTCCATTGAAATTGGGGCCACTATACTTAATTCACTCATGCACTGAGTAACAGCCCAAACTTATTAATCTTCTTGAGTAGGATTTGGAACCAGCAATGTATAAATCTTGAGCTGGTGTTTGGGAGCCTGGAAGCCTGTGTGTGCTGACGATGGCATTAGCTTTGTGAGCAGAATGAATTTACACCCAGGCCAGTTCTGTACTCAATGGTTTCATCTGTGCAGCACAAAACTGCCTTGCTGTTACCAGCAGTTTCCCCCCAGTGTTATAGATGACTGTTGTTGGGCTCACTACATATGGAAAAATGCAGAGTATGGGGAGTAAAGGTCCAGAGCCTGCATGTGTATACGTAAAATGGAGCTTTTCTAGCCAGGAGTCAGTGCTCTTCCTGGAATTAAAAAGGTAATGTTCAAAGAGGTTTAAGTCTGCCAACTTTAGATGCTTTCTGATATGAATTAAATCAATAAAGTGGTTATTAAATCACCTTAATAAAGACGGTAAGTCTGATTAAAGTTGCTGTACTTTGGGTCACACCAGAACAGGTTATATTCAGCTTCCATTAAATAAAAACTGGATCTAAAATTTTTAGCAATTACCAGGGCTTTGGAGGAAAAGTCATAGCCATAGATGAATAAATAAGAGAAATATGATTTTATATGACTATTCTGGAGTAAAATTGTGAGTGCTGCTGAATGAGTATTGAATTCCAGGACACCGTTTTTTTGAAGAATACAGGAGAAATGTTTTGGAAAAAAAGCAAGGGAGAAAACAACCCCCTGCAGGAAGTCCTGAATTAGAAGCAAAAAGAAGCACACACAGACTCAGTGTTGGAACCAGGTTCTTTTACATTGCACAATTATATTGAATAAATCCTTGCAAAAAACCACCCTGGCTTTCCCAATTCTCCTGGGATCTTCCCTATACATAAAACAGCTCTTGGTGATAGATAACTTTCAAAGATTAGTAGCAATTCAAAGATGCAAATATTATACAAATAGCACCCCTATTGTACCTATTTTTAAAGCTGATTATTTTAAAGCTTTATTTAGTTCTAAGATTCAATGTGCAATAGAATTTGAAGAGGAAAATATTAAGCACTCTCTCGAGAAAAGCCTGTCATTTTTTTGGGCCAAGTGACAGCTCAGGTTTCTGGTCCTGTGTTAGGTCTGGGAATTAGCAGCGATTTACAGCAGATGCAAAGGCTGGAAGTTTGATCACTGGGGGAGCAATTAATTGACATTTGTATGATTGTATTTCAGCTAAGTCAAAGCTAGTATTTCAAGCTGTCTGAAAACTTGGAATGACGTTGATGCGTTGTGTTGCATTTTTTTCCCCTTGGAAACATATTTTTAGCAATTAATAAGCTTTTGAAATCTCATTTCTCTCAACCTTAAATACTGTGGCAGAAATTGTGCTGCTTCAGTGAGCATGGAATATCGTCATTTGGGGAAAGCAGACTTAGAACTTGTGTTTCCTAAGTGACAAGTGGAACAAGATTTCAAAAGAAAACTTTGCAGTTTCCAAATGTTTCTGTGTTTCTTTATGTGTAATTTTCTGGTTCTACCAAAGAGCCTACTTGTCTTTTCTAAAGCTCTTGTGTTGGAAGAACTCAGACTGGTGTGAACAGTAAAAGTTGTAAAATTTTTCTTCAAACTCAGATGATAATTCTGACAGCAGTAGTGATAGCCTCTGTTTTGACAGATGAAAAATGAACCCAGATCAGGAGAGATCTTTGAGATTCACTCTGTCAGACACTGACTGAGCTGACTTGGGCTAGTGGGCTGGAGCTGCTGTGGGATGATATGCTCTAGTTCACATATGAGCTTGGCAGGCTGTGATAAAAAATATTTATTTTTGTTTTTGTTTTGTTAGAAGTTGATAACTGTTTCGAATCTTTGGATTTCCTTTGAACACAGAAATAAGAGAGGTTGGAAGGTATTTTTTTGTACAGTGTATGCTGGACTTATGTGAAGGGTGATGAGTGAGCCCTGTAGTAGTGCACAGATCATTCAGTATCAAGTGCTGGATACAGAAGCTAAATCCCAGTCTTAAATTTCATCCCAGTCTCAGTTTGTTTTCTCTGATATGTTCAGACTGCAAAGAGAAAGCTCTAGCCAAAGCTCAAGCTGAGCAAAATGTTTGCAGTGAGCCAACATCTTCTTTCTTCTGCTCTAAGGTTTTTGGAGCCACAGCTCTTGTGAGCTTCAAACTGTGTTCTCTAAAAGCACATAAATTTCAGCTTAAGTTTCTCAGCAGACTTCCTAAATCACCTCTTTGCCTGCAGAGCCCCATTTATCCTCTGGTGCTCTCTGACTGCATCTCTGTGGCTGGGTGGGCTGCAGCTTCTGAGCTTTCAAATAGCACTGGGTAACTATCTGGAGACATTGCTTGATATAGTCTACAAAACTTCTCAAACATCTTGTAGGGAGGTGGAACCAGGAGGTAGACCAATATTTCAGGGAGGCCATCTGGGATATGGAGGCAGCCCACAATAACAAATCTCGTACATACTGATTCTAAGTAGAAAGAAATGAAATACAAACAGACCAACACCCTGTGCAGCCAGGAACCATCAGTTAAAAGTTAGTGCAAAAAGTTCTGCTTATGGACTCAACTCAGAGTCCTGGATGACTGACTTCTTTAAATTTTACTTCTTAATGAGTTGATAATAAAAATCTTAAATACCTGTAGGTTTTTCTTAAGTTTCTTGAGTTTTCATCATATTTATGCAATTTGGATCATAGCCTCCCTATTTTAGAAAGTGGGTAAAGGCTTCCAATATCCAACATGTCATATTCTCAAAAATCAGATCTAATTTTCTTTCTACCTGCCTCAGTCTCATACTGGTTACATTGCCATGGTGCCTGTGGATCTCATTATAAATATAAACATGTAGCAAAGCATCTGATCTCCTAAAATAGTTAAAATCTCTTTATTTTAACTATTCACTTCACCTGTTTAAGCACCTTGCTTTATTTGAGCCAGGAGGGGTTTGCCCTGTACACATGGGAAATGAACATTGGACACTCCTCTGTTCACTTCCACTCCCATTATCTGTGTACAAAATTGCAGTGTCTGAAATTAAACTGACCTCCACCAGTGCTGCTGCAGCTTTATGATGCAGAAAGAAATTAAAGAGGATTGAACACAAACAAAGAAGCAGTAGGTGTAAGGCAATATTTTTAGTGAATGTGGTCTGTTTAGTTATGTGACATAGTGCCCTGTGATTTTGTTGTGTTTCTGTGCAGTCCTTGGCTATTAAATGAAACAAAAAAAAGCAAATGAAGCTCAAGAAGGCAAAATAAAACCCTGAGATATCACTAATATAATAAAGGACTGAATAATCACTGACTGGGTATGTGAGTTGTGCAGCCTGGGGAATGACATCTGTGTGTCCCTGTGCCTGTCACAGTTTGTGGGAGCTGCCTTTGGAACAGGAGATGTGCAGAGAGCTGGGGCAGGGACCGAGAGCAGCCAGGTGTCCTGTGCGGGGTCTGGGAGCAGAGGAGGCCCTGAGCTCTCCCCAAGGTTTTGTGTGAGCATCCTCCTTTCTCCAGAGAGCTTTAGCCTGGACACTGTCCTGTACTCAGCTGCTGAGGAACTTGTTTTGCTTTTAGGAATCAGTGACGTCAATAATGTCTTTCATGTAGTAAAGAAACCAACTGGACCATATTCAAGCAAGCTTTGAGTTTTCCTCAGTACAGTGTATTCTCAGCTCTGAGCTAAACTCCTTTTTATTCATGGTTTACTGGATCATGAAGTCTTTTTCTTTGCGTTTTATATAGTCGTGGGATTTTTCTTGTCCTTGGAGTCATTTGTAAGAATATTGACATCTGAAAGACAGTATGTTAAAAATAATTGTGATCGCTTGAAGAACTTAAATTATATCGATCAGCTGGCAGGCAAAATTTAAATTGGGGGATAACCATATATAATTAAAATATAGTACTAGTGGGAATTGACCTTTTCATATATTATTACTTCTGTAGAGTTTAGTAAATTAGCAGGTAAAAGTGTACTGCTTCCCCTTTCTCAGTGAAATGAAAATCTGACCTACTTTTATATTAAAAAAAAAATTAGTACTTTCATTACATTCTAAAAATTGCTATGTTATGAAAGTAAATGAAAAATAACTTTTATCTAAAGAAGGTTTAACATTTAGTAATTTCTTATAAATACTGAAATCCATATTAATACTTGCAAAAGCAAGAAAATACCCATTTGAACAGAAAGGCCTTTTGCTTGTGTTTAGAATGAGAAAATATCAGAATGTGATGTCTAAAAAAGACAAAAGAAAAAAGGTCTAAAGAAAGGAGGTGGTAAATTATTTTTTAATCAATTGTCAGACAAAGAAAATCCTATATTATTCAGTCAGTAGCTCAAATAAATTTTGGATGGAATAAATAAGCATTGCAATGACATACAAAACTTGTAGCAATATTTCTGGCAAATGTGATAGTATCTGTATGTGACACTGCATTCCAAATGTGAGGGGCACAGTTCAGTTGCAGGGGAAAAAAAGCAAGTTCATTAAAAAGGGCCATCTTGTCACAGATGACATAAATTAGCTCTGGCACAGTTTTCAGAAGAGCAGTAAGGAAGAGTAGCTCACAAAATCAGACATGTGCTGATCTTAATTATTTCCCTCCTGCTTTTTGGTGTTGTCAGCTCCTCAGATCTGGGCAGCCGGTGCCGTATCCTGCTGCTCCTTCCAGCCACAGCTGCTGCCTTGGCCTCCCCTGGCCCCTGGCCCCAACCATGGATCTGGGGCTTTGGTTTCCAACTGGAGGGAAAGGATCTCATGGATTGTCCTGATGCCTGATCCATGTCGAGGGTACTACACTTCTCCAAGGAAACTGCTGGTTGAAAGAGTTCTTCTCTTAACAACCTAATGTGCACAGTAATAAGAAATTCTAAAGTAGATTTCAAAGTGCAAATTTCTTGCCTATCTACTGCAATGTCTTTTTGTGCAACAGGTATTTTTATTATAAACCTTGATATTCCTACATCCTGGCTATCCAACTCCAAAATTTTTTTACTACCAGAGCAATATAAATTTTGAGTATAATAAACATTGGTGTATTTACTCTCTTCTGATCCCTGGAATGACTGCTGTGATGCTGAGAGTCTTCTGCTACCTGGCTGACTCCAAGACATTCTTCTTTAAAATTAAGATTTCTTTTTTGTTGTTTATTTTACATTTTTCCTTCTCAGTTCTATCTCCAAATTCTCATAATTTTCCTTTCAGGAAATAGTTTTCCTGTTCATTCACTTCCTTCAGTAAATGCACTGGCAGAAGCAGTGTAGATTTAGTCCCAACATCATCTTCTGTAAATGCACTACGTTTTTGAACATTAGTTTATTAAGAAAACTGCAAACTATAGGTCCTATCCCATCCAAACTCTCTTATTGTTTGGTTAATTAAATTTGAATTTTATATTAGATTTGAATCCAAAACTGTGCTTTGAATGGCCAATAACAGAATACATCTGCACAAATCTACAGGCCTGTTGACATCAAGTTCCTTTAAACTGAGCTTTGTCTTTCAGGAGATGTTTCTAGATGAGAACAGTGGGGTGGGATTCTGAGTATCTGACCTCTACTCTAGACACTGCCACTGCCAAATAAGTGACCTTGGATAGACCATTTTAGGTATTATGTAAATGCAAAATTTTTCAGCAGCATCAAGAGAAACTTGAAGAGCTTTTAGAAGGCTCAGTTGAGACTAAATGACATTGGAGGAAACAAGTGAAAGTATAAACCAGCAAATATAAAGCAAGATGACAACTGGTTTGTTTCTTTTTTTTTCATATTTTAGTTTATGAAAGGAACAAGATTTTATTTCTTTTTGATAAAGTACTTGAATAAGTTCTTAGGGGAAGAGGAATTTCACATTAGCCTGATATGATCACCGTTTTCCAGAAAATAAAAAGTTTCAACAGAGCACTAACAATCAGAATGCTTTTGGAATATGCTTCTGATAATGAATTTAAAGCTTTGCCAGTTATTCAACAAACAAAAGGCAAACCTTGTGACTCAATGCTGGCATCTAAGGGAAGGACAATGGGTCATGAAATAAATCATCCAGACTTTGGAGTTTGAAGATTTCCATTTTCCCTCTAAATATCTCACATATCTTAGGAGAGAGGTACTGTGCCTCTGCCTTTGGGAAGTTAATGAAATTGAGTGTTCATATTTGGCAGAGAAAAGGAGATTCTGAACTGTGCTGTTTATAACCAGCCTCATGAAGATGATGAATCTTTGCATCTTGAGCTCCATTTGTCTCTGTCCTGCCTGTAAACCCTGTTCATGAGGTTTTTTCATCCCGAATAGGAGTTTGTGGGAGTTGGTAACAACAAAGTGTGTCAATATTTGAAAAGTTGGAATTGTGAAGTATATTAGATTTTTTTTATATGTACAGTCAAGTTGTTATACACTAATTATTCCACTGAAGAATGCTTGCTTTTACAGTTTTTCTTCTATTGTTCCACCTGTGTTTTCCCAAAACTGCTTAAATCTCCCTCAGAACGATAGACATGCAGAAACCTGGAAATCATGTGTGGCTCAGCAGGAACTGGGCTGGGAGTTTCCTTGATATGTGGGGTTCATTTTTGTTGTTTTCTTGAGGTACAGGCTATTCCTTCCTTGCTTTATAGCAAAAGCAGCTGATGAGTAGTTGGTAATTAAATCTCAGGTATAATCCCTTGTGAATTACATCTAAATCTATTAATTTCCCTTGGAAGTTTGTAGTGAGTTGGTGCAACCTAATGGTCAGGCCTAAAATGTTTGGGATTTTTTTCCAAAATTGCTTCTCTAAGTTATACTAGAAAAAGAATAATAATAATAATAATAAAATATTTAAAAGATGTTTGGTTCATACCCACATTTTTGTAGTTATGAAAGAAATACTTATTCTCAGGATAAAAATTAGAAAGTTATCTAGGTGATGTTTTAAGAAAATTCATTCTTACAGTAAAAAAAAATTGAATTTGTCTAATGGTATTTAAAACTAACCAATATGTTAGAGATAGTTTAAGTAGGCAGGTGCAATTTAATGTCAAAATTTTGACTCGAGCATTTAAATTTAAATGTAATCCATGAAGCAATAAATACACTGCTAATTAGCATTAATGTAACATGATTACAAAATAAACATTTGATTAGTACATTTAAATTTCAGTGTAATAAACTGCTGAATTAATTAGTAAATAAAGTCCTGTTAATGCCAACCTTTGGATGAGACATTTACGTGCTGCACATGGGGACGGTGTTTATAGTTAAAGCACAAAACAGACCTCTATCCTTACCAGTGCATATGGAGCCTAATAGCTTAGTAAATAAACAAAACCTTTGCAAATCACTTTCCAGCCCTCACTTGCATTTTCTTTCGATGCAAGTTGGTTAACAGCTTCAGAAGACACATGGCTTGGTAAATGTTGCAGACAAACGTGGAAGCTGAGAGCAAGTGACTACCCCAGATCCTGCCTGTCCCCTGAAAGAGCAGAGACAAACATAAAATCCTCACCTGAATAATTAGGTGATCATCCAAGTCTGCTCATCAGTGTGGACTGGGGGAAGCATTTGGCTGTGACTAAAAAGCAAGTACTAATTTCATACCCACATTATTGTCCATGATGGTGGTTCTTCCACTTGACTGACAAGTTTTTGAGAGGCCTAAAAACGTGAAGCCTAAAAACATGGATGAGCAACAGTGAGCTCCTGGCTTAGACAAATGGTGCTGAAACCAGTCTCCAACAGCACTGGTTGGAAAGCAGTGGAAAGCCAATGTCACATTAGTTTAAATTTTTCCCAGGTTTCTTGCAGCCAATGAATTTAATTTTTTTCATTTTTTACAGCCTTTTGTTGTTAGATTTGCAATTTATGTGGAAGCTGTCTGAGGTTACAGACCAGGACAGTACCAGCTCTGTACGAAATGTTCAATTACTGATTATCCAATGAAAGGAAGATGAAAAATTCATGCTAGAGAAACAGTGAGTACTAGTGCAAATATTTAAAAACCTTTTCACTGGATACTAAGCAAAAAGTAGAGACAATGTTAATGAACTCAATGTCTCCCCATTACAGCACAAATCACAAAAGAAACATGTAAAATGTCTGTTATAGATTTTTTATTTTAACCCCATTTACCTCCAAGATTCAGGCTTTATGTTGCCAGTCGAGAAAATGGTCATTTTCTTGGTATTTGGAAGTTCTCAAGACAATGCAGAGATGTTTTCTTTGAAGATCTCAAACTAATCTTGCTTTGCAGTTGCTGCTATTTCAGATAGGAGTAGTGTTTAAAAAACAATCATAATTATACTTTTGTACGGTATTTTCTATGATTTTGAACCTACTTTTTTCCTAAAACAGAAGCTCCACAGAGCAAAACTAGGACTGAGCAGACAAAGGCATTTTGCACCTCTTCAGGCCTGCATTCACTGCCTGCTCAAAACATCTCAAGAACAGCTCATATATCTTTCAAAACACAAAAAGCTTTCTTGGAAAGCTCTCTTACTCCTTGTAAAGATTTCTTTATTTCTTTTGGCACAAAAGGCATTCAGAAACTGTAAAAGAAGTCTTTGCTGTAGTCATTATTTCCTCACTAGTTCCTAGTACAGAATCCATTTCAATTCCTTGTTACAAACCAAACTTCTCTGAGCCTTTTACTTTTGCAGTAAGATTTTAATCAGTTAACAGTAGCAGCTCATTTAATAGGGGAGAGCAATTCTTCCAAACAGCTTATCTGGGTTCCCAGTGTCATTTGCAGTATAAAGTGTAGCTATAAATAAATTAAATGGAAATTCAGTCCTGAGGGACATCATCTTTGTTGCTATGAAGTCTGATCTATTCTATAGTGACTAAAAGCTGTACCAAAATATATATAATTAGCTGATAACCAGGGATAGTTACAGCAGGATTGTTTTTCAGTCTAGGAACTCCTGGGATAGCTGCACTTATTTACACAGGAACATAACTTGTGGATGTGAGGTTTTACATGTTAGTTGTAAAAGGCTTTGTAACAACTGCAAACAGCCCTGTGTGTTTTGAAAACAAAGGCTCTTATTTGAAGAAAAACATTAATTTGAGTGACAGATGGTAATTTTGACTTTTCAGGTATTTAGAACAGACAGTGACTGGAATGTGCATGAAGTGGTGCTTACAGCCCAGTGTAACCCACAGTGTCCAGCTGCCCAGTCCTGAAGGGGAGTTTCACTCCCTCAGTGAAATATTCTTCTGTGGGTACGATTTTCTCACTCATTCTTCAGACCAGTGCTAAGTGTCCTGTGACTGAATTGCCCTGTACTACCACTCTCTTCCTTCTCCACTCCCATTTTTAGTAAAATCATTCAAATATTTCCCTTCCTCATCTGAAATTCCTCCCTGATTTGGAAACATCAGTAAACATCTGTGTGTTTGCACATTATTGCATCTGGAAAGATGAAAAATTTAATTTCAGTTATTCTGATGTGATTAAGATTTCTTGGCAGGTAGAACTCTACTTCTTGGGGGTTGGATAGAAGCAAAATCTTAAATATGTGCCTTTTGGGAATTTTATTTTCCTTTCCTAATGGAAATTTTATGTTGGAGTCATAAAATAAACATAGACATCACTATAGAATACCACTCTCCTTCTTGTGGACAGAATGTCTGAACTTTTCTTCAACTTTCCAGTATGATGTACACTATTTTGAGCTTGTAATTTGTCGTATAAAAAAATGGCAGTGTAGAGAGGAAATGGTTTAAAGCCAAAAGGGGATGCTTTAATAGGTAAAAAAAAAAAAGTCTGCTGCACTCATTGGTTAAACACAAATAAAATGTAAAAATCAGGAGCTGGTGAGGGACTCACAGTACAGATGGCATCTGAAATGCTGATATTTTCTTATGCTCAAAGACTGTTTTGGTCACCTTTTCTACAGTCATGCAGGGGCTTAGTGTTATGATAACATCAGAAGCTAGATCATGTGTGGATTAATAGCAAGAAAAAAATATTGATTTCTTAGGTCTTAAAGGAAAGAGAAAAACATTGATCTTCCAGTGATGGCACCAATTATAATTTGCTCTTTTCTTTGCATGGCAATATTAAAGGGTTTTAATATTATTAAGAAAAATGGTTTTCATAGAAAAGCATATTCTGATTCCCAGTAGTAATGTTTGCATTGGTTCAAAATACAGCTCTATTGAGAGGAACTGTTTTAACTGGATTTTCATTTTTAAATGTAAATGTTCTGGCAAAATTCTATTAAAGTACAGTGTGAGGAAAGCAGGAGAGAATTTAGAATAAAGATTCAATGCATGTAGTGAAGCTGAGTGATTTATATTCACATTTTGGGATTTCTCATTCCAATTTGCTGAAAAGCATGTATGTGCTTGCTACTGAATATGTTCATTGCTGCAGTATCCTTTCTTTGGGCACACTTATAGCATATATTTTTTTTAAAAAAGTTATAAGTTCAGGAAAAGCTATTTGGATACTATCTTAAAAGAAAAATGTAAAATCATCCCTATGTTTAATTCTAATGCTATATTATATAGAAGGGATCCATGTGCTTTGAACATTCTTGCAATACTACACCATGTAGTATTAAAAAATACAGCAAGCCTACCTTAGAAATAAATTTTAACTTTTTTTTAGTAACTTTACATTTGTGTTTCTGAAGAAGAAACAAAGAAAAGTTGTTGATGATTTAAGCTAGGAGAATAATATGAAGTATTATAGCTCACCATGAAGATCTGTGTGTTGTGTGTGAAATTAAGCAAGATTATTAAATCATGTGGCTACATTTTAAATTTATTTATAAGAAAGGAATATTCAGTGGTATTGCAGTATCAATATTTTTTGAGTTGTCTTTGCTTAAAATATATTGGTAGATTAAGGTGTAAAAATATATGTACAAACGAAGGAAACTTTACACACAAAATTCTGGTAGGAACGATCTTATATAAAGAGAAGGTAAAAGCATGGAATGCTGAAAGTTTAACATGTTCAAGCATCACCATGGCTTAAAATGTTTCTGGTAAAAGGCAGTTTTTAACATAACTTGAAGTGGTTACTTGCTTCATTCCTTCACTGGCCAGAAGGTAACTCTTATCTTACTGAATTGAATGCAAAAAGATCCCAATTTCAGTAAAGCTGGGTTCTTGCTTGCATACTTATGGTGTGTAACTAGCAGGCTCTCCTCACCCAGTACTTCGGCAAGTAGAAATCCTGCATATTCAAAACTCAGGCAGTGATAATGGATATGTTGTTTGTGACAAGAAAATGCACTGGATATATTTTCGTCCTTGAACCCTGATGTTCAAGGGTGCATACTTGGATCTCATCCTATAACCTATCACTTTTATATTTATCTAGTTTGTCTACTGCTAATCTAACCATGCCAACTAATTTTTCAGGTATTTAATTTATATGTGCCTTATGCCCCTGCATACACAGGGGTGTTTTATTAACATTTCCTTCTTGATGCTGATGCAGCCAGTCCTGACCACTGGAGCGGATTCCTAAAGGGTGAAAATTCATATTTGAAACACAGGGATTCTTAATTTGCACACTGACTCCTGAAATGATGGCTTAGGCTGCTTTTCCTTTTATTGGCTTTTGAATGCTCTTGTTTAAAGCCCAGTGGATGTGGCAAATGAAGCTAAAGACAAACAGAGGCCCTCTGTGAGGGAGCATTTCAGTGCCTGATGTGTCTGCTGTGCTGCTTGGTGAAAACAGTCTTCATTCTGCATGCTGGAAGAGGATTCTTTCTGTTCTTTTGTGTTCTTCTGAACCTCATCTCTGGTTAAAGAAATAACAATCAACTTTTAAATTTAGAGAAAGTATTTCCATTATCTGTACTTTGGTCGTTAAACTTTACCTGTGTTCTTCTGAGCCTTTATAAAATGAAAGTCTCACTTCAACAATATTGGAATTTTGTAATAGTACTTCAGACATCAAGATTCTTCAGACTTCAAATTCTACTTAGACATAATTTTGTTCAGTCATGCTCAAGATACAGCTGAATATTTGTCTTAAAATCTCTGCTTTTTGCATTTTTAGCAAATTATAGCCTTATCCAAATCTGGAAAATCAATAGAGCTAGATGGAATATTTTTTTCTTCATCCCTCTTTTAGCATTATAGAGGAAAGCAAGATATAGATATATATATATATTTTAAATAAGGAACAGAAAAAAAGGTGTTGATGATGTTGCTGTGAAACACCTACCAAGAACATGATCTGAATCACTCTAGTGACATTTCTTCAAACTGTTCTTCACTTCACAGTGGAAAGAAGGTATCTGTGTCATATTGACATTTTCTATGAACTAATTGCATTTAGATTTAAAAGATAGTACAGATTACATTCTCGTATGATGAAGTGCACTTAGATGGAAACTTTAATGTCATTTTTTTCTGAAATACAGTGTTAACAAGAGGTGCTTCACATAACTTGCTGGTAGACATTTCATGTGGAAAATGGAATCAAGCCCAAGAAACAGAATAAAAGAAAACAGTTTGAATTTTAAAACTGCTTTTAAAATGTTCACACAGATCATGAAAAGGGCAGCAGTGGACTTGGTCAGTCATGGGTTAACTGGCACTAATTGGAGAACAGCTCTTGAGGGCAGAACAGGGAAACACTTCAATAAAAGCTAAACTTGCTATTGAGTGTCTGTATCCTATTTCCAGAGATGAGATAGTGACCCAGAACACAGTATTTTCCACTTAAAGAAGCCAAAGTTCTTTATAAACTTGAGTGAATTGGCTATCAATGCCATTGTGGAGAAAAGATTTCACTGTCAAAGTTGGTCTGTGAGTGTTCCTGCCCCTACACAGGATATTTGTGAGCTTGGACCCAGGATGTAAATGGAATAAAGGATGATCAAAGTTATGGGTTGCACTTTCTGAGTAATCTGCAATAGTGGGTTGAGTTTGGGCTGTTTAGGTTTCTTTCCAGAGTGGCAAAATAATTTTTTTTAACCGTGTTTAATTACCTAGATTATGAACAGGGAAAAAGTCCCAAACAAGCAACAAAATCACAGTCTTATTTCTTCTGTTCACTTCCTAACTTTTCCCTAATCATAACTCCTTTTCTAATTTGCTTAAAGAAGTCTTCATATATGTTCCCATTCCTCAGCTGCCCAGCCAGTTCTTCAGGTTCATTTATTGTGGAGGGGTTGCACTGCTGGGGTGATGGTACAGTTCTGTCAGCATATTTTAGCTTTCTGCATTTTTCACTGCCAGATTCTCCTTCTCTGGCTGTGATTAACCTTGGGTTTGTGGTGTGTTGGCAGTAAGTCAATCAGCTTGTTGGTATAAATCAATTGCCAATGTAGAGATTTCTTTCAAGGTTAGCTCTCAAAGGCCTGTCTCAGTCTCTCTTTTTTTGCCATACAGCTTTGGGACATGCCTAAATTCAAAATCCAGTTCTATCTGCAGTACTTTATCACAATCATCATCTCTCATCCTCCTCTCTCCCTGCTGTTCTCTGATCTTGGTGGGCCTTGTGACTCCCGAAGTGGAAGAAGGTTGCACTTTAGTTGGGGTAGTGACAAAGGACAGAGTAGCTGCTCTGCATGAAGAGTTCATGTGAGCAGGACAGAGAGAATGTGCAAGAAAGAGGAGGATCAACACCATCCCTTGGCAGGTTTTCTGCTTGTAGCTGTGGATGGGCAATTCCTACAACATGGATATCCAGAGAAAGAAGCTGTGCCAAGACTGTGACTCATTTGCATACCTTCATAAATCAAAACATTGATGCTTGAGATTATGGCAGCCAGTTCTCACTGCTTTTAGCAACACATCTTCCTTTGTGTTCAACCTTTTATAAATAATCCCTCCATCAATATATTGAATTCTTAACATCAAGTAACCGTCTCCCAAGAAGCCACAAGGGAAAAATAGCCTAGGCTGGAAATGGTGAGTTAGCTGCAGACTACATGCTGGTATATTTTTTTTTTAATTTTTTTTTTTACCTCTGTAGTTTCACTGATCTTATCCAAAGGCTGCATTTGACATACCTGCAGCTCAAATGAAAACAACCTCCATAGCTGATTTCTTTTATATTCAGCAAATCCCAACCAAGTATATGTTTAAGATTTGAGATGTTACTCAGGTACTGATCTAGAAGCCTTCCAGATGACAACAGTTTCAGGTATTTGTGCAGGTAAAGCGGCTACAACTTCACCTCCATATTGTTGTCATTAGTTTTGCCTGAGATAGCTTGACATAATTAGATTAAAATCCAGTAGTTAAGGAGAAAACAGCAAGTACAAAACCATTGAGACAGTTTATTTATGACAGAACAACACATTAAAACTTGAATGGTCTTGATCATTTAAAATCAGAGCTGAAGTTTCATTTTTTTAATGCTTTTATGACTAAATGGAGCATCATAACACTTCATCTCTAAGAGAAGATTTGTTAACTAAAGCAATAAGCTGAATTGATTAGTTGTTGGTTTTGTATCCTGATCTTTTTAAATTTTTCCTCACAAACTTCTTCTGAATCTTCCATTAGTGCTGTTTGCACCTTGAAATTTATATCTTACTATTGAAGTAAGTAACTTATACATATGGACTTACAGTATTTGGTGATACTCAGATTTATGTATCACTTGACTGGACTATTGATCCTTCTATGTCTTTATTTTTTTAGCCTAGTTGTTTAGGACATAAAAATCAGTGCAACACAATTTTCTGTAGTTAAATGCAGAGTAAATAGTATTTCTTAGTGGTAAACTATTCTTAGATCTTAAGGAATAGGTAAATAGAAATATGTATTTTGCACATGGATTTGCCAGCAAATTGAATCAAACTAAATTAAAATCCAATGATTATGATTTTCCCCTTTATATTCATAAATAAATTCATACCCATGCTTTTGAATTTCTGTATAATTTATATATATACAAATATTTAAGGTTGAATAAGCTTTGATAATTTTGAAGATTTATATTAATATTCTAGTATTCTCAAAAAGAATGTCTTTTAAGTTGGTTAATTTTTCTCAGAAAGTGAAAATGTGTCTATATTCTTAAATTATGGCTTCTTCTACCCTTATGAAGAATATTAGTTGAGGGGAAAATACGACTAATTTCTGTGTAATTAAAAGTAAAAAGGAATTTTAGAATGAATAAAGTTAGATAAGGGAAAGGTTTTGTTGTCTTTGCACACAGAGAGGAAAGTATTGCAGTGCCAGCACATTTATCAAATAATTCCTCAGAGTTTGGCCCTTGCTGCAGAGGTGACACCTGCAGCACTGGGAAAGTAAGCAGTGGATGGGCTTATTTGATATAAGTTCAGAAGAATGCTCTGTGATAGCACAATATATCAAACAAAACACGAACGAAGACAAAGGGTGGCCCTTTGGAAAATACCTATGAATACGCTGATCATATCTTCAAAGACAGTTTCAAACCAAAGCCCTTCCCTTCTTTTCCCAGGCAAGCTTCCTTTATTTTTGTTGTGTGTCAGCCATTTTGTTAATTATTTTTTAATCTACCTGTCATATCTTCATTTAACTTATGTGGAAAGCTTGTGGAAACACTTGCAATGTCAGTGAGATTTGGAGTCAGACTCTTCAATCGCATCTCTTCAAGAGATGCTGCTTCATTGAAAGGGTAAATTATGTGTCCATACAGGTGACTGCAGTGGGCTCCCCCTCAAAAGGAAGAAATTGTTCTTTCCACAAACAAACTGTAGTTGGTAAGGGCCAAAACTGTGATTCAAATGCTCTTCCACTCTTGTTTTCCTTTGTGTTTAAAACAACAAAGCAAACTCTCTGCTCTCCCTCTGATGGGGCTGGGGATCTTATTCTGTACCAGTTTGTCATATGGAATAGCTTTAAATGCTGGTTCTGCACAGGGACAGAGGGTGAAATATTCTGCAGAGCTCTGCACTTTGGTGGGAAGGAGAGTGTTCTCCTAGAGACAGATTTAGAGAAAGAAATCACAACCAAGAATACAGAGAAAACTCAGTATTCATGAAAATTCTATATATTGAGGGAAATTAGTGTTTAGCAACATAATATACCCCCTAGATTAAGGAGATAAGTAACATAAAATAAAGGTATCATCAGCAGAAATGTTATTAAAGTAATGGAGCTAATTTGAGCAGGATCCTGGGAAGTGCATATCACTAGTTTGCTATATACTGCTTTGGGAGGTTCAGCTTCTTTTATGGCATCCGACTGGGCAGGGAAAATTGGAGCCTGACATCCCTTGTGTTTTCAGTGAAAGCAGGTAAGAATGGTTGCTCTCAAGTCCCCAGACAGCCATCCCTGACAGAGATCTGTTTTCAGCCCATTTTAGCTCTGTGTCAGCAGCCCACTCCTCTCTGCACCCTTAAGGAGGGCAGCACAGGAGCTGGACTGTTGGCCAGGCCTGTTCCTTGGATTTGACCTCTGATCACATCACCCCAGGACACGCCAGCACATTGTCATCCAGCTCCACAGAAACATGCCAGACACCTGAAAAGAGAATGTATTCAAATCTGCCTGAAACACCAGCCAGGAAGCTCATAAATACACTGTAGACGTGTCATCTTTCAGGACGGAGTTTGGAATCCTTGACAGCTGCATGTCAGTGTGCTGGTTTATGAATATGTATAGAAAAGGCCAGATTCATACAGCCTGAGTGTGACCCAGATTCAGTGCCCTGTGTTCCCTGCTGCCCAAAACCAGTTCAAGTAAGTGAGGTGACAGTCCTACTGTGTATTAAATGCACAATTAATACTGTAAGTTTACGCTTTATGTAGATGATGCTATTCCAGCTCACTGATCGCAAGGAAAGGTCAAAATATTTGTATATGTCTTTAAAGAATGTCACCAAACTTTTGAACTTAAAAAATCAGAAGATACTAAGGGGGCAGACAAAGCAATTAGCAGCTGTTTATAACAACAACCATAAGAATAGAATCTGTCTGCCTTTTGTAAAGATTTGCACTACGTGTGTGCAAATCTAGCTGGAAGGTGAGGAAGTAAGCGCCAAGGATGAGGCAAGAGGCTTCCAGTACTTGTATATGCACATGTGGGTGCTCAGCAGAGGGATGGTTTGGGCTCCATGGATGGGATGTGTGTGACACTCCAGGACTGCCTGCACGGAGCTGTTGCAGTCTGTCTGCTTGGGAGGTGATTTTGAGTCTGAGCTTGGCTCCCTGGAGGATCCTCCTCAGTGCCCTTTGCTTCACTGCCTGGGCTGTATTAACATCAACACCCTGCAGTGCTGCTCAGCTGCCCTCCAAGAATAGACTGAGGTGTGTTGGAAGGAAAAATCCATAGTGTAGTCGAAGAAATATGAAAGAAAGAACATACCATACCAAAGATTGATTGAGTACTACTTATGACCAATCCATTTTAAGGCTTTATTAGATTTGGTTCAAATCATGTTTTATTGATCCATAAATTATTGTTATCATTATCCTTTAAATAACTGGTCAGCTTTATAAAGACTTGAAGTTTGAGGTGGTTTATATATGATAAAAGTTTGGAGCATTTTGAGAAATCTCATAGTATATGTAATTCTTTGTTTTGTTTTTCATAGTGTTATAATTTAATTCTTCTGGATGCCTGTGTCACTTTGCAATGCTTTCAAGTACAGTTTGACCCAGTATGTTTTTGTGGCATACAAGAAAGTGAACTGAATTTTAAAAACTAAAAAAGGAAGCCCTTAGCAGTATATTATTAAGGTAGTATTTCAGCTGTGATGGCCTTGATTTTGAAAGCAAGATACTTAAAAATGTAGCTTTGTATTCTGTTAAGTGATTCCTCTTTTTTCATAACAATGCTTTAATTCAGAATTCTTTTTGAAGGCTCACTCTTGCTGTGCATTATTCTTGCTCCACCTAAACAGCCTTACCTTGAGACAGTTATTGGCAGCAGTACAAATTATCTGGCTGCTGTAATGATCCATTAGAAGAAGAGTATGAGAAACCAGTGCAAATTAGCAATAAAAAACACTAAAGGTATAGATCACTGGCAACAATTTAGGAATAATATCTCTGCCTGAAGCAAATTCTGGTGATTCACTGGTAATTTGCTAGAAGCCTTTTAACTTGGTTCTCATTTGTAAAGTTAATAGTAGGTTATTTTGCATTATGATTGAAAGACCTGAAATCTTAGTTATTATTTAAGACTATTGATTTCTCCAAATGGAAATTCACCCATATATTAAAGATCTTCCTGTCATAAATGATAAAGGCAATAATAAGAATATTGTTTCCATGTATTTTAAAATGCTACTCTGGTGTAGACACTACCTTTGCTTGGGCACAAGGTTTGCCTGCTGATTGGCAAATAAAGTAAATTCTCAGTTTAGGCAGTTGTGTTTATGACAAACATAAGAGCCAGCAAGTTTTGCAGTGTAGAATAAGGGATCCTGTTGTGATTCAAAGGGCTCGTGGGATTTCTGCAGTCAGGGCTAACAAAGGAGGCAGCTGCCTGGAATGGCTCTTTGGGGCACCAGCACCTGTGATCCGTGCTGGGGATGCAGCTCTGACTTCTGTGCTGCTGCTGGAGAGACCCCTGAGGGTAGGAGGAGATTTTCTCTGCACAGCCACTGCCTCTCTCATGCTTTGCTGGGCACCACAGAACCCAGAGCTCTGGGGCTGCTTCCTGGCTAATTATCCCAGGATGGGCCAGCATCCTTCATTCCCCCAGCTGGGCTGGAGCAACCCTGGCCCTGAGCCAGGATTCAGGACCAGGAGCCTTGGGCTGACTGTGCTGGTCATGCTCTGTAACTTTGTGAAGGATACAGAGGGGTGCTGGCACCAGTGTAACTGAGCATCCTGCAGCACTGGGAGAACTGCAAGTTAGAGGCTTTTCCCCAGCTCTGATGGGCACAGTGCAATTTAAAATTAAAATACTATACTGCCCATGAGAGGAATGCCCGTTCTTTGAATTCTCACACAGCTCTTCAAGCTTAACCAAAAGGGCCATGGGATATAGATTTTAATATAATTATTTTACAGAAAGTCAAACAAATATAACAGGCAGGGCATCATTTTGATACAAATATATATTAAATCTTTAGTATTAATCTAACTATATTGTGTTGAATGCAATGTAACAGGAATATATTTTTTCATTTTAGACAGGAATTTTTTACTTGGTACTCATTTTCTTTTTTTTTTTTCAGTTCACTTCCACAAACTCATGTCCTGTGTGTGGCTTCTGAGGCTTTATTGCCATGTGGGTGTGTAAAAGTGGGAACACATATAGGTGAGAGCCACTGTGAGGGTGGCCAGATTAACCCGTGGTGCACAGGAAGGGCTGCAGGGGACAGAGGCTCATTAAACAAAAGCAGAGGAACACTGGATCACACCAGAGAGAACTGTACAATTGGCTGGGTCCTGAGTTTGCTCCTTTCCAAAGGCTACAGAAATAAAATAATATAAATAGTAGGAGGAAAAATGCAGACCTGTTTTCAGAGGTCAAATCTACTACAACAGCTGCTTTCCTTAATTCTGCCCATTACTCACAGCAGTTGTAGTTGATTGCAGTGTAGCAGCATAATAAAGTTTATTTGTGGTACAAAAGAAGGCTCATAATACTTAACATTTACAAAATATACCTCCATGACATTTGTCCTTTTCATTTGATTTGCATTTGCTAGAGTTGTAGGCATGCACTTCCCTTTAGAGGTCATTGAATAGCCCGTGTGTGTTTTTCTTAAATGGCATTAAAGGCACACTGGGAATTTAATCAACTTCTTACTGAAATTCACTCTGAATTCTTTTTCTGTGAGAAGTCATCAAGCTCAGTTCTGTGTGTGCAGTGTAATTCACCTAAAAGTACTTCACTGAACTGAAGGCCTCCTGTTGTAGAAAAGAAACCTTTCCATAATGAGGCATTTTTGAGGAAATAGCATTTCAGGCTCCATTCCTGGGTAGACACTGCTGTATGCTCAGAAGAATACATAGCAGAATTGTGCCTTCTCTTACACAGTGATGACTGACAGTGGAATTTCTTGCACTGGCATCCAGTCAGTTGAGGGAAAGATGCCAACTGCTATGACTTATGCTTTTATGTCTTTACTCTTGATTTCCTTATTTTGGTCCTTGCCAGCAGAAAATTTGCAGATGTATTTTTTAATACTTTGGAGGAAATCCTGGCTTCAGTGAGGCCAAGACTTTACTCCTAATTGCAAGATGGCAAATAAGGAGAGTGTTTGTTTGCCTTTATTTCAAATGTTTTGCCTTTAATAGCCACGTGTTTATCCTGCTTAAAATCTGTCCATCCCTGTCAACATTATGAATGAGAAAAGCCTATACAACAGTACACATCAGTGTTCAGACCTTTTCTACCCTGGGATCAGAAGATACTTTTCAGTGTTAACAGATCCTGAGAAATCACCATGTTCTTTACTGTGAGAAATAAAGTGCTATATAAGTGCTAAAGCTGAATATGTAAATTATTATTAATATTAGGAATGGGGCATAAGAGTGAGTCAGTGTCTTGGAGGATGCTGCACACACTCCTGACTCCTCAGTTTCTATTGTCTGTTTAGTCTGTGTGGCACAGGTTTGTGACTTGTTTTGCTGAATGAGGGAAAACACAAATGGTGGGGGATTTTAGTCGTTTTTCAAAGAAAAAAAAGATAAAAATCTTTTAGAGAATAATTATGTCTTAAGTCTGCTTAAATGATCATCTATGTCCTTTATCATGGAAAATATAATTAGAAAACTCATTTAATATTCAGCAAAAAATGCAGCAATTTTTTCCATCACTGCTGATTTTTGGGTTTCAAAAAAATGTGAGTTGATTTTTCATGCCTCCATCTTACGCATGGGATTCTCTTTACAGGCAAATTTCTTTTCATATTTTAATTTCAAATATGGACTTTGTGCAGCCTATTATTTAGGAATATAGAAGCTCTTTCTTTTTTTTTCCTTCCTCTTTCTAAAATAGGGAATTTAGTTGATAAGTAGTTTAAATGTGCAGTCTTCTGAGGTAATGCTGCTTAGTGTCTGTGGTTTCTTTTAAGTAAATGTTCCATTGCCAGATGATGTTTCTATAACACAAAGGGAAAGTGTCATTTTCCCTCTAGACATCCAAGTTTCAGGAAAATTTACCAAACTTAGGAAGAAGATAAAATCTCTGAAATCAATTTATAAAAGTTTACCTTTGTTTGTTGCAATGTCTTTCCCACTGAAAGTGGCTTCTTAAGCATCACAGATGGTATCAGAAGAAAAAAATAAATTATAAGGATCTGGTTTGATACTCAGGAGACCTGGATTTTCATTCTCTTCATCATCTGTTTGCCATAGGCAAGTTACTTTGCCTTCAGTTATGTCACCTGAGATGTCTGGGTTTGACTGATACAGATAATTCAGTCATAACTGCTGTATTGATTTAACACCAGTAACAAACTCAGGCTGATCCATGGGCTCCCTCATCCATTGTGCTTCCATTACTGGTCCTGTGACAATGTTCTGTGTGCATGTCCATGCATCACTGCTAATGGAAATTAAAAGCATTATGCTTCTGACTAGAAGATCCACCACTCCCTACACTACTTATTTTGATGGGGTTTTGTTGGGTGGTTGTTGGGTTTTGTACTTGAATTTTTGTGTCAGACCATCGGCTGTCAGAGTTGGCCCCACTCCAAAAACCTGAAAGCTTTAATCACTCCTTTGGGGAGTCTGTGTTCCTAAACGGATGATTTCAGCAGATGCCAGAGAAATAAATCTTCCTGAGAGGAAAAGACATTCATTTTGTGTCTCCTCCTTAAGTGGACTTGTTTGTGAAACGCAATGGAAAGGAGCTAGAACTGGAGGCTGAAATTCTTTGGCTGTTGGACTGGTGGCACAGGCAGTGGCTGTTCAGACTGATGGGCAGCTTCTCCTGCAGCACTAACCTGCAGCACCTGGCAGGGCAGGGATGCTCTGCAGTTCCTCCTTTGGGGAGACCTCTGCTCATCAAGGACACAGCTCAGCAGCAGCAGAGCTGGAGCTTTCAGAGCAGGCTTTACAAGGGGGCTGATGTAAAGCCTGAAGAGCTCCTGGCAGCAACCTCTATTCACTGCCTCCTGCCTTAAATCGACACTGGCATCTGCTGTGAGCGTCTGGGCTCCAGTCTAGCAGATGGTGTTGAGTGTCACTTGTGAATTACCCTGTAGCTCACACACGTGGAGCTGGGCGAAAAATGAGCAGACAAAATGATGCTGGGTAATAATCTCCTGTCTGCCTGTTAACTTCAGTGGGGCAGGCTCAGAAAGCCCTTCTAGTCTCTGTGCAATCTGAATTAAAATGTAAACTTCTCTGCTCTCAGTGTCCATGTGCATGACCCTGTTTACCGCATTTATGCTGAATGGTCCTTATTTTCATCATTAAAAGACCAGCAACATTCCATCAATAACTTTTAGATATTTTTACAAAATTTTCATAAAAAATAGAAGTTTTTTCAGTCAATACTGGTCTCTAAAGCAGAATAAGGGTCTAGAAATTTTTATTTTTATAATTCTCAGGGATTTCTAAGGCTTTTCCTCTTGGCATCTGTGTTTCACCTTTGGTCTGTACCCTCTGATAGAGGTGAAACTCACCTAACTTCTCCTCCTGCTATGAAAGCCCTGATATTTCACTGGAGATCAATGCAGCTTTTTGGATATCCATATCTGCTCAGTGTGAATCCAGCTTTCTCAGAACATGAGAGCCAGGAGGACTGACAAAGGGAAGCAGTCCTCCCTTATTGGGAAAATGCTGGGTCTCCCAGCAAAAATACCAGTCTCTGATTCTGTAATGACTTATTCATGTGATTAAACTTAAGCATATAAAATATCCTGCTGTAGCCTCTTTAGAGTAACCCTTTGCATAATTAAAACTTTGAAAAACATCATTATTTTTTCTTGGAGAGGATGATTTAAAAGCTATGTCGCTGTGATTAAAATTGCTAATTTTGTCTTGTAAGGGCAACTGGTGATTGAGATGAAAAAAGATGGTTAGAATATTATTGTTCTCATTTTTCACATTAGCTGTTTCCAGGCTCCCAGAATGTAGCCACACACAACTGCAGGGTGGGAATGAGTAGCCAGGGATAAAGTAGCAGGGGAGAGAAGAACTCAATGGTTTTTCCAACATAGATGAAGCAAATTTCCCTTCCACCTACTTGAGAAGATGCTGAGGTTTCCTGGCCATATTCCTACCACCTTTGCCACCGACAATCTCTTCCTATGGGCTGTTCTAAAGGTTGAGAAGTTTTTGTGTGGCTCAGCACCAACTGGGAAATAATATGTGGTACGTGCAGGGTCAAGAGCAACAGGCTGAAACAGGAAGCTCCTTTAAACAACAAAGACCTAAACTGATAATTGTTTATGAAAAGCAAACTCAGTAAACAAGTTCTCATCAGTAGTGATGTGAACTGCAACTGGGTTATGGTGCTCTCTCCAGGACAACAGTGACATTTTCATTTTCCTCCTTCAAAATATTCCTATGAATGTAGCTGCTGAATTGTATCTCTGTATTTAGTATTTTGTTGTCTTTTTTTTAACTACAGAAGGCGCATTTCAAATGGCCAGCTACCTTATATAAAGTTGCTTTTGTTCTATATAGATGACGATTCACCAATTTTAACAGAATCCTTAAAAGCAACCTTGCATTTCACAAGACTGGAGGAAATGTTTATTTTCTGGTGGCTAATTCTCAGCGTCTGCCTCTTAATTTGCATAAATAATTGACAGCTCATTAACTACTTGATAAGAACTATGGAAAACAACTGAGAAAAAACAACTTGAGTACAACAGGGGGAACAAAGTATCTGCTTTTCATTTGTGCTGATACTCTCCAATTAGATTTAAAATGAGGTTGGAAAATTAGTAGAAATTATACAGGAGGATTATGCTTGCATAGACAGCTCCTGAAGCTTTCCCTAGGTTGTGTGGGGCAGCTCATTTGAAGTGTGTGGATGCTTGTGACTCCATGGCTGTCTGTGCTGGGAGTTCTGTGGTCCTGCTGGGCTGACCCTGCCAAGGAAGGGCAAAGACACTTTGCTTTAAACCTGTGCTATGCCTTTTCTTGGATTTTGCTCCAAGTTTTGACAAATAAGTTAACACTATTTGTTTTATCTGTATATTTGAGCTACAGGATAAAAACTTTATTTTTGCTCTTTAATTAAGTGCTGGGCTTGAGGAAGTCTACTTGTGGAAGTTGGCAAAGCGGTGCCCCTATCAACAGAGCCAGTGGCCAGCTCTGCTTCCAAATCCACTGGCTTTCTTCTGAAGTAAAAGTTGTTGGAGATTTAGACTGGTCACTAGAAGAGTAAGAAAACACTTTGTCCAGAAAGAAAAGGTACCAGAGTAGCTTTCTAAAAACAAGTTACAATCTTTGTCTGAAGAACCAAATTAATATTTCCTATCTGGCCTCATGACAACATTCTCCCAATTGTTTGTCTGATAAAAGGAGTAGAGGGGTAACATTTGAGAACAAAAATAAAAATCCACAGAGTGCTTTCTAATCTGGTAAAGAGCGTAATTACTGGTAGTTCTGGGAAGGTGCAACTCTAGTCACAGTGTTATTTCAGGAATACAGCACGCCTACAAAACTCTGGGTCTGGGACATTTAGTTCAGATCACAAGAGTGTAATGGTGAGGCAAACACATGAACACAAAATTGGATTTGAGGAAAGGTACTTTTTCTCTTTCCTCTTTTTTTTTGGGGGGGAAGGGTTCTAGCAATCAAATACTGTTCTTGAAGTAATTTATTTCCTTGGGAATCAAATTAAGATTGTAGCAGCTTGTGGTTTTAACCATGGTAAATGGATAAAACTGTAGTTAATGATTTTATCAATATTTTATGACCTTGTTCTTTAATGTGTAATTGGTGATCCACTAGGCACTGAGAAAAACCATTCCCATAAGTAAATATTTTGATAAAACCAAAAGTCTATGCAGAATAAAAACAAATGCTACTTGGTATTGACAGTATTTCTCCTCTTGGAGTGTCAATATTGTTTGGTTTTCTGTGGTATTTGAAATAGTAAAAAAATTCAAAATAAACTGAAGTAGTCAGGAAAAGGCTACTTTGCATGTAGAAGGCAAAAAAAAAAGAAAAAAAAAGCATGGCTTAGGGTATAGCAATGGGATTCAGGAAGTAATTAAAACAGGGTAATGGTGCTGCAGTTATGTAACATAAATTGGGAAGTGTTCCCAGTATAAATATTTCTGTGTTGCAACTTGTAGTTGAGGATGCAACCTTTAGTCTTCCAATTGTGTGTGCACACACGTACTCTGCAGTTGCCAGCATTGTTGTGCACTGTTTGTGTGCACAAAGGACACCTTGCCTGGGTGTGTATGGCACGTGTGGCTCAGTTTGCACACGCTGGGCACACGATGTGTGCAGCAAACTGGCAGCTCCTTGGATCCAAACCACACCACCAGGAGCCAAACGTGGCACGCTGGGATCAGGAAAGGAGGTCCCTGCTGCCCACAGGTGACTCCTTAGCCAGCAGTAGAGGTGCACTCTCAAGGCCAGAATTCAGACAGACATTGTAGTGGAGATTTCCAGTGTTGCCTCTCCCCATTTTGATGGCTTAGTAAACAAAGAATTTGCTCCTTCCAAAGCTGCCAGTAAAATAGTTTTGAATTTCTAATTTGCAGATAATTTCTGAGCAAAGACCAAAGAGATCTTCACACAATTCTGCTTTTTACAGGAAAGTCTGGGCTTGTTTTGGTTACTTTACTTTGTATTCTATGCTCTTTTCTCTACTGCTCACTGGGAGAGTAGCGGTTTCTTTGTTATTTTTGGTTTTCAGCCTTGCATTATTCACAAACTTCTGTTTTGAATCCCAAAAGACGGAAAAACTTCATCATGCATTCAAATCCACACATATATTATAAGAACATCCACTGCTGATGAGCGTCATTGGCAGCTTTCACAAGCTAACATTAATTATGCACATAACGAAAAAGCACCATGACTGGGAATCATCATTTCTAATAAAAACACTGACTTCTAGTCATGGATCATTTTATCGCTCCTTGGGGCTATAAATCACTCATGTCACTAAGATATATGCTTTTCCTCTTTTTGCTTTATTCTTTATAGAAAGCTGCTGCTGGTGTGGTGAGGGGATGACAAGGAAAGTGTCTCGCTTTGTCTTTTTGAATAAACATCTTGGTCATCCCCAGTGAGATGCCAGGGCAGATTCTATGGCTGTGGAAGAGCACAGTCAAGAGTAAATGCTGAGCCTGAGTGCCATGAACCAGGCAAAGCCAGGGCTAGATTCTGTGCAGTTGCTGTGCTGCACCTTCTCACAGTGAATCTTTACTTAGGCGAGAGTTACATCTCCATCATTTAAGGCTGTCATATCCCTTTCTTTGTCCTCTTGGGTAAACAGGGTGGAGAAAGGCATAGAAGCTTTTCCAAAGCAAGGAGGTGGTATTTCAGAGAGGTGGTTAGGTACAGGATTAATCACTGGTGACTGAGAGCATGGTCTGTCGTGTGAGTCATTGGTTCCCTTGGTTTTTGTCATCCTTAACTTTGTAATGTATTTTATTTCATAAAGTGACCTTGTTTAATTAATCACGTGTACAATGAGTAGAGAGAGAGAAAGAAATTCTAAATTCCCTCCGGAACATTTATCAGGTTCTTTTTCTGCATATTTCTTATCTAATATTTGTTTTCTTACTTTCCTATGAATTTTTAGATTGGGCATATGGACAAGTTGTTAAAGTATTTCTCAACTTGTCAAAAAATGGGAATGCTAAGAATCCTGTTTATTTTTTATTCACACAGCCTTTCGGAAAATGTTTCAGAAATGGTGTTGCCTGCAAATTAAGACCAAAAGCAATACTGGGCCATTGATGTGAAAAGTGATGTAGGCGCTGGTCACAAACACTGCACAGATCTTAACTAAGAGTATGAAATAAGGGAATTTAAATTGTTTGGCAGCTGAAGAATCAGGACCTAGAACACCAGGTAACCTGTCCTGCATTCTGTCTGGTCAGAATTGTGCTGCCTGAATCTTGTTTTAATTGCACAGGTTGAGTCAAAATATTTAATTTCATCTGAAGTTGTATTTATTTCAATTTCCTTAAAAGATACACTTCAGACAAAAAAGGTAATTTCCTTCAAGATGGACTGAGCTGATATAATTAGTTCCTCGTTTCAGCCACCAAACTGAAAACTTGCCACATTATTTCTTTCTTCCTGCCTCTCACTGGTGGCAAGGTCATTTCTGTCTACTTTTGTGTTTGCCACCTCTTGTAGTCTATTCGGCATTTGGATGCGCCAACAGGTTGGAATTATAGATGTACATGAACAGAGGAAGCCACGCTAGGAGAGATGTCAACATTATAGCTCCTGCTTGAAAGCTCTTGTCAATATTAAAATACATTTGAGAGCAGTGAGATTTCCTGTGGAAGTAGCTAATACTTTTATAAAGAATTTCTGAAATGCTGAAGAAATATCTTGTCTTGCAAGTTATTTTTTAAATTATTTTCTCAGTTTTTCTGGAGTGTCTAAACACAAAATAGAAAGGTATATAGGTCCATTGCCAAGACTGATAGTGAACTCATACATATAGATTTACCTGAAAAGAGTGTGGCCACTGTTTTGTACTGCAGTACCTGCAATGGAAAGATTTCAGGGTTTTATATAGAATTATTATACTCTGTTCGTAAAGCAAGCTATTTGAAAACTTCATCAGGTTCTTAAATAGAATGTTATATTTTATATCCTGTTAATATAGCGACAGTGGAATATGTGGTTTATAATTGTTTTATGCTTCTTGTACTTCCCTTTTCTCAGTGCTTGGTGCCTGTTTAGGGTGTGTCAGTGTGGAAAAAAAAAAAAAAGCAAATGGTGAAGCATGAAGTTTCCAGAACAACCATTTTGCTGTGAACAGTAAAGAAAGATTTCAGTCAGGAGTATGAAAGGGTAGAGTAAAACTTTTCAAAATTTGTTTTCTAAAAATAAGACATAACAAGGCTGTTTTTTCTTACTTCCTCTTTTAAGGCTGGAAGCTTCCATTTTCCATCTGAAACTTTTTCCTAAAACAGTTTTATAAGATCTGCAAGCTCTCTTATGCAATATGTGTTGATATGATGTATGGTTAGAGAAGCTGCCTATTTTAACTTCACATTTCTCAAGTGTGAAGACACCAGATCAGGACCACAGTTTTGTTTTAGCCTCCAGAAAGCTTAACACATATTAATATGAGTATGCCTTGCATTACAGCACTTTTCAAGCTGTGAACACACATTAATTGACTTTGACTGAAGCAATTGAAAGAGTGGTGCAATGAACAGTTCGTTCCACAAATATAGCTCTTATTACAAGCAGAGATGAGGGTCTATGAGAACGTTGCCTGTTTAAACATCAGACCTTTGAAACAAATTGAATCAGTTTTAATTATTAAAAAAATGAAATGTAAAAACTTTCAGAGTTTATAAGCCCTGGGGTACCTTAATTAAAACTGAAGAGAAATTAAAGTTATCAGAATTTAGGGCAACAGGAAAAGAAATAATAGGTTGGAACTTTCTGGCTATAATAAGATAGAAATAACTTTAAGTCACTTGGTAATTGTACACTAAGACTTCTCTAATATGCTGGCTCAAGTTATTAACTGACCTAAATCTCTAAACCATCTAGATTTTAGCCTACTGTAAAGTATTTATGCCTGAATAGTCCTACAGTAAACTGAATTTACATCAGTTATCATGTTAATGAAAAAAACTATTGATAATTTGCCATAAATTTACAGATTTAAAATACTTTTAGACTGCAAATGAATCCAAGTGGTTGCAGTATGAATGCTGCAAATGTGATTTCTGTCAGTAATATCTGTAATACTCCTGACAATGAGAGAGGCCCCACTTTTGAGAGTCCTTTGCAGTCCATTTGCTCAGGGAGGTCTGTTTTGACAACACTGAGAATCAAAGGCTCTTTATTGCTATGAGATGTTCTGTGTATCATCACTTCCTGAGTTAGATGCCTGACGTTACCCTCCAAAACTTAATGCATCTTCTTAAATCAGGAGTTCAGAGTGCTGCTTGTATTTGTTTATTGGCTGTGCAAACACTGGTGTAAGATTTCTGCAGGACAGTGGCAGGTGTCAGGAGTGACATGGGGGCAGAGGGGGCCAAGCACTCCGGGGGGACAGAAGCTTCTGTTGAGGAAATTCTTTGGGGAAATGATTGATCTCCTTTGCTGCTGAGGCATTTGCTTTCCTGGAGTCCATGGTGTGCCATGGTCATGGTCTGCATGTGCATTTGTCTGCATGCCAAAGTTGAAGCTGCCATTAGAATATTTTATCTGCCACAAGATCTATGCAGACTTTCTTCAATATCCACCTAGACTTGAACACTGTGATCCATTCTTTTGTCATGTCTTTTACACTTATTTATGTTTATGTTCTTTATAGTAAATAATACTCGCTAATACTTAAAGGCTAGTAAAGACCAGATTTACTTATCATTAGCATCACATAGGAAGAGAAGGATGAAACTTTTTTTGTCTTCAATATGTCATCTTGATTTTCATGGTTAGAAAATAAATTCAATGTAGCCATGTGCAGTCAATGACAGCCAAACAGCAGTAGCAAATCCAGGCACATCAAAGCATGGCACCAAGCTATCATTCAAAGGCTACAATCCAAAGGCTTGAAAATACATGGTGTCAGATGACAGGCTGCAGTTCATTGTTGGATCTGTTTGAGTTAATACAGTAGTAATAAGTAATTTCTGTAATAAAATCATAGCCAATATATAATTCTGTCTGCTGCAGATGAAAATTCAGTGTACAATAGCAGCTTAATATTGCATGAAGAAATTTTTCTAATGTAATTTTTATTACTCAGAACTCTCAGAGAACTTAAGCACATGCTTCCATCCACCCTTTCTTCTCTTTTTATTTAGCTCTCTACCCCTCTTAAAGAATGGTGAGTTGATCTCTGACATTCCAGAATAAGGAAGATTTATCTAAAATTTCCAGGCAATGTGATGCAATTTCCTTTCCTACTTATTTTTAGAAAACAAAAGGAGCAGTGTAGAGAAAACAACTGCTGAAAACTTCACATGTGATTGCTCTGCCTTTTCAGACTCCCCCATATTAATTGGATATGATTAAATATGGTGTCTTGTACATCTTTGTTCTAAGTTTACAATTATGGTGCATGACAGATGAATGAACACTTCTGTCTCTGATTTTACACTACAACATGACAAGTATTCAACTTGAAGAAGTATTTCAGGGGCAAGGCTGGCGTATTTTCTGGGATTTTCTCTTGTGGCAGTACTGCAGAGATATCCAGCAAAATTTCTCATTGTGAAGTTTGTGTTACATCAGAGATAAGTGGCTGTAGGTAACACCACAGCTGTTTGATTCAGGCAAGCCTGGATGGGGCAGATGGACAAGAAATTGCAAGGAGTCTGGCCACTGGTACAGAGGTAGTGAACAGCTCTGTCCATACACACCACCCTGCCATGGTACCTGGAGCTGGGACAAACACCTCAAAACAGAATAGCTGCCAGACCTGCCTTGCTCTCAGCAGAGTGCATAGTGGTTTCAGTCACTCCTTTCCCCTGGGCTGTGAATTCTGTCCTTGTCCAGGCACTGCCAGAGTCCCAGGGTGTGGATCCCTGGGCTGCTGAGCCCTGCTCTGCTCCCTTCTGGCTTTTGATATCTCAGAGACCAGCTAGGGGGGTTTGGGCTATTTATTTGAATCTGTGGCATGGTTTGTGACATTTTTTATTTGTTTGGTTTTGATTTTCTTTTTTAGCTTCTGAAATGGATTTATAGGGCAGAATCAAGTGTTTCATTTATTCACAGCAAAAAAATAGGGCAATAGTATTTTTGCCTACTGTCTCTCGGTATTAGCTCCTCCCTAAGCTGAGGAAAAAAAGGCAATTCAGGTGCCATTACCATTTTGTTGATCTTTCATTAAGGATGCAGTTTGTGATCTAGATTTTCTTGCCTGTCATGTGTATTCCCTGATAACCCACTGGTTCTTAATTACCCCAAGGTATTTCAGGCCTATCTTCTTTAGACAAGTGCACAGCTGTGTATTTTCTGGGGGATTACTATTTGATCCCTAGTCTGAGCATTATTTAGATTATAAAGTATAAATTTAGAGGTGTCAGGCTTATGTGTCATAAGGGACGTGCAGGGGTTGGTAGGTACCAGGAGTTTCAGAGGAATTAATCTACTGCACAATAGCAGGGCTGATTGTGTGAATCATCCGTGTGCATTCAGTTCAGATTCAGGCATTTTATAGTACCCTGCTTACAGTTTTAAACACTCAGTATTCATGTTCTTCATCTATGAAATATTTACATATTGGGGGCACCCTTTGGGAAAAAAAAGAGAATTTAAAATACAAATGTGTTTGTGTGAACAAATTTGCCTATCTGTGTCTGGATTAGCAAATGCTTCATATTCTGATATAAGCTATTCAAAAAAGCCTCATATCTCACATAATTTGCTTTGTATTGTTACATCTAAAAAAATTTCAGTCAAAATACACGTGGTCAAAACTAAAAAGAATAGCTGACCTGTTGATTAATTTATATAAAGCTATAGCCAACATGTTCAGCAAAATGCTTGAAATGGAGCTTCTCTGTTGGTTTCAGGAAATTTGCCTGCTCTAGCAAGGAAAATACTGAATAATACATTACAATTCTAAATTTTAGAACAAAAAAATTAAATATTGCAGAAGTGTGGTAAAATTACTGAATCTTTTTTTTCCTTTATAAGAAAAAGGTAATTTTCCTCTGAGAAAAAGAATTCTATTTTTAAAATGTCCCCAAACACTGTTTTTGTTTACAGAAATGTAAAGTGAGCACTAAACTTAATGCTTAGCTAACAAAGAATCTGAATTCTTTATTAAAACTAACATAGAATATTAATAGAGTGGCAAGAAAAAAAACCCTAGAAACTTATTTTTAATGCCAAGAGGGAAAGTAGTGTTTCCCTAGAGAAGCAGACCACGTGTTTTAACTTGCCCCAGTGTTTGCAGAGCAGGCTCTGGTGTCCCACTGGTGCAGTCCCAGGGAGGAGGGTGTCAGCATCCCAGTGGGCAGCCAAGGAAAGGCTGCACTCTGGTGCTTGGCCAGTGCTGGAGCAGGTGGGAGCAGTGCTGGAGGATGGTTTGAGGGGGGACAGCGCCAGCCCTGTTTGGGTGGGAGCTGTGGCACTTGTGGCAGGGCTGGGTGGTGGCGCTTGGCCCTGGCACAGCCCTGCTGCCATCCTCTGGTGCAGCCCTGCACCCTGCATGGCACTGATGCAACGGTGCGTCTCCAGCCAAGGGACACACGGATTTCTCCTTTGTCCCTGAGAAAATGCTCAGGTTTTGTTGCCTCAGATGTGCCCTTGGATGTCCAGTGGTGCTTCAGTGATTTGTCATGCGTACAAACTCATGAGATCCTCTACCAGCTGGATAAATAATAACACAATATTGTTTAAATATTATTGCCTATTATTGCTAAATTTTTATCTCAACTTTTTGGTATCTCAGCCCCTGTATGAGTGGGTTAAAAGACCAGGGGTCTGAGTCCTCACCTCATCTTTTTGCTTCGTAGTAGTGAGAAAGTCTCAAAAAGTATACTGTTTCTCTACAGGCAATAATCTGTGTTTAGCACAAACCTCTGAATGTTCCAGGCTGCTTAATCATGGGAATGCAAGACTCTGCTGCAGAGAGTTTGTTCTTTGTTCTATTTCGTTGCTGTGAACTTGTTGAGTTTGATGACAGTGTAGTAAGGAGGCATCCAGCTCTGTGCATCTCTGCACACAGGAGCCTCAAGAAGGGAACAAACAACACTACATCTCAATAGGAGATTTATAATTAGCCTAGTTATAAACCTATCTGTGGGTATTTTCAGTGTTTTTTTAAATTGAAATATACTCCTCATTCTGCTTTTTCATCTAAATTTAAAATGCTTTTCTATATTACCAAGAATATATTAAATATGAAGGCAGTGTGCAAACTGAGATTTTTGATAATGATAATAAACATGAATTTATACTTGACAAACTCTCTATTTCCACATGTTCCACATGTGGGGTACCTCTGCCTTGTATTTCTTAAAAAATGCAAGCTTCACATGTCTTTCGATCAGTATTTTCTATAAATTTCATTATCTTGCAGTTTTTAAATATTATTTCTGCCCAAAGTGGCCAAATATAGCAAAGTGTCCAGTGAAATAAATCAACACACATTTATAGAGTATTCTTTAAAAAAAATTATGTTTTAAATTTTTGTGTGTGTGTAAAATGTCTGAGTATTTCCATCTCTGAATTCTTCTAGCCCTTGAATGGTAAATGAAAAAGGAAATATGTAGCAAGAAGGCTTTAGGATTGAGGAGTCATGTCAGAGATGCAACATATATGATCTTAAGTTAAAAATTAATTTTTCCAAGGGGAATTAAGTGCCTACCTAGCTTGGAGAGCATTTGCTTTAATATCTTTGATTATTGACTGTTATTTTGTAAAGCAATGACAATAAATACCCTCATTTCCTCCTGCCCTCAGATTATAAATTCTTGATGAAGGCTGTTACTACACATTAGGGCAGAAAAAGACTGAATGTCATTCCAGGGTTCTGTGGACTGCTAGTTTGCAGATAATGGTAATAATTTTACCCTAATAAAGTTAGCGTTGGTTTGGGGCTTTTTCCTGCTTATCATGCACTACTACAACTTTAAGCTTCATAAATTAAAATAACTGATTTGGTTTAGTCTATTGCCAGAAAGAAATTAAATCATTGTTAGACACTTTTTTTCTGTTTTCACTTATTACAGATTCTTTCTTTTAAAAAAAAAAGTTATCTTTCTTAAAGCCAATTTCAAAATATTCCTCATTTTTATTGGTATCGGATTTTGCCACCTAGAGTCTTTCTGTTTTATGTTCCCGAACTAATTTATTTCTTTTATCTTTTCTTTTTTAATGTTGTGTCCTTGTGAAAAATTAAAATATCTTGCATAATTAAGATCTGTATGCAATACAAAGTAGAATTTACTAGCTCATAACAAAACTCTGTTTCTTTTAGTTTGGGTTACTGCAGCTGCTCTAATTGTTAAAGGCAAAATTATGAAAAGGGAAGAGAAGAGAACAGCATAATCAGTCTTATAGCTACCAGAATAGTAAGAGGGTTTAATTGCCTTGGTTGGCTGTATCACTAATGAGTACAGTTCATTAAAAGTTCCATGGCTTGTCTAATTATAGCTGGAAACTTGCATTTCTCTCTTTTGCAAAGGAGTGCATTTCCTTGGTGCACTTCCCTGGTCCCTGTGTGCCAGACCCAGGGCTGCTTTACTTGGGAATGCTCAGGAGGCAAGAGCACAAATCCCATCCCTGTGACAAGGTGAACATTCCATACTGACTGTGGCAAAACAAACTCTCCACACATTTTGATGAGCAGGACATTGCTCAACAGTGCACACTTTATTGCACAGTTTCCAAGAGTTTCAGATTTGGGAAACAATTTTAGATTAAGGGAGGACTCAGTGCCTGCCTTAAAAGTTGGGGGTCTTTGGTTTTGAGGTTTTTTTCTTTTTCTTGTTTTGTACTTACCCTCTGCAAAATGTCAGAGGTCAGCAGATCTGCACATATAAAATGATTCTTGGCTTTTTTCTTTTAATTGTTTTTGGATGAAGGAAAGAACAAACTTAGAAAATATATAGTTTATCAAATTGTACAGATGTATTGACCAAAAATACACAGAAAATGAAAGTGAATATATTTGAAAGGAGATCATAGTATGCAGGGAGTAGGAAAGCAGAATCCTTCAATCATCCCAAAACTAGTTTATCATTAGAACTAGAGACTAATTAAAACATGAATCCTTTTTGATCTTCCCTTAAAATATTGATTTCTTCCCCCATCCTCCCAAGTAAGGTCATTATTTTTTTTTTCCCTTCCATATGACTAAGTGGACTTATGAAATGGATAGGGGGCTTTTCTTCAAATGATACTTTTAGCAACAAGATGTCTGGCATAGCTGCATATATGAGAAAAAAACAATGGTAAGGTTAAGATTTCAACAAAATCTCCCCACATTCCCCACAGCTGCCTGCCATGAGCAAGTATCTAAACCTTCTTTGAGAAGCAGCTTCTAAAGCTGAGGCACTTGAAGAGAAAATGAGATTGGGCATTACTGAGAATCTTAGAATTAAGAGTTATGAGAACCTGAAAGCTGCCTGTGTGCAGTGGCTGGGTGCTGTCACAGCCTTTCACAGCCTTTGCCCATGCTAGCAAAGCCTGCATACCCTTCAAAGATGAGTGCCATGGGATCAGGAGAAGGGTGGTCTTCTGTGAGCAGCAATTCCCCTCCTCCTACTTCCATGCAGATTCCAAAGCCTTGTTTGTAGGACTTTTCTATGTGGCTGGAAGCCTTGGGGGAGGCAGCAAGGGAGCTCTTGAGGTGGTGGGGCTGAGGCAAGAGGGGCTGTTTAGCAGCAGATCCAGGCTGAAGATGAGTGAGATTGCAGAAGAGCAAGATGGTTAAGCCGTGGATTTACCAGGAGTTTGGCATTTGTGCAATGTCTATTGCTATTAAAAACTCCAGTGCTCTGGTCCCCATCCTGCTCCTCCTGTGCAGCTTAGGGTGAGAGTCACGGATGCTGGCGATGGCCATACCCAGGAGGAGATGCTAGGCTGTGATTCCCTCTGTCTTGCAATACAGCTGAGTTTGATTCCATGACATTTTAGTCCACAACTAGCTGAATCACCCAGGGGCTGCTTCACTCATCTCTGTGCTAAGATTCAGATTCGTAAACCATAAATTTGATAGATCATTTTCTTTTATGTTAAGCTGAAAGGGCTGTAAGAAACACACAGTGATAATTTATTGAAAAGATTATTAACAGTGAGGTTAATAACAGTGATACATCTCAGCTGTGATTCAACCTGGCAAAATAATTAGTACTTTCAGAAATACACATGGTCTTTTTTTTTTTTTCCTACACACAAGAATTAAATACATGACTTTCATGGCAGTCTTGTGGGCCCATAGTTTTCCTTTAGTCTTTACCACAAAGGTTAAGATTTTGCCGTTTCAAAGTTTTAGGTATAAATTCCTTGCTCACAAACTCTACAGCTCTACTATCAGAGCTGTCCACTACAGGAGTGCTTCAAAGAGATTCCAAAAGGCTTCTGTGTTTGCTCTGGTATCACAAGCAACACAATGGAAAGCATGACTACGTTAACCCTGCTTTTACAGCAAGTCCAACATCCTCTGAACACCATACTCCTCATATCAGGTTTTGCCAAACCAGTAAAAATATGTTTCTGCTTCAGTGGATCAGGGGCAGCCTGGGCAGGCAGAGTTAATGGAATCAGTGCTCATAATCAGTTTTCTTCTGTCATTCCAAGCCATATTTCTAGCTATAAGTGAAGATGTTCTTTGTAGCCATTCCTGGCTTTGCTAACAATCTCTTATACCATTTTCTTTGAAATTTAAGCTGCACATTTAGGATCTGAGAGTATCTTAGTACATTTGTTTTTGTTAGTAAGAGATTTAAATTATATTTGTGAAACAATGCAACATTAGTGTCCGGTTTGAAGCATGAATATGGTTTGAGTTCTTTTAAAGTGGGGGAGGACATGCAGAGGCAAAGGCAGCTGGCATTCAGTAACAAGTTTTATGACGTACGAAGATCATATCCATATCTCGTATTAAAAAGTGGAGTAAGTTAATTTTCCAAGCAAAATCCATTTATGTATATAACACGCTTCTGTATGATGAATGTATTAAATTCATCAGAGCATGAATTTTCGTTCAAGGGATGTAGCATTTTCACTGTGTTTGAGCGTATCTTTGAGTTGTTTTGACATTAATAGTGACATGTTTAATAGATAAGAGGTGCATCATTTGTGACAGTTTCATTGCAGCTGAACTTTTGAAGAATTCATTTCTCCTTCCTTACACATGTTCAACCTCCCAAGCCATATGGTCTGTGTTCCTCAAGATGTTTTGCATGAGATCAGCCAACTAAGTGCATCAAAACATGAGTATCCCAGAAACGAGAGACAGGCTAAAGACTTAAGTATACAGCTATTTTTTTTTTTCTCCTGAGAAGATTTTGCTTCTTGATTACATCATGCCCTCAGCTTGTGTGGTGGATACAAGTAATAAACTAATATTCCAGCAGTAATTTGCTGCATTGCAAAGTATCTCCCTATTAACTGGGAAGCATTTAATTTCTGTTGCCTACTGCAAATGCAGGATGCTGATCCCTGTGGAGTCTTGAATTGATAAGAAAGTTTAAGAACATAGAGATGCTTTCTTGTTGTTGTTGCTGACATTGAGGTGAATTGAGTGTCCAAAAGTGAATTATTTTTGTTGTGTTGTATTTTTGGTTTTTGGGACCCCAGCTTGCAAGTAATACATTTTCTTAGACTTTCCCTCCACATTACTGGCCATAACCAAACTTGCCAGAGGAATGCCAGCACTGGAAATCCTCCTGGCTTAGAATGGTGATAATACAGACACCTGCAATCTTCCTGTGTGAACCAAAGCTTCCAAGCATCTCTTTCAGAAGTTCTCCCTTGTACCGGTTGAAAGGATGGTGTGATTGCATTTTCACATCATAGGATTTCTAAATATATCTTCTTTATCATCTTGAAATACTTACTGAGATATTTTTCCTTAAGCAAGCTGCAGGAAGGTGTGTTCAGTTAACCACTAGGAATGTATTTTATTAAAGATGCCAGATCTAGGGAAGAGGGTTTGGGGTGGAAGTGACTCCACCTTACTATTCAAAGGTATTCCTCATCTTCTCTGTTTTTTACCCCAGAATACATCATGCACAGGCAGTTCATTTTAAGTTCTGTCTACAATATCTGTTATGATAGCTTGCTTAACCTGAAGACAAAAATAAATTACAAAAACTGTGCTGTTGATTAAGAATAATCTCAGTTGTATGATCTCTTCTCAAATGTCTATTTGTCTGTTTTATGGCACTGTGAAGGATTATGTTTGGGGGTAGTTTTTTTTTGTTTTTTGGGGTTTTTTTGTTTGTTTGTTTGTTTTTGTTTTCGTTTTGTTTTGTTTGTCATTTTTTGTTTTGGTGTTTTTTGTTTGTTTGTTTTTTGTTGTTGTTATGTTTTGCTTTGTTTGTTTGTGGTTTTTTGGTTTTTTTGGTTTGGTTTGTTTTGTTTTTCGTTTTTTTTGTAATTTGCTATTAGTCCGGATGACTTCCAGCCTGTTATCAAAAAACTGACATGTAGCTATTATGTTATAAGGCTTAATCTGATTTGATTGACAGTTTTACCACCAGAGCAGGGAGTGAGAAGACATTTTTTGTGTGGGATAAGATGTTTACTTTTTCTCAAAAAAGAATCTTTTGTTAAAGATTTCTACAAAACTTTAGGTGTTATGTTGTTTTTCCTGGTGTTTTTTGAGGGTTTTGGGGGTGTTTTTCCCCTATAGGAATTCTGTATCACTGTAGCAGTGACACAGGTAACACACAGCAGTGGTTATAGCAGCTGAACTGCAGGGCAGGTGGGTCTCCTGTCCTGCTGCATGGGTCCCATTTGTTCAGATAGGAAACCCTTCTGGAAATCACCATGGGCTGCTGCCCACCCTGAATTTTCTCCCCAAGAAGGCCAAATGTGATGTCAATGCCTGCTCATGGGTGTGGAGGGAAGCAGAGAAAAACAAAGTCTTGTGCTGTAGAGCTTTGATTGTTATGAAAGGATTTGGCCACAGAATGCAGAATGCTCCAGAATCTGGTAAAATGGATAGAACCATGCAGATTCAGGCATGAGGTCTCTTTGCAGGATGAGATCAAGGTAAGGCAGCCCTCAGACTGCTGAAGTGGAAAGGAAAGGTGTGGCTTTCAGGAAAGACAGCAAAAGGTAGCAGACCTACCCAAGGATCCTGCTGCCAATGTGCTTGCAGAGGAACCTGGCAGAAAACAGTGAGCCTACTTCTCTGACAGCCACAGAAGACAATACCCTCAGGTGGTATAAACTGATGGCTTTCCATCAGAAAAGGTTCTGAGAATGAGTCAAGCACTGCCTGACAGAAAGATTACTTTTTAAAGGCCGTTCTGTGCAGAAGCAGATGGCTTGTTCCACTCCTGAAATTGCCTCGTGCAAGTGAGAAGGTCTAAATATGTCCTAAACTGCTGCTACTATTTAACTTCACAGATAATCCTTCCTACCTCTTGCAGACACTTCTGTCAGATTTAGATTAACATCTTTCCTTCAGTGTAGGTGAGGGCACTCCTGAATTGTACTGACAAGCAGAGCGTTTTACATAACACACAGAACTCGGCAATTTTGTGTTTGTTTTCCTATCCAAGTGACTCTATATGACAATGTGTGAAGTATGTGCAGATGGCAAGAACAGTTATGTTATCAAGTTTGTTTCCTCTGCCAATGCTTACTGAAAAATAATTCCAGCTCTCTTTTTCTAAAAGTATAAATAAATGAAGAAACAAAATATATTTTCCTTCCACTGGCAGAATAGACACGTCAAAGCTTTTCCGCAAAGCAGCTGTACGTGACTAAATGGGACAGGGAATCTTCTGAAGATGGCTGTACTTCTCATTCATATACCTTTCAAAGTACATCATCTGTTTAGCCTCTAATTTTTTTTTTTAATACTAATTAGGTGTCCCATTATATTTGTTGTTAGTTATTTGCATAGCCTGTAAGCTGATAGAGATGCGAAAATGAGATGATGAATGAAGGGAAGCTTCGTTTCACTGCACATCTGGATCTAACCATGGGTCCTGAGGACATTTGGCATGCCAGAACCAGCTAAGAAACCTTGGTTTTTTCACAGTTATCCAGGAAATGTTTTGGTTTTGCACAGCTGAGAACGCTTTCGTTTGTATTGAAGAAACTGAAAAGCCCAGATGCCAGAAACTTTCCAACTTAGTTGAAAACCCTAACCCCTTTTTGTCAAAAGCAAGAGGTTAGACTATATTTTCAGTTTGCTTTCTAATGAAAAATGAAATAGGTATGTCAAATAAAGAAACTTGATAATGCTGTAAGTGCAGCCATACTGGAGAGTTTTCAAAAAAAAGGAAAATGAAAATAAATATGAGTCTAGAAGGTCAAAACTATGAAACATTTTTATTACATAATGAAAGGAACAGAAAGAAAGAAAACAGCATTTCTGGATTATTTTCTTTTTCTGAATACTTTTCCTTGAAAAGAAAATGCTATTTCTTGCATTTTTTAATAGTTGAATTGTCAGTACCTTTGTTTGCATAGGTTTTGTTTGGGTGGAATTGCTTTTTGTTAGTATTTTCACATTCAAAATATCACAGTTGAAAAATAAGCTTTTTAAAAAGATGAAGGTGGAGAATAAAAAAAATATCTACAAGGAAGCAGGATTTTTTTTTTTTTTTGGTGATGTTGCAGTAAATGCATAAAATAAATTCTAAATTCCTTCATTTGGAGTATTCTTTGATTTTACCTCTTTCAGCTTAGAAAATGTTTATTTTCTTTATATTCAAGATGACACTCATCAGTTCTTTTGTGAATGCAATGAAACATTTCTTTTAAATTCTGTATATACAGACAAGCACTGAAAAATTAACGGTTATTGCAAGGTTTTGAACAGAAGAGATTAAAATTTTCAACTTCTGTGGTGATATTTAAGTGGGATTCAGTAAACATCTGCAGTATTTTTCAAGTAATTCATAAAACAAGAGTATTTCATTTATTTTAAAACATGATGAAAGTGAAATCTCTTTGTCTGATATAGATAATTAAAAAGTAAATAAGAGAATTAGAAATTGTTTCTTAACAACTAACATTGATATAATTGAAAAAAAAAATTCAGTTAGTCCAGGTGAGTCCATGGAGTTATTCACTGACACATTGCTGGCTCCACTTTAACACATTTATTTTTGACATTTGGATGTCTTTGACCTTTTGTCAGTTTAAATGCTTGAGATATGATCCTTCCAGTCAGCTGATGCAATAAAAATAAAGATGCAGGATGTCACCACCTTGTCAAGCCCTGGAGCCATCTCTGAGAGGTCAGTCATTCACTTCCAGCTGCTGGTGGAGAATTCTCTCCCGAGATGTTGGCTGTCAGTGGAGGGATCAGGAGGCCAGATATGTGAGAGGATGGAGGTGACACTGCTGCTCCAGCAGCACACAGAGAATAGGGACAGTTTTGTGCACTAGGGAGACTTTCTCAGCCTGGATTTTTTGCAGCATATTTTATACAGGTTTCATGACTGATTTCCAGTTGAATCCCTCGTGGGCTGTGTAGTGGGGCACCCTGCACTGCTGGCCAGAGTATCTGTCTGCAGAGGGAACCCTACTGGTGTCAGCAGAGAATTGGTCCTTTAGATAGAATTTAGGAGCATTCAGGATGGTATAGCATGTGCTGCTCAAATGTGGATTCTGATTTTCCTTAGCTATCAAAGAGTAATAAGAATTATTTCCTCTGTAGCATTTAACGACTGCAAGATTTAAAATTTGATCTTGCACTTGTTCTGATAGTTACACATGCCTGAAAGATACTCAAGTAATGTAAATCAAGTGAATATCATTGGAGAAAATCTCTGTCTGCAATATTAATTCTACAAGTTAGAAGCTGGAAGAGAGAGAATCCAAGATGACTAGTACAAAGCAGAGCTTTCCTTTTCTCGTGTACAGGTACATTCCAGAAGGAGTTCCAACCCTAGTTAAAACCACCAGTGGCAATAATTTAAAAAGCTGTTCATGATAGTGCATTTCCTGGCAACTGCCCATCATTCCCCTTACATATGCAGTAAGGTTGTGTTAGTTTGGTCCCCTAGAGGGAGGAAAAACCTCACTCATCAAACAGACACCAGGGACTATAAATAGGGAATTTTGGTGTTTGGTCTTTAATAGGTATTGTATGAAGATCTTTAAGTTTAAGACAAAGGGAAGTTGTGAGACTGCCTAGAGGAGTAATGCATTTGTGTTTTCATGCACACAGGAAAGAGCTGCTAAATTTAGTCAAGCAAGGGCTATTTCCCCAGAATGTACAAATATGCACACGAACCTGGTATCTCTGCACTGCAGTAGGGACCAGTGTGTATTTTCCATTATTTTTCATGAAAGAATAAGCTGACCCCTTCCTCCTAAGGATTGTTTTAAATACCTCCTTTGATCTAGTGAGTAACCATGCACTTTATAACGCTTGAGTGGATTTTTGCAATTGCTTTGAATTTAACTAACTTTGTTTTGTCCAGTGGGAATTAGAAAACTGACTTTTAAGGCAGCAGAGCTAAATCACCACTGGATGCTTTTGAGATTTCCAATTTATATTCTTATATTTTATAGCTAAAAATAGGATGTGACTCATGAGTGTAGGTAATGTGCATGTACTGGAGTTGATTTGCAAGGGTTAGTATCCCTGCAAAGAACTACAGGCACTTAAAATAGGATTCATAATCCAGTGTGCCAAACTTTTGCCACAGTAGAAACACCAAAAAGCATTTTGTTTGTGCTAACAGCCTGCCTTAACTTCAGCTGAATCAGTGCAGCAAATGTGAAATAGTTTACGAAGTAAAGGTCCAAGATTTGCTCCACTCCAAGCTACTTTTCTCCCTATGTGAAAACAGAAATGATTTTTTGTAGAGGTCATGGAAATATGCCATTAATTTGTGTCTAGAAGTGTTTTTTTTTTTTTCCAGTGTCACTATTGATATGTCCCACTCATGTTTTGTCCTCTCATAAGAAAAGATGAGCTTTACAGCTAGTCATATTGTTCTTAGCTCTAATTGCAGCAACCTGATTCTATTTTAAGATGCTTTAAGTGGAAAAATCCTGTATTCTGTATTTTGGATGAAATTGCTCTTCCTCGCCTCATAGGCATTTAAGATGAAATCCCACACTGCTGATAACCCTGGAGACCTTGTAAGGATCCTTCCAGCCTATGTTAACCTGTGATTTTTAAGTCCTACCTATATAAAAAACAAATATAAATAAATTCACTCATATGATTGAAATTGTCATACTTGTGGGGAAAAAATAATAAAAAAATGTTTAATGAACATTACATTTAGCATGAATTCTGAGTTTGCACTTTAGAAGGGTGAAAGAAATGTGGTTATCAAACCACAGACGAGAAATCAGGCTGATAATACCTTTTTGCATTCTACACTTGCTTGTTATATTATACTCCTAGATTTCATAGAAAACACGCACAACAGGATTTTTGCCACTATTTCCTGTAATAGATGGATAAAGGATAAAGAACTGCAGATATGTTTTCAAGTTATTCTTTTATTTTCCATTATGATATATTGGTGTTTAGACTTTTGATATGTTAGTCTTTAATAATTATTTTTTGCCTAGCTTTAGTGAAGAGGAAGTTAAGAATTACAGCAGAGTAATTTTGACAAATAGAATTTAAAAGACAGCTAAATAAGCAGAAAAATAATTAAATTTTCTATGTGAGTTTTATATTATGGATGAAAATATAAATTCATCCAAAGTTAAACAGCAAGTTCTACTATAGTGCAAAAGACTTCCATTTTGCTCAAATTAGAAAATTAAATGAAGAGTTAAAAATTCCAAAGGATCCATATATGTAAATGAGTACAATAAATTAATATAAAAAAGAAACGGTTGAAGAACTGCTTGTTATACAAACCTATGGTAATGTGCATGAAATCAAAATGTTATATGCATTGTAACACAATTCTCTTCTAGCAGGATAAGCATAATCCTAAAATAAACTTATTCAATCAGTTGGTCAATGTACTTGTATTTTCTTTAGAAACAAACCAAATAGTTTGGTGTATGCTTGGAAATGGAACAGCTAAAAATAATTGAAAGAGCTCCATACTTGTGATATATTCTTGCTACAGGAGTTCTTATGTAAACTACTTTCTATTTGGTATTTCCTTCTTCGGCAGCACACTCTGAAATGTCCCTTGTCCCTCTGCTGTAACTCCCTGTGCCCATCCTGTTCTCCCGGGCAAAGGCAGGCTGGGCACGTTGTCTGTGCCAGGAGCAGTGCAGGGCTCAGGGCTGGCTGGGGCTGCCCCAGGGTGGCCAGGGGACAGCTTTGGCCTGGCCTTGGCAGGGCTGGAGGAGAGAGTCCCTGGTTATGGCACCACTTTATTATTATTGAGTGTTATGGGCCTGGTTGAGGCAGAAAGCTGGCACTTCTGTGTCAGTGTGACTAGGGCAATAAGAGTTTTCCAGAAGAACTTGATGTGGCTTTATTTTAGCAGTTAAGGACTTTCTGACGTAGGTGTTTTTTTTTTTTTTTTTTTCTGGGCAAGTCAATTTGTGCAGGTAGATAAATAGATGTGAATAAAAAAAATTCAAGTGTAGTAGTTTAGGATCTGGAAACAACTATACGTAAGAAAGGCAGGAAGGAAGCCTCAGATATTTGCTAGAGAGAATGAACCTTTTCTAAGGTAACAATTTTATTTTATCTTAGTTATACTTAATTGCTTGAAAATGTCTTGGCATCAAGTGTTGAGCATTGCACCACAATTTAATCTCTTCCTTGGTTCATTTTTATATTAAAAAAAAATCTTTAATTAAAAAAAAAATAATCTATGAGTTTCTGTTGAACTGGCCAGGAGCTATAGAAAATTTTGCTTCTGCATTAAGTCTGTGATGATGTGACATCTTAGTATGATTCACAGTAAACTTTTAAAATTATGTTTAATATAGGTTTAATAAAATACAGCTAAGGAAAAGCAAAAGTTGTGGGGGTTTGTCTTAAAGAAAAACAGAAACTAAGGGCTCCTGTCTAAATTATGAATATTTGAATTGATTAATTCCTTAAAATGTCCTCCTATTCACTGTTATATTCTTTTAGTTAGGGGAGATGCAGAGAATGCAATGATAATTACTTGAGATTAAACACTACCACCAGAGAATTGGAACAAAGGCTGATTTACCAGATAGAACCCACCAGCCTTCATTGTAGAAAACAATGCAATCCTGTCTTTGTCTTACAGCTCACTTTTCTTTCAAGCAGATTAGACAGTTCCTTCTCACAGCCTTTCAATTCTAATCACATCCATTTTCCATTTCTCTCTTTTCATGTGTTCTTTCTGAGAAAACTGGCTATAAACGATCTGACTTTACCCCAGTCCTTGGCTTGCCTTTCCTTCCCCTCTCACCACTCTGCCTTTTATCTCTTGGCACTGGATGTAGAAGTTTCTTGCCTGCACAGTGTCTGATCTTATCCTCACCAATACCCCAGTGACCTTCACTTAATTCATCTCAAGATCTCTCCTGTATCCCTGACTTTCCCTCCCTTATCTTTCTTCTGAAGCTCCCTGCTTGCTTTTTTTTTGCCACCATCAGTGCAATGAGGATGCTGCTTAGTAAAACTCATGGCTCACACAAGTATCCAAAATTCATCTTTTGTTACTAAGCTTCTCCAGCATTCCCTTTACTGTTTATCTGGAGATAGTGAAGTCAATTCTTGTGTCTTGATTTCACTGAAACCTCTAAACCGAAGAACTAGTTACAGAGCTTCCTTCATGCAGATTCAACTGGTTTTCTGACAGCTTTTCTCCTTTTGCACATGGCATCTGGCAGAGCTGTCTCAGAGCACAGGGTCACCTGCTGTCCTGACCTGGGCTGTTGGCAGACCCGCTGTTGTTCGTGCTTGTCTCCACTGCCCATGTACAGCCAGTGTTTGTTCAGTACACAGCCCAGGACTCCTCCTTACCATCAGATTCTCATTTACATGATTTTCCATTTGCTTGTGAAGAAACCCCTGCCTTGTGTTGGCTTTTTAGGCCACATCATGCTTATCATCCCTCGTCTTCTCTGACTTGCAATGTGTTCCATCTCCATTGCAGAAACCAATCCACTGCATCTGTCCATGGGTGTGCAAATACTCAATTCTTTGCTTGTATTTGCTTTTGGTGCCACTTTCCTCTACAAAGATTTTTCCCCTTTCTTGTTCCAGCCAGTTCCTCTTAGCCTCTCTCTGTGGAAACACTTCCTCTCAAGCAACCTGATTTTCCACAATGTAGGGCATGTGCCTTCTCAGCTGCTTTTGAACTATCAACTCTTGTTTTATTAGCCCAGATTATTCCTTGTTAAAACCCACAAGCACACATTTTCCTTCTTGCCATGCTTCTGCATATTCTTGGAATATTAATATGCAAAATACCTCATTAATTCCTTTCAGATAGTACTGTAAAGCTACATGTTTTTACTGTCCTGGTTAAAAGTTTTGACAGTGTCAAATGCAGAAGTGTGCCAAGGCTTCTTCTTGACACTAGCCAGTTTTTGTCTTTGTGTGTTTTCAGTTTTTCTTAAAATTGGACTGAAAGCTGTTTAAACCAGATCTGCTTTTTTAATGAACTGATTCACAGCAGAAGTTTGTGGGGGATTTTTGCACTTGGAAAGAGAACTCTTTGTAGTAGAATTCTTTTCAATCTTCTGGCAAGATCACCATCTCCTTTCCCCACTCCCTCAATCTTTCCTTATAAACAAGAACTTAACTTTCACATCTGCATTTCTCATTAAGACCTGACTTTTCCCATGAGAAGCTCAGAATCTCTCTATTTCTGATAGATTAGAAATTTAGCAGATGCAGTTATAAAGCAGATGATAATAAACTGTTTGATGTCAAAGCCTTTGAAATGGTTTTATTTCCAGCCATCTTTACATTCAGTTTCTTATTCCCTTTTTTCTAAAGTGCATTTTCTTAAAGTAAGGATATTTTCTTGTCACTGTAAGGCAGATCCCCAGAAGTTGAACATAATGTGTTTATCTTTCTCTGAGTTTCAGCAGGCTGTCAGTTTAAAAAAAAAATCAAATATGAAGCCTGTAATTTCTCAGAGGTCTTTAGTTTTTTTTTAGCAGTCTGCTTCATTTCTTATTTTCATTATTATTTCTCTCTGGTGATGCCTCCACAGACCTACAAAAGCAGAATATAAGAAATTAGTTGAATATGGAAGATCTCCAGTGCCTTTGGAAAAACAAGCATAATTCTCTCTCCAACAGCCCCAAACAAACTGTAACACACTGTTTAGGTATGATTAGGTATAGCTTCACAATATTTTTGTGTGGAAGAGAACAGATATAACAGAACTATAAGCTGTTTGGATTAATCATAGTACAGACTTTTTGTCTCTGAAGACAAATGTGCCAATTTTCTGCTGTTTCTTAGGTTTCATTTCTGGCATGTTTTAAGAAGGTAGTACTGTGTGCCATATCTTAGAAAGAACTGTATGGGGAAGCTCTGGCTGCTTTATTCTAGTTATCTGAAGTTAATTTTTCTCTTTTTATGAAGAGGAAAAAACCCTGATGCCTGGTCTTCAGCACATAGGGTTTGTAACCTTGGAATGGTGAAGAGTTCATTCCAGTATAAACTTACACTGAAAGACAGCCCACAGGACGAAGTTTCAGGATTTGGTTTTTTTTTTACCATTGAGGTTTCAGAATATACAGTATCTGTGCTTTGATTTTAATAGAGAAAGAGAACACCCTGGTGAAATTATTACAGAAAATCCATTATTTCCTGGATCCAAAACTTCAGAAGGTATGTCCAGAAGGCATCTTCAGAAGGCACGTTTACTGCTAACTGGTCTTAAAACCTCCAATTTGGATGCTTCCCCAAAATAATGTGGTATGTCCAGCCAGGGCTGCACACATCCCAGCTTGCACCACAGTTTGGGCCCATGTCTCCATTCTCATGGCTCTGCACTCTCAGCTATTGGGTAAAACGGGGAGAACAAAGATGTCTATACATGAACCTCACTCAAAAACAGTTCCAGTCTGTGGGAGGATGCTGCATTTCTGTGCCTTGAGCTTGGACCAAAAGTCAATGACAGGAGAATTTCCTAACCCTGTTTATGTTGCCCCAGATATCAACTGGCTTTTCTTTCAGGTTGGTGAAGTGGTGAGTTCAGTCCCATCTCTTACTGCTCACGTTCAGCATAGATTATTAATTCTGTTTCAGAAAGTTTTTTGTTCCTAAAAGGTGTTTCTTCCCCTGCATGGTATCTATCAGCCTGATGGAGATTAAGGCTCTGCCCCCAAACTTTGCCTTACGTGAGGCACATTCCCTTAGGGCACCATGACATGTTGTCATGGCCGTGGCAGCAGCCCTGATAGACTGCAGAGCTGCTGTGCATGGAGCCTGTAATTAGCTGGTGTGGCTTTACCAAAACCCAAAGCACGTGTCACTGAAGCTCTTCCACTCTTGCAGAGGCTGCTGTAATACACACAGTTTCAACAAACCCAGTTCAGTGCTCTGTCTGCAGAGCAGGTTTTGTAACCCAGCTCAAAAATTTGGCCATATGAGGAGTCAGTGCCTTATCAGGGAAAAGCTCTCAGAATGTGCATGTCCTAACAAAGATTTCAAGTTTAAAACAAAGAGTTTGTGCAGCCCATGATCTGAATGAGTTTAGTATGTATGAATATAAATAATTCCCATAAGAATGGTTTTCTAAAGTCTTTTAGAACGACAAGGCCTCTTGGAATATCTCCCAATCTAGATAAATGCTTATAGCAGTACAATAAAATTATGTTTCTTGCCCAAATTATCTTAAATGTACTTTCCAAAAGTAGGTTGTTTTCCAATATATGGCTATGCAACTTGCCTTTTTGTGTGCTTATTAGGAATTTTTATTTGCATGTATGTGTTATATGATCCATAGAACAACATGTCAAATACCAATTTTGTGAAATAAACTAATTTTTTTTTCCTGGCTTAAAATGCTCCCTCATTCACCTTTCCCTCAAGATATGACATTAATTAATTCTATAAAGGCCTGTCATATCAGTTTCATTTTAAAAGAGGTGTATATAATTTTTTTAGCAGGCAAAAACTGTTACTTGTGAAAATGATGTTTAATGTAAATTGGCTGAGCTGCAGGTTGAATGAATTAACATATCCATTAAAATCTAGTCTAAGTGCAAGATTTACTTTTGGGTGATTTCATTGACCTAAGAGGGTTTTATGTCTAATTTGGCTTCTCTGGGGTTTTGACACTATTGCCTGAGCTCTTAAAATATGAAAAATAGGCTGGACTTCTGATACCCCTTTTAATTAAATTCAGTGACATCCACATATGATGAGACTGTTAATACAGGCCCAGAATGTGAAGGCATGGGGCTGTATCTCCAACAACTCAATCTGCAGCCTTTTTTCTGTTTGTTGGAGGAACACACCTTTCCTCTCAAAGGATTTGGCTTTGAGACCTCTGGCCCCTGATGCTGTCTGGGCCACCACAGACAGTTAAGTCTTCTGCAGTTCCTATTTATATAGATTTTGCCACAGCCAAATGCCCAAATGCCAACATCTGTTATCATTTCTGCTTACTCATGATTTTGACCTCTACTTTGGGGTTTTGTTGAAACCACTCTATGCTTAGAGTGAAAAATACATCAAAACATTGGAGTCACATTTTCTTTAGAAGCTTCTGAGGGCGTCAGCTTATTTGTTTATTTATGTGCCTCTTGAGAGGCACAGTGGCCAGATTCAAAGACATGAGGAGGCAGACAGACACAAATGTCCTTTGCCCTGCCTTGTCCCTGAGTGTATTACAGTGCATCAGTATAAAGGAGCAGGATGTGAATCTTTGCATGTTTTGGATTGGGAGCAGAGCTATACTTTGGAATACATTCCAAAGTTCCTGACAAGCCAACTTAAGCTACTCCATGTGCAGAATGCACATGAAGTAGTTGTGCAAACCCCTGTGTTTGACTGGTCCTGGTGGGGCTCACTCAGCTGCTGCTTGTGTTGGATACAAGCAAAAGGATTTTCTGCACTGCAAATGCTGAGCACTTGCCTAAAGGAGATGGGAGCTTTTGAAAGCCACCCAAAAGAAAACAGGAGGGCAACAACAGAGTTCAAACAAGCCAGCAGGCTCTCCCAGCCTCATGCTGATGACACCAGTTGGTAGCATATACCAGATGATGGCATAGCTATGGAGGCTTTAAAGAGAACAATAAATTTTCTAGTATTTTTATAATCAGGTCTGTGAGAAGCAGCAGGTTGTCTTGTTGTAGCATGAAGAGAAATTTCGGCTGCTCCTTAGGTAGATGCTGCTCTTTTACACACAATCCCAGCAGAGTGAAATATGCCCTTTTCCAAAGGCTTGTGCTTAGATGAAATTCTGAGGTCTGTGTGAAAATCCTTTAATTGGCCAGGTCTTTTTGTTACTGCCAGTTCAAGCCAGAAACTTTTACACTTGACTGTTCAGGTATGAAGTTTTTGGAATAGATGAAACTTCATTTTAAATGCGGTCTAGCTTTTTTTTTTTTTCCATTTAGAATATGTTAGAATTGACAAAATGTGCTTACATTTGAATAACAACTATTAAAAAAAAATCTTTTTCTTCAAATGAGGGCAAACTTCAACTGTTTCTTTTTCTTACATAACTCTGTTGGCTTTGGTTGGTTATTTTCCTTTTACTGTGGTTGTACCTACTCATGGCTGGATGTGTTCTGAAGAAATAAGTGGTCAGATATCTTGGTTTCTGGTGTGGTCTTATTCAGTGAAGGACATAGTGGTTGTAGTATAGCTATTAAATTTAAATCCCCTGACTGATTCTCAGAGAACTTTCTGTTGTATAGATTCTCAGTGAAGGAGAAAATATAATAGGACTGCTTTTTTCTCATTCCTAGATATCTGATGAAGTATTTTGAAATTAGGATTTTCGTATTATACTTATGTTGTGACATTAATGGTGAAAAATGAGGGGACAAGTACCTTTATCAAATTATCAAGAGAATCATCTATCTTATGGCAAAATAATTTCCTCTCACACGTGCATATAAGAAACAGATTTAATTTTATGATATTAATTTTATTTTACCATTGTTATTTTAGGTTCTGGTAATGTGGTTCCCATATTTATTCAAATGTTGAGAAATATGTATTGACTGGCAAATTTTATTCTGCTCCTCTGCAGTATTCCTAGGGATGGAGTGGTGAAATTTGGATTCAGCCATGCTTAATTCTAGGGCTTTGACATTGCTCATATTTTTCAATGTGAGTTTGTGGTTCAGTTCTCTTCTTTAGTGAGGTACTATTTAAATTCTTATTTTAAAAGTGATAGGTGGAATGTGTTCCTTTTGTTACCAACTTTATGGACATGAAATGCAGTCACTTGGGAATAGAATTTAGCTATTGCTGTATGCATAGCCCTACACTGAAATGCTTTTCAAACTGGGTTTTTTGAAAATACTGAAGGATACAGTAATTGAAATAGTATTTCTGAGAGTTTTGGCTAAACAGATTGGTTTACTGATTCCAAGTTAAATCAACATCTGTCCACACATGGGATTCTATTTATACTAATTTAAAAAGTTTTATCATATAAGCAGCTGCTCTATTCAAATGCACACATAAAATTTAAAATCCATGTTTGTTTATTCTTCTGTTACAAATCATATGATGATTATGACACATTTTATGTTACTTGGGCAAAGTCTAATTGAATTTTTTTTGATAAGTTCTTTCTGCATTTTTCATGGTGGATAAGCATATAAGAGATGTCTTTTTTTTTTTCATTCAGAACATGAACTGACAAAGGGTTATATTTGAATAACAACTATTCTAAAAATCTTTTTCTTCAGATGAGGGCAAACTTTTCAACTGTTTCTTTGTCTGATACCTTTTGTGTGGCAATGAATTTTAAATCAGTTGTTCAGTTTGTCATCTACTTGTCTGCTTATTTTAAAAGAGAGATTAAAAGGACCTGTATAAAACAAAACATGAAATTGTTAGTGATTACTTGGTTCTGTGGTTTGGGAGAGTATCTATCTGTGATGATCATATGCATGGTTTTCAATACAGAATGGATTTAGGATTGACCTTGTTTATTATTTCAGAGTAATAACATTGCTTCTTTCAGCAAAATAAGTATAGCAATTAATCATGTGAGACAAGGTAATGCTTCCCCATCACCCATATATCATCTATGGGTTGTTCTAAAATTAATTTAAAATACTGTCATATGGCTCATAAATTTAGTGGTAAAATTATTGAGAAGTGGGGACTTACTGAACCAGCAATTTTAGAGAGCAGTGACTATCTTTTGTACTCTCACTGATCCTGAAAGCAGAAGTATCTCTCTTCAGTGCTGATCTTCCCTCTCTACAGTGGGGATAGATTGGCTGCTACACAGAAAACCCTGCCAAACAATTTCTCTCATGGTTCAAGTGCTGTGAGACCCTAAAAGTTGCACTTTCTTTTCCTTTAGCCCATACATTGAAGGGAATTATATATCATGAAAAGTGGCACTTGATGCAAGAAACTGTTTGGTTTCTCATCTAGACTGTCAAGATACCTAAACTGGAACTGTTCAGAAAATATTCTGGTTAAAAAAAATATTTTTGCAGGATAATGTTCACTGCTGAAACAGAGGCTTTGCATAGGAGTGTATCATTCAAAAGCTATTTGTTTTAGTCCAACCTTCATAATGGAGTTGTGGTTTAATTCAGGGCAATGTCTTTCTTGATTAAACTTGTCCTGAGGAGGTGGTGTCTGATGCTGCAAAATCTCTGAGTGCACATCTTTTTGTTAAGCTTCCATCCCTCAGGTTCATGAATATGATCAGTTGTGCTGATGTGTTTCCATTGAGTGGATTTGATTTTCACCCAGCACAAAGCCTGACTCCATGGCCAGTGCTCACAGGATGTGCTGAACCAGTGTTCACTGTATGCTTCTTTTCTTGTTTATTTGCAGCAAAACAACTGCAATGGGAATTTTGTATATGTGGAAAACCAAAGGCATCCTTGTTTCAGATATGGGGTAACAGCAGCACAAAGATTTTATTTCAGGAATTAAATGTTTGGTGTTTCAAGCCCAGAGCAGATCTTATGCTATGTAGTATGTGGAAGTGCCTTGTTTTCACACTCTTGCTGAGGGGGGATATTTTTTTCATACATGGTTTTCAGCATGGGAAAATAGTTTCCCATTTGACTTTTTATTCTGCTCTTGATAGGACTGTGGGATTCTGTCACAAAAAATTGCATTATGTTCTGTGACCTTCAGGTTCTGGGATCGACAAAAGAATATTTAAATAAATTGTTATGGGGTTTCATGCATCCATTTCTACATGGAAAACATATTTTGTGAAGCAGCATCGCTGTGGAAGTTGATCCTTCAAGACTTTGTGCTAAATGTTCAAAGAAAAAGTACATTTTGGGAAATAGTGGGCTGCTTTACTAAATCTCATTTAGACACTATTAGGTTTTCTTTGCGCTTTGATAAAATACCATAAACTTTTGTATCTTCAAGTTATGATCTTGCCCTCTCTACAGAGTCAATTAAACTCCTCAAATGGTGTCCTCAATAACATGAGCATAAAAAAGGGATAAGCAGTCATACCTGTCGAGCTCTAATTCATCTTGCAATCAATGGACATGTTTATAGTTTATTCAGCAGCAGACCTGTTTTAATAAAAAACATATATTTCAGATACCAATAAAACTGAGTATTTAGTGGAATTTGAGAGGAGAGTAAAGGAATAGAAAATTTTTCTATCAGCAGCTAGTTAATCTTTGATATATACATAAATGTCTGCCATCCTTGTCTTATTCAAATCTAGATTTATCTTATTTGCAGCCTAATATAGAAGTCCACGAACTTTAACTTGGTAACCTGAGCTAATTTGATTCTTCCATCTGCTTTCAAATAAGGAAACACATAAATATTTTCTCACAGCATATAGAGAATCTGATCATCTCTCTAAAGAATACTTTGCATCATCAACAGCCAAAATGCTTTATTGGTAGTGGGTTCTCATTCACATCAAAAAGTTTCTTAATCACTTTTAATGGATAGCAATTTAATGGAGATTGTTCCACTTCATCTGATTGTACAGAAACCTTTCCAATAGCAGAGGAAAGCAGGCAGATGTTTTTGGACTCTGAGAACCCTTTAGACACGGAAGTGGTGCTCAATAATTTGGCCCTAGAAACTAAATCCAAGGTAATTTCTGGAATAGTTTAGGACATAGAGAATGAAGTTGTATACGTTGAAATTGTCAAGGATATAGTTAATAAGAGTGCAATGTTCTTGGTTCAGTTCTTCCCTGTCTCTTTTGTTAATGCCTTTGCATGGTTTTAAGCAAACGTGCTGTTAAGTCCCTTGCTTTTGAAGACATTGAGCTGAAATATTGCCTCAGCCACAAGACTTGATGAAATAAAACAAAAAACTATTTCCTTGTGTGTATGCCACAAGGAAATACCAACAGACTTCAAGTTCTCTTTTGCTGCTGTTATTTCCAGTGTATAAATTGCACTGCTGATCTTCAGAATAAGAACAGAGCTTAGTGAACAGGGGAATGCAAATATGAGTGTCTTGCAAAGTACCTTGTTGGATGACTGAGTTAAATCCATGGAGTCATAAGCCTGTAAACTTTTCATGAAGACTGCTGAAGGAAATGTAAACATGAGCAAAACCAATTCATTTACAGGGAATTTGTGATCATACAGATAGTTTTACTTATTGTAAAACTGTCTAGCACTAACTCATCTTGCAATCAATGGGTATGTTTACAGTTCTATTCAGCAGCAGACCTGCTTTAATCAAAAATATTAGTAGAATCTAAAAACTAGCTCTTTAGGTATGGAAGGTAATTAAAAAACCCTGAAATCTTTCCTCTGCAACTACTATGGTTAAATTGTAAGGAAATGAGAAATTATTTTCATTTCTAGAAAGATAATATGCTTTTAAAACATAGGAATTGTTGTCTCAGTCCAGACATTTCAGCAAAGCCCCTTGCCTGCTGCTGATGCAGTCTGGACACGTTGCTTCTAATGTTGGAGTTCTGCCTACAAAAAGATCCCAAATTTAAAGTAATCTTTGAAGTCCAGTGATGAAACTGATATTGCTTTAGATAAAATTACCATTTAAAAGAGAATAGTAATAGACAGACTCTGAAATGAGTAAGTTCTGCCGAATGAGTTATTTGTGCCTTGGATGCATGTATTTCAACAGTTACCAATTGTTTTAGATGAAGCAAACTTATAGGACAAATGTCAGAGAAACCCTTTAATTATGATACATTGACATATATAATTATCTTTAAAATTTTAAAAATACCAGCTCATCTAAATGAAGATCAGGTAGATGAAAGGAAATGTCGACCTCAGCCTGTAATTTGCTAGTCTGAAATCCAAGAACAGAAGCCACTTTCATGCACCTTGAGCCCCCATGTCAGAAAGCAGCCCATGCTTCCAACACAGCCCAGTGAATGAAAAACAATTCTTCCTGAAAATTCAACACCCTTCTCTCTTCTCCCCTCTGTATTTTGGGAGATTAACAGTCAGATGGACAAATTCTTTTGGTGGATTAAGGACCCCTGGAGATAGTACAGGAATCCAGAATTTGTGTTACAAGCTTTTTATCCTTTTTTTTATCCCTTAGGTGTTTTTCTCTGCATATAATAAACCATGAAAGAAATATTTAACCTGTAAAGCATGAAAACCCTTTGAGCTCCACTGTGTGCAGTTAACTGGGGTTGATTTAATTTGGTAACATTTCTGTCCATTTAAAATGGATGTGTTTTCTTCCTCATCCCCAGTTAAAGATAGGCTTTTGTAAGTCTAATGGATTTAACAGGTTATGTCTGTTTCATGTTACATTATATCAAGTGGTCCTTTACCCTGATTACTAGATTGCACATTAAAATAATATAGGGACATTCTCTCTAACACTTAGATTTACCTGCATTTATTCCACTTTTTTTTTAAAAAATAAATTATATATTAATTTTTCAAATGAAAAATCAGTGACACAAAGTATTATTCACTGTATTCAAATATTTCTTTGCATTATCCAGGACAGGGAATTCATTAAGCTGAGTATTGTGGCTTGCATAATATTATAAACTAGAACTCAATTTCCTAAACTTTCCAAATTTCTTGGCTAATGGAATTTGTCATTGGTGAGAATGATCAAGTAGGTCACCTTGAAGAAAACCTAAACTTAAATATGTTGTTTTAGCTATGAGCCTTGGTAACTGTGAACTTCTCCTGAGATTATGAAGCACCTAGGACTATGTCTCCAGGTTTATTCACTGACTAGTTCTTTGTTGTTCCTTCAGGAACACAGGAACCTTTTCGAGTTTGTATTTCCAAAATTCCTTGCCATTTTGCTCTTCTGTTCATTGTATTGCTTATTCAAATCCTAAAGCAAATGTCTGTCTGTTCCTGATTTTTTGCCCTTGCTTCCAAGCCTCAGGGAATTTCATCTTACTTCTATGAATTATATTAAAGGAAAAGTTAAAATGAAATGTTTGTGTGATCACTGACAATGATTTTCAAGTTACATACCCCCAAAAAAATCCCAAAATACCCAAAATAAAATCTATAGTTGTGCTGAGCTTAGTTCGAATAGCACACTGTAATTTACAACCAGTAGAAATGGCCAGGAAGATTTTACTAAGGAGTGGATGACAAAGCAGTCATCATCAACATGGATAAAGCTTCCATTGCATGGACTGATAACTCATGTTTAAGCTATGAGGCCTTATTTACTGATATTTGCTGTATGCAAAGTCAGGCAGTAGAAGGCTGTGAAATCTGAATTGTGCCTTAAACCATTTCCAGTGGTGTTACCAGTGTTTTCTAAAGAGAGGGAAATATTGCCATCTGTTTTCAGGAGGGAGATTTGAGTCTTTGCAGGGCTCATCAAAGCCCTGTTTGGTGGTAGGAAGTTGGGCATTGGGAAGGAATTTACATTCCTGGAGAGAGATCTCCCTTGTATCTTGTTGGAAAACTTGTGTCTTCAAGGTGTTCAAAGCACCTTTATATTATGTCTTACAAATTTTCTTAACAGAATGTATTGTTAATTAACTCATGGTGAGAAATCATGAATTGCTTCGGAATAGCAAACCAGCAGGAGGAAGAGATCTGCTTTATACAAATACCAGAAAGAACAAACCTATTTTGTTTTCATACAGTCAGGTTGTATCTGATACTAATAGGAATCTCATAATAAATATAAGTGAGTAAATTTATAAAAGTTACTTAGAAAACGAAGTAAATGTAGTTTTATTTGAGCTGGTTTTAGGATATACTGCTTTACTATGGTACTACAGTGGGAAAAAATGTGATTAATTCTTGCTAGTTTATACTGGGACATTATATTTCTATTTTTCTTACAGAGTTAAATAGCTGAAATATTTTTATTTTAGGGTAAAATATTGATTTCAAATCTTGAAGTGCACAATGAGAGGAAAATACTTTAGTGAAAATGCTGACCAGCTTTGATGTGATACATGACAGCTCATTAAGCATCATCATGGTTTGCACCAGCCAGTCTTAGCCCAAACAAGTCTTCAGTGTAGGCAAGGTAGTAATTGCTCAGGTGACAGGTAGGTTTTAATTTTGTAAGAACAATTTAACTTTAATTTATTATTGTTAATGATTATATCTGTTATTCCAGATTAATTATAGAATTATTAATATCAAAATCAGGGAAACTTTTTGTGCTATTTGATCACTAGGCTACATCACTCTTTACCTGAATAGGCACACAAGCCTTTTGCTGTAGTAAAATTTACTTTCCAAAGGTATCTTAAGGGTTTTATATGAAAATATATGAAATTGAGCAGACACCTAATGCAGTTGTTGATGTGTGTTGAAAATTAGAAATGTGTTTTAATCACTAAATGCCCTGAATCTGCACCTACTTTCCTCTGTACTGGTAGAATTGCACAGCACTCTCTGGCTGTAGTGGCTTTTTCTCCTACCCAGCACTTTCTGGGAAGCAGGAAAATATAATTGTATGATACTGGGCAATTCTACTGGGATGGGAACTGTAGAGAAGAGACTCCAAGAAGCAGATTTTTGAAAAATATATTTCTGAAAACTCATGAGCACCTCACTTTTCGTTCAGGCCATTTCTGGACTGGGTATTCACTCATTGCTCAGTGGCAGATATTTCTGCTTTTGTGCATCTTGAGCAGCAGCTGGAATCATCTCTAGAAGAGGAGTGGAGTAGAAAGGCAGACACTGGCAGTGGTGGTGTCAGTTTTGCTACAGTGTGAATCCTGCTCACTTTCATGCTTGTCAGGGAAGTGAAAAATCTCTGAGAACAGCTCTGAGATAACTCCCCTGTGGATGGCCAATCCTGGTGAGTGTGCAGAGTCACACTGCAGTGGTGCTGCTGTTCCATTTCTGCCATTGGGATAGTCTGGTTCCCTTTGCAGCTTGCAAATGAAAACTCTCTTTGGAGGTTTATTTCCACCATCCCAGTTTTAGAAATAATCCTTCAGAGAACTGCTTTTATCTAGATCACCTCTGTCCTTCAGATGAGTCTTGCATTCCAAAAATTCTTCCCTTCTCTGGACCTGAGGTTTGTCAGATTTCCTCTGCCTGTAGGTACAGCCAGCCGTGACAGAAGCCACAATGGGAGGTGTATGTCTGTCACATCACTTGAATTTGTTAGATCTCAGAAACTTTTATGCTGTATTTTCTGTGGGAAAAGAATTTTATTTTTTTTTTCTTGTAAAAGGCTCATTCTTGCAAATTCCACAATTTGAAGTGCAGTTTTTCATACTGGATCTGTATTGATACTGGAAATGTATCAAAAAAAGAACAATAAAGGAATTGGATGACCTAGAATTAATCTCTGTTAATGCCAGATTGGGCCAGATGGTGATCAAGCTGCCCAAGTTGTTTGGATAGCACTGTTGTGTGTGGATGTGCATTGTACTTGAATTATCCTTTGGACCTGGCTGGAGGTGGATAAGGTTAGCAGTACAAATGCATCTCTCTGGTTTATTATTGTAACAGGGTGGTAAAAAGTGACAATATCCTAAGGGGAATACATATTAAAATGTAATTGTTTTCACTTGGAATTTAATTAGTCTCAGATTATCCTTCTTGCTTCATAGATAACATTTTGATTAGATAGAAGACTGATTTTGCATGGAATACTTCCTGGCTCCTAACAAAGTTATGCTCTAAGTGCTTTTGTTTAAAGTTTTGGGGAAAGAAGCTTTCAGTTCTCCCATACTTATTGCAATGTCAGATTCAAATGCTTAGATAAAACACAGCCCACAGACAAGACATTTTCTGAGTATCATTGCATTATCTTTAGCTCTGTGTGGAGTAGAAAAGAACAGTCACAGCCTTTTGTTTTCCTCCATCATACACTGAAAGTAATAGACATGAGCTGTAGAAGAACACAACTTTATTTGCTTTAGAAATGAGCAAACAGAAACTTGTGCAGGATTAATTGTAAGTCAAAGGCATAGAAACTTGTGTGTTATTACTCATCCTTTTCCAAAATTATCATACAACTTCACTGGGAAGTAGAAATAAGAAAGGATCAGAGAATGCACCCTGCAGCCATATCAGTAATCCCAGTTTTCCAAAGTCGAATTGCATTCACTTATAGCAATTTTTGAAAAATTATTTTGTACTCCTTTTTTTGCCCCCTCATTCTGTATTATAGAGAGTATATTTCAGTTTACAGAATGAGTAAGATTTTTTTTCATGCTCTGAATTTTTGATTACCTTTTCAACAAACGTGACAAATTAAGCTGATAAAAATAGATTTTGGTCTGAATTAGGACAGACTGTATCTTTACATGAGACCTTTCTAGCTAAAATGCTACATTATTTATGTTAATATGTGCACTAACAAAGGTAAAGGTTAGGGTTGCAGACAGATGGAGATCTCTTTTACCAACTCCAAAGTCTTTTCACAGTTAAAAAAATTCTTTGAGTAATGAATATATAATGTAATATCCTTCCTGAGGCTTGTTTTCATGTGGAATAAGGTGACTACTAGCTTAGTCTTGCCTGCAGATTTTCAGCCTCTTATTGAGTTCCATGCAGTGACAAAAAAGGGCAGGTACCAGATGGATAATAACATCCAAATTATGGATACCAGATGTGCAATACCTGTATTCTGCTATTGGATAAAATTGCTACTGGAGATGTAAATAGATGAAAGAAGTCAGAGTGCTTTTAAAAGCAAACTGTTTACAAAAACAGCCAGCAGCTTGGAAAGGTTCCACAAAAGATCCTGACTACTAAACCAGAATGATGTAATGGTCTCTATCACTTACAAGAGCTCTCACAATAGAAAAAAACTAAAAAAAAATCAATATCCTAGTTTAGTATAGTCAAACTTGAAATATTTCATTTCAGTGAGCAGTGTTGGATTTTTATTTAAAGAAAACAAGCTATTTCTCATGTCAAGATTAAATAAGTCTTCTTTGTTTGTTTGTTTATGTTTCATGAAAAGGATTAAAACCCTGAACGGAAAAGTTTAGCACAGGTATGAGTGGAAGAAAGCAGTCACAGATCTAGGCTAATATTGTACATGAGTCCAGAGCAGATTTCAAGGATTCCAAGTGGCTGAAGAAAGGGGAGACTTGCAGACAAATAATAACAATAAAAGTGAATACCATCACATCTCTTAATAAGCTTATAAATGCAAGGTGTACTTTACAAACGCTGCAGTGCATGACAGTGCATTTCTACAGCCTGAATGTGAATTAGCCAGGAGGAGATGTTGCAAGAGGAAAAACGTATGAAAAAGCATCTATTTGGCATCTGTATATTCTTATTAATTATGGCTCCATCCCTCCTTGTATTTTTCTTTTTATTAAGAAGAAGCTCTAAATGCAAACTCTTAAACAAAATACTTGTTTCCCCAGTGAGATCTCAGCTGTGGACTAGACACATTCATTTTGTACATCTCAATTTTATCCACCCATAATTTAAATCAATAAAGTGTGTGTACTGGCAGATTTGTGAGGCCAGAAGGGCTGTCATTTTCTTGTTCAAGGAAAAAGGAAGAAGGACAGAAAGAGAAAAGGCAAGAAAGAAAGCAAGAAGAGACCTGCAGCCCTCTGCAGCGTAAAATTTTCCATTAAAAGAAAAAATCTTTTTACTATCTTTCTCCTTGTCAGCCAGCTAAGCTGTGGTATGCTCAGAGTAATGTGCATATTTTTCATAGACAGTGAGAAATGATGAGTCACTGAAAAGTTACTTCTTGAGCAAGGAAGCCCAGCAATGCTGCTGACAGTGAGCCTGCCAGGGCACGAGCTGATCTGAGATATGGCTATGCTCTAATTACTCAGGTGCCATGCTCTGCCAGAGGATTTGCTGAATTCCTTCTTTCCAGCCCCTTCTCTAACCTACACAAGATGTGCAATTTGAAGGCTGAGCTAAAATCTTTGTGTAGTCTGTAACATGAAATGTTCCATGGGAGATAGAACGTTCAGTGTAAAATAAGGAAACTCAGTTGAAGAGGGTTCAGAAATAGTCCAAGTTCTTCACTGAAACACAATATATAAGAGGTTCAGCTCAGCCTTAGTGAAGGGAAAGCTGTCTGTGTTTATTTTATGCATTTCTGCTCTCAGCTACCTCAGGAGGTTTGAGGTGTTTGATGAGCAGAGCTCGGGCAGTTGCCATGGCTGTGTGGCTCCATTGTAACTCTGCTCTGTTTGCCACTGAACAGGACCCAGCTCTCTGTCAGTCCATGTGGCAAATTTTGTCCTGCCTTCAGAGCCGTGTTTTGCATGGATATAATCATGATTTTGTGTTAGCTGCTGACCTTGGCTGCCTCAGTGAGTGTCCACATATTTGGGTCATTCAGTCCTCGGGGCTGCACTCTACGCTTCTGACATTTACTGCATGGACAAATAATGAGAAAGTCTAGAGGAATATCTGGGTAGGGAGGAAATATGACACTGAAATATGAAAGGACTAAAAAGTGTCAACTTTCATCTATGATGGCAGAAACTATGCCATAGTCACCTTCAGAAATCTTGGAAGTTCTGAAGGCTGTGGCGATGTATGTGCAGGAGAATGTTAAAAAGAAATTCTGGGACTGAGTTCAGTAAACTTGGAGAACTGAAATGGAACAGGAAAACAATACCTGAATACGTTCAAAATAGGACAACACAATTTAGCCAATAAATCAAGCCTTCCTGACCACTTGTATGCTCTCATTGTACAACTTATTGTGAAGCAGTTTTGAAGGTCAAATCTATAGTGATAATGTGTCCAAAGGCAAGAGGCAGAGCACTATGATGCTTGCTTGTTTATTGGAGAGGAAAACTTGTACATATAAATTGAAACCTCTTAATTTATTTAGAAACTGTTGGTCTACTCAAGTGGCACAGTTTAAACATCTTGTAAATGCAACATGGTAGATTAAAATACTGGGCAGACATACCAAACAGGATGAAAATAGGAGATTGATTTTTCAGTGCAGTAGCAATATCGATGTAGGGTTAAGGGAACAGGAGTACAGTAAGAATTTATGGAGCAGAGCTCTAGATGGAAAGAGCATTTCATAGACACTGTCTTATGGAAAAGATGTTTATTTCAGCACTGAGGATGCTCTCTGCACCCGGGGAAAGAGGTACTTTCCATTGTGTTAGTAGTAAAGATTCCAGCAATGCCAGCAAAACACAGGGTTTTAGTGGCAGCACTTTTGTAATTATTTGTTTAAAAAAGATATTTTAATTAACTCAAGATTACAAAGATGCATGAGTGCCACCAGGTGGATGGGCCAGCCAAACCTCCTCACAAGAAGGGTGGTACTTGCTGGTAGATTTTGTGTATTGAAATGAGAGCCAGGAATCAGTTTCAAGTACAAAATACAGTAAAAAACCGAAAAAGCTGCAATGCAATAAGTGACTTAGTTCAAGAGCAAACTGCTCTTCTGCAGAGCTCATAGTCTAAATAGATAAAACAGAGTTTCCATGTGGGAGAAGGAGCATTTGCCACACCTGTTCCACCTGTAGGGAGGTGCAGCAGAGAGTGCTGTGACTGAGGAGAGGAGCTGTGCCTGGGGCTGGTTACATTCTGAAATTGGTGAACTCTCACCACTGCTCTCTTTCTCTTTTTCTATTATATAGCAGCCTGAAAACAGCACTCACATAATCCAGCTACAGTAGGGAGATAAAGAAAGAATTTTGGAAATTACTTGGTATCAGTGTCTGATGGCATGGATGAGTTACAGAAACAGATGCTGATTTGCAAGACAGCTCACAAAAGAAGACAAAGTCATTATTTTAGAATTGAAGGCACTGTATGCAGCATGCTATCCCCGAGTTTTGACCATATGGTCAACTTTCTTGTTTTTTTCTGTAAAAAATTTAACTATTTTCTCTTATCCTAAACCCAAGAAAATATTTTTTTTCTGACAAAAATTAAATTATTTATTTAATATTAGTTAGAATTCACTGCTATTTGAAGTGAAAATGTGCCTATGGTTTTATAGAAGTTTTTTTATATTTTTTAAATTATGCAAATCACAATACTTCAGTGGTCATGTTTTTCACAATAAAGCCCAAAATTATTTTCAATATTCTATTCAGTAGTATATTACTAGAAGCAGGGAAAAATAGCCTTTCAAAATAAGACTTTAATTTGAGCATATACAGAAATGTTAGGCACTTAAATAAATGCCCTTGTCTGCCAGCAGGTCAATTATTTTGAATTGCAATGTAGGGAATTTTGCTGATTTTTTGTCAGAACTGATTAAGTGAAAAATGAATATCCAAAATCTCACAATGTACTTCTTTGTTATAGGACAGTTTCTCTCTAATCCAAGACAGTGCTCTCTTTTTTTTCCCTCAGCTGTTATTTAGCCAAAATAGAAAATCCATCCCACGTTCTGTGTATGGAATATTAAATGCTGTGTGAGAATGCATCTCACATACTTGAGAAGAACAACCACTGTGGGTAGATAATTCTCTGCCACTTCTGAAATTTCACAAGGCAATTCAGCAGGCCCAGCTTTGAGGAAATGTCTTTATTGCTTTTTATTTCTTATACAGAAATAAACTGCAATAGGAGCTAAATATTAAATGCATTTAATGAAATGTTTTTTCCTCTCTTCTGTGTATGAGAGTTCTCCCCATTACTTAAAAAGGTTTGAGTTTTTAATCAATATTTTTAGTTTATCGCTCATTGTGCCATCTACTGTCTTTTAGTTTTTTGTGGGTTTTTTTGACAGATTGTTTAATCCCTTTGGGGTCAGAAAGATGAATTAATTAACAGTAGTCAAGCAGGTTGGGATAGCAGCATAAAAGGCACTGTAAAACTGAAGTTATACCTGTTACTGTAAAATTACATAGGCTGTAAGGTGAATCTTTCATTGGACAGTAAAATGCCCTCTGAACTTTCCATTTTTGTTAAGGAGTTGTATTCAGTAGGTTGTTACACACCAACATGTGTGACCTCTGAGGCAGGCAGAAAAGCACATCTTTGCAATTTAAATGAAGAGTAACCTATTTATAATTTCATTATTATTTCATTACTGCATGACTTCTGCTATTTGTAAATGTCAGATACAAAAAAAAAAAAAAAAAGAGTACTTCGATTTAACCTTCCCTGTCATAGAATAAGAGCTTTATTTCCACTGTCTTTAAGGAAGTACTTGATGTCTCAGAGTAAAATCTATCAGACTTAGCTCAATAGAGAATAATTGGGATGGGGAAGGATGGCATATTTCTCTTAAAGCTAGTTTCATACACACAGGGCATACAAGCACACAATATTTTCAATTGAGTTTAATCAGTCACTTCAGACATCCAATGTGCTTATTCTTGCTTCATTTTCTCCTGCTCTTTTGAAAGTAGGCAATTCATACAACATAGACTGTATAAAGCCCTAGAGAGGGAAAACAGATTTCTGTATCTCAGCCTATTATATCCATCCAATCATCACTGTATTTTTATTTTTTTCTTTAATGGGGGAGTTTTTCCCAGAGCCATCACCAATAGCAGGAAAAATATTACAATAATGGAGAGAGTGCTGATTATGCTGACAATACTCTGAATAAACTACCTTGTTCTAAATTTGTGTGCATTTAAGCCAAACATAAAGAAAAGCTAGGGGCTCTAGAATGTGCTTAATATGCTGTTTTGAGGTAGTTCTTGAGTCCTATTCTATATTTAGAGGTCAGCAATCTCCCCTTGGTTTTAGCATGCACTGGAGGGGAGCCTCTGGTGATCTCACATCTCCCTTCATGGTAGTCCTAAGTACCTTGTTGGCTCAGCCTAGGTTCATGAAGCTTTATCTGAACACAGATCATTTCAGGAAAAGTAAAAAAATAGTGTGCATATTCTGTTCATTGTAATGGATTTGTTCCTTTTTGCAATATTCATATTCAATTTTGTACTGGTTTACTTTCCTATACACAAAGACTTCCTTAAAATAATACTTTAAAACAAATGCAATATTTACTTCTGTTCCTATGATTATCTTCGCTTTTCCACCTTTTGCTGTAGCACGCAACCTTCTAACACTTTCTTTTTTTTCCCCATTATGAAATTTACCTCAGATTGGCTTTCATTCTTGTAGCACCAAGAAAATAGGAGCTCTTTGCTCCTGTCTATCAGGGAATATATTTCCACACAGGTCTTCCATCTCAATGAGCTCACTGGTTCTTGTGATTTCTCACAATCCTTGAAGAGCTTTTCAAACTAGAGAGAAATATTTTCCATTGCAGAGTACTAACTAGAAGAAACTCAAATACTTTGGAGGATCCTAGGTTTTTTATTTTCATTAATGAAACACTGTTGAAACAGATATTGGTTTTTTTTATTGTTGGCTTTGCTATTCCTTTGTGTAACTAGGGGAAAAAAATGAGAGGATAGGTTTTCAACTTGACAAAATAAAACATATTGAAAAGGTCATTTGCATATTCAGTGAAATAAAGTTGCTTGGAATTATTATTTTTGTAAAAAGTTTCATCCTATTCTTCCAGTTGTGGGAAGAAAAAATAAAAGAAAATAAGGAAATTTAGCATTAAATGGAAAAAGTAAATTGTTGCCAGTGTGTTAGCTGCATTTATCTCACCAGGTATCTCAGCATTTCATTACAAGGTTAGTAGAATCCACTTCATTGAACTATCCTAAAGTTATTAAAAGTAGTTTCTTGTTTCTGGTCAGGTAGTCTTGGCAACTCATAACTTCAAGCTTTCTCACACAGACTCCTAAATGTGTCGCAAGCATAAATTTAGTAGTGAGGACTTATCTGTGAAAGAGTTAAATTTTTGATATTTCTATTTAAATGCCACTCACAAGATATTGGGGAAATATTTCACAGCTGCTAATGAGATTTTAAGAAGGCTTACGTGGACATAAGTGAATTACCTACTAGGAAAGTATGTCTGAAACCCGATTAAATGGGTTTGGATTTTTTTTTTTTCTTAGAGTAATGCTGTTGTCAAAAAGATAAAATATTTAAAGGAAATTAACTTCCTTTAGGTTAGAAATTAATTGGTTAATTCTTTTCTCCCAGTGTAGTCTTCGTATAATTTGAAATAGATTTTGTTCTTTCCACTTTCAATATACTTCATTGTGTTATAGGGTTGGCAGAGTATTTGTGTAAAATCAGTCACAGGCTGTTTAGCATTCATCAGCATTGCCCAGTCTGCCACCTCAGCTCCTAACTGAAAATGAAAGCTAGAATTGTCCTGGATAATCAATTATGTTTTCAAGATTTATTTTTGAATTGGAGCAAAACTGCACAGGGAGTTAGAGTTAGAGCAGGTTGTAATATAATCTGACTTCAGTCATCTTAAATAGAGAGTGAACGAAATTGTCGGTGTTTAATTACTTTAATGGCAGCCGTCTTTTGAAATAACAGTAATAGTTCTTTTGCTAGGCCTAGAGCAATGACACCTTTCTAATTTTGCATTTTTTCCATGCTACATTTCTGTACCTGATCCTCACAGCTGCACAGGAGCAGTAAATCATCATCTGGCTGGAGCTGTTCATCATTTTTGGCAGCCAGGCTCCAGCATGTACTAAATAAAGACCAGCTCAGTCATTCCATTGGGCTGGACCAGCAGAAGGCTTTCTGCATCACTACAAGGCTGTTAATCAGTGACTTTCCTAAGCAGTTCTGAGTGCTAAATGTGAATTTCTAGTAAACTTTTAATGTACTGAACTCGTTGTCATCTGCCCATGTGAACTACTGGTGCAAGCTGTACGTGACTTATACGAACTTCCTGCATGGAGAAGTGAATGCAGTAAAACATTCTGGAGCTTATCTCCACATGGCTGCACCCCTTGGGAATCATGGCCCCCATGTGAGGAGGGCACAAGTGCAGGGACAGGACCTTTTCCCTTGCAGGGACTGAGGAAGTCCTTACATCTCGGTCTGGGTAGATAAGGAAGCAAAGAAAGGACTATTCAGAAATAAAGATTTCAAAGACATAATGTGTATCATTAAAGTACAGAAAAACATTTACTTTTTTGTGCAAGTGTTGGTTTTTTGGGTTTTTTTTCCTTTGCTCAAGTAAAACGTAACTTTTAATCTGAAATTTGCAAATTAAGATAATTCCGTGGGGTACATTTGTCAGAACCAGATCTGAAACTTCTCCTCTTAGCTAAGTTATTCTAGATTTCAGTTGAGTAAGACCACATCTATAGGTGCTTCAGTTAACAATCTTAGTCATACCAAGAATCCTTTCATCTAAATGTTCAGGTTTTATTGACTCACTGGGCCTAATTCTGAGTTTACTTGAACTATTTTAAATAATAACTAATTTAAGAAATTCAGGCATTCAGATTTTTTCTTGTATTTATGGATATAACTTTGGACAGAAGCAACACCGTATCAGTCAGTAAAAATATTAATTTAACTGTGGTTTGTTTGTTCCAGTCCTTTGATATCAAACAGAACATTTAAAGGACATGTATTCTGAAGTAACTGATGAAAGAGCATGGAATTCTTTCTTTTTGTTTTGAGGACAGAGGTGAGCTTTTGTTCCAGTACAGTCTGGCCTCAGTGTAATGCACCTCTTTCCACTAATGTCGTGGGGGTCCTTGGTCCAAATAAGAGTTAGATCAAATGGTGGAATCCATTTGTTTTCATCATCATTGTCCATTTTTATAACTGTAAATAGAGGTGGCGAGGAGGAAAAGGGAGTTATGGGGTTAGTTTTGATATGAATTATTTTCAGTGTATATCCATGATATTAGGAATGTGATTTCCTAGATGAAGAGAACTATGTTGAAGATTCTATGTCTGTATATATAAACATATATTTATTATATATATTATATATATAGTATTATATATTATATATGTAAATATAACTATATTTCTCTGCTGAAATCAGAGATATACTCTTGATGCAAAACTAATTTAACTCAATTTGTACCTCTCCTTGAACTTTTGTTGGCATGGCATCAGGTCCTGGAAGCTATTCTGGTGGAAATAAATGGTAATTAGTCAAACCACTTACAATACTGTGAATTATGCTCACACCAATAATCGATTTTCCAAAATTTACTCAGCTTCTAGTTTGTGTCACTGTAAGTCTTTAGTTAGAAGAAAGCTTTTTTTTTCTATTCTGAGGATATTCTGTTCTCCATGGAAAATATCTTTATTTCTCATAACAAATGGTGAATTAAACATTAGTGATTCAAATCATGTATATTTGCTAGCTGTTGATTGATCGTAGTTTTGATTTTTTAATATAAAAGTATTTCATGACAGATAATATTTCTGATAAGGTTTTGGTTGTTTGGTTTTTAAGGAAAAAGTAGCTTGGATACTATCATCTGTGCCACTTGCTATCAGCTACCTTCAGTAGCTATTATTCCTTATCAAGTCAGGCAGGCATAGGAAGCAAACTGATTAAATTTGGCATGTTGCCTACAAAAAAAATACAGCAGCATTGGTGCCTAAATCACTCTATTGCATTTATTCTTTTCAGTGTATATATCATTTCATGAAAAAGCTCTGCCTGAAGGGTTTGACTCTCTGCATTTTGGACGCAAAATGCAAAGCAAACAACAAAAGCAGTATTTGAGATGCTATTAAATCTTTCTATTTAGGACTGAATCTAACTCTAGTTAGCCTCTAAGGTGGTGATGAACATTATTTAAACTCAAGTCGTGATTTTGTAAGGGCACTGACATCTGGAGCTTAGAAGTAACACCAAAATTAGCCTAATAAGTGTCTTGCTTTTCTCTATCACGGCATCTTTGTGAAGGCTTGTGCTCACATTGCCAAAGAGTGCATAGGGAATAAATTATTTACTGTGAGGGTGGTAAGACACTGAAGAGATTTCCCAGAGTTTTCCTGTCCCATCCCTGGAAATGGGCTTGCATGGGGCTCGGAGCAACCTGGTCTAGTGGAAGGTGTCCTACCTGTGGCAGGGTGTTGCAGCCCTGACATTTATAAAGTGACTTCCAACCCAAACCATTCTGGGTCACTTCTTTAATGCTGTGATTTGGCATTAAGCAGACTTGCTTTCTTCTTTTGACAGAGACCCCAGTTCACAGAAGGCAGGGAGATCCAAGGATGGTATCTTTAAGTTAGGCAACATCCATAAGTTCTCAGAACAGATCATTCATTAAACTTACCTTCTGACTGTCTCTCATTAGTATTTATTGTCAATTCTGACTGCCAGGCCCTTGAATTACCTCATAGTACAGTGTGCTGTTATGATATAACCTTAGAAGTCGTTTTCCAGTATCAAAATGCAAAATTTGTCAGATACAGCTTGGAACTAGTTCCTGTTTCACTTACATGGGGGCTACTGTGGCAGCATAAGTAATATAAAATAGGAAGTATAAGAACTTGTATTTCAAACAGGGCATCTCATGTCCAAGTCATAACTATGCAGATTATTTTGTCTTGAAACATGCAAAATGGTCTGTTCTGTAATCTTTCAAAAAACACTCATTTCTGGAGCAAATTCTTTTCAAGAAAATCCTCCAAATATTCATGAAACAGTTAACATTTTATAAACTTCAAATAATAGACAATTAAGTTTTATATAGGCTGCGAATTGGGTAATTGCTGCTTTCAAATACATTGTTTCTAACTGTCAATTTTGGTGTTCTGTGATAAAATTAAAACTGCTATTCTTGATTCTGAACCTTCAAATGGTTTCTGGCTTTGGAGGAGACCCTGAGAAGATAGAAAGGAGACGAATTTGCAGGAATTAGAGAGGGAGAGAATGCCTGAGTACTTTTGACTTTCCTCTGATATAAACAGAGAAGGAGGAATGGGAGCTAGTATGGACCACATATGCCTCAAGGCTGCCTGTGAATAGGCTGCTATTGCTCAGTAAACTCATTTTTTGTATGCAGTCCTACCTTTAAAATAACCAAACAATAAATTCCCTTCTTTCTCCTATTGGTGAATAGTCAGCTACAACAGAATGTTTTCCATAAAACCTTATTTACATTTGTTTGCTTTTTCTTGGTTATGGAATGTAACACGTGAGAAATTCTACTCCTTTGGGATAGCTTGGGTCACGAGAATGGCTTTGTCTTTGTACCTTTTGCTATCTTGTTTAAGTAGGCTTTTCTCTTGAGACTGTATTCCCCTTAGACCTGTACTGCTTTTGTGTAACCCAGTTCCAGCAGGGTGAGGTTTTTCCTTGTTTGTGCCATTCAGTGTGCTGCAGCTCCTTGCTATTCTTGTCTGTGAGGAAAAATCCAGAGCACTGCTGCAGCAGTGCTTTATGGAATCATAGAATCATTTAGGTTGGAAAATACCCTTAAGACCAACTCCAACTGTTGACTGAACACTGCCAACTCCACCACTAAACCACATCCCATGGCTCCAGGGGTGGTGATTCCATCACTTCCCTGGGCAGCCTGTTCCAATGACTGACCACCTTTCCAGGGAAGAAATTTTCATAATCTCCAACCTAAACCTCCCCTGGTACAGCCTGAGGTCATTTCCTCTTGTCCTATCACTTGTTACCTGGGAGGAGAGTCCAATCCCCACTTCACTACAACCTCCTGTCAGGGAGTTCTAGAAAACAGTGAGGTCGCCCTGAGCCTCCTTTCTCCAGTTCCTTCAGCTGCTCCTCACCAGACTTGTGCTCCAGACCCTTCCCAGCTCCACTGCCTCCCTCTGGACACACTCCAGCACCTCAATGTCTTTCTGGGAGTGAGAGGCCAAAACCTGGGCACTCACCAGTGCCAAGTGCAGCAGCACAGTCACTGCCTGGCCCTGCTGCCACACCAGTTTTGGTACAAGCCAGGATGCCACTGGCCTTCTGGCCACCTGGCACATGCTGGCTTTGTGTTGTTCTGGTTTAACTGTCTACCTGAGCAGTGGTTATGATACTATACCAGAGCATATAGCATTCTAATATTTTCTCCTCTGACATGGGTACACGTCAAATTCTGAAAAAGATGCAAGCCCCAAACAAAACCTGGAAAGAAAACAATGTACCCAGTAGAAAATTGTCATACCAAACTAAAGAAATATTGCCTGCCAAGGAGTATAAGAGTAGATAAATCACTGCTATTATATGTTATTGTAATTACTATTTTTTAAACTAAGTTAACTCACACCACAGCTAGAGTAATGTCTGTGAAATCAAGTAGCCTTGATTTACTGAAGTTCCCATCCTGATGTAGGAATCAGGATTTTTTTTTTGAAGATGTCATAGGATTTTCTCATTATTCATGTAAATGTCTAACCTCTTAGCCATTTTTATTTCTAGAAGTCAGCTATTTGAAAAGCATAATGCAAATAACTCAGATGCATGTTTTGTCATTTTTTATATGTCATGTCACTGCTTGCTTTTTCAGTAAGGAGAAGGTACCTTGCAATTTCCTTCTGTCATTTTATATTACATGCAAGATTATCTTAGGTGTCTTAAACTTTCCACTGTCAGCTTATAACGTTCTTCTAAGTTCCAAAAAATCTTGGTTAAAATAAGCTCAGAATTGGGCAAGTCACTGTTAAATCCCTGTCAAGATCCTTATTGCAAACAGATAGTTGGGACACTTTGTCACATTAAAAAAGGACTCCTGTTTTTTTCTCCTTAATTTCCTACAATACTTATTGGAGCAGTATTAAAAATTGTACAAATATTTCTGGAGATGTATTTTATTTTGACACTAACCTTCATTTGTTGTTACATTAAATGTCCCCATCTGAAGTAGTTTCTGGGTATCCATACACACACACACACACACTCTTATACATTTCTTGTACTTTTATTTAAAGGATTATACAAAGTTGTTCCTGTGGGAAAGCAGTGTGAGGGCCACACAGCATGGGCACTGGAAGGTGACATTTATCTAAGTGCTGCTGGAAGTAATTTTTTTTCATGTCTCAGCCTTTATCCAATTCTAAATGCCAACAGAACAGATGCTTTTGACAATGTAATAAGTTTAATAATTTTGAGTATTTATAATAGCATTGCTTAATAGATAAACACTTAGCATTTTCAATACTTGCACTTCATCCTACAAATTTTTGTTGGGCAAGGCAATGTGGTAAATCCCTGTGATTCTCAGTCTGCTTTTGTTCTGGTGACGTGGAGAGTAAGAGTTCTGTGGTTCTTTACCATGTTTTTTGACACTCTGGATATACTTGCAATTAAATGATTGTATTATGAACATACCTTTTTCTTAATAAACATTTTCAAAATACTATATTTAAGTAAACTAAACTTTTGATGACAATGGAGATTCCAACCAGGGACCTCAAGCTGATGTGAGAAACTTCTTGCTGTCATCATTATTAGTTTAATTCACAGCATCTGCTAGGTGCTGGAATTGGTGTTAGAAAACAGGGAGTGCAGGATGGGGCAGGTCCTCACGCATGTGCTGAGTGGATGTGAAGAACCCTTCTGAGGAATTGACCTGGTACCTGTTGGCTGGGAAAGTGATTTGGGGACAGCCTTGGTGGAGTCCAGGCTAAGCCATCTGGGTGCAGGTGCTGAGTATTTGCTGTGCTCTGCTGCTCATGGGAGCTCATGAGCCCTGTCAGCATGACTGTGGGTAGGATTTTACAGCTGTGAACTCCACCCATGTAAACTTGGTGGAGCTGGCCCTGGGTAGTCACTGAACTGCTGACACTTCCCAGTGTAAGCCTTCCAAGTTACCTCCACGTTGCTCAGGGGGGAGCTGAGGTGGGTCATGGTTAAATTTTAGGAAATCACTCTTTCTGCAATTCTAGCAAGCAATGAATGCAAAAATATTTCCTTTCAGTGATGAAGAACTTAAGAGAAGAAAGCCATCAGTGGCTTTAAAGCACATCTTAGTAACTTCCTGAAAGGTGTCCTCTAACACACTTGACAATTTTAATATGTTGTCATTTATTGAAGAATATACCTTCAAAAGAAATGAGTGCCTGGCTTAATATCTGTGCTCCCATTTTTTATCTACCCATCAGAAAGGCCATGCATTTTAGGCACAGCCTCAGTAATTCCAATACTTAGATCATGGCAAATTCCCAAGTTTTGATAAAGCTGTCAGTTGTCCACTTCAGGTATCCAGAAATACTTTCCAGGGGCAAGATTCCAAAGATAATTTTATGCTTGCTCTTTGCCAAAGGCTCAGTATTCCTAAACCAACTGCGGAGTGCATTTACCCTGCAGAAAACTAGTGCATGCAGGCAGTAATTAAACTGCCTATTTAAAACAGTGTCCTGAAGGGGAGAAAGATGTTTGACCACCACTCACAGGAAGATCTGGAGTACCAGATTCCAAAATAAGCATCTGTCCAATGAAAGTGGTAGAGTTATTTACTGAGATATATCTACTGTCTCTTAAAACAATAGTATCTATTCTTTCTGTTTGCAATTTATGTATAATCCTCTACAGTTTAGTGCCTGTAACAGTACAGGCCTCTGCAGTGAGCCATGCATTTTTGTAGCCAATAGCAGTAGCTCTTTCCTAGATAATCAGAAATTTTTAAATAATAGAATTCATACAAAAAATACACTTTTGCAGTGATTTAATGGACTGACTGGCTACTTAATGAGAAATATTGCTGTCATAAAAACAGCAAGAACTTTAACTTTCAATCCAGACCTATGGAAAGCCATGCTGGATTATCCCCAGGGTTTTGTCTCATCTGCTGTTGCCTCTGAAACTGCAGTATTACATCAAACACTTCTCAAGATGTTGCAGGAAACTGTTTGGCAAGGGTCTAAAAAAACTGTGTTACAGCAGTAGAGAAAGAGTGAAAATCCCTAAAGCAGATCCAAGCAAATATCTGTGTGATACAATGGCATCATGTGCTGGAAACAGCCACATTATGTTCAAACATGACCATTCTGCATGAAATAATGCTGTATTATGGAGGATTAGAAACATTACAGCCTGCCTCTGCACATTTGCAATTAGCCAGAATGAAGTGTTTTGCTGCCCTTGTGCAATAGAATGTTCCAGCACATCCACCTGGCAGTGCACATTTTGGAAACACTCTGGTGTTTCCAGTTTATGCACTGTAATATAACCCTAAAAGAAACAAAAATAACCGAGAGAATGCCCTTAGAAAACGGGATAATTATGTTGCAGAATATCACTTAAATTAAACCCAAAAGTTATCCAGAAGTTATTTCATTGTTGTCAATCTTCTCCTAACTCGCATTCTGATGTTGGAAGGGAAGGAGAAAATGCCCAGAGATTTCTAAGTCTCAAACTGTGACTGCACTCCCAACAGTATTCCTCCTAATAATTTCTAATTGTCTTTTCTAAGATTCGATCTATGATGAGATGCAATTCATTTCCTGATTTTACAACTTTTGGTTCACCTGGGAAGTAGTGTCACTTTTTAATAATAATCTATGATTTGGGGTGGAAGATTGACAGTTGTCCCACCTAAGGCACAAGAATAGGTTGTGGTAATTTAGGATTTATTCTTTTTATTGCCCTCAGCTACCTGACATAAATACTGGAATTATTTAAGAGAAGACTTGTCTTTAGTGTTTTGCTTAAAGGCCCCTTTATCCCTTGTTGTGTGTCCCAGATCTTATCTTACAAACTGAATAAATGTGATTATGAAGAAGGTGGCAATTTTAGTCAGTGGCTAGAGTACTGTTCTTTGCAACGATTTATTACAAGTATAAGAGAAGAAAATAGCATAAATCAAACAAGCAGGAGGTGGTTTTAGAAGCTGCAGCTCAGTACTTTGACAGGCAGGTACAGCTCCAGGACAAAGGGAAAAAAGTCAGAGTCAGGAAGAGGTAAAGAATTGACATTAATCCAAAAGTGCATAACACTCCCCAGGAGCCACTAAGTTTAGGCAGAAGAAAATTTGCATTTTACAATCAAGATGATGTAATTCTAAAATGAATTATTAATTTTGAGGATTTTTCCATTTCAGGCTTGTATGGAAATAAGAGAATCTTTTAAAGCACCTATCAGCTGAGAAATTTCAGCAGCTCTGTGTGAATGTATGGATTGATTTTTTTTTTTTTTCTGTGACAGAATTCAGGTTACATATAACAGCAGAGAATGTATAAGTTGAAATAGCATAGCAAAATTTGGGGGTAGGAACTGTGGGCTAGGAATTTTACTGGTATGGAGGAAATACTATACATTCTTACCATTGCTTTATCTATTTATTGTGAAGGAATGCAGACTCACATCTACTCTTGAGGACATTGGAGAAGGGTTCCCACTCCCCTTCCAGCCACAGGGGAATACCTAAAATAGATACAGGATCACAAAACCCCCATGTTTCCTTTCTGTTGCAGTGAATCCTTAATTCTTATTTACAGGTTGAAACTGCTGCATTGGGAGCCCCCAGCCCCGGAATAGAAATAAATTTTGCATCAGTTTCCTGCACTGGATTATACTTGGCCATGAAATACCAATCTGAGTTTGCCATTTCGAAATTTCTTGGTTTTTTAATATCTGAGAGTGCAGTAACCATCACAAAAGGGATGGTTACTTGAGGTGGTGCCTCAAAAAGTGAGGCAAGATAGGTGTATGCAGAGAGGGGAATTCTGCCCCTCTGTAGTTGCAATATTAATATTAAAGACCTTTTGAAAGGAACAAGGAGCACACAGCTGAATTAATACCCCTTCTTAGGAAGTTGCAAGATACCTGTGAAATTTGTCTACCACTATACAACAAAGCAGAATCATAAACATTCCAGTAAACATGAAATAATAGCAAGCAAAATGAACTTTTGAACCATCAGCCATGCCAACAGTGCCACTGCCTGTGGTGTAGAATGAATTCTTTGCTTATTTCTCTTCCCATGACATGCACTTAAGCCTGCTTCAGGGATAAATCACCTCTGCATTAGACATGCAGACTGAAATTGCTTGAGAATTGTATAAAAGCGTCGCAGAACTCATTTGTTAATTTTATTGCTCTTTTTAAAACAGGCTTAAATGTTGAAGGAACTATTTTCGTCAACATAATTATCATGGTGAATTAGACATGTGGCAGCCTTTACAGAAATGGACCCTCTGAGTTTACAGAAGAAAATCATAATCCATATCTAGTTTGAAATATCCAGACAGCCTCTTCCTCACCTAGGGAGATTCAAATAAAGACAGGTGTTAAGAGCAGCTGTGGATGTTTCTGAGAAAACTATTAGCTTGTCAAATCAATTTCTTTCCTTGTATTCTGCTCTTAAATAAATGAATTTGATGACATCTACTCTACACCCTCAGTTAAACAGAAGCTAAATTATTTTATAGAGAAATAAACTTCTGACGGAAATTCTTCATTGTAACTATGAAAAATGAAATTCTTCATTTGCCCTCTAAACTCAGAGCAAGAACTAAGGCTGGAGAGTGAATTATGCATGTGTTGGGATGATCAAGGGAGCAGGATTTTAACAAAACGTAGCCCACTTAACAATTCCTCATGGGAATTATCTTTCCTATATTTACTACCCCCAAAAAAGGCAAAGTGGAGGCAATAAAAAACATAGTTACTTCATTTCTAAGGCAGCTGTTTAATAATGAGTAGGTGCTGAACAGGCCTCTGCCATTTATGCAGTGTTTTATTGCAGAGTTGTGTTTTATCTATGGATTGCAGAGATTTTCATAAACAGGTGAAAGTTCTTAAATCCTTGCAAGATGTGGTATATGAGAATGGGCCAAGTTTTTAGGACAGCTACATAAGGGAGTTTTTCTTAAAACTTATAAGAATGTTAGAACTGTTCCTTTTCATGTGTATAAAGTTAAATTGCTCCTGCATATTTTCAATTTCCAATTTATATTCTGTTTTTATGAGTCATTAGATATATTCAATCATGAGGTCAGCACTGACAAATAGGACTTCTGCTTTAGAAGATGTTCTAAAACTACTCCAAATAAATAAATAAAAGCTTTAACAGATAAGAACTCCCATGACTTTAGAATACTAACACAGCTATGTATTAGAAATGTGAAAATGATAATGCTTTTTTTATATTGTCTGGTAAATCAGCTAGGCACTGATTTGGAACATCTATCTGTCTCCAGCTCAAACATAATTCAATATCAGAGGATGTCTGCTGCCCTCTATGAAGCCAAAATACCCAGTTCTGCCATCTCACATGGCTTCATCATAAGTGCTACTCACACTGAAAAACAAACTCAAACCAGCTCTCAATGTAGTTTGTTTTGACCAGATCATTCAATGTCCAAGTATAACTTAAACTTTAGGGTATTTGGACACTTTTCCTTGAATACTTTTAAGCTATTTATCAGAAAGAGGGTGAAAAAGTAAGCCTGGAGACTTAGCTTCTGAAAATCACTGACTAAAGAAAGTATGAAGACAATATTGTTTTCTTCCCTTTCATTTTTTTAATGAGACTGAGCAGCATTCTTCTAGTGACATTGATGAAGTCACCTGTCAGTGAGAATTTAAAATACATTCAGAATGAGAAGCCTGGTGAGCAGCAGGCAATTTTTTTATTTTTTTGCAGTAGGCAATTTGTCTGCAGCAATTTTAGGGAACAAAAGGTTTTACCTGGTATTGGCAGATTCCTAAGTTTCTTTTTGTCAAAGAAAAAGAAAGATCTTATCGCATTACAATTGGCTTTTAATTTATTATGCTAAAAAGAAGTCACAGATTTAAAGAGATTAAGAGAGTAATATTCAGAGCAGAAATACGAGCAGCTGAATGGGATAGAATTAAAATGTTGAAATCCTCATGCACACACAGATGATAGAGTTTAATGTCAGAGTTTGCTGAGTTGTCAGCTAAAGCACTATTAACAGCAATTAAGTTACTCCTACTGAAGCTGGCTCTGGCAGAACAGTTTAAGCCTTTCTCTGTAAATATTTGATTTTTCTGCTGGCCGTGGACTTCATCTCATTGGCAAAGCTCCCTTTTATCTCAGAAGAGCATGAATTGACTTCTGTTTGCATTTCTTTGGAGATATATGTTGGATGTCCAAGATCAGCATTGTATCAGCAGGTCTAATTTCCAGTAACTGCTCTTTTTGAACTCTCTGCTTCTCTTCTTCCCTCCGAAGCAAATTTGGAGGGAAATTTCCCTCATTTTAATTTCATACTTATAATTTCCATTTTAAATCTTATGCATACAAAACTTCATAGTTTATTTTCCTCCACCCTTAGATGCAAGTCTATACCTTCTATTAAAGCCTAGTTTTTCCAGGTTAGAAATTTTTTATTTAATTCTTTTTGTCCTCTTTCTATAAACACAGTGGAGTAGTTTCTTCAGATATTCCAAGTTATGAGCTGTGCAGACCATGCTGAGTAGCATGCATTTTGTTTCTTCCTTGGCTGCCCTTGGCTTCCCTGCAGCACTGGAAGAGGTTAAAGGATTTGATGTAGTGGTCAGACCTTGACAGATTGCACAATGGCATAGGAATCTTATCTGTATGTAATTCCTTTATCTGTATTTTTGTCAACTATCCATGTTTTTGGTGGATGCAAATCATCATAAAACAGTGGTTTAAAAAGAAGAGAAGGATCCATTTTCAAAACACACTTTTCTTGAAAGCTCTTGGAAACCAAAAGAATGTGTTTGCAAAGACACACCTATGTTTACATTTTGGTCTGCTGAGGTATTTCCAACACAGCAATGTGCAATGTAAAATCTAGCTGGTTAGTTAGACTAATAAAGTAAGTAGGTTTTTTTAATTCCTGAACTCTCTAAAGTAGCTATTTAGAGCTGGTGAATGTACTTCCTACTGAAAAAATTTTGCTACATGGTACTTTTGTGTCAGTGGGAAGAGGTGACGACATCTCAGTTAAGGTATTATTTGTGTTAATGTGACATTTCTGTGTGAATGATTTTTCAAAACATGTGGTGTGCGTACTCCAAACAATTCAGAAACATAGTGAGAGAACAGCCATTTGCTTCTGTTTTAAATATAGCTTGGATTGACTGTAGCTGAATCAAATGCAGAGAAGATAACATTGCAAATGAATAGAATAGCAGGAAAATCTCATTTGACTTAATAACTTGTAATTTCATTTAATTGGTACTAACAGGCATCTAAAAATGCATATGGTGACACTTAGAAAAATGAAAAATGTTCTCTCTTTTTTTGGGGTAAATCTTATTTGCCAGGAGCTACGTTTTGATTCTACTCTGGAAAATATTCCATTGATTCCATTGAATGCAGCTTTTTCTTGTTGAAGTCTTAATATTAGGATTTGTTGCATATTTGATATGCTGTTTGTAATATACTGCTTCCTTCTGAAAAGGATGAGAATCTTCATGTCCCACTCACCCTGACCTCCTTCATTCTGCTCATTCAGGCTGCTGTTAATAAAGATTGGATCCATTCAAGTGAAGGGCAGACTGCCACCAACCGTGAGTTGTCACAATAACAAGCAAGCAAATGACCTGTAAATATAAAAAATCAGAAGTGCTACGCATAACAATACTTCCTATGATATTTGACAGGAAGTGAACAACCCCAGCTGGAATTTCTAGGCTTACCTGACCACAGCATGCAGATGACAAATATTGGCAAAAATGGGGCACTAAATTATCTTTGTTCTTGACTTGAAAAAGTATAGCTATATTTAAGTAAAACCTGCATTTTGACTTTGTGTGAACTTGAGTAAACTTTCAAATCGTGACATTACCAACATTGTTTATACATTTTGCAAAATCATAGTCCCCTCTGCAACTTAGTTAAAGTCCCTACTTCTCTACTTGCCTCTAAAATAGATGAAGAAATTAAATGTCATTCTTTGATTCTCATTTCTGGAGCACTTGCAAAAAGTTATAGATTTGATTGACATTCAAATGATGTAATGATTTAATCAAATATACTGAATAAACAGTATGTGATGATAAGTGTTAATTTACTACATAAACCTGTCTTCAAAGTGTTTGAGTAAGAAACAATTCTGATGGTAAATATGAGCAAATTTTAGATACTTGGTGGTTTCTTTGGTGACCTGATACCAAGCCTCCATCCAGCCCCACATACTTACCATCTCCATTCCAATTCATAATATATAGAATATTTATAGCCTCCTGCTATGTATGAGTCTATAAAATCCTGATAGAATTCTATAAACAGGATTTTTTTTCATTGTGTGGGAAGAAATGAGCAATGAAAGCACATTAATCTGGGAAGAATTAAACATAGTTCAACCATTCTCAGGAGCTGAAGGGGGTTTTTAATTGGTTTCATTCAGAGGCCTTGCTGTGGAATTTTCAGTATTGATGAGACCCAAAAATGTCTATGTATTCGAGGGATCTAGAGAGGAATGAAAATGTGACCATTTGTCTTAATAAGTAATTCTTTGTCTTAAGAAATTTGCCGGTAAGAAAAATTTTCCCGATTAAAAGATGGCAGAAATCTCTGTAAGCAAAATTTTCTGAAGTTTCTGTGTTTGAACTTTCACTGTTCTAATTCTCGTGGGCTTCTTTAGTTGCCTGCACCTTGCAGCAGCAGAAGAGTAATGATCTTGATAACCAACCAGCAAAACCAAACTAAGGCATCCATCACTAAGTGATCACCAATAGGTAACATTATTGGTGATAAAACAACTCTGGGCCAGTTTTGCCTGTGTGCAGTGCTACTGTAGTGACAAATATGTTGTCACATATCAAAAGTTGTTTAAAGGACAGGCAATGTTTTGGAACTCACCTGCAATATTTTGTTTTCTCAATCATGGATACTGTTCTTTATGATTTGGTGTTTGCTGACAGAGTGATCTGTGCTATTTGTACTTGTGTGTATATTAGGACAACCTATAAGATTCTTCAGGGTTAAAGAATAGCAAACCATAGATTGAACCTTAGGAGAAAATGTAATCGATGTCATTCCAAACAACTTTATGCAATGGTGGTTTTAGTAATGGCTTTGGAGGGAATCCACATTTCTTTGAATCCAAGAGAAACTATGCCATGAAACAGCTCAGGCTTTAGTTTTGGATGTTATGCTTCATCCTTCTTGTTCATCTATCCTGCTGTGAGCTGCTAATTATGGAACAAGTATAAAGCAGTGAGTTTCATTTGCACTGTTCCTCCATGACTAAGTTGCATGTCATGCATATCTCTTTATTATTCACAGAAGCTGCCATTTAATTTCTCACTGGATAAAGAATGAAGTCAAATTCTGTGGTATCTATACAGCTTCATCTCTATTTTTAAGTCTCTTTTGTGGAAGTAAACTGTTAAATTGTCACCCAGTGTCAAAGGCACAATGGAGTGGCATGATAACACACAAAATCATAAATCTAACATTTATGTAGTCTATTTTTTTAAAGATTGACGCTAATTTTTTACTGTAACTTTTATAAAAGATGCTTATGTGATACTTGGTTCTTTTCAAATATGCAGGAGGAGATAGAATATCAGAATCATATTAAAAATATGATTCTTCTGTCATCAGAACCCCAGCAGATTCAGTATCTTGAGGTCAATTACATGGCAGGAACTTATTGACATTAGTGACTGGATTTAATGAATTCTGTCTGCTTGGACCATAAGCAGCCTAAAATATATCCCTAAGGCTGTATTCCCAAGAAGAAATAAATCATGCTAATAAAGTAAGCACAGTTGTTAATATAGTGATTGTAATCATAATCCTACATTAAAAACAACAAAGCGTGCTGATGTAGTATCACTCGGATTATTTTATTTAGCCTGAGTTGCCATACCAACCATAGGAATCATGAGATCAGATTTTAATTAAAGATATTCTAGTAATTCTGATTGTAACAGCCTTAAGTATGTGGTATGCTGATCTGCATACTGAGTGCAGAGGAGGTTGATAAATATACAGGTCACTGGAATTCCACTATAATTAAAGTATACTTTGGGAGGGTAAATTCAGATTTGGTACATCAAGTAATCTCAATCTTTCATAGTATTGAACTGTAAGAGAAAAAGTAAAAACAAGTCTTTCTCTGGCAGTATTCTAGAAAAAGCTGAGGCAAGTAAGAAATATTTCCATGTCTTTGCACCTATGGAGATCAGCACACAGTAAGATGGTAACAATACACACCTCATTTTCTTAAATCAGGGGGAAAATTTCATGGCTATTGAATTTAGGAACGACAGCTGTATAAATTGAACTAGAGATGAGGAAGCATGTTAACTGGAAAATGTCATGTGTTCCTGAGAACCAAATATCTGGTTAGGACATTTTGCATTTGAAGACCCCCAGAAACAGTCAGACATTTCAAACTTGCCACTACAATTTAGAAAACTGTCTAGTTGAAATATAAAGCCATTTATAGAAGGAAATAATTAAAAATCAGTTTTGAATTGACTGAACTCAACTCTTTCCTCTTTCCCTGTCATTAAACCAAGTGCCTCCATGTGTTGCACATTACTCTAAAATCTGTTAGCAGCAGAATGCAAAGCTGTCATTGCGCTGTTCTTCCACTCAACTGCAGATACCCACTTTGTTTAAATTGAGATTAAATGGATTAAATAAACAAGAGAAAGATTTATTGGTCTATGGGGCAGGGCTTTATATTTTTAATTTTTATTTTTGATGTTAGAATTTTTTTTATCTGTCCTGTGCTGAATCTGAAAATTATAAACAAGAAATCTTAAAATACAGCCATAAATAAGGTCATGAATGTTTATTGGGTGTAGTTGGGAAGGTTAGCAGTCAAGTATTGAAATAAACACACTCAAGAGTTTCTTGGATCTAGCCATTTATCACAAATACTATCAGCTTTTACTGGCAGAGTATTTGGGGTGGAAGATATTTACACCAGAAAACCTGTAACCAGCACTCCTGCTCAGGCAGTCTTGGAAAATAGCACACAAAGCAGAAATCAATTTTGTAATTTAGCATAATCTGTAAAAGCTTAAATGTCATTGCTAAATCAGTTTCCTGAATTTTATTCAGACATATTTGCTTTGGTGATTGGAACCCACATTTCTTCCAGTCAACCAATATATAAATCTTTTCATGACTTTGATCTTCATGCTGTTTAAAAATTCTGTGATTTCTGACTTCTTGTGGTTTCTAATAATTTCTGGAAAAGGTGTGAAATAAACATTTCAAGTCTCATAGATTTATGCAGTAGGATAGAGCATTAATATCCTGTCTTAAAGTAGTTTTGATGAACACATTCAACCAAACTGCTTGCCTTTAAACTGATGGGAAGTATTGGATAAAGTTTTCTACCTTTAGATAGTTCAATGTAAGAGTTCTCTCTTTGTAAAGATTGCATTAGAATGTAGCCACATTTTTTATTGCAAGCCAACCATTGCACCATGTCTGCTTTTAATGTTCACATGGAGGAAATTGAGAGATAATATTCATATATATGTCAGACAAGGCTGAAATAGGAAATTAGTAGCTGAACAGTCACTGGATGATTTAGTTCAGACTCTCTGTTGCACTGAATGATGTTGTAATGAAAGATACAAGAATTTCAAACTGACCTGGTTATGGCACTCTTGGTATGCAATTCCAGTGAGGTATAATTGAATATCCTCCTCACAATCCATTAGCTGCTTAATTAATTGCACTAATAACATTGTCCAGCATTTTACATTTAATGACAGAAGATTTGGTTGAAGTAACAACCATCCTAAAATCTATTTGTATAAAAATTAGTAAGATTACCCCAAGATACTTGCAATATGATGAACTATAAATATCTATTGCAGATTATGAGTTCACTCAATTGAAAACAATGTTTCTAAGACCTTTTTTTTTATAAATAGTGTCACATGTTTCCTGGTTATGCTATAATTAAGGTTACAAATGCTTTCAGTTTTTTTTTTAGCTAGAACATATGTTCACAGAAGCACAAAAAGACAATAAATCTAATCTGAAGTATAAAAGAAGTATATGAACTTGAATATCCTCTAACAGTGACATTGAACTTTAAAAATATTTGCCATTTCCAATGGCAAAGTTAAAACAAAAAGGAGGGGAGGGAACTGTGGCATACTGGACAGCCAGGGAAAGGAGCAGTCTGAGTTTCCTTGGGCTGCTCAAAGGAAAACAGAGTTGATTCATGAGTTGTATTCTGTTTTAGATAGATTTCATTAATGTATTAGGTATGGTAAGATATTTTGGTTAAGAGATTTTAGTTTTATGGTAGAATTTACTATTGTATTAGCTATAGTAGATTTCATTATTGTATTAAAAACAGTATTTTGCAGCCTCTTGTAAGGAAGAACAACAGGTACACAAATTTCTTGGGTTCTCGGGGTATCCTCAGGTCTCTTGAGCTGTGTTTGTTCTCCCTTGCAAGGGCCTGGCATGGGATCACAAACACTTCTCTTTTTTCTCTTTCTCTTTTAAGTAAAGAAAAGGGACTTGTGGATGCACAGCCTGGGAAAGTTGTGTGAAAACAGGAAAGCTTTCCTATGGACTGCTTGAGAAGTACAAGCTTTCTCATAAGCTTGGAGAAAAACAGAAAGCAAAGAATCTCAAACAAAGATGCACCTGCTATTATTTAAAGAATGTGTACGATGAGAAATTGTATTGTTTATGGTAAGAACATCTTGCAAGAGGTGTTGCTTGCTCTGACCAATGAGCTGTGTTCTGTTCTTGGTTTAGCGAGTGAGTGTACTTCAGGAAGTGTGTGTCACAATAAAGTGTCTTTTTCCTCTCTCTGGACAGGAGACATGTTGCTGTGCTTCCTTTTGTGTTCCAACAGCTAATCTGATATTAACAGCATCAGGGAACAACCAAGAAGAAAATTAGTTCTGGCTCTGAATAAATTACTGTTGTTGTGACCACAAAGCCTTCTCTCTCTGAACAAAGCACCAGTTTGTGAAGGTTCATTATTTCTGTATGGTGGTGGTGTGCCACCACATTTTCATAACTAATTCAAGAACAAAAGGTAATCTATTTGGATTGTAATCTTTTGTAGCTACACACACTATTCCATGAAAAATAGTGTTTATGTAATTTTCTTTGTATTCTACCTAGCGTGTGAAAAAGCTGACAAGTAGAACTTCACTGAACTTTGTAATCTGTATTTTAATTGTCTCTAGATATTGAATTTGAATGATCAAAATTTTACAAAACATTTGTAAGAGCAAAGCAAAATAGGAGCTGCTGGGACCCTCTAAAAAATGACACTCTAAAAAATGACCGGTTTCTTCAGGTGTCTACATAAGCCCTAAAATTTATTTTGACTGTTTCACAGGAAATGTAAAGTAAAGCCAACCTGCTATTTCTGTTTTCCAACAGAAAACATAAAAATTCTTATGGACAAATAAAATTTTAAATACAGATTAACCCCATCTAGCTTAACAAAAGAGATTGAGGGAAGCATTCAGAAAAATGCTAAACAAATATTAAACTTTCATGCTTTGATGTTAAATGATAATGTAACCTGGATGAAAAGTCTAATATGGACCTAGGTAATGGAGCACAGATACAAGATGTATCTTGTACAAGATGCAAAAAATGCTTCCAATAAACATTTAGTAGAATTTTTATGTTAAAATATATGCTAGTGCCTCCAAAAAGCAATGTGAGCTAGCAATTTAACTAAATATGTGATTAATAATTAAAATAAATAGCTGATGAGCAGTTGCATGAAGAATGTAGGCGTGCCTGCATGTATATGAATGAATATAATCTCTGCATGGTAAGAAGCTTTTAGCATCATTTAGAAATTGTTTGATGTTGACGCAGGAAAGAACAATTTTTCACATGGCGTTTTCTCTCGAGCTCAAAACATTGCCTTCCAGGCAGAGCAGGTTTTGGCCATTTCTGTACCACCTTGTGCCACCAGGATAAAAGCAGTACCATTAATGATCTCCAGGAACTCACATTAGGGAATCTGGTATTAGTGCATTGCAATTGTTTGATCACCTGCTGCTACAACAGATGATGTGGATGAGAAGTAAAATTACATGAAGTAGAACTTTCATGTGTTGTGCAATCTCTCAAAATATGACCAGGAGAGTTATGTGCAATTCTGCAGTTAGTGACACAAGAATTTGATAATGAATGGAATTATTCCTTGTATTTTGCAGAATTCAGATTTTCTTGCTGTGTTCCTTGAGACTGGATTCTTTTTTGTTGTTGTTTTGTTGTTTGTTTATGTCAGATTTCTTCTTATTGCATTATTTTTGGGGTGTTTTTTTCTAATGTGATTTTTTGACATATCTAAATTAGACCTCTATGCCATACTAATGGGTTTCATTTTTTTTCTGGTTTCGTTTATGACTTTATTTCTTTAAATGTAAGATTTCCTGCTACACTTGGACTTTATGGACTTTTTAGTTCTCTAATAGATGCCATTTTTCAGTCTGTTTATGGTATACTTCAGCAGTGCAGAGGCATGTGTGAAATGCACAAGCTTGCCTGGCTGTGTATTCTGCTGCTCTATTATTAACATTAATAAAGTTTTTGACAATCTTAGGGCCATATTTAATATCAATCTCAGATAGTTCTGCTCTGTCTAGAAGGTCTTTCTCACTGTGTCTTCCCAAGAAGATTCATGCCCGGCTTATTCAAGTTGAGCAAGTAACTATTTCTTCTAAATCTTGCATGGTCACAAAGGCTGGAGTTGTGAGTTGTTTTATGCTTGAGTCAGAAATTTCGCGCAATTCATCATGCCAGAACACTCAACTAGATAAACATGGAAACAATCCACCATGGTCTTTGTTAGTTCTAACAAAACCAATTTGTTTTATTCAAATTAAATTAAATATGTTGGACCAATGTTAGCAGAAAGACCTGTAATAATACCCTGTAAGTAGGGTGTTATTAAGATTTTTGTAACAGTGAAAAGCCATTTACAAGGTATATGTAAAAATTGTGTTGTTCTGTAGATTTCTTACCACCCTTCTGATTCCTTGCTTTTCTAATGAAATTACCACCAATGGAAAGTCATTTAAATTTGAATTTGAAGAAGGTGCTTCTACATCTACAGCTCTTTTGAGTCAATACAAAATATTTCAGCTGCTCATGCCCATGCACCATTGACAGAAAACCAGAACCAAGGCAAAGAAGGTTGGACTGCACCGTCCAATGACTTTTAGCTTTATTAGATGGACCAGAAAAGCAAGTTTATAGGCACTTTGTGTTATGCCCAAAGGAAAGTAAACTCTAGCTCTGCATATATTGTATAAAGAGCTTTTGTGTGTTTCGTGTGACCTAATTTAGGGTAAAGGCATGAATTATCCCATAGGTGTGACATTACTTGTGTATAATTTTATTTACAATATCTAACCAGGACATATATGTTTTCCCAGTTACCATATATACATTTAATTTTTGTTATAGAATAATTAGCATTTGAAACTGCATTTTTGAATGTCAATGCAGAAATTTTGATGAAGGATAATTATCACGTGCTTCATCATTTCCATTTTGTAATTGCCAGTGCTGTTGTTTTGGATTTTTTTATTTACTCTGGAAAATGAAATGCGCAGACACTTTGGAATGAGTAAGTAATGTAGGTTAGAACATCTAAAGATGTGACACATTTTCAAACAGATTAAAAGCTGCAAAAGAACAAGATCAGCAGAGTTTTGCTTGAGCAAAATACAAAGAGGACAAGAGAGGCCTCATTTGGGATTTTAAAAATGTGGCTTCTTGTCCTTTAAACCTAAAAATCAAGCTGAAAAAGATTCTAACAGGAAACAGAAATTTACCTTTAAATTTCAGATTTTTCAGGTACAGGTGCAAAGTTGAGCTTGTGTACTATTGAGGAATTGTATAGAGGCTCTTCTGTGGCATTTTTTGTGTTACTGCAGCATAATATATTTTTGGCTAAACAAAACATCTTGCTGTAACTAAAATTTTCAATCCTGTTTAACATCTCCCCTACACCTGATATGTTACAAACAAAAGCCTGATGCTCATTAGGCTATTAAAGCCATTGGTACAGCTGTAAAGTTGAGTATAATTTACATATAAAACTGGGAAAACCTTGACCCTTTAGCTCTTCTGACACTGTATTTTTATGTAGAACACAAGTAAGTTAAAGGAACTGAAATACTAATGCATGTTTTTGAAAGATGAAGCTCTTGGCAGAGACACATTTCTAAATAAAAATTATTTTAATAACTCTGAAGTTCAGTTTTCAGGGCTTCCCCCCTCCCCATTATTATGGTTTTTCACTAGAAATTCATAGTATTTTTAATGTGGTGCCTAGAAATTGTTAAAAATTTTAGTTCTTTTTTAAATCCAGATATAGCATAGGAATATTTTAATAATATTGATGGTTTTATTTTGGAACAGTGAAACTGTAGTTTCTTCCTTAATTTTCCAGGAAAAAATGCTTTTTTTCAATATTATCATGTCACTTTATTTTATTTACTTGTTTCAGTCATGCTAAATTCAAATTTCTGAAGAAAAGCAAACTAATGTTTCTAAAAAGGCTGGAATTTCACAAGAAAATATTAACCTGTAATTGTTTAAAAAAACTTCTTGTTCAGCAGAGCCAAACTTCATTTGGGCAAGACAATAGGGTGAAGGAGGAATTCATGTTATCTTTTGTATAGTCCTATAAGCATTGCTATTGTTTCACCTGTAGGGATTACAGATTGACCTGATACTTAGGTACTGGATTTGAACATGAACCTACAAAATCAATGAAACGGTCTCAGTTCACATTTTCTGAGGCTTCCCTCTAATTTAATTTAGAGACATGCATTGGCAATTGAAGTAAAAACTAAACTCTGTAATTATGCATAAATGTTAATGTTGCCACAAATATTATTTAGCAATAAAACATGCATTTAACTTATATAAAACTCATGCATTTGGTGTTATCATGCTCCATTTCTAGTTAGAAGTCAAGAATTGAGCCCAAAGGGTTTCTGATTATATCAAGTAGTGCTAAGGAAAGCTGTAATATTTCAAAATATATTACTTGGAAGATAGGGAGAAATTAAGGGTCATATTTGGCAGGACTTTGTATTCTCATCATGTGGAATATGGAAAAGTATTTCATGTGAAAGCACTTTAATTCTTTGCTTCTAAGAGACAAACAAAAAAATTCATTCTAGGCATCTTAAGGCACCATTAATGCAGTTATTGAAAGAATTGAATTTTATATCTGGAGGTCATGGCATTACATAGTGCTAACCTGCATTAGGAAAAGCTCATCCATTTATTCATAATTCAAAGGTTTTCTATGTGCATTAGTCTTACGTCTATGAACAAATAAGAATATGAGAATTTTGTCCTTTTTTCCAATCAGAAAATTTTGGAATATGTAAGACCACATGTAAAAAAATGATTGCAGCAATATTTTTAAATACTGAAACTCTTATGACTGTGATGTTCCAAAAATGCCTGTGGTTGATAACAGGGAGTATAGAAACCAAATTCTGTCTCAGTTCTGTTGTATAACACTTCAGAGCTACTAAATTAACATGATTTCCTTAATATTTCATTTAGGGAGTAAAAGGAGAAGAGATGGAGAAGTAAGACCAAGCCAGGCTGAAGGTGACTGACAACAAAATGTGAGTAGAAATCTATTTCAGGCTCATTTTTGTGCAACATTCATCTGTGATGAGGGCCTGCAGTGTATGAAAACACGTTTGGATTTGTTAAACACATAAACCAAGCAACTAATTTTCCCCCGTTCTTTGTTCTCTGTTCCACAAATCTAATCTTGCTACATCCAATAATTTCAATGAGAGAGAGAATACACAGGATGCTTTGGGACACAAAATTATTTCTTCAGAATGAATTCTTTTTCATATTCAAGGTGTTCAGGGATTAGTTGCACATATGGTCTCTGAACTGAACTCTAAAGCTCTGAACTCTACCCCAATACACATTTCCTACAATCTAAAGAGGAGCTAAACACCACGGAAGTCATACATAAGAGACAGCTAAATAAGTGGGAACCATTCCAAGGTAACCCATGGGAAATGCTGAACAAAGAAGAGAGTTCACATTTAGCTATTTGACTCTTCTGTGCCAGAGAAAGAAAAGCTGGGGACATAATAAGCTAATTTAAAGACAATGTATGTTGTTTGTTGCTCTGTTGTGCATTTTCACATGCATGTCTGAGTGTTTTCCTGTCAGTGACTGCAAAATAAAAGATAGTTCTTTGGATTTGCTAGAAGCATGGCCATTTAATTAAATTTTAACATATTGTGGTCTCTCACTTTAATATATGGTACATTAATTTTCTGTGATGCTGGCATGCTGTGCTGATGGATATCTCCGTCTACCAAATGAAGTAAACCAGGGATTTTTCAGGCAGTTTTTTTTTTCCCAGAAGTGATGGCATTAACATTCTTTTTGGGAAGATGGTTATCAAAACTTGATATATCATTCAGTGTTAGAAATTCTCTTGTAATACGTATTCTTGTCACTGCAGTAATAAATGCCTGTTACACACCAGCTTTGTTAGTGAAAATACCACGGTCTTCTGCAAAAACAGTCAGGCTTTGTTATCAAAGAGAAATTGTTTAAGAAACTGGAAGTCATAAAGAAATTTCCATTATGGCAGTAATTGTTACCATCTTCTAAAATGTCAAGAAAATAGTCTTATTTTTAAGCTTTGTATGGTTTGTTACATTTATTCTTTAGTTTTTAAATTAAATTAATTTAATTTAAATAAAATAATAATAATAAATGATAAATTAATTTAAATTTAGTTTTTTAATTTGGGAAGTCTTGCCTTGAGCTATTTCTTATTTTGCCAGCAATCAAATTCCTTGTCCCATAATAAGTACAGCTTTGAATTTTTTTATGTAAGACAGTTCTGTGTCTACTTTGTGTGACCTCTTAATAAGGAAAATAAGTTTCAAACCCTCCCTTTTTCCTTTCCAGTTGGGAGTCAGTGATCAGTATGAACGAGAAGATTTTTGTTATTTTTTAATTGCTTTGCTGAAGTAGGGATTGCTTGAGACACCCTCTTGCATATTCATATCAGGAAAATGTTCCCTGAGCATCTGCTGATTATGCTTATATCTTAATATTAGTGAATATGGGTGTGCTTTTCCAGATTCTCTACTGCACATACAAGTTCTGTTCCTAAGAGTTTGAAGTAAAAAAATGAGAGACAACAGATAAAAAAGGAGTGGGAGGATAAAGTTGTATATTGGCAGTTGTACACTGGTCTAATAAGCTTTTTAACAGACAGTTTTTCAATATTGCTATTGTAACTTTATTTTTCAATCCCTTACAGTGACCTCTTAATGAGGGATACCTTTTCTAATACCTTTTTATTGATTCTGGTGATAATTGACATTATTTCTGACATTACCTCCAAGAGTATACCAGAATTCAGGGTGGGTTTTTCAGAACTTAACGAAATGTGTGATGCGAAGAAAGTCTGAAGAAAAAGATGGAGATGTTGAGGGAAGCAATGAGAAAAGAGATGTGATTCAAGCTCTGCTCTTTGTGGCTTAACTCTACAGAATTCACTGTTGCAGTTGAATTATTGCATGTGTCTGGCAGAAAACCAAAGGTTATTATAGGAATAACATGGGATATGTTCTGAGCAAACATTTGAAGTGTGAAGGGTTAAATGAAAGTGACTTCTATATCATGGCTTTACCTAGACTGGGTGTGGAGATTGGGAGAGTTTTCCATATAGATCCTGCCAATGTGGAAAGAGAGGAGGAAGATGGATCTTTTAGATACCGGCAGTATATGAATTTTAGGACTATATGTACAATGTTTCTAATCTGAAGTTTTTTAGAGGTTTTACTTATTTCACTGAGTCTCATACTCCAAGGACAGAATGTGTGTGGACAGCAATGCAAGTAAAAGATCTTATGTGCAACAAAGATTTCTGTGGGTGTGTACAATACGCTGTGATGCAGAATTACTTCTGAAAGTGCAATCTTATGCAGCCTCATAGGTGTTCTACACTCTCCTGCTCATTAATTCAAATTTACTACACTTTGTTTCCTTCTTGGTACTTTAAAAAGATTATTGAAAGGGATATTGAAATACCAGAGGTAGATAAGAAGCATTTTCAGGCTGCAAAATCGCAGAGGTAATAGATAACATTTAAGTAGGTAGCACTGGCCATAAATGATGGTTTATTGTTGGTTTGGGGTTTTTTGTCAGACAGATAGTTTAATGTATAATTTATGACACTTTTTTCCAGCTAGTTTTGCTGCACAGTCTTGATTTTTAAGTTGTGATATGAAATCTTTACTGAATCCTGCTTTTAATTCTGTTAGAAACACTTAACATGTGCTTGACTAACATAGCTTTTGCAGCAATTTTCTGGTGGAGCAATTCCAGTACTCCTGATGTCAGGTACTGCATCAAATGGTGTCCAGCCCAAAGGGATGATAAGCAGTTAACATACCATGCCTCACCTAGAAGGAGCTGTTGCTGCAAGCAGAGGATTATTTTGCTGTGTATGTGGTGATTGTCATATTGACAACTTAGGTGCCTCACAACCAGAGTTTGCAATACTGCCCAGGCTTCTCAATCTGCCACCTATGTCAACATTTCTCCTCACTTCATCTTTAATACAGCAGCACACTGAGTTTACTGACCCAGGCTGAGACGTTCCTAATCACCTGTGTAACCTGTTCATTCACTAGTTGTGTTGATTTAGTAGGAAATATAGGGTTTTCAGAAAAGCAAAGTGCCAAATCCTGTTTTTTTGCTTAGCTTCACTGCACTCACACTAAAAGGATTCTCTCATCCATGAGAACATGGTGATGTTTACTTTCCAGAAGCAAAAGATATGTGCTGGATGGATTTTTTCTGTGTCAGAATGTTTTTTTTTTCCTTTTTCCTTCCTGCATCAGTTAACAAGGGTGTTTCTCAGCACCCTGTGGCAGCAGAGTTTGGCAAAGGTGACAGAGGTGGTGCTGGGTTGTGATGCTGCACAGCAGGCTAATCTAAGCAAGTCATTAATGCAAGCCTTGGTAGGGTGGGAGTCAAGATTAAAAGTTACTTCAATTAAAAAAAAATCACTGGGAGGGCAACTTCCAGTAGGGCTGTTTGGTGTGGCAAATGGTAACACCAGGAACTGTAAATAACAAGAATGTGTTTGATCTGACTGAGAGTTGAACTTTTGCCTTCCTAATGCATCACACAGGGCATGTTAATATGCTAAAGATTGTGGCTGTGATTCCCTGAGCATGTGTATTTGCAGCTGCTTTTTAATAGAGTGTGCAATGCAGAGATGACTGGTTGGAGGCTGCCTGTTTGGCAAGGTGTTTTATCTGTGATGTGTCTTAATCTAGTCATCTTGCTTTCAAAGTGAAAAGAAAATTTACTTCAAGGAGCTCAAAAAATAATCCTCAAATCTTTTTTTATTCTTTGACTTTAATATAATTCTTACATTCACATTTTGCATTCACAAGTCTTTTAAAAGGACTCAATAATTATTTTTGCTGTTCAGGCCTATCAAATCCTGTATATGGTTTGTGTAATCTACTGAAGTTCTCTGTGGTTGTTTTAAAATCCTGATCCTAACACAACTGACCTGGATAAAATATGTAATAACTCACGTTTTGTGGTTAACCAGGACAGAATTATAATAATGCCAAAGTCTATTAAAGTGAAAGGCTATGCTTTTATCACTTAAAGGTCAGCGAAGTCCTCTACCATGACATCTGTGTTCTGGTATTGTGTTCCCAATCTTTATGTTTTCATATGGACAGATACTGGTGTATTATGTTTTGAAATTAATCATGAATTTTAGGGAAAGAACATTACAAAATAATTCAGGTTTAACATTTTTATTATGAACTAACTTGCTATCGCCAGCTTTCTGTAATTTGACTGCTTTTGCCCTTCAGCAATGATTACACTTTTCCCTAATTTTGTCAGACAGAATGGTAATAACCTTAGGCAATTATGCTAAAATAACTTGTCAGCTACTCATTGTTTTATTTTTAATGTATTAAGAAATTAAATGCTCCAAAATGCACCAGACTAGAGAGCTGAATTTGTTATTCGTGGGGTGTGTTCAGAATACACTGTGGCTGTTTGTGTCCCCCAGCTGCCCAACAGGACAGGTTGTGACAGCCCTGCACAGCCCCAGGGCTCCCCACCCTGCCTAGCTCAGCTCAGCCAGCACAGGGAGAGGAGGGGAAATCTCTAGTTTCTTGGAGGAAACTTATCCCAAATTATCTTGGGAGCTAGACCTCCTCAGAAGGGAGGGAGTTGAGGAGCAGGAAGGAAAGCTGTGGTGACTGATGGCCCGAGGAGTTCAGTAGGAGCTGTTGTTTGTGACCTCAGGTCACATCACCCTCCACGACAAAATGCTCACACAGCCAGAAGAGCTGACGTGCTGGGAGGTTCAGGGAGTGTCTCCTGATCCAGCTGGACCACTGCAATGGTGACTCTTCTCACCATCCAGACAGCACTTGACCATGCTGCTTGAGAGGTTTGATTCCCCAAAAAAGTGTTGCCCTATTATGGTTATTATGTGTTCTTTTAACAAACATGTAATATGCACATGCAACCACAACCTCATCTCATTATCAAACTGCACCTCCACTTTGGGCATGCTGAGCAGAAAGAACCAAAGGCTTTGGTGGCTGTGCAGTGCTCCAGAGAAGGTTCTGAATACCCTGGGCTTTGTTTCTTGTGTGAAAGGAAATAAGGGCAGCGGTGCTTTGGTCTGTGAGAGGCTCTTGGCCTTGCTAAGTGCACTGTGTCTCCTCCCTGTGTCTGGGAGAGCTGTTTCATGTGAAAGAGCAGAGGACACCTTTCACTGAGATGCTTTATACATTAAAAGCATCGTGCCTGTTCCACAGCACATTTCTTTCAAGTTTTACTTCGACTAGGAAAGTATCGTATTATTATCAACAGCCTTTGAAAATGTGCTTTTCAGGTAATTTTCACAGAGCTCATTGACATTGTTCCACTACACACTGCAGCATTCTTTCAAAAATGACATACTGCCATCAGGAATGAATATGATAATGTGACAATTCTAAGAGAATCAATATTCCAATGTTTGAAATAACTAGTGTGTGAAAATCTGGTGGTTTAAAAAAAAGGATACGTTTCATCCCACTTTATCTCTTGATGAATAACTGACCATTATACCCCCTTGTTCTCTTTCATGATTATTAACAGCTGAGACATACTTCTTGTAATATCTCTCTATAAATAATTCTAGGCTCAGAAGTTTGTTTCTTTTATAAATTAAGCTATCCAAAAGTGATAGCTCATTTCTCTATAACTAGAATCTGTCTCCTCTAGGGGCAATTTATCTTTGCAGTAGCTAACCCTTAGGCATTATTTATTTCATAAAGTTTTATTAATCATCTTTGCCAGTTTCTCTCAGTCTTTCTCTTCCCACAGTCTTCTACAGTCAGAACACCCACCAAGTTTTCCAAATATTTATACTGCTGGTTTTACAGAAAGAAGAGTTGTCTGAGACATTGTTATATTAAACTGATTGTTTAAATACCAATCATCAGGGATGTCTCATGGAAAACTCAGATCTGAATTTTGTTGTAGAGTAGGGAATGCCTGTTATGTGAAGTCAGTCTGTATGATGGGGTAGATACACAATCACTGTGGTTATCCTCTGGGAAAGACAGCTGCAAGGAATGAAAATTAATGTGAAAAATGATGACAAAAACTAGCCTCAATGCTTTTGAGTTTTTCTTGCACTGGCTAGAAAGGAAGAAGTTTCTTGGTAAGAATGTCTTAGCAAGCCTCTTGTGCCAACTGTTCAATCTCAGTGTCAGTGACCAGAGTAAGAGACCTGCATTTGAGAACCATCCCCTGCCATCCTCAGCCACCATTCCCAGTGGAGCTGTGATTGCTCAGTGAGAGGGGTGGACTCTGTGAGGGCAGATGGATGCAGCCAATGCCTGATACTTTGCCAAAGCTGTGCAGGCAACACTGAGCAGAGACAGGAAACTCATAGTAAGGGTGACATTACAGAGCCTGGCAGGGTCAGGAGACATTCCAGACTGGTGTACCCCTGCATTTAAGATAGATTTTTGGGGTTCCTTTTACGTTAAACAATTAAGATATGCCTTAGACAATTCAGTGCTGTCCTTGTAGCCATAATTCATGCTGGCAGAAGTGCAGTTCATGTGCTCAGTGCAAGTCCTTTACAGACTATTTTAAACATTATTGAGCCAGGTGTTGCTGATAGTTGCATTATTTCTTTTATATCAATTAAGAAATTTAATCAAATGGATTTTTTTATGGTTCCAAACAGTCTGAATAATTCATAAGCTGCATTTTTACATTGTTGTCTCTACAAATGTCTCTACTAATGTGTTATAAAAGAGTATTCTTAATTTTTTTGCTGTATGCATTGTTGAAGAAAAGAACTACATAAGTGCCAGCATTTTTGGGGGGGCATTTAATGTATTACTTCATCAGGTTTTTTTCCCAAAACTGGTGATTAGTGAACAACAAAGAGAATTTCCTGTGACAAGTCTATGCTGTAATTTAATTTTAAAAAAAGAAAATTTATCAATGCTTCACCTCAGCATATGCTCTTTAGCTCAGAAAAGTTATCTGGAATTTATAGGAAACCAGTGAGGTTGACAAGGATTAGCAATAATAACCCTACTTGGGGTCCATCTTATTTCCATGGAGGTGAATAGATGTATCTGCATATAGACACACAAATGCATATGTAGTTTTATTTATATATGAGCAGCAAGACTTTTAAAATTTGATACTATTGACTTAAAGGATCTGCTTAGCTTGCAGAGTAGAATTATTTATTCTGATGTTGATTACTGGGCAACTAGAAAGAAATAGAGCTGTCAGATTTCAAGGTGACAAGAAATCCCACTCAAGTCCATCACCAAATGTGCCTACAAATGTCTGTCAGTAACGACTGAATCTACCCATAAAAGCCTTCAGCATAAGAAATTCTACAAACTTCACATATTCCATTCCTTGCCTCTCTGTACTTTGAGAAGGCTTTTCCTGATGCCTGTCTTGTACCTTTCTTGCTGCAATTTAAACCTGGTTGTTAGTTTTCCTATCAGTGGTAGAGATCTCATTTTCCCCTTCAATTTTGCTGTGTCACTTCAATCTTCTCTGTGCTAACCTAAAATTATGATACCTGGTAATGCTTCCTCTATCTTGTTATTCACTCTGTAATAGAACACATTTTCCTTTATTACACAAGGTCCAAGTTCTTCACACTGCAGTATCTCAAAAAGTGATTTGCATACCTCATCAATATCCTCAGATTTGGTTTATAGTCCATTTAAAATATTGGTTATTTCTTTTTTTTTCCCTATTGGCATTTCAGCTGTATGAAAGGCCAAATTCTTTAGTCTTTTATTTATGCCATGAACCATTTTCTCATTAGATTTTGTTACTAAATATTCTGAAATTTTTTAATACAGTGTGAGAAACTGTTCTCCTAAAATATTTTTTCAGCTTTCATTATCTGGGATTGAGTATTTAATTATGTATTGTCTAAATTTGTATGATACTGAGAAGCTCCTTCCTTCAGCTATGACATATGAATATTTTGTATAGCACATGATTCTCACAATAAAATTAACTTGATTTTTTAGTTTTATTCACTTTCTCTCCTAATCCCATAATTAATTTTTCCCTAATGCATCTAATTTCCCTTGTGCATCTAATTTTCTTATGCTATTTCAAAATCCTGTTTTCCTTTTGAATTTTTTTCTCCATATCAGAGAACCATCAGAAAATGTTTGTGTTGATTTGAATTAAATTGGTGAGATCCTTACTTGGCTTATTTCTTCACAGACAGCAAAATCTCATATCTCCACTAAAGCCATTAAACCTGAAAGCTGTCGTTTGTTCTATCCAGCTATTTTCCTGTAACATTCTAACAGTGACTCACTTCCAGGTGCAAGGGCAAGTAGATTATTTCAGTTTTGCCATCAGGATGTAAGTATTTCTCTATAAGTCCAAATACAGGTGAGGAGAGAAGTCTTTTCCTGTTTGTCTGCTGATGGAATAGACTATAGATCAAAATCTGGGAAGAGGTCTTCATTTTTCTTTTGTCATGTTAATTGTTATGGTTTCTGACTCCCTAGAAAATGAATTGCAGAAATGCCAATGCTGTGAAATGAATTCTCTCTGAAATTAGTATTCTGTTGCTATGTCTGTTTAATCAGACCAAGCAGTATTTGTGCACTGGTTTTGGAGGAGCTGAAAGTGCTGGTTTTGTCTGATTACCCTTTTCTCAGTCCTGATAGAATAGTCACTTTGGAAGAGAGATTGGTATATTCTACCCAATTTGCAGATTCAGGCATTAACTTGAGTCTTCAGGCTTTGAAAGGGTAATGGCAAAGAACTGCTTATAAATCTTAAGTTAATTTAGGATATTTAGTCTTCTGTCTCTTAGATGGATATACTTTGGCACTTTAATTAACTGCTTGTTAATTCTAGACTATCACGTTGTTGTGTGCAGTGACTTTAAATAAGATATGCCTATACTCAGACTATATTAAAGGGCATATTTTAATGGTAAATAGATTCCAACTTCATGTTTTATGCATCCCATAGATCATGTGGCTTGTGACTCAAAACACACAAGACATGTTTCCGGGGTTTCACATACTGTAAATAAATGTAAAACAAGCTCCTTGCACAAACGTGCTACAAAGTAATCAGCACCAGGAAAGCTAAGAAGCTAAATGATACTTGGAAGCCTGTAATTAATATTAATCTCTTGCCTGCCAGAACAAGTGATTAAACTACTCCACCTCTTTTGCTTGATATGTAAATCTGGCTGAATGGCAACATCCTATGACAAACACACAACTGCAGCATCCACTGGTAGAATTTAAATATGTATCAAGGGGGTCAAAATTTAAGAAAACCTGTGAGTAGTTTAAGAATTTCATCATCTTAAAGCTTGTTTTCATTTATAGTAGGAAAGGACAGAGATTATACATTTGTTTTCTGTGAATTGGTCCAGGTAGAAATCTTATCTCCCATATTCTCTCAGAGTGTTTTTCCTCAAATTAAGAAAAGCAATGCACAAATTTTCTGGTAAATATTGCTGGACAGTCCAAGTCAGTACTGTAAACCACATGTTCTAGACTTCTGTTTTCAGTGTGAGAAAGGATAAAAACACGTCATTTTCAGAGTACTTGCATAATTTTTTGCATTGTGATATTTCCAAGTATTTTTAATCAACATTTGCATGAATTGGGAGAGTGTGAAAACACCATTTTGTTTTCAGTTTTTCCAAACATTTTATATTTAATATATCAGATCCCTTTTTTTCTCAAACCTTCTTAGAAATGAAATTAAGTCTAATTATGCAGTCTATAGCATGTCAGTAAACTTTTAGTTTAAATTTAAGAGGTGACTTCCTTTCAAGTATCTCCCTGTTTTCCATATTTTTATCTGTACGACTTTGCAATTACTGGAGCAATATGAACAATTTGATTCTTGAGAAAATTCTTCCCAAGGGAATTTTATTTGGGGTGATATACTCATGATGTTTGGTTAAGAATAACATGGATAGAGCTTAATTTTCATATGTAAACCAGGGCTGGATTTGATATGTTCATTTATTTTATTATTTAGTAATATCCCTTTAGGTTTTTGCCAAGGCCTAAGATTAACTGACCATCTGTCTATTTTGCTAAAAGCAGTATCTGCTACTCATTACTGGCAGTTAATTTTCTGGCAAAAATTCACAGAATGGTGTTCTGATTTATTCAGTGACACTTATAGAAATCTAGCAAATCCAGTCAGAGAATTCAAGGATACTCAGCAGAAAAAAAGTGTCGGGAAAAATGTTCACGACTGCCATTATCCAAAAATATGGCAATTATATGCTTCTGTATTGTACCACTTGTCCAGCTTTACTCTCTATGGTTCAAACTTTTATTAGGTATTTCCAACAGGAAGGTGTAGCATCACTGGACACAGGTCTGGAATATTTATGCCTGGGTGAAGGAAGGATCTTCTGCCTTCAGAGTGCACTAGGAATATGAAGAGATTTGACTCCCAGGTGTGAAGTACTATGGACTTACATCCATTCTTACATTTAGTCATTAAGTCATAAATATGTAATAAAATATGTCGTGAAGGTGGGCTTAGAAGCAAAAGGATAACTGGAGATAATCAGCTGTTTAACTTCCCAAAACTGATAAGTTATTTAAATATTTCAGTTCACCTGAAAAGTATCCTGAATACTTAGAGATAAATAAACCACATCCATTTCAACAGAATCCACCATTTGAATTTTAATATTATTGCATTTTGTGCAAATTTTTAAAATCTTCTGATTTTTCTCATTTCATTTTTGTTGACATATTTTCAGTTAAGTTACTTTGTTGATGTGTGTTCAGTTAAGATTGTGATATTCTGTTCGACAAAATTCTTCACAAAGCTGCTGCCGGTAATTGGTGCTTGAGTCTTTTGTCTTTTAAGACTTTGTCTCCTTTTTGCCATTACTTTGGAGTTTAAAGTGAACTCAGTGCCAGTGCATAACAACTGCTCTTCTTCCCAGACACAGATATTTTTACAATAACGATTCTCCTCCAGGGAAGTGAGTAAGAGTTTCCTCTGCTGTTCCTTAGTTCTAACCAGCACATCACATTGTAGTTACTGGAGTTGCCTGTTTCTGATGAAAAAGCTTCTTTAGAGCATCTGAGGCTATGTTGTGCCGTGGATTGTGGTTTATATTTAAGAATGCCTGTGTTAACTTTAGATGTAATAAGAGTTTAGAAACATCTGTGTAGCTCTACTTAATCTTTAATCTGTTTTCTCTGTGGATTTATTTTCTGAACAAGACATGATCATGTTGGTGCTCACTGAGTAGCCCATTCCTGTCATGCACAGGGATGGTCTCTCGAGCTGCTTGTGTGGCTTCTGTCAGAGCTCTGCTGGCCAGAGCCTGGAGCACTCAGCACAGGCACCCAAGGCTCTCGTGGTCACACTGGGCAGAAAGCTGGGGCAGCCTGGGCTCAGCATCTCTGAGCCAGCCTGGGCTCAGGGCTGGGGCAGCCTGGGCTCAGCATCTCTGAGCCAGCCTGGGCTCAGGGCTGGGGCAGCCTGGGCTCAGCATCTCTGTGCCAGCCTGGGCTCAGGGCTGGGGCAGCCTGGGCTCAGCATCTCTGTGCCAGCCTGGGCTCAGGGCTGGGGCAGCCTGGGCTCAGCATCTCTGTGCCAGCCTGGGCTCAGGGCTGGGGCAGATGTCCCCAGCTGGCAGAGCAGCAGGTATATCCTAATACTGCAAGTCTGGGGAAAGAATCTCCCCATGGGACAATTACTGTGCACTGGCAGTGGATCGATGTCGCTGTAAGGTTAGGGAGCAGTGAAAAAATACAGCAACACAGGCTTTATCTAGAAAGTAGAAGAAGTGATTTATTGCAGGAGTAGGCACATTTTTATAGACTGGTTTGCTGAACCAAGGATAGTCCAAGGAAGGCAACACTTCTTGTAAACATGCTCTTACTAAAACATCACGTTCCTCACGCACTCATCCTGTCCACAACATCAGGTGCTAAACTTTGTTAATAATTCTTTCCCTCCTGTTTTCCTTTGAGTACCTTGGGAAAACTCAAACTGCTGTTTTCCCTGGCTCTCGCCAGCATCCACAGGTTTTGATGTGATATCCCCATGCTTACTAATATACATATTAGGCTTGTTTTGTTTTCCTGTGCATAAAAGGGAATCAGAAACACTTTGAGTACCTTTTCTATCATTGGACAGTTGTCTGAGCCTTTCTATGCACACTGCAGGAGAACATCATAGAAAATAAGCAAAACCATGCTAAGGTAGCTGTGTCACCTTTTGGATGTGCTGTGTAGACATAAAGGCTGGCTCAGGAACCTCTGCCATGCTTCTGTGCTGCACTGTGTGCGTAGTCCATGGTCTCAGTTTGTCAGAAAGTCATAAAGCATCTTAGTTTTGTCAATAATTTTACAAAGCTTATTGGCAGCAGAAAAGATTGGTATGCAATTAAATTTTATTCCAAACTTGGTTATATAATTATGTGTAAAAATGAAAAATCAAAGCACATCATCAAAAAAGCCAATATAATCAGGAAATTAAATTAAAATATTTACATGTCTGATGGAAAAGTGGCTGTTCTGCTTCCATTATATCAGAATATGTTAGTCTTGATAGTGGAAGTGAAACTGAACTTCTGCAATGCACATATTATTGACTAAAATGGTTTCTGCATTTGAGAAATTCGTTAAATGGTACATAAAAATTCCAAAAACTG